>CM060897.1:73536538-74150961 GCA_030762935.1 Hymenopus coronatus | reverse complement strand
TTATATTTAAATATCTTAAATATAAGAGATTTTAATTAAAACTGTTAGAGCCAGTTTTGAGAATATCACAATTTTCGAAAATATTTCCATGTAAAGGGTAGTTTATGGTAGGGGTATTTTCTTGAAAACCTTCGTGTCACATCCTTGGAAGATGCTAAACCTGAATACCAAGTTTATTACTTAACGTCTCTTCGTTTTTGAGCTATACTATCCACAGACACACACAGACAGACAGACACACACGGACCTTTTTCTAAAAGGGATTTTTTCGGACTCAAGGAACCCCAAAACATATATATATATATTTTTTTTTTCAGTGAAATCTTGACATCGAATTTTTGGGTGGAAGACAGTACCTTCTCTATCTTCTATGTGCATTGTACATGCGGGCTAGAGAAAGTAATAACACATTTTATCTTTTTCTATACCGTACGATTTTATTTTATATTTTTGATCGACGGTAGCATTTAACTACATATAAAGAACAAAACAGTTAAATGTAATGAAGCCATTAAATACGTGAGGTGGTTCAATAATAGTGGTAGAATCTAATACCTTAATTCCAGTTTGTTTGTGAGATTGTTTTTGTATTCAAGATGTATGCTGAATAACGGGTAATAAATTATTCATTCGTATGTTAAGCTTCCTTATATATTCGAAAGGATAAATTTCCATAGCCGTAAAACCAGTTGCACTCCGAAGAAAAATAAAACGCTAATTTAAAAGGATGTAATGGTACCAGTTTCTTAAACTGCTATCCAATATTACCTTCACGTATTGATTATTGGACAGGATCGAAGCTATACCTCGCCAAATTAAGGCAAGTAATTCGGATGCAAGCATATTATGTTTCACTTAATTTAACTTGTAAATTCTTTTCAGAGGTTTTTATATGTTCTGTAATACAGGATGTTTCAAAATTCTTTGCACGAGTTTTATGAGGGAATCTTAGGCTATATGAAAAAAAAATATGATGTGTTCCATTCACATGACTTTCTCTACATCTCTGCAACAAATCATTGTTAAAAAACTTATGCCTCTATTTACTTCATGCTAACCGAGAAACAATTAGCAGAAATAGTCTTGTTGCTTGCTTCCTTGTAAGTAGAAGCGAAATAAAAGGGAGTACCATAGGTTAAAGTGGTTGTCAAAAGCTGGTTGCTATGTGACTGAAGTTCCTTTGTTTGTATGGGCAGAAGTTGACAAATTTCTGTAGGAGAAAAGTATGTTTTTAAAGGTAAAACTAAAAAGGAGGAATATCACAATAACGACCAACTCCACGAAAAAAAAAATAATAACTTAAATTGTGTGTGTGTTTTAAAGCGCTCTACATTTTTTGTGTGGTAATTTTTTCTCCATCTTTTACGGTTTAGCAGTTATGTAGTATTCCGTAAAATTTATCCAGAATAAAGTAGTTTTCAGAGGCTATTCCCAGAAATTTCAGGATATACATTATATTTGTTAGGTAAATACCTTTAATATATGGTATTTTAATCAAAATCGTTAGTCACTTTTAAGAAAATAAAAAAAAATCGAAAAAATTTTCATGTAAAGGTTAGTTTGGGGTGGGGAGGTTTTTCTCAAAATCTTCGTGTCGCATCCCTGGAAGACACTAAGCTTAAATACCAAGTTTGGTGTTTTATCGACTTTTCGTTTTTTAATTATCGTATTCACAGACACATGGACACACGGACACACACACACACAGACACAAAACACACACGCGGACCTTTTTTTGGTTACAGAGGACTCTAAAACGTATATTTCCAGTGAAATCTCGGTATCGAATTTTTGGGTGGAGTGCAATACCTTCTCTATACACTATGTACATAGTGCGTATAGAGAAAGTAAAAATATCTAGATGTGATGTAACCTAACGTTTTTAAATTAAAATATTATGATGCTTTACACTCACATGACTCTAATCTCAATCGTTTCTGTGGATACACAAACTATTCGTATGAAATCACATTTTACTTTCTCTACACGTACCAAGTGCATGGAAGAGAAGATATTGTATTTCATCCAAAATTCATTACCGATTTAGCATTCCTGAATTAAAAAAATTTAGAAGAAGGTCCGGGTGTGTGTGTTTGTGTATATGTGTGTTTATGTGTTTGAACGGCATAACTCAAAATCGAAAAGTTGGTTAAGGACCAAACTTGCTGTTTAAGTTTAACGTCTTCCTAAGGTGCGAGAAAATATTCCGACCCCTAAACCACTGTCTACATGAAAAATCTTTCTAAAATTTTGATTTTACCAAAAATGCCTCTAATGATCCTGATTCAAATACCATATATTAAATATATTTTTATGACAATTAGCATGTATGTTTTGATTTTTCTGGAACAACCTATGAAGTCTTCTTCATCCTCAACATCTTATACATGATAGTATAACTTATAGCCGAATATTTCTTAAGTTCACATATTATTAACTCACTATGAATGTCCATTATAAAAACAAACATAGACTAAAAATAATGAAGCTCAATTGACGCAGCATTTGGTGTTCAAGATGGTCGCAGTGCACTACGGCCTACAGCAGGTTCTTGAACCTGTCACTTTTGCAGTAAAATACTGCCTATGTAGCGCATTCAGTCAAAGCTTTTCATTTTTAGAAAATATAGAACTGCGCAAAAAGCAGTAAATTACTGCCTGTGGAGCCCTAGCCGGGTTAGTGTATAGAAATCGAGCGAGGTGCTGCGCCGGGGGTCTTGAGTGTAATCCGTGGCTCCTAGTACAGATGGACGAATGCTGAGATTATTCCTCTTGTACCACAAATGTCCATCATTTCCTTTTCATCTGATCCAGGAATGCAAGAACAGGTAACTGTGTTCGTTGCGGCTTGCCGGCGAAATTGCGCTTTCAGAGGTTTCTTTCCTGGCGTCGTTGCAGAACGACCCAGTTAGGATCCGCACCCACGTGGGCCTCACAGGGGGACTGCAGAGGGTGGGGTCCAATCTGCTTAGGGTACATTCGAACTGGAAACGTTGGGGACCCAATCCATGCTTGCAGCCGTCGTCCTCCGGATTTGCCACTTTACTCATTCCTTCCCCGCAGAGTTCTCAGTAGAAACAACTGGGTCCTCTCCCACTTGGTGAAATCAATTCGAATCGAACAGAAACGAAACTCCTTCTGCCGCTTTCATTTTCTGGAGTCAAATTGAATCGGACCGAATAAAGCTGCGGAATTGAGTGCAATTTGTATAGGGCTTTCTTCAAATGTTAAACCATTATAAGTATTATATTTTAGATATGAAATAAAAAGAAGTCACATACTGGGCAAACAATGGAATTTTATAAGACATTAAGATGTCCTCCTCTTGTTTCACGCACACCATCCTTTCTGCGACTCCATGCACAGCATGTTGCTGCTAATCTCTTGGAATATTAGCAATTTCTTACAAGATCGAATCTTTTAGATTCTGTCGGGTTGTTGGAGGTGTCAGGAAATCTCCTTCTTAAGGTAACCCTACAACCAAAAGTCTGTCAGATTCAGATCTGAAGATCGCGGCGGCCACTTTGTTGAAAGGGTCTATTAATGACACGCACCTCAAAGTTCTGGGTAATTATTTATTTGCAGGGCGGACTGCCATCTTGCATGAAGATAATGATTTCGATGTCGTGATTCTTTAGTCTAGGGATGACGGAGTTATATAGCGTGCCATAATAGCGCTCACCATTTATTGTTATCAGCAATAGAACCAGTTTCTTCTAACTTCACGATTAAATCCCTATAATTACTAATGGAGAGAATGGGCCTACTCTTAAATTGTGAAGAGCTCTAAACTTTATAGAACTTGAGAAAAACTCCTCTTGGTTTCATAATAGGATTGAATCAGCTGTAGTTTACCATTTAGTGATAGTCCATAATTTGTAATTTACAAATTATTACAGCAGTATAAATGAAATTACAAATGTTTTACTCAACAACCTTGTATCCTTAGTAACGGTGATCGTCCTCCGTGGTGTAATGGTTACCATGCTGACTTCATATACCCAAGGTCGCGGGTTCAAACCTGGCGGAGGACGATGGATTTTTTCGGGTGTAAAAATCCTAGGCATGGCTTCCTTCGGAAGAGAAGTAAAGCCGCTGGTCCCGTGTCGTAGATTTACGGCACCTAAAAGAACCTCAAGCCTGATAGAGAGGCCTCTGAGCTAAATTAAGCGGTCTTTCACGCCCAGTATACAATGGGACGCTGAGAACCAAAGCAGTTAAAGAGCGTCCATAAATAGCACGCCATTTCATTTTTTAGTAACGGTGAATTGAAAAAAAAATAACAAACCAAATTGCATTTCTTGCCTAGTGTTTAACTTCTTTTGTTTGTATCCTTTGTCAAATATTACAATATTTATAGCAGTTTAAAGTTTGATTTTACTTTTGAAAGTTTACATATGCTTGGAGTCAGAAAATAGATCGCGAAATAGCATTTTCATATTTATGTGAAGAGGCGGACAAAGAAGAAACAAGAAATTTGTTGCAATTAATTTACTATTTTTCCTCCAAGCATTATCGCGTGTATTAGTATTATAATAATATTTATTAGTTTTGACATAGAACTGTGAATAGCTTTCGGCTAGATGCATTAACTTCTCTTCCTTGATTTTGTAAAACTATAATCTTAGTGTAGCACACTTTTCAAGCGCAACCTCAAATAAACAAATGGCTTTTATGTTTTAATAACTTTGCACATGCATTTTTTTCCTACGAAGACTCACTATAACTGCCGATTATTATAAACGGCACAAAACGTTCCACTTCGGCTTTGGAACAGACATTCTTATCAGCGAACTTTTCTCAGTTCGATTTGAGGCGCTTCATTTGACTTGTTTCCATTTAACACCATTCTAAACAGAAATTATGTTTGATTCTGTTCCGCCAAGTGGAAGCAGAACCTAAGGCCGCGGTACTCTGTCCCGTTGCAGGGTCCCTTCCGTTCAATAATTATATTTTTTTTTTGTTACCGACGCTGTTAATTGCGAGGATCATATCAGCGCGTCAGTGTGCCGGAATTTCATCCCGCAGAAGTTATTCTTCATACCACTTAATCCACTGACGCTTCTAAGGGACAATAAGAGGGACATCTTTTGAAAGCTTTAGTTTTATATTTGTTATTTTAATGTGAATACCAAATTTCATTCAAATTGGATGACTAGTTTGCAAGATATAAATTATTTCATAAGCGTTATTATGTAAATATGTTGCCATGGTAGCTCAGTGGTAGAGCAACTAGCTAGAGACCTGGAGATCCGTGGTTCAAATGCCAGATAGGAAAAAAACAACAATTAAATCACCACTATGTACATTGTACATACGGGCTAGACAAGTAAACCTTTCTCCCTAGTTGTACCTAAAGAAATGTTTGGTGGCGGCCAAAATGCTGATGTCCGGAAACTTCTCTCAGTTTGGGAGTGAAGTGGACAGCCATTACATGATCCGTCAACTGTATGTCAACTCTCATAACATTTACCTCGTGATTGCTGATAGGGAAGCTACAAGAAGGGATGAGAGCGATTGTTTTATCTCCCGCCATTGACTCGCCCTGTTTCATGGCTGAATTGCGTTAACATCACGGCCGACACAGGTTCGTTTGTAGTAACGACTCTTATCTGATAACACTGTATCATTTTGTTCAACCAAACTGCTCCAAATTTTAGCTGATGTGAGGTTTCATGATCAGAAGCTGTATAGCTCATGGTAGGTATCGATTCACAAACTGCCTTCGATAAACTTCCGCTTTCTACTAACTGTGAAATTGCGCATTGGCGAAGGAATACATTGAAGGATTTTTCAACATTATCAAACAATGCTTCCTAAAATCAAAGCCTCCTATAGCACCACAAAAGTTGAAGGTAACTAATAATGAAACAATGGTAAAGCAACTTTGAACTTGTTGATAATTAAAGCAGATATTACACAAAACGACATAGATGTTTTTTTATTTTTTGAATTTAAAGGGACATCGAAGAAGAAAGTAATTTTTTTAAATTATTGAAGTTCCATTACCGGTAGCAAAAGAAGTATTTATACCAAGTTTCGTTTAACTTTTATTCTGGATAAATTAATTAATTTATTTGATTTATTAAGCTAAATTAAGATCAATCTTGTTCAACAGGTATGAAACTAAATGGAGCATTTTTAAAAATGACATTCCTTAATATCTTTGAAACAAATTGACCGTTTTAAACTTTCCTAAAGTGATAGTTAAAATATATATTTTACATCACAATGTGGAAGAAACTGCAGAAACAGCACATAATTACATTAATTTTAAAAACTAATATATGAGTAATATCATAACTCCATTCACAAATTTTATTAAACACTTTTGCAGTGCTTTGAGATATATTTTTAGTGCTTTAACCTTATTTTTATGGAAGAACACAGATTTTAAATTTGTGAAAATATCAATTTTAAACCTGAGAAAAATTACTTTAAACTTTGACACAGAGTCATTTAACCAGCAGAACGCTTTAAAATGCTTTTCAAAGTATTTAGGAGAATCAAGGATGTAAACATGTACTTTAAGGCATGGTGCATTTTTTTTGCACCAAAAATCCAAACATCGATATTTTTTACCAAAAATCACTAGATAAGCACCTTTGTGTTCTTCTAATGTTAACCTAATAGGTCACATTGGGCGATGAATGACATCAGTGAAATGATGAGAAAATTATCTCTGAGTTCATGGAGCTTAAAGCTTCTCAAAATTCGTCTTCTCAGAATAAGCGAAAACCCCGAAACTATATGGATAATTCACCCTAACCAAGATTCTAACTCGGGAGGCATTTGAGAGAGAGGCCGGCTAACATAATATTGCTATGTTTCATACGTCTAGCGTGAATTGTTATTTAATATTCGTAATACCACGAGTGTCTACATCTTGTCAATAATTCACGACGGGAACGAAGTGACGGGAGTGAATTGTTCCTAGAGATGAAAACACGAGTTGTATTTGATAAGGCAATTCAGCGAAATAGACTATTAATAATTTATAATATATAAAGGGAGATTTTATCAGGTTATTATTGTAATACATTAGTTCTCAAATGGCAGATGACGCATTCGACCATGTTTATTTACCGAATGTTCTTTTTTCTTTCTTCACTGCCTCCTGAATTATATGGCCGACCGTGCCTATACCCAATGTACGAATGTCAATAGCAGCAATAGAAATAGGAAATAATTATTTTATGCCAGCTTTTAATAATTAATATAAAACTCATTTGAGATTATTGCACTCATATCATACATTTTAAATGCCTTTTTTGTTGTATTAGCAACTTATAATTTAAAATTAGAAGATTGGTGCAAATGATCGCCAGAAAGTAAAATCAGGCACACACAATGCATCTATTTTAATATTAGTATAGATTATTTATGAATCAAAATTATTTAATGTTTCTTTTTCATGAAGCCTAAGCCCGACAAATAAATGTAAGTCAACCACGCCTGGTCCCATATAGACTGACAGAGCAAATTTCTGGTTCCCCTTTCAGAGCGGCAACTTCTTCAACACAGCTGGTTTGCATCTAAAACTGTCCAGGCGCTTTGGTATTGTACGCTTTACATAGGCAGAGAAGGTACTGAATGCCACTAAAAATTTGATACCAAGATTTCAACCGGAAATACACGTTTTGAGAACTCTTGAAACCAAAACAGAATTTTAGCAAAAATTCCGTATGTGTATGTTAGTGACCTACATAACTCAAAAGCGAGAAGTTGGTTATATATCAAAACTTGGTATTTAAGTTTGGTATATTCCAATGAAACTTTTTTGAAGATTTTCAATTTTATAAAAATTATGGGCACTAAAATTGGTTTCATATAACAATAAATAGCGTGACAACAATATCGATTACGTCGAGTAATAGAATAATACACCGCAAATTTGTAAATAAAGTTCAGGGCTGATATATTTAGCTATTTTTTAGTTATACCAAATCATTCTTTACTTTTTGGACGACCCTGGTAGTTGAACATTTCTTGTCTTGCACCCATTGCAGGCCTATAAAATTGTTAAATAAGATAATAGAAAAAATAGAAATGAAGATAAATGTGGATCCTTTATTAATTTTTTTTTTCCCGATTAATAATTTGAATTCTTCCTTTCATTTCGCGGTGTTCCGATCTAATCCAAGGCTAAAATATACCACATTTCCTGAGCAATTAAAATAGATTTGAGTACACATTCCATACTGGATACTGCATAGAAACACGAATTTAGATAGCAATGAATATTGGATCCAATCCTTTAAAAAGTGGAATGTATTGCGTGGAGACATTTCCGTATTCAAATCATACGCCAAAGATGCTATCTTCTGCTGTATTCTTTGCAAAAAGCTGCTCACTCGTCATTTTGTTTTCTTCAATTAACTTATGGTGTGCGTATGTGTGAGTGTGTGTACGTTACGGAGGGGTATTCCACACTATCCGTGGGTTTATTGTACGTTAGACCTCTGTAATTTCAGAGGGCGGCCGATATCCGGACAGGGATATCGGCCTTCATGAAAGCTCCCTAATACTTCTCAAGCAGTTCTTCATCTCAACATGGGGAGACTCAGTCCGGGATAGACCTCCTGAATTTGCAGATAACCACTAACGCCATCCCGCAGCCCGATAGCTGTATTTTCAGAGCGAAGTCACCTCCACGAAATATCGCCCGGTTGGGATGAAATGAAGAGACAGGTAGTACGGAGGGGGGGGGTGAAGAATCCTCTCAAACCTGTGACCTGGAAAACCGTCGAAAAACCAATGGATCAGAGAGGTTGGCCGCGGGAATGGATCCCACAACCTGCCGAATAGCAGTCCAAAAGAAAAGCCTGAGACATCTGTCTCGGCCAAGAAGTGATGTAATAAACACCAGAGCCATTTTTATTGTTTCCATAATCTCGCAATTTATACTTCTACAAAATTCACTAACCTCAAAACCTTCTTATAATACACAGACACTATTATTATATTGGTTATGCTTCTATATTTACGTTACCATGGATAACTCTTTTATTGTTAGAACCAGCTGAAAAATTCAATGCACAGTGGGAATTTGAACACGGTTCTCCTGCTCTCCATGTGGTTGCTCTAACCAATCGAGGTACTGTGACAACATGCTGGTATGACATCAATCCTCCAATTGATTAATTTATTTTACCTTGTCAACCAAGCGGTATGTATTCCTCCAGAGAACAATTAATAGTGGATTCTTAGTATCCGAGTAGTATTTACATAGCTATTGCCAACAATTTTGGGCAACTTTATTATTATATTGGCAATGTTCCTATATTTACGTTACCATGGTTAACTTTTGTTGTTAGAACTAGCTCTGGAGGGAAATATTCCGGTTGGTTGACCAGGTAGAATAACATTAATCAGTTGGAGGATTGAATGTCATTCCGGCATTTTGTTACAGTAGCTCAATGATTAGAATAACCGCACGGAGCGTGGGAGAACTAATCCCGGTTGTGGCATTGCATTTTTCAGCTGGTTCTAACAACTTAGAACTACCAAGTGGCTCAACTATTCCGTATTTGACGAGTGCAGTTATCCCTTGGTGCGTCGAAACAGTTGCAGAAACCAACGGGGCGAATGCAAATTAAACCTGCCAGTGGAGTTCTGGTGACAGTGACCTTCGTTTTCTTTTTTTTTTTTATATAAAATACAGTTCTGGAGTCTTTTAGTACTACGACGCTGTACTCTTTTTTTAATTTTTCTCTCTCTTTTTCCCCTTTTTTCTATTTTATTACTGTTTTGCTCCTATTACACACATATATGCACATTTACAAACACAGAAACACCCATGCCTAAGGCGGAACCTGCACCCACGATCCCCTGCGCCACGAAATAGCAAAGCGAGGCACTTTAGCAAGCGTGGCCATGCTGAAGGCAGGCGCTTTACTGTACTTTTCGGAACATGATAACCCTCGACGTGACTTTGAAGTTTAAATTAGGCAGTTTGCAGTTGGAAACCACCCTCGGAGTTGCCAAGTATTCCACTTACTGGTCTCTTAAATGGGGCACGAACCTCGACTTACAAACAGGCTTCGAGTCTCCAAAACACAGAGATTTGTCTCTCATCTCTAGTAGAGGTCTTTGTTTGCAAATGGTTACTGCCCAGTGACAGGGGGAGCGATACCGTTTGAAGGCCATCTTGTTTTGGAGAAAACTATACACATCTTGCTATTAACAGAGACTGTGAGCGGTTCACATTCATTAGAGAGACAAAACGATGGATGCTCTCGCCTAGATCCTCACTGGCCGCTTTTAACTTGAAATAAACCCTCTGAGTTCTCCGTTCTTTTACCGCTCCAAGGGATACACACGCCAAATATGGGGTAGTTGTATGTTTCAAAAATTCTCCAAGGTAAATCCAAATAGACCAACATAGCAGCTTGAACCATTTATTTTTAAACCTTGCATATCTTCTTAATTCATTCCGAATTTAACACATGAAACACGGATCATAATCAGATGGAATTGGATTCAAATCGGTTTTAATACTCCTGGTTTGGGGTTAAGTTTATACAATATGTGTAACTAGTTACTTGCTAAACTACAACTGAAACTAAACCACAATTGCTGTTATTTGTTTAACTGACCTTCAAAGTGCAACTTACCTTTTCCATGTGTTGGAAGTTGACTGCTCTCATAGTCTTTCAGGAGGTTTTCCAGGACCATGGTAATGTTGCGGCTAACTACGTCATTTCCAGCTGACGGAGGAAACAATCTCTTTGCGATGTTGTGTTGATCTGGCTCTTCCGTTGATACTGTCTAATAACCAAAATACAGGATGTTAATGAACTTCACCGAAATAATTTGCGAGATTGTGCACGTGACTGATATAAGTAATTTGAGATCGGCGATACATGGTCCCTGGATAAACATACGCGTTAAACGTGTGGGCATCAGGTGCTGATAAGTCAGTGTTGAAGCAAATCAGGTTGAAAAAATGGCTTAGAATGTGTTTAAAATTCCTGTCCGAGTATACAAATGCCGATTTTTAGCAGCTCGTTACTAGCGTTCTCAAGATTTAATGTCACAAAAATTTCGAACTAATCACTTGACAGTGCGACACTGAGCATTCTTAACTAACATCTTGAGTTATGTAGCCTACTCTGGAGGCGTTTTTTCAACATCTCCGGTGGCTTAATGCATAACGCGGAAAGCTGCTATTCCAAAGGTCATGAGTTCTATTCCTGTCATAGAGTAAACGCTTTTTTATTATTTTTTTCATTCCAGGAGAAGTGTCGCGATATGTGAACTAGACCCGAACTCGGAAAGTATCTTTCACGCTGTAATATGTCCCTTCGTTTTTCGTGTTATGCTTTCGAATGGTTGATAAATCAGCCAGTGGCGTACTAGCACTTCAGAAACTTATAGCCGTTACTTCAAAACTTCAATAAACAGGCCATAAGTCTCCTATCTCAAATTAGTTATTTAATTAATCTACATATTCTGTGAAAATATTTCGGTATAGTTCATTAATACCCTATATAAGTCATAAACACTACTGATATTTAATAATCTTCTTGAAATTAACCAACCTGCGTTATAAACTATTTATAGCAATATTAAATAAATTCAATGTCTGTAGAAGAAACGAAAAACATATTTTCATAATTTTTAGATTAAAAAGTAGAGATATGTATGTGAAATGCACACATAACTAGATCAGCATTGCTAGGCTTGTGATTTATGGAAAGACCGGCGCGACCCCAACAGAATAATTGTTGGGGGGAGTCAGCGGCTGGAGGTGACTAGGATGAGTTTCATTCTATATTATAAACGAGACAATCTTGTATATGTATTCTGCCTTCTCATATTTCACCGTGGTTGAGATATACAATAGATGGATCAATATTTGTAAGAACGGCTGGTGAATCCGAAATGCAGAGAGTTTGTTGGGTTCACGAATTTGACACATTATGAGACGCAATAACAATCTAACCTGGCTCCTGCTCTACTAGGGGTCCCAGGTTCGATTTCCGGCTGGGTGAATGGGGAATGCTTCTCTAGCCCAGAATGAGAGTGTGCATGTGTGTGTGTGATCTAATGATTAAAATTGAAGAAAGACAGAAAAACTAATGATAGCAAGCAGTACATCAGTTAAAATAGTCAATAGGCAGTGTGTTGCATAGCAGGGAAATCCCGCCGATAAGATCATGCAGTTAAAGGGTATAAATGGAATAGTAAAAAAAAAAAACAAACAAATAAAAAAACTCTGTCCTAGTAAAGATATTGTAGTAGCTTAAGGTTAGTTTTTTTTTTTTTTTTTTGCTCTGGCACCGCAGGCTATGACACTGATGATACATGCAGATGGAGCCCCGTAGAAATGTGATGCCGGGGGAGAACGGAGAACCCGGAGGAAACCCGCCCCTGCGCCGATTTGTCCACCACAAATCTCACATGTGGTAGCTTGGGATCGAACCCGAGCCGTCTAGGTGAGCTTAAGGTTAGGATTACGATTTATAAGGATGGGTCCCCCAACTATTAAGGTACAACACTATGCATAAATTATTGTTGCCCTTTCGACTTACACATCCCCTGGGAGGGATAAGGAGCGGGGGAAGAGATCCAAAAAGCACCAGATCAGAATGACGACAGGCAGAGTCCTAAATGTTGCAGATACAACGCATCCGACGTCGTCCAGCGCACGCGAATGCAAGTGCCCACACACACGCACGCATGCACGCACTCACACGCACACACACAAGCACACCCACATGCACACACACTCACACACACAAGCACACTCACATGCACACACACCCACATGCACACACACACACGCCCGCACACACACACAAGCACACGTACGCACACGCACACACACACACACAAGCTCCTGAACCACCTGTGACACTGCGGAGTAGCGTCTCACCTGAAGGTTCCGGAAGTCAGGTAACAAGGAAATAATGGACCCAAAAAATTATGGAGAGGAAAATCATGGTAGAAGATAAATCATTCTATTTTCGCCTGCTGATCACAAAATTGGATAATCGCTGAGTTAAATTAGATGGTCGCCTAGGATCGAACCCAGGACCTCCCAAATAATAGATTATGCGTAATAACGAACATTTTAAAATAAAATTGTAAAATATTTCGTTTTTTGTAAAACTGTGGCCGTGACAATGTGGTTTGGAGCACGATATTCCTGTTATGGATCATGGAATACGCATGGATTCCCTTTCCGGTGTCCATCAGCATCGTTTTGGAGCTAAGATATTTTGAACTATAAAAATCCTATTAAAATAGATTATTAATTAAAGCGAAAATGTGTTTTAGATTTGAAACTTGCGTATATAATTACGAATATTGTCAATTATTTCAGAGATTAAAGTTAGTTGGGAAGAATAGATTAGAGGAGTTAAGAAAGATTAGAGAATTATAATATAAATTCATAATAATATAGCTAAATAGCGTAATATTAAAAGTAGGGGGAGGCTTCAACCTACATCTAATGCTGGGATTGTGTGTAAGAAAGTCTCGTATAAGTGGATTATATTAGATTATAAGTTTTTATTATTGCAATCATAGATATGTTTCTGTTGTATTATTTGCCTTTGTTTATACATGATATTGTATTAAGGTGATGCAGCTGTGAAATTTGGAAAATTTAGAGCATAAAATATATCTTATTGAAATTTATACCAGTTGTTATACAGAATAATAATGATAAATGTGTCAAAATTCTGACTTGCAAGGTTAATTAAATAGCAATTTTTATGAAACTTACTTCTTCTATTAAAAATGAGCAACGTAATGCATTTTTAAAAATATTCACGTAAAAATCCAGTTTTACAGTAAATATGTTTACAAATATATCTTTGATATTACATTTTTGTATTACCTCTCATCAGCATATAAAATTATTACTTTTGTACCCTCCAAAGCTCTTAATTTTTAAACATTTAAAAATGTGTTTCTTAAAATAACTGCTATTTTGAGAATCTATATAATTTTACTTTTGAAAGGCAGTAGAAAGTTTTCATCGTGTGGAACATTTTGAGCATGGAAAACTGTTGGAAAAAATTTGCGAGAAAATAAAGTTCAAAGCTGGGAGCGCTATTAATGAGCTTGCGCCTACCAACTTATAGCGCCAAGTGGGAAAAAAGTCACATTTTCTAAAAGTTTAGAGTTCATACTTTCTTATTGGGACAAAAAATTTTTTTTTTTAATTTTTCACAACTTTTGGCCAACTTTCACAGAATGTAAATATATATTAAAATTTATACAAGCTTTTACACATAATAATAGTGATACTCTTGCTATGTATTAAAGTACTGGTTTGCAAGGTTATTTAAATAATAATTGTTATTGTCTAAATTTATTATTCTAATAAAAATAAGCCACATGATGCATTTATAAAAAATATTCTCGCAACAGAACACAATCTTAAAATTAATAGGTTTACCAATAGATATTATATTTATTTTGTGTTCACCATAATTAAAAAATCTGATGCGTTCCATTCACATGACTTTCTCTATACCTCTGCAACAAATTTTTGTAAAAAGTTTATGCTTCTATTTACTTCATCCTAAGTGAGAAAAAATTAGCAGAAATAGTCTTATTACATGCTTCCCTGTAAGTAGAAGCGAAACAAGTGAGTAACATAGGTTAAAGTGATAACAAAAGATGGCTGCTATGTGACTGAAATTTCTTTGTTTTTATGGGCAGGAGTTAACAACTTCCTGCATGAGAAAAGTATAAGTTTATTAAGGCTGAAACAAAAAACAAGGAATATCTAAAAAACTATTAACTCCGCGAAAAAAATTATATATAGCATAAATTGTGTGTTTTAATGTGCTCTACATTTTTTGAGTGGTAAGTTTTTGTCTATCTCTTACGGTTTACTAGTTACACAAAATTCCGTAAAATTCATCAGGAATAAAGTATTCTACAGAGGCTATTCCAGAAAATTCAAGATATACATATTATTTGTCAAGTATATATATTTAATATATGATATTTAAATTAAAATCGTTAGAGCCATTTTTTAGAAAATCAAAATTTTCGAAAATTGTTCCATGTGAAGTGAGTTTGGTGGGGGAATTTTCTTGAAAATCTTCGTGTCGCATCCTTGGAAAATACTGAGCTTAAATACCAAATTTTGGTCTTTTTGGTTTTGAGCTATGCTGACCACAGACAGACAGACAGACACACACACACGAACATTTTTGTAAAAATGCTTTTTTGGATTCAGGTGGGCACAAAACATGTATTTCCTGTGAAATCTTGGTATCGAATTTTTGGGTACCTTCTCTATACATTATGTACATAGTACATATGGAGAAAGTAAAAATTAGTACTTTCGCATTCTCTAAAGCTCTAGATTTTTCAAAATTTAACAATTATTCCTCAAAATAGGAGCGAGATTTCGAAAAAAGTATTGACCATTTCCTTTAATGTACTTTTCAGAGGCAATATAATGATATTGAAATAAAGTAGTGAAAAATGCATCGTGTGGAGAATTTGGAGGATGGAAAAGTGTTGTTAAAAGGTTTTCGGAAATGTAAGGTTCAAAGTTGGGAGTGACTAGCTTGCACATATTCACTTATAACTTAATTAATTTGCAGTAAAGTGCTCCAAGTGGGAAAAACGATATATTTTCTTAAAGTTTAGAATTCATATAATATTATTTGGATAAAAAGTAGTTTTTAAATATTTTAGAACTTTTGTCAAATTTCACAGTATATAAATATATATTGAAATCCTTACCAGCTATTACACCTATAGTAATACTTTTGCAATATATAAGAAATCTGGCTTGCAAGTTATTTAATCAATAATGTGTAGTGCTTAAATTTCTTGTTTTAATAAAAAAAATCTGTTGTGTTCCATTCACATGACTTTCTCTACATCACTACTGTAATTTATTGTTAAAATGCGCATTCTCCTATTTATTTCATGCTAATCGAGAAAAAAATTAGCAGAAAAGTCTTACTACTTGCTTCCTTGCAAGTAGAAGTGACACAAGGGAGTACCATAAGTTAAAGTGACATTCAAAAGTTGGTTGCTACGTGACTGAAGTTCCTTTGTTTTTACGTATAGGAGTTGACCAATTCCTGTATGAGAAAAGTAAGTTTCTTAAAGGTGAAACCAAAAACAAGGAACATCTAAAAAACGATGAACTCCACGAAGAAAATGTATATAACATAAATTGCGTGTTTTAACGTGCTCTATATTTTTTATGTGGTAAGTTTTTCTCCATCTCTTACGGCTTAGCAGCTATGCAAAGTTTCGTAGAATTTATCCAGAATAAAATACTCTTCAGAGACTATTCCCAGAAAATGCAAGTTATACATTTTATTTGTCAGGTAAATGTCTTTAATATACGATATTTTAATCAAAATCGTTAGAGTCATTTTTGAGAAAATCAAAATGTTCCAACTTTTGTACATGTAAAGGTTAGTTTGGAGTGGGAGGATTTTTCTCAAAATCTACGTGTCGCATCATTGGAAGATACTAAACATAAATACCAAGTTTGGTATTTTGCCGGCTTTTCATTTTTGAGTTATCGTGTTCACAGACATACGGACACGCTGACACACGGACACACACTGACTTTTTCTGATTTTTACTTTCTCTATACGCAATATGTACATAGTGTATAGAGAATATATTGCACTCCACAAAAAAATTCGAAACCAAGATTTCACCGGAAATATATGTTTTGGGGTCCCCTGTATCCAATAAAAGTATTTTCAGAAAAAGTTCCGTGTGTTTGTGTGTCCGTGTGTCCTTGTGTCAGTGTGTCCGTGTGTTCGTGTATCTGTGAACACGATAATTCAAAAACAAAAGTCGGTAAAATACCAAACTTGGTATTTAAGTTTAGTATCTTCCGGGGATGCGACACGAAGATTTTGAGAAAAATCCCCCAACTCCGAACTACCCCTTTCATGGAACTTTTTTCGAAAATTTTAATTTTTTAAAAAATGGCTCTAACGATTTTAATTAAAATATCATATATTAAAGATATTTACCTGACAAATAAAATGTGTATTTTGAATTTTCTGGGAATAGCCTCTGAAGACTACTTTATTCTGAGTGAATTTTACGGAATTTTGCATAAGTGCTAAACCGTAAGAGAGACAAAAACTTACCACACAAAAAATGTAGAGCATTAAAACATACAATTTATGTTGTATACATTTTTTTCGTGGAATTGATCGTTTTTGAGATATTCCTTTTTTTTCTGGTTTAAGGTATAAAAACTTATATTTTTCTCATACAGGACTTTATGAACTCGTGTCCATACAAAGGAACTTCAGTCACATAGCAACCAGCTTTTGACTATCACTTTAACGTATGGTACTCCCTTATTTCGCTTCTGCTTACAAGGGAGCAAGGAATAAGACTATTTCTGCTAATTTTCTCTCGATTAGCAGGAAATAAATAGAAGCATAAATTTTTTAAAAATAATTTATTGCAGAAATATAGAGAAAGTCATGTGAAGGGAACACATCAGATATTTTTTGGGCACAGGGGACCGTAAAACATATATTTTCGGTGAAATCTCGGTATCGAATTTTCGGGTAGAGTGCAACACTTTCTCTATACACTATGTACATAGTACGTGTAGAGAAAGTAAACATGTGTGAAAATTGTGGAGCATTTGAGGATGGAAAAGTGTTGATAAAATTTTTGCAAGAAAATAAAGTTCAACGTTGGGAGTGTATAATGCCTAGCTTGTGCCTAGCCATTTATAACTTTAGTTAATTGTAGTGCACCAAGTGGAAAAAATTATATATTTTCTTAGGTTTAGAATTCATGTTATCTTATTACGAAAGAAGTAATGTTTTAATTTTTCACATGTTTTAGTTAAATTTCACAGATGTATACATATTAACGGTAATAATAGTGAACAAACATATAGATAGACTGTTTCCGTGGTCGAGTGGTCAGCGAGCTGTGTTTGAGGAAAATAAAATGATTTAAACCGAACGTAAAAAGACAACGAGTTGTTTCAAGTGCAAAGGGGGTTATTTAAATGAAACAATTAAAAAAAAAAACAACAAAAAACAAAACAAAAGATAGAGATAAAACGGCAGGTGTTGACTGTGAGCACCAAACACTACCTGAGACGACCAGATCTTGTCCATCGGCGGTGAAGAAGGTTCATCAAGGAAGCCGCTTAGTCGACTACGCTGGGGACGACGCCAATAGTGTAGTGGTAAGGTAGTGCCGTTGGCGAAGTACTTAAGCACGGATTTCCTCAATGTCAATAGACTCTCACCCGCATGGCCCGTCGCCTTCGTCAATAACAGGCCATCCCATAGCAACATCACCCTGCAAACAGAAAACACGTGTACATCTTCCGTGTCCTTAAATACAGCTGCTGCTGCTGCTGATAAATACATTCATAGAGGCCCGTGATACGACACTTGAATTTCATTGGAATGGAACAGGATTAGGATGAAACTTAGAACATTACTTTGACATAAACGTTTTTACTTTCTCTACACATACTATGCACATAGTGTATAGAGAAGGTATTGATTGCACCCAAAAATTCGATACCGAGATTTCACCGGAAATATACGTTTTGGATCCCTCTGAATCCAAAAAAAGCATTTTTACAAAGAGGTCCCTGTGGTGTGCGTGTGTTGGTATTTAAGTTTGGCATCTTCAAAGGATGCGATACGAAGATTTTCAAGAAAATCCCCCCACCCCCAACTACACTTTACATGGATATTTTTTTTCAAAAATTTTGATTTTCTTATAATTGGCTCTAACGATTTTGATTAAAATATCCTATATTAAAGATATTTACCTGACAAATAAATGGATATCTTGAATTTTCAAGGAATAGGCTCTGAAGACTACTTTATTCTGGATAAATTTTACGGAATTTTGCATAACTGCTGAACTGTAAGAGATGGAGAAAAACTTACCACACAAAAATGTAGAACACGTTAACACACACAATTTATGTTATATACATTTTTTCGTGGAGTTGATTGTTTTTTAGATATTCCTTGTTTTTGTTTTCTGTTTGGCAAAACTTATACTTTTCTCATACAGGAATTTGTCAACAAAGGAGCTTCAGTCACATAGCAACCACCTTTGACTATCCCTTTAACCTATGGTACTCCCTTTATTTCGCTTCTACTTACAAGGAAGCAAGTAATAAGACTATTTCTGCTAATTTTTTCTCGATTAGCATGAAGTAAATAGAAGCATAAGCTTTTTAACAATGATTTGTTGCAGAGATGTAGAGAAAGTCATGTGAATGGAACACGGCAGATTTTTTTTATTAATATTAATATGTATGTAGAAGAATAATATAATGTTATTTATAATACAATATATACTAATATCACAAATACTGTTATTTGGAATAAATTGGGTGTTTTAAAGAGTTCTACATGTTTATGTAATGTATTGCTGAACGTATAGAAGATAGCATAAATTTCCTTCAAACGTTGTGTAGTTCACAGGTTACTTTGGTAAATTGCAAGATATGATTTTAATAGCCTTGCAAACATCTTATAACATGGTTCTTTAATCAAAATTGTCAGAACCACTTCCTAAGGGAAAAGATGGAACACTGCATATAAAGGGTAGATGAATTGGTGGGATATTTTTGAAAATCTATTGTTGCATCTTAAGAAGATACTAACTGAATACGAGTTTTGTATTTATCCAACATTTTGTGTTTCAGTTATGTTGGCCACAGATATGCACACGTCCAACTCATAGAAACACGGATACAAATATACGTACACCTGTTTATTTTTTAAACTTGCTTTTTAATTCAGTTGTCCTCAAAACATATATTCCCAGATAAGTATCGTTATCAAATTTTATGGTGACATGCAATTACCTTCTCTACCTATCATGTACGTGGTAGAGAGAGTAAAATTATAATTTAGCTGCTATCACATTTTATAAGCATTTTAGAAACTCCATCGCCTGCATAACGTGCAGCCGGTATATCTGGTGACGTCAGTCAGTGGCAGAAGGTCTGAGTGAAAATCCCTGTTGGGCGTAGATTTCAGTTTACACAGGGAATTAATTGGAAAGAGTACGCCATCTCCCACCCTGAGTAACACTTTTAGCTGCTATCAATAGCTCAAATGTGGCTCCCGCTGCCATATTTCCTTACATTTTTTATTCTGAATCGAATTTCCATGTGTGACATAAATTCATGCATTTATTGCACTTCAAAGCATTTATTAGGGAAAAAGAAGCTGTCACTCTCTCACCTAAGGTAGAGAAAATGTTACCCTCCCATAAATGCAAAACTGTTTTTATGTGTTTCATCCATATGCCTTTCTCTGCCTGTCCTGGAAACAAACTTATTACTAAAGATTATTCGTCTTTCTACTTCATGCTAATCGAAATAGCACTATCTTAAATGGTCTTCTTACATTCTTAGTTCCTTTTAAGTACAGAGTGATTTATGTAGAACTGACACATTTCTTTCTTTAATTATTCCATTGGAAATTCATTCAATGACCTAATTTTAGCACCAAATTAAGCAGAATGTTCTGGAGTTTCGATTCCTGCTCACTAGATGCGCAGATGTTTATGTTTTATTCCTAATTGCATTGCTGGAAGTTGTTTTGACATTTTGTTCTTGTAGTCAACGTGAAAATGCAGTACGATGGAGAGCTGAGTCAAGGATATTTTCAGCAAGAGGCGCTACATGTCTTATATCAAACGAATCCATGAACCTAACTGCAAGTTTCTTTGACGACCGGATAATTTCCAGGAATCTGTGGCCACCGAGATCTCCGGATTTGACATCGCTGGACTTTTTTTCTATAGGGGATTAAATATAATTTCTTTTTATTTTTTTTTTGAAGGTAGTTTAATTCCTACTTTATTTTTAATTTTAAAATACAGGGTTTACGCCACACGTCCCCAGACATTGGACGATCTGAAGCACATCACAGAGGAGATTCAAGGTATTGACAATCGAGCCCTCCAACGAGTGGCCAGTAAGATGAAACGACGTGTTCAGTTGTGACTTATGCAGGATGGAAGACATTTTCAACATTTGCTATAGAGGTAAATAATCTCCCAAAAGTCCTCTATAGTTTAGGTATGATAAGTTTCGCTAGCATAACCCGTTTTGAAACAATTAATGAAAGAAATGTGTTAGCTCTATATACTCATAAATAACCCAGTATAAGGAAAATAAAGGAACACACTAGGCTAAAGCAATATTCAGATGTTTTAAAAACTGTCGTTATGCGACTGTCATTGAAATTAGCTTCTTTGCATGGGCTGGGTAATATAACAGAAACACGGACGACTTCCTATATGGGAAAAATATAAATATTTTCAAGTAATATCGCGAAAATGGTTAACACTAGAAAAAATGCATATGATATAAGTTGTGTCTCTTAACAATATCTACAAGTATTTTTTTGTGCAGTAGCTTTTTGTATTTCTCTTAGTTTTTGCCACTTATATAAAGGTTATCCAAAGTGCAGAGGTCTTCTGAGGCTATTCCTAGAAAATGCAATACATACATTTCATTTATTATAAAAATGTCTTATAACTATGATATTTTAATTAAAATCGTTGCAGCTATTTATTAGAAAATCAACATTTATGAAAAATGTTCACTGTAAAGGGTGGTTTGGGACGCGGGGGAGTTTCCTAAAAATATTCGTGTCACATCCTTGAAAGATGCTTAACTTAAATGCCAACTTTGGTATTTAACCGACTTTTTGTTTTTGAATTATTGTGCCCACAGACACATGCATGAACCTTTTTCGGGTTCAGAGGATCTCAAAACTTAAATATCCAGTAAAGTCTCGGTATCAGTTTTTGGGTGGCATACAATACCTTCTGTGTCTACTATGTATCTTGCTAGAGAAATTAATGTGTTACATTCACATGTCTTTCTCTATCCTCTATAGTTTATTAGTGACTGCAAACTAATCTTACGAAACACTCATTTTTATACCTGCAACATTTTAATTGATATAAACGTAAAATCAAAAGCTTCAAAACTATCCCGTACAAACAGGTAGTTGGGTTGAGGGGATTATCTTGAAAATAGATGTGTTTTATCTTAAAGAGAGAGAGTTTAAATACCAAATTTGGTATTTATTCGACTTTTCTTTTAGTACCTCTACATCTTTACGTACTATGTAAGTACATAGTGGGTAGAGAAGGTAGTGTACTCCACCCAAAAAGTCGTATATCTAATAACTTTTACATAGAATATTTTTAGATATTTTCGATTTTCTCAAAAATGGCTTTAACGAGTTTGATTAAAATGCTCTATGTTAAAGGCTTACATGGCAAATAAAATGTGTGTCTTGAATTTCATGGGAATAGCGTCTGAAGTCCTCCTCAATCTGAATGACCTTTTCATTACTGGCAAACCGTAAGAGCTAGACAAAAACATATTACACAAAATATGTAGATCTCATTTAAACATAACATTTACCTATATGATATATAGTTTTATGCAGTCTTATTGGTTTCAATTTCAAAGCACTTAAACTTTTCTCAAGCGGAAAGTCATCATCCATTTCATTCCTCTTTTGTCTTACTCTTGGTCATGAAAAGAGGACCAAATTTAAATGTCGATCGCATAGCGACAGCTTTTAAGACTTTTGAGTATCGCTTTAGTCTCATGTATTTCTTTATTTCCCTTCTATTTACTTGGAAACAAGTAGGTATTAACACAATTTTTGCTAATTTTTATCTCAATTAGTATGAAATACATAAATTAATAATCTTTAACAGGGAATAGTTTGTTTGCAGACGAGATAGAGACGATCATAAGAACGGAACACATCACATTTTTACTTTCTCTACACGCACTATGTACATAGTGTATAGAGAAGGTATTGTAATGCACCCAAAAATTCGATACCGAGAATCCCAAAAAAAAAACATTTTTAGAAAAATGTCCGTGTGTGTTTGACCGTCTGTGTGTGTGTGTCAGTGTGCAGCATAGCTCAAAAACGAAAAGGCCGTTAAAAACCAAACTTGGTATTTAGGTTTGGTATCTTCCAAGCATGCGACACGAAGAAAATCCCTCCACCCAACTACCCTTTAAATGGAACTTTTTTCGAAAATTTTGATTTTCTAAAAAAATGGCTCCACGATTTTGATTAACATATCGTATATTAGAGATATTTATATAACAAATAAAATGTATATTTTAAATTTTTTAGAAATAGCGTCTTTTTTTAAGGAATTTTTCACAACTGCCAAATCGTAAGAGATGGACAAAAACATACCACACAAAAATGTAGAGCAAGTTAAAACATCAAATTTATGTAGTATATGTATATATATATTCGTGGAATGGATCGCTTTTGAGATATTCCTTGTTATTAGTTTCAGCTTTGAAAAGCTTATACTTTTCTCATACAGGAATTTGCCAACTCCTGTCCATACAAACAAAGGAACTTCAGTCACATAGCAACCAGCTTTTGACTATCACTTTAACCTATGGTAATCCCTTATTTCGCTTCTACTTACAAGGAAGCAGTGAATAAGACTATTTTTGCTATTTTTTTCTCGATTAGCGTGAAGTAAATAGAAGCATAAGTTTTTTAACAATACTTTATTGCAGAGATGTAGAGAAAGTCATGTGAATGGAACGCATCAGATTTTTGGACAGAGTAAAACAATTTCCCTACTTATAATACCCAGTAGAAAAACTAATAAACTATAATAGGTAAAAGTACCTGTAATCGTAGCACATAGGGTTAGTTATTAAATATTGTAAGCTTTTAAGCACTTAACTTCAACTAGAAATACTTTGCAGAACAATGTTTCTGATTAGTAAAAACCTGAGGCAAATAGAGAAGGGGTAAAGATGGAAGAGTGAGAAGGTCTTGTGGTTATCGGGTACACGTACTACAGCTTGCGGAATTTTGCTGAGCTGGTAATTGTTTTGTGTGGCTGGAACCAGTAGCGGCCTGCCTCTATTCTTCTTGCCCTCCAGCTCGGCGTCTCCCCTATGCAGAATAAAAAAGATACGCTACAAGTATCCGGATATTTGCGTCACAGACAGAAACCTCTGCCTACATGTCTCTTCTGTTCTGTTACTTATTTGGACATCGACAAAAAAATCTGATGTGTTCTTTTCAATTGACATACTGTGCCTATTTTTAACCAAATATTACTTTCTCTACACGTACTATGTACATATATAGAGAAGGTATTGTATTTCACCCAAAATCTCGATGTGGGGATTTCAACGGAAATATATGTTATGAGTCAAAAAAAAACAGTTTTGAAAAAGTCCGTGTGTGTGTCTGTAGGCATAGCTCAAAAACTAAAAGACCTGGTATTTAAGTTTGGTATCTTCTAACAATGCAGCACGAAGATTTACAAGAAAATACCCCCACTCCAAAGTACCCTTTATATGGAAAACAATTTTCGGGCATAAAAATCCTTAGTATGGCTTCCTTCGGAAAGGAATTAAAGCCGTTGGTCCCGTGTCGTAGATTTACGGCACGTAAAAGAACCTCAAGCCTGATAAAAATGCCTCTGCCCACGTGGGTAGAGTGGTGGTAGCGTGTCTACCTCACATTCAAAAGGTCGTGAGTTCGAATCTCTCTTAAGGTGAGTTACCCGGATAAGGGTTTTTTCGGGGTTTTCCCTTGTCCTGAGAAGACTAATGTCGAGTAACTTTAAGCTCCTTGGACTACGAGATCATTTGAGCATCATTTCACCGATTTCATTCATCATCCGATATGACCAACCAGGTTAAAGGACCTTAAGCCACAAAAAAATGCCTCTCAGCAAAATTAAGCGGTCTTTCATGCGCAGTATAGATGGGACGCTGAGAACCTCAGTAGTTAAAGAGCGTTCATAAATAAAATCTCATTTCATTTATGGAAACATTTTGGAACATTATAATTTTCTCAAAAACACCTCTTACGATTTTGATCAAAATACTGTATATTAAAATTATTTACATAAAAAATAAAATGTACATCTTCAGTTTTCTGGGGATATTCTGAAGAGCTGTTCATTCTGGATGAATGTTGCAGAATTTTGCGTAACCGGCAAACCATAAGAGATAGATAAAAACGTACTATACAAAAACTGTAAATCTCGTTAAAATACACAATTTATGTTTTGTTGTAGAGTTGACCGTTTCCGAGATATTCATTCTTAATGTTTTCAATTTTAAACTAGTTATCTTCTCAGACGGGGTCACCTTTTGTTTGATCTTTCTTTTGTTTTTCTGAAAATGCAATGCAAACCGAACTTCAATTGCTCACATACGACCGGCTTTAGTGTAGTACATTCCATTATTTCCCTTCTACTGACAAGGAAGGAAGTAATAAGGTAATTTCTGCTATAGTTTATCTCGCTTAGCATGATGCAGATAAAGGAATATTCTTTTGTAAAAATAGTATGTTTACAGAAGGGTAGAGAAAGCCATGTGAATGGAACACATCAGGTTTTAAAAACTTTATTCTATTATCCACTTCATTCTAATCGAGATAAACTTTAACAGAAATAGTGCCATTACTTATTTCTTATAGATACCTACTCTTGGCTATGATTAGGATTAGACGCGGACAGAGCTCCTAGGATTCTGGAGCAGAATACCGGTAGACCCCAGCCGAATGTTTCCAACAACAACGCAAGATACCTTTTACTATGTGCAAATTACCATCCAGCCGCATCACGCCGAACACCGTTTTCTGAAACTGCAACCCTGAAAGAGAGGTGATTGGGAAATGATGGGGACAAGCAATTGTGGACCGGAAAATTCAGGAGATGAAATGAATCTACAGCATTCGGTGAAACTTCCGAAAATACCCATGAGCCAGGTAGGCCGGACACGAATCGAACTTGCGACTTCCCGAATGCGGGCCACAGACGAAACCGTCTGAGCCATACGCTCGGATATTCTAGGCTAAAGCAACTGTCAAATCTTTTAAGAGGGGTTTGCTATGTGATGTCATTGGAATTCCTTTCTCTTTGCTTGGCCAGAAGGGAAAAAAAGATAATGAGGATTTTCCATTTGAGAAAGTTTAAGTATTGGAATATTTAAACCAACAACAAAGAATATCTGGACGTGTTTGACATAAACTGTGTGCTTTAACAGCATATGCATTTTTCTGTGTAGTAATATCGTTTCTTTTCTTGTGGTTTAGCGGTTATGCATAAGTCATCCGGAATGAAGAGAAAAAATCGTGAAAATATCTTAACTTATGGTGCATTAATTAAAATCATTAGCACCATTTTTGAGAAAATCAAAATGTTATGAACATTTTCTATGTAAGAGGTATAAGAGGTATCTTCGGGTGGAGGGTTTTCATCAAAACCTTCATGTCACATCCTTGGAAGATACTGTACTTAAATATCAAGTTTGGGTTTACCTGACTTGTTGGTTTGAGTAATGCTGGTCACAGATACACATACACGCAACTTTTTCTAAAACCTTTTTATCCAGAGGACCCCAAAACGTGTGTTTCCAGAGTAATTTCGGTTCAAATTTTAGGGTGGAATGCATTACGTTTTCTACCTACTAAATACATGGTAGAGAAAGTAAGAGCATATAAGCTCGTGAAATTATCTAAAGTGTTAAATGAATACTGAGCTATATTTATGTATGGCTTAATTCATATTTAAATAAGTATGTTTTTAGACATTTGTTAAAAGTAGAAAATTCTGCCACTTAGTGTTATAAAATTATACGTAACTTTGGTTTCTTGCTGAATGCGACCACATATTTCACCCAAAATTCGATATAAAATTTCACCAAAAAAGTCGCCCTCCGTGGTGTGATGTTACCATGCTAACTTCATTTACCCAAGGTTCAAACCCGGCGGAGGACGATGGATTTTTTTCGGGTGTAAAAATCCTTAGCATGGCTTCCTTCGGAAGGGAAGTAAAGCCCAACGGTTTGGTCCCGTGTCGTAGATTTACGGTATGTAAAAGAACCTCAAGCCTGATAGAGAGGCCTCTGAGCAAAATTAAGCGGTCTTTCACGCCCAGTATAGAATGGGACGCTGAGAACCACAACAGCTAAAGAGAGTCCATAAATAACACGCCATTTACATTTCACCGAAAAAAGTTCAAAGGGGATGTGTGTGTGTGGGGGGGGGGAGGGGACGGCATAACTGAAAAACGAAAAATTTGTTAAATATCAAACATGAATTAAGTTCAATATTTTGCAAGGATGCAACAGGAAGATTTTCAGGAAAATTCCACTACACCCAATTATCCTTTATATGGAACATTTTTTGAAAATGTTGATTTTTTCAAAAAAGGCTCAAAGATTTTTATTAAAATACCATATGTTTAAGATATTTTTATTACAAACTAAATGTATATCTTGAATTCTCTGCGAATAGCTTCTGAAGACCTCTTCCTTCTGGGTGACTTTTGCATAACTGATAGCTCGTGAGCGATAGAAAAAAACTCAAAAGTAAGACTACCGAACAACCTCGGTGGGAACGACTGCGAATAAGGCAGTCTACCAGCTCTCCAGGTTGATCCTGAATGACATTAATGCGTCTCACAACCTCGTCTGGACATCATCCACACTTACGCAATCTTCCACGGGTCCAGCCATTCGAACTGCTCACTTTCGAGAGGGGCAGAAATTTTTGGGCTTACTTGTAGTTTGTACAAAAGTTTCGTTAAAGTCTGAGAACATAGCTATATCGACTCTCAGAAGTTAATATGTCCTGTAGGAGGTGGTATAAGTGACCCCATTTAGTGTTTGTCCAGTGGCGTACCTATTGTAACCAATGGTAGCGTACATACTATGAGAGACAGATGCACTTATACTTCATGTTGAGTTGGGCCCCGCTTCCGCTTTAGAAGTTACTTTGTGCGGAAATAAGTGGTTAAATCGTGATGTCATTCAATTCAAAAGCACGACCTCATTTAACCAATTGATTATTGCACTTAAGTTTGTTGATTACTGATACTTGACTTGATTTACTAATGATACTTGACTTTATTCATTATTGACAAATGACTTGATTGGTTATTGGGATTTTACTTTATTGAGCATTGACACTTGACTTTATTACTTATTGATACTTGACTTTATTGATTATTGACACTTGACTTTATTGATTATTGACACTTGACTTTATTTATTATTGACACTTGACTTTATTGATTATTGACACTTGAATTTATTGATTATTGACACTTGAATTTATTGATTATTGACACTTGAATTTATTGATTATTGACACTTGACTTTTTTGATTATTGTCACTTGACTTTATTGATTATTGACACTTGACTTTATTGATTATTGACACTTGACTTTATTGATTATTGACACTTGACTTTATTGATTATTGACACTTGACTTTATTGATTATTGACACTTGACTTTATTGACTATTGACACTTGACTATTGATTATTGACACTTGACTTTATTGATTATTGCCACTTGACTTTATTAATTATTGACACTTGACTTTATTGACTATTGACACTTGACTATTGATTATTGACACTTGACTTTATTGATTATTGCCACTTGACTTTATTAATTATTGACACTTGACTTTATTCATTATTGACACTTGACTTTATTGGTTATTGTCACTTGACTTTATTGATTATTGGCACTTGACTTTATTAATTATTGACACTTGACTGTATTAATTATTTACACTTGACTTTATTGATTATTGACACTTGACTTTGTTGATTATTGACACTTGACTTTATTGACTATTGACACTTGACTTAATTGATTATTGCCACTTGACTTTATTCATTATTGACACTTGACTTTATTGGTTATTGACACTTGACTTTATTGATTATTGACTTTATTGATTATTGACACTTGGCTTAACTGATTCATGACAATTTAGTTTATTGATTATTGATTGTTTACACTCGACTTTATTGAAGCATTTGATTTTATTTATTATTGACTCCTACTTTATTCATTTTATTAGTTATTTACACTTCCTTTATTGAGTATTGTCACTTGACTTTATTAATTATTGACACTTCACTTTATTGATCATTAGCACTTGTCCTTATCAATTATTTTACTATGTGACAATCAAACTTGCCAGAATTGTTGTAGTTGACAGAACCATTAGTAACCTTCTATGCTTCAACCATGAAGAGATTCACATTAAGAGAACTTTCTGATAAGCATTTCATTTATGGAAAAGCAGACAGTAAAGGAATAAAAACTTCAAGACTTTATCGGTTGATATATATTACGGCGCCAACCTGGCCATAAGATTTTTACGAGAGTTTACCGACCTTTGCAAGTAGCAGGGAGCCTGCGAGCAAACTTAATGAAAATGGTGCAAGAAGAACTTGCAGAACTCCCCAATTTGAGGAACAGGCGTTGATCTAGTAAGCGAGCAGCAGCAGTTGAGTGCCCGGAACATTACGGTTCTTCACTATGTAAAGTGTGGAGAGATTTAGAGGAATAATGTTTGTACCATGTTCAGAAGTTCCAGGCTGATTATTATCATAGTTATCTACTTCAAGGAAAATTTGATGACAAAGTCAACATTTTCTTCTCGAATATATTATTTTACAACTCCAATATGTTCGTGGCCTATCACCTAGACGTCCCGGGTTCGATCCTAAGTGACCGCATGTGAGATTGAGGTGGACAAAGCGGCGCAGGGGCGGGTTTTCTCCGGCCATCGCATTCCACCGGTGCTCCATCTTCATTCCATGTATCATCAGTGTCATCGCCAAGTAGTAAAAGCGGGGTTAAATACTATAAAAAACAAACAAGCAAGATGTTCCTGTACTAGTACATGGCTTTGTAAATTCATTTTAGTTATGATACATTATGAATCAAAATTGGGTGTTGTAGCTCATGTCCATTAGAGAGAATAGGGCTTTTCAATGCCAAATAATTATTAAAATTAGTTGTTTTGAGATTTCCCTACACACATACAGATACAAATTTATATCACCTTAAGATACAAACTTCTGCTTACACAATTTTGAAGTTAAATCTGACAAAGCCTACAAGATAAACTGAATTAAGTAAAACTAGAAATAAACATTATGCAATAAAAGCATTAATACACAAAAAGAAATGTACACAAAGGAGTAGCAAATTAAAAGGCGAGCAAAATAAAAAAAAAAAATGCTGACGGGTTTCTTCACTCAACTTTCTTTATCTATTTTTTAAATAAACTTCCTACAATAGAATGTTATTTTCTGTATATTATGCTAATCAAGTTAAATATCATCAGAAATTTACTTATTTCCCTTCTACTTACAAGAAAATAAGGGGACACACTAGGCTAAAGCGATAGTTAAATATTTTAAAAACTGGTTGCTATGTGATTAAAATTTGCTTTTTCTTTACATGGCCAAGAGTTGAAAATTTCCCATATGAGAAAAGTTATAAATATTTGAAAAATAAAAACAATAACAAGATATATCTCCGAAATGGTTAACTCTACAAAAACACCGGTCCCCATGGCCACGCTCGCTAAAGCGTCTCGCGGGCAGGGGATCGTGGGTTCGAGTCCCGCCTTGGGCATGGGTGTTATATGTTTGTGCAATGTGGATATGTTTGTAAAAGAAACAGTAAAACCAGTAATCAGTAAAACCTACGGGGGGAAATGTAAATAGGGATACAGTACCGAAGTCCTGATCAGACTCCGTTACTGTTTTATTAAAAAAAAAAAAAAATTGCATATGACATAAACTGTGTGTTTTAACGAACTCTGTGTTTTTTTGTAGTAATCTTTGTAACTTTTGTCTATCTGTTACAGTTGCACAAAATTCATTCGGAATGAAGAAAACTTCAGAGGATAGTCCCAGAAAATCCGAGATATACATTTTATACAAAAAACTAACCTAAGTATCAAGATTGATATATAACCAACTTCTCGTTTTTTAACGAACGATTTTCTAAAAATGCCTAAAACATGTATTTCCTATGAAATCTGGGTATCGAATATTTGGATGGAATAGAGTACCTTTTCTGTCTATGCGCTAAGTAGAGAACGTAATAAGGATACGAATGTGTAAGATATAAACTTTCATAATAGTTGTGAATCAATTGTTTCTGTGTAGGACAGAATTTGGAGAGATAGAGCCAGAATGAAAAATTCAAGCTGGAAAAGGAGTGCTGTGCTGTAGATGTATTCATTTTGGCTTTTGAATTTCGTGTAGAAGTACACTAAATTGCGCCACTTACTCCAGTCAATTAATCCTTACACCTCAGTAGATGGTAAACTATATCTGTTTATACAAAGGAATCGTTGGTTAATTTATTCTGCATTTTTCTTGGTAAATGTCAATGAACTGTTCCACGCAGAATTCATTTCTAATTGTAAGATCAATGGTGTAATCTATATATAGTTAGTAAATAGATATGTACATGTATTCCACAAATCCTTATCACTGTAAATACTTTGCTGTTGGATGAAATTAAATAAAAGTATCAATAAAACAGAGTTACTAAGTTTCAGACCACCAAATGTTTGTCTATTAATATTACTTACTTTCAAGCCGTGATTGTTCTGCAACTTTCGGTGGGAAATTTGCTGTAAACAGATGAGTAGGTATATTTCTTTATCATCAGTTTACCAACTTTGCCGGAAATAATACTTCCCTCCCAATGTTGTTGTTTGCCGCAAATATTTAGAACAGATTCTTCTTCCAGTAGCGACATTGGCTTCGCCCTATAGTTTTGCCTCGTTCTAGTTTTGTGTAAATGTGTGCATATTTTATAATTTTGACCACAAGAATAAATGTTGGCTCGTTGAGAATTTGGGGAAAATTCTGTTGACTACTGGAATGAACTGTGCAGGTTACTTGAAATTAGTGCAATTTATTGCGTATACAACGAAATCAAGCGTTGAATAAGTTAATAACATTTAAATATCAATAAACAGGTCATTCACACTTAAATGACTTATTTTTACATTCACTTCTTCTTACCGTTGTAATCCTCACATTACTTTCTGTGGGGTTATTTAAGGAAAAACGTATAAGTTGGCAACCTACACTCCCTACGAGAAATCACAGACGCGGTTTTTAACTGCATTGCCGAAATAACACCAGCAACGTTAAAAAGTGTTGCGGAACATGCACTGACGTGTGGGAATGTGTTAACAAGAAAATTTGGTTATTTTCAGCACTTGCTGAGAAACATTGACATGAAGTGTTGTGGGACTTGTAGCCTTATATTTGGAAGAAAATAGCGATCTTTTTCAGCAGTTGCTGAAAACTAGAACGTCGCAAAGCTAATTCGCGCAAGATGATTTACTGACATGACAGTGTACATCTTAAAATTGGTTTCATCAATGAAAAGATATGTGCAATAAATATGCAAATCAATTCAGTTTGTATCTGTAATTACATTTGAGAAAAAATTAACAAATAAACCCTTGTACTATATTATAAAAAAGTAAATACTCACCGCGCGAAGGATCACCTAATTCCAAGTCATTCTTGCATAGGTGATATGAAAATTAAATTTTTTCTATGCTTCCCTTGCTTTTGTGGAAATTTTGAAATTAGACTGATTTAAATAATAAATTAACTACTTATGTGCAATGTATTACGAACGATTATAAGCATTTAAATATAATTATTGCAATTCATAGTTTCATATTTTATAGATATTTACAAGGTTATATTACTTATAATTTATTAAATGTTTAAAAATATCTTGAGAATATATATTATAATTTATAACAATATAAATAATTATAATAATTCTTAATTTTATTGGGCTGTGGGTTTATTCCCATTACAAAATCTACTTCTATTCCTTATAAATCCCAAATTCCTCCATATTTATATGTTAGGGAATTTCTTGTTATTTAAAAAAGCATTTTTCTTTCCACTTACATGTTTGCTGGCTAGCAGAACGCTCCATCAGAATATGAGGAAAGAGTAGTGAACCTATATGAATTGATAAATCTCTGCACCAGTTCATAATACAAGATTCTTCGTGCCCTGAATGTTTTAACACGAAGGAAGGGATTTTTAGTAAGCATATGCGAAGAGAAGCTCTTCCGAATTTTGGTTCGTTGACACTATCTGAAACAAGCGTCCTTGTATATCTGCTGGAACAGAAATGGCTAAGACAACAAAAGTGTTGACTTGCGAGAAAGGATGAAGGAAGAGTGATGGAGTGAAGGAAACAGGGGCCTTGCATTTATCTACTTCAAATATTGGAAGATCTGGGGAAGCTTTTTACAGTTCCCATCTTAGAACTCGAGCGAACGAAACAAGAGACGATAAATTTCTTATCAGCATGTCTTGGTAGTGCAAACAATGCGTGCAATTAGGGGAAGAACTTCGACACGGATGTGCCTCTTGTAAACGAAATAATGCAGTTAGCTACAGAAAGGCCCAAACATTAAAGCACAACGCAATGCGTGCGAAACAGTAAGAAAAAGAGCTTAAAAAGACGACAGCTATTAGTAACACATTTTCACAACATTTAGGATAGTATAGTTTATCCTACAAAAAATCGCATGTGTTTCATTCACATGACTTTCTCTACATCTCTGCAGCAAATTATTGTTAAAAAGCTTATACTTCTAGTTACTTCATGATAATCGAGAAAAAATTAGCAGAAATAGTCTTAGTACTTGCTTCCTTATAGGTAGAAGCGAAATAAGGGAGTACTATAGGTTAAAGTGATAATCAAAAGCTGGTTGCTACGTGACTGAAGTTCCTTTGTTTGTATGGACAGAAATTGACAAATTCCTGTATGAGAAAATTATGTTTTTCAAAGCTGAAACCAAAGGCAAGGAATATCTCAAAAACAATAAAGTCCACGAAAAAAATGTATATGACATAAATTGTGTGTTTTAATGTGCTCTACATTTGTGTGATAAGTTTTTGTCCATCTCTTACGGTATATCAGTTATGCAAAATTCTGTAAAATTCATCCAGAATAAAGTAGTCTTCAGAGGCTATTCCCAGAAAATTCAAGACATACATTGTATTTGGCAGGTAAATAACTTTAATTTACGATATTTTGATCAAAGTCGTTAGAGCCATTTTTGAGAAAATCAAAATTTTCGAGAAAACTTCCATGTATAGTGTAGTCTGGAGTGGAGGGATTTTTCTCAAAATCTTCGTGTCGCATCCCTGGAAGATACTAAACTAAAATATAAAGTTTGGTATTTTACCGACTTTTCGTTTTTGAGTTATTGTGTTCACAAACACACGGACACACACATATAGTACGTGTAGAGAAAGTAAAAATGAAATGACTTTCTCTGTTTGTTACACAAACAAACTAGTCTTACAAAATCTTATTATTTTATCTGCATCATTTTAATCAAAATACATTACCAGAAATGGTATTATTGCCTAGCTCCAAGTAGAAGGGAAATAAAAAAATATACTAGAGTAAAGCGACAGACAATCTTCTAAAAGCTTTCGCTATGGGATAATCATAAGTAATATAACGAGACCTTCAACTTTTATCTATAGAAAAGTTGTAGCTCAAGTTGTATTTAATAAAAATTTGATGTGTATCATTCACATGACTTTCTCTACATCTCTGCAACAAATTATTCTTAAAAAGCTTATACTTCTATTTACTTCATGCTAATCAGTAAATAATTAGCAGAAATAGTCTTATTACTTGCTTCCTTGTAAGTAGAAGCGCAATAAGGGAGTACATAGTTTAAAGTGATAATCAAAAGCTAGTTGCTATGTCACTGAAGTTCCTTTGTTTGTATGGACAGCAGTTGATAAATTCCTGTGTGAGAAAAGTATAAGTTTTTCATAGCACAAACCAAAAATAAGAAATGTCTCAAAAACTACGAAATCCACGGCAAAAATGTATATAACATAAATTTTAAGGTTTGTGTCCATCTCTTACGGTTTAGCAGTTATTCAAAATTCAGTAAAGTTCATCCAAAATAAACTACTCTTCAGAGGCTATTTCCAGAAAATTTAAGATATACATTTTATTTGTCAGGTAAATATGCTTAATATACTAAATTTTAATCAAAATCGTTAGAGCCATTTTTGAGAAAATAAAAATTTTCGAAAAAGATTCCATGTAAAGGGTAGTTGGTTTGGGGGGATTTTGCTCAAAATTTTCGTGTTGCATCCCTGGAAGATACTAAACTTAAATACCAAGTTTGGTATTTTACCTACTTTTCTTTTTTGAGTTATTGTGTTCGCAGATACACGGACACACGGACACACGCACACACACGCACACACACGGACCTTTTTCCGAAAATACTTTTTTTAGATAAAGGGGACCCTAAAACATATATTTCCGGTGAAAGCTCGGTATTGAATTTTTGGGTGGAGTGCAATACCTTCTCTATACACTATGTACATTGAGCGTATAGAAAAATTAAAAATAAATACATAATAAATGTGAACAAAATTACAATGATTGGTCTATATGGATACCAAGAATAATATTCCTAAACTCACATTTTTCTTAACGTATATTTGCAACGAAATCACTGCAACTTGATGTCCATATCTTAAATTTCAGATCTCTTTGTATTGCTACATTCTATTATTGTGACGTAAAATAATTACAGATATCTTTTTATTGCTACATTCTATTAATTTGACACAAAACATGTTTTTGAACTTTCACCATTATCTACAGGAATATCACTGCACAATAATATTATTATTATGAGACTAACATTAATGCAGAGAGAAAACAAATGTTCTTGGGTGCGATAAATTTAGAAAAAGAATTGCACGTGGGTGTGATAAAAACGATTAAAATGCTGAGAATGAGTTCTGATTGGTTAGAATTTTACGCGCCAATGTACTGGATTGGCCACTTCCTACGATCACCTGTCATGAACGAAATAGTCCATAATATGCGTTTCTCTTTCCATGGCAAGGAGTAAAACAAAAGAAATAAGAAACGGATGAGGACTTCCCATCTAAGAAAGGATTTTAAAATTGAAACAAATAACAAGGAATATATTTGAATTGGTTAGTCCATCAAAAGTTGTATATGTGACATAAAATGTGTGTTTTGATGAAATCTATATTTGTTGTGTAGTAAGTTTTTGTCTATTTCTTACGGTTTAGCAGCTGTGGAAAAGTCATCCAAAATGGAGAGAATTCAGAGCATATTTCCAGAAAATTCGAGACATGGGTGCATCCTATTTGTAATATAAGTATCTTCAATAAACTACATTTTAATAAAAATATTACAACCAGTTTTGAGAAAATACACATTTTCAAATTGTTAAAATGTAAAAGATAGGGGTGAGTAGAGGATTTTCTTGAAAATCTTCGTGTTGCATCTTTGGAAGATACTGAACATAAATATCAAGTTTGGTGGTTAACTAAGTTTCCGTTTTTGAGTAATTGTGGTCACAGGTACACTAACGCAGACATACACATGAATTTTTACTTTCTCTAGCCCCATATGTTCCATGTACATAGGGATAGAGAAGGTATTCTAATGCACCCAAAAATTCGATACCGAGATTTCACTGGAAATATATGTTTTGGGGCCCCCTGAGTCCGAAAAAAGCATTAAAAAAGTCCATGTGCGTTTGTCTGTCTGTCTGTCTGTCTGTCTGTCTGCGTGTGTGTCAGTGGACAGCATAACCCCAAAACAAAAAGACCGTTAAATACCAAACTTGGCGTTTAGGTTTTATGTTCCAAGGATGCGACACGAAGATTTTAAAAAAGAAATCCCCCCACCACAAACTACTCTTTACATGGAAAAAATTTCGAAAATTTTGATTTTTTTAAAAATGGCTCAAACGATTTTGTTTAAAATCCCGTATATTAAAGCTATTTATGTCCGAAATAAAATGTATATCTAGAATTTTTTGGGAATAGCCTCTGAAGACCTCTTTATTCTGGATGAATTTTGCTGAATTTTGCTTAACTGCTGAACCGTAAGAGATAGAAAAAACATACTACCAAAAAATGTACCTCATGACAAAACACACAGTTTTTGTCCTTTACGTTTTTGTTGTGGAGTTAACCGTTTTCGAGATATTCCTTGTTATTGGTTTCAATTAAGAAGTACTTAAAACTTTTCTCACACAGGAAGTGTCTGTTTTTCTTTTGTTCTACTCCTGGCCAAGCAAAGAAGTGATTTGCAATGACAATCGCATAACGATAGCTTTTAAAACATTTCACAATCACTTTAGCATGGCGCATTCCCTTATTCTCTTCTACTTATAAGGAACTAAGTAATAACATTCTACTAACATTTATCTTGATTAGCATTGTGTACAAGGAAGAAGAATCTTTTGTAGGAGTTTTGTAGAGCAGCTAGAGAAAGTCATGTGAGTGTAACACATCAAATTTTTTCTCGTGTAGTATAAAGTACGTAGAAGCACAAGCGTTTTAACAATAGTTTGTTGCAGAGAGTAGGGAAAGTCGTGTGAATGGAACACATCAAATTTTTTATTTCATAATGTCCGTTTAATAATTTCATTTAACTTTATAAATTTGTTTAGTTTATTTTATAAATTGTTATTTGTTAAGTTTGAGATTGGCATTCTAAGTATCTGAAAATGTAGACCTGCTCATCTATTTCATTGTGTAATACTATCTTTATTCTTTTAGACTTTTCTTAGAAACCCATTACAAACGGAATGAAGTCCCCTTCATTCGAAAAGATTTTTGTAAAACTTTAAATATTAACTGCGAGACTAAAACGTACTATACAGTAGTGTACATCTCTTTAAACTATATCATTATTTCCAAATAATTTCTTATTAAATAAGTCAGTTATTGGATATTTTTACTTTCTCTAGCACATATGTACAGTGCACATAATAGGTAGAGAAAGCATTTATTCTACCCAAAAATTCGAAACCTAATTTCACGAAAATACATATTTTAAGTTAATTTTAGAAAAAGGTCTGTATGTATTAGTCTGCCTGTGTTTGTGTATGTGTGTGTTTATGTGTCTGTGGACAGCATAACTGAAAAATGAAAAGTCCCTTAAATACCAAACTTGGTATTTAAGTTTATTATCTTCCAAAGATACGACACAAGGATTTTAAGAAAAATCCTTCCACCCCAAACTATCCTTTACATGGAACATTTTTCGAAATTTTCGAGTGTCTCAGAATGACTTAGCGATTTTGATTAAAATGCCTATAGGTATTAAAAATGTTTACATGGTAAATAACATGCATATCCTTAATTTCTTGGAAATAGCTCCCGAAGTTTTCCTCATACTGAATGCATTTTACCTACATAACTGGTAAACCTAACAGATAGACAAAACCTTATTACACAAAACATGTATATATTTGTGGATCTTGTTTACACACAATTTATGTCATATACCTTTTTGTAGAACTAACCATTCCAGAGATATTCCCTGTTGTTGGTTGCAATTTTAAAGTACTTCAACTTTTCTCAAACGGGAAAATCTCATCCGTTTCACATGTCTTTTGTTTTACTTCCGGCCAGAGAGAGAAAACCCGATTTCAATGTCAATCGCATAGCGGCAGCTTTTAAGTGATTTGACTGTGGCTTTAGCCTAGTGTATTCGATTATTCCTCTTCTACTTATAAGGAACTAAGTAATAATACAATTTATGGTAAAGTAATTTTGATTACATTAAGTAGATAAAATGTGATTTTTTGTAAGAGTTGCTAGTTTGCAGAACACACAGAGAAAGTCATGTGAATGGAACACATCAGTAATTGTTTTTAACTGTTGGAGTTATTCATTACTTTGTGTCTTCTTTCAATGTCCTGTCGATAGTCACATGTTTCTCGCAATTAAATGGAAATAGTATAGAGTTTTAAGGCCGTCGAGTTCTAAAACATTTGACTATCATTATTCTCCTTATTTCTAAACTACGTTTATTTTTAAATTCTATTTTACTTTACGACGCTTTAACAGCTCGGTCATATCGTACTGCGGCAAGGTACTGCGTTTACGTTATCTTTGCGGTAATCGTTTACGGCTACTGATGGACAGTAGTCTTTTAAGGTCTCATCCTCGTTCCATACGACCTTCGCTTAGCAATAAGCAGATGGTGTTAGAAGGTCGTACAGTCTAGCTGCATTACCACTGTAGTCAGATAGCAAAGTGCAGCTAGGCTTCTAGGGATTCATCTTTTCACATCATTCTTACCATTTAGCTCAGTGACAGGAAAATGAGGTTAAGGGTGCCGTCCAGTCTACTGCTTGCATTATCTATGGATAGATGGCATTGCAATCGTAATTGCTACCTATTTTTCTTTTTTCTTTTGGACTGAAGATGGTACTTTAGGTCTTGGTATTAAATACCCAATCTGGTATTGGCCTTGGTGACTGAGGGAAACCACGAAAGAAAAAAGAAAAGAAAAAAAAAGAAAACTGATTTGATCCCATAACCTCTCGAATGTGGACAACAGACGTTGCCCTCTGAGCCATGCCGTTCGGTGTATAACTAAATGTATAATATATTTACAGTTTGTAATATAGTTAAAATTAAATAAATAGAGAAATAAGTTATTATAAGTATAGTGTATTTAGACAGGAATATATGAAGAGGGTAGAGATAGTCGTGTGAATGTAACACCAGATTTAGCGTTACACTAAATAAATTACCCTTAAAGGTCTCCTATTCTGAGATTACGGACATAAAGAATAATATTTTGTGGATGGTCGTAAGAGAGCATTTAAGAGCGTGAATTTAATAAACTCATATCGTCCATAGACAGATGCAATAACGACCCATAAAACGGCCTAAAGCTTTTATTAACGTCGTCTTGATATGATTATTTTCCCTCAAGATGGCGTAGCGCACATTCATTATATGGACATTCTTTATGTCCCACAATTTTCCAATGTAGTTTCATGCGTAGTTCATTGACATTTTGTTTGTGATTTCTCGATTATTTATATAAATTTTTAACATTTTACCATGCTCCTAAATACTATGTTCAGGTGTTTTTATAAACATGTAAGGGATACTTAAGGACTGTTTTGCCTTCCCTACATATAACACTCAAACATCCATACAGAGATTTCAGTGGAAATATATGTTTTGAGGCCCTTCGAATAAAAATCATTTATAGAAAAAGTTGCAGAAAAGTGGTATTTAGGTTTTATGTTCGATTTCAGTATCTTCTAGAGATGCAAAATCAAGATTTCTAAGAAAATTCACCATTTCACACTCCCGTTTACCTGAAAATTTTTTGACCAATTTGGATTTCCTAAAAAAGGACTATAAAAATGTTGATTAAAATGCATATGTTAAGATATGTAAATTTTATTTGATATAAATTGTGTATATATGTTCGTCTAGTAGGAATTTGTCTGTTACAGCTTACCAGCAATACAAAAGTCATTCAGAATGGAGAGAACTTCATAGGCTGTTCCCTGAAAATTAAGGATAAACATTTAATTTTTATAAAGCAGCTTAAGGATTTTATTTTAATCCATTTGATAGAGATTTTATAGTATTGTAAAATTTACACGAACAACAGGAAAATCTCGCAAGGGGATAAAAAATCAGAAAGTTCTAAATAATATTAGAACTACATTTTTGTGGGTTACGTTTTCGCCTATCGATTAATTCTTCCTGTACTTCAAGATTAGACAAATTTCCTTTCGAATGTGGAGAGCCTTACAGGTTGTTCCTATAAAATTCAAGATATACATTTTATTTCTCATATGAATATTTTAGTATATGACATTTTAATCAAAATATTAGAATCATTTTGAGAAAATCCAAAATTTGGAAATATCTTAATGTATAGTTTTGGGAGGGTGATTTTTTAAAACAAATCTTATATACATATATATATATATATATATATAGAGAGAGAGAGAGAGAGAGAGAGAGAGAGAGACAGAGAGAGAGCGATCAAAAATACTTTTACAATATTTGGGGATGCATTCCTTACATTGAAACAAGAAAATCTGTTCACAAAATATATGCTCTAAAGCTCTTCGTTTTCGCATTATCAATTTGTTAATGAAAGATTGCATTCAACGGCTTTCCGAGTCCAACACAACCGCTTCATTTATCTATGTACTTGTTCATAGAAAGCTTGGACCCAATGTACTCTGTGTAGATGGCCTTCTGCTGCCATGGCCGCTTGTTCACATTTGTCATTTGTCAGTTGTGTAATACATTCTCCCGGCATGCTTTACAGGTGCTGTCTATAGGGCCGTCATTCAGAACACTGATATATACTAGATGATGTATCCCTGCAAATAAGAAAAAAACATATCGTTTATGCATTATGGAGCTCTAGCACATTTTAATCTCATTGCTCGAGATGCTTACCATGATAGGTGGATAGGTAGAAGAGGACCAGTATCATGGCCTGCGCGTTCCACCTACCTCAGTCCTTTGGATTTTTGTCTTTGGTGACACCTTACACAATAGGTTTATGCAGCAGAAATCCCCGTTAAAGAAAGGCTTAATCGATATGTCACGGAAGCCTGCGAAACCAGACAACACCGGCAGGGAGTATTTGACGGCCCATGCTTCAACAAGTGCATGTATATCTGGACGCAGGAAGAGGATATTTGGAGCATTTGATATGAGCGGTGTTTGTGTTGAACACCTCCTAACAAGCTAACAACGTCAAAAATAAAGTAGTCAATTATGTAATAACATTTTGAATCAGAGTAAATCAAAACAGAGGGTTTTTAGGACCTCTGTTTATATGAACACTTTTTTATGGTTTAGATGTAAGGGATCAAACCCCAAACTTTGTAAAAATATTAGAGGGAGAGAGAGAGAGAGAGAGAGAGAGAGAGAGAGAGAGAGAGAGGTCGTCTCCTTAGCGCGGTGGTAGCGCAGCCCAAGCGGGAGACCTGGGTTCGATTTCCAGTGGGGATTTTTCCCCCGCTGGGAGACCTGGCCCTGGAGGGCCAATTGAGGAGCTACTTGATGGACAAGTAGCGGCTCCAGGTCATGAGGACCGCATTAATCGGCCGGGGGCTCGAGGCGCTGACCACGTCTCACCTTCCAATACTGCAACCCATCCATGTAGTCTGTAATGGACCGAGATGGGGGACGCAGCGGCCGGGCGGTAGGCCAAGGTTCCGCGTGAGCTGCCGTGCCATGGAGTTATTATATATATATATGTATATTTAGAGAGAGAGAGAGACTATTCATGTAAAATATTTTTTGGATTGATGTAATTGTGAAATCTCCAAATTTTGGGTGGAAAACAAAATTTCTTTACCTTCTATGCACATGGTAGAGAGAGAGAGAGAGAGAGAGAGAGAGAGTAAAACTACATTATAGCAGAGGAGAAATTAATATAAGTAAACAACATTTAATTCTTTATCCGTCTTAAAATTGTTTTCTGTAAGTTAGGCACATCTCAAAAACTTAGACATAAATGCATTATAGAAATGCTTGTCTAGCACCAATATTCCATTGATATCTCTAAAACTGTGCCGAAGAGGAAAAGAAAGTTTCTGACAAAAACTGTCAGAAGTTCTATAATGAGAACGTCAAATGAAGCAGGAGGTAAGAACGAAAAATAAAAGGAGGTAGGAAGTAAACTTCCAATGATTATCGAGAAATCGGATTTTCAGTCGATCCTCTTAACTTGTTGATAATGCCAAGCTTTTAATCCCTAGCTCTGAAATGGGGCTCCTCGACACTGAGTTTTATTAATCCCTTATTGAACTAAATTAGTTTTCCTATGCGAAAACAAACAACCGCAGGGCAAGTAGTTTATTGTTCAGGTCTTCCAATGGTTAAATATCTTATAAGCCATATATGTTTATTTCGATCACGAATTATTAAGAAAACAATTTAAAAATATGATGTGTCCCATTCAAACGACTTTCTCCTTCTTCATGGCAAACGAGATACACATTAGCAGAAATGGACTTATTACTTGTTTCTTTGTAAATAGAATGAAAATAAGGGAATGCACAGGCTAAAGCGATAGTTAAATCTCTTAAAACTTTTTTTATGTAATTGAAATCCACTTTTTGCATGCTCAGTAGTTTACAAATTCCATATAAGAAAAGTTAAAGTATTTTAAAAATGAAACCAACGGCAGAATCCAAGGAAAAAAAGGTATATAACATAAATTGTGCATTTTAACGAGATATATATTTTTTGTTCAGTAGGTTTTTTTTTCTATCCCTTACGATTTACTAGTTATGTAAAAGTAATTGAGAATCACGAGGTTTTCAGAAGATCTTCGCAGAAAATTGAAGATATACATTTTATTGTTCATGTAAATATCTTTAATATAGGTATTTTAATCTAAATTGTTAAGAGTCAGTTTTGAAGAATCAAAGCTTTTGACATTTTTCCATGTAAAGTGCAGTTTGGGGTGGGAAGATTTTCCTAAAAATCTTCGGGTTGCATCGTTTGAAAACACTCAACTTAAATGCCAACTTTAGCGTTTTATCCATATTTATTTTTGGGTTATCGTATTCACACACATACATACACACACAAAGACACACATAGTGTATAGAGAAGGTATTGTATTGCGCTACAAATTTGATATCAGATTTCACCGGAAATGTATGTTTTGAGACCCCCTGTATCAAAAAATGGTATTTTTAGAAAAATACCGGTGTGTGTCCTTGGATAACATAGCTCAAAAACAAAAAGTCCATTAAGTACCTCGCTTGGTATTTAAGTACAGTACCTTCCAAGAATGCAACATGAACATTTTCAAGAAAATATTCCCACTCCAACTTTTCTTTACATGGAAAAATATTAGAATATTTTGAATTTCTCAAAAATAGCTCCAATGATTTTGATTAAAATATCGTATATTAAAGATATGGCAAATTAAATGTATATTTTGAGTTTTCTGGGAATAATATCCTCTGAAGGCATCTTTATTCTGAATGAACTTTGCGAAATTTTGCAAAACTGATAAATCGTAAGAGATAGGCAAAAACGTACGTAATACAAAATGTAGAGCTCATTAAAACACACAATTTATTTTATATACGTTTTTTTGTGGGGGGGGGGGGGAGTTGACCGTTTTTGAGCTATTCCGTGTTATTGGTTTCAGTTTTAAAATACACTTTTCTCATACGGGAATTTGCCAATTCCTGACCATAAACGCATAGGAACTGCAATCACATAGCAACCAGTTTTTAAAAAAATGTCACTATCACTTTAGCCTATGGCAGTACCTTATTTTCCTTTTACTTACAAGGAAGCAAGTAATAAGACCATTTCTGATATTTTTTTCGATTAGCATGAAGTAGGTAAATAGAAGAATAAGCTTTTCAACAATAATTTGTTGCAGAGATGTAGAAAAGGTAATTTGAGTGGAACACATCAGATTTTTTAAAACTTTTTTGGTGGATTCAGATATCGGTATCAAATTTTTGGGTTTAATACAAAACCTCTACTTACTAAGTACGTACATAATGCAAGGTAAAGAAAGCAAAATTATACACTTGTTTTTCTGTTTTGTTCAATGCATTAAATTTAAAATTACAACTATAATTTTCATTTGATTCTGTCTCTCGTTTAGGCCAAATAGTTACAAAAGTAAATTTCAAGTATGAGTGGAATCAATTTAAAGCATAACCGAAGGGGTTAGGTGCATTTATGTATGAAATATGTAAATCATGACCATTCACTTTTGACGTAGTTTAATTTATATTCCCCTACTACATTTAACTTTTTAATTAGGTATAAATAAACGGTGAAAATCAAAATACGTAAACAAACGCCTTGACTTTAATGCATGGGCTTATGGAGCTATAAGAACATGTACAAAACGAAGAGAAGTGTAATTAGGGAAACTTGATGCTCAAGGGGCGTACAGCAAGATTAACGAAACGTTTGCCTTTTACAGTTTGGAATGGGAAAGCAATCTCATCAGCATCATTTTGGATTATGTTTTATTTGCATTAAATTTTGTTGTCACTGGAACTGGTTACTTCGCACTACATGCTCCTTAATAAACCTAATATCCTTTTCCGAGGGAAGTGATATTAGACGGTGAATGGATAAAATGGGTGAAACGAAACACTATCACAGATACACTATCACCACTATAAAGTTGTCTAAAATGTTTATTGCTAAGAGTTATAAATACTTTTGTGTAAGAGAACTCTCTAAAACCAGTTCTATCATTGTAATTATTATCATGCTAAGGAACTTACAAGCACTGAAGTCAAGACGAAAGTAATTTAGATTCAACTGTTACAGGCTTCACCTGTGACGTTGTAGATAGCAAACGATATCCCTTCCCAAAACTTGATCAGTAGGGATAGCAGGACAGAATAGAAATTAGGGCAGCATGGTATGCAATTGTTATGTGTTGATAATACAGTGTGCACGTAATGGTAATAATAGAAGAAAAATCTGATGTGTACCATTCACATGGCTTTCTCTACATCTCTGTAACAAATTATTGTTAAAAACTTATGCCTCTATTTACCTCATGCTACTCGAGAACAAATTAGCAGAAATAGTCTTATTACTTGTTTCCTTGTAAGTAGAAGCGAAATAAGGGTGTACCATAGGTTAAAGTGATAGTCAAAAACTGGTTGCTATGTGACAAGTTTCTTTGTTTATATGGACAGGAGTTGACAAATTCCTATATGACAAAAGTATGTTTTTCATAGCTGAAACCAAAAACAATGAATGTCTCAAAAACGATCAACTCCACGAAAAAAATGTATATAATATAAATTGTGTGTTTTAACGTGCTCTACATTTCTTGTGGAGTAAGTTTTTATCTAAGTCTTATGATTTAGCAGTTATGCAAAATTCCGTAAAGTTTGTCCTGAATAAAGTAGTCTCCAGAAGCTATTCCCAGAAAATTCAAGATATACATTTTGTTTGTCAGGTAAATATCTTTAATATTTGATATTTTAATCAAAATCGTTAGAGCCATTTTTGCCAAAATCAAAATTTTCGAAAAAAGTTCCATGTAAAGGGTAGTTTGCGGTGGAGGGGGCACTTTTCTCAAAACCTTCGTGTCGCATCCCTGGAAGATACTAAACTTAAATACCAAGTTTGGTATGTTACCAACTTTTCGTTTTTGAGTTATCGTGTTGACAGACACACACACACACACACATACATACACGGACCTTGTTCGAAAATGCTTTTTTTAGATAAAGGGGACCCTAAAACATATATTTCCGGTGAAATCTCGCTATCGAATTTTTGGGTATCTTTATACACTGTGCACATATTGCGTGTAGAGAAAGTAAAAATGGGGTGGTGGTTGCATGGTACACTGATGTTTTCACTAGCAGTGGAAGGTGATTGAGATTGGGTGGGTGGTAAACATATACTATGCCCCTTATACTATACCAGCGTAATTCACTGGTATAGTATAATTTTAATATTTACATTACATTCAATTGCTGTTGTGCAACAAGTCATCAGCGCATCATTTTCTTTCAAGATTAAAATGCACAATAACATACATTTGTAACGTCTTAAATGGCAATCGTCTACGATTGGGATGTAAATATGCTTTATATTGTAACTTCGCTGCTCATCACAAGATGTGATTGGAGCAAAACGGAAATAGGACATACTATCTACTATGGTGTAAGATACTCCACAGCAATTATTTCCGTAGCAACACCGCGCAGCACATTTCGTATATCACACATTATTGAAAATCCGACATATCTTTCAAACACTGTCTTCACTTTATTTTTCACACGGACTGAAACAAATGTCAGGATTTCTGATTAATTGATTTTACAAGTTTGACAATTTCCAGGCCTCGAAGCAATTCAATGTTCATGTTTCCAAATACATATTATTGCCATAGATATATCTGCAAAGTTCTTCTGTATGAAGATATTTTAAAATATTGCCATCATCAAAGGCATTAATTAGCTGTAAAACGGTATTGTAATATACAGCATAGTATACGGCCAGGTTCTCCAACGCGTTACTACAGGTCGTTTGCATGCGGCGCGTACAGTCACTAATGCAGGTGGTCTCTACTCGGTAAGTGTGCAACTGGTATCCACAGGTGTCTCGCTATCGGTTTCCTAAATGCTATCCCTACTGATCAGTCTATTGACCTGAGAGGAACAATTTTTAAGACTGCGTTTTACCTGCTTTTGTAATTCAGGGCTGTAGTTGTGTTCGTTCTATGTACTGACGAGTATAACTGAACTGAACTGAACTGAAGCCAACTGCTTGAGAACTCCTTAGCCCGACTATTATTATTATTATTATTAATTATTATTATTATTATTATTATTATCGAAAGATGACTAGATTTTAGTTACCACCTCCACCACCATAACCATCACCACCACCACTAATAATAATAATAATAATAATAATAATAATAATAATAATAATAATAATAATAATAGCAATACTAATAATCCAGCCAATCTCACTTAAAAACCATTTTTTTTCTCCAGAAATGGCATTTTATTCTTCGGAGCATCGCTTCTAATTATGCGAATTTGTTCCTGTTTCTAACCAGCACTAATTATATATTTCACAATTGCAAATAAGCCGAATATAAGCTTAGAAAACAATAACGTGACGCAGATCTGAAATCAGATAATTTCAGTAACCGTTCTATGTTGTCGAGTGGTTTACTGCTAGGAAACAAAAAAGGTGGGTTCGAAGAGCTATGATGCTAATCTCACAACTGGTAAGCTTTATTATTGCTTTCTCTAGCCCAAATATGTACAGTGTACATGTGGATAGAGAAGGTAGGTATTATATTCCATTCAAAGGTTTGATGTCGAAGTTTTAACGGAAATATATGTTTTTGGGTCCCCTGAGTCGAAAAAAGCATTTTCAGAAAAAAAAAAAAAAAGGTCCGTGTGTGTGTGTGTCTGGACAGCATAGCTCAAAAACGAAAACACCTTAAATACCAAACTTGGTATTTAGGTTTATTATCTTCCATAGTTGTGACGAAGATTTTCAAAAAAGTCTTCCCCCACCACAAACTACCCTTTACATGGAAACTTTTCGAAAATTTTGATTTTTTAGAAACTGGCTGTAACGATTTTGATTAAAATGCAATATATTAAAGATATTTACATCCCAAATAAAATTTATATTTTGAATTTTCTGGGAATGACCTCTGAAGACCTCCTTATTCTGCCAAATTTTGCTTAACTGCTAAGCCGTAAGAGTTGGACAAAAACTTACTAGACAACGAATGTAGATCTCATCAAAACCCACCATTTATGTCCTTTACATTTTTGTTGTGGAGGTAACCGTTTCCGAGATATTTCTTGATATTGGCTTAAATTGTAAAGCACTTATACTATTTTCATAGTATAGGAAAAATCTATTTTTATTTTGTTCTACTTCTGGCCATGCAAATAAATGTTTTTGCAATGACAATCGTATAAAAAACTTTTAAAACACTTGACTATCGCTTTAGTCTAGTTTATTCCCTGTGTTCTCTTCTGTTTATAAGCAACTAAGTAATAAGAACATTTTGCTAATGTTTATCTCAATTTGCATGGTGTAGAAAGAAGAATAATCTGTTGTAAGAAGTTTGTTTGTAGAACAGCTAAAGAAAGGCATATGAGTGAAACATATCAGATTATTGTTTATTTGGTATTGCATTTAAGCCAAAATTCGAACCGGGAAATATGTTTTGAGGATCCCTGAATCCATACAAATTATTCTAGAAAAACGTGTGAGTATGTGTGTGTATGTATGGTGCATGCGCATGTGTGACTGTGTAGTTGATGTGTTCCATTCACATGACTTTATCTACAAACTATTGTTACAAAAGATTATTCCTTCATCTATGGTAATCCAGATGAATATTAGCAGAAGTGGTTGTATTAGTTCCTTCTCTGTAGGAAGGAAAGATATTACACTAGGCTAAAGCGATAGTTAGCCGGCCACTATGTGAAACACTTGAAATTCGGTTCGCTTTGTATGGCCAGGAGTGCAATATAAGAGGGGTAAGTTGAAAGATGAAATCCCGTTTGAGAAAAGTTTAAGGAGCTTAAAATTCAAACCAGTAACAAGGAATATTTCAGATACAATTAACTCTTAAAAAAAAAAAAACAACAACAAAAGAACAAAAAAGAAAAACAGCATACATACAAAATTGTTTCTTTTAATGAGATTCTACATTTTTGTGTAGTGAGCTTTGTTTATCTGTTACGTTTACCAGTTATGCAAAGTTCATCCAGAGAAGATCTTCAAGGCTATGCCCAGGAAATTCAAGATATACATTTTGTTTGTTATATTTACATAACAGATATACGGCATATTAATCAGAATCGTTAGAGCCATTTTTGAGAAAATTGACATTTTCGAAAACATTTATATGTAAAGAGTAGTTTGGGGTGGGGGAATTTTGTCCAATATCTTCGTGTCGCAACTTTTGATGATGCGAAACTACCAAGTTTGATGTTTTACCAACTTTTCGTTTTTGAGTTATCGTGTTCACAGACACACGGACACACACACTTGTGCGGACTTTCTTCTAAAAATTATTTTTTTGAATATAGGAGCCTTAAAGCATGCTTTCCGGTATAATCTCGGTATTGAAGTTTTGGGTGGAGTGCAATACCTTCTCTACCTACGTACGATATACTATGAAGGGAAAGTAAAAATAAAGTTAAAGAAATAATGCAATATTTCACAGAATATATAATACAAACTTTCGCAGAATATATAACAATCACTAAATGTTTTACACAATACAGCACAGCACAGCACAGCACAGCCCAGCCCAGCCCAGCCCTGCCCAACCCAGTCCAGTCCAGTCCAGTCCAGTCCAGTCCAGTCCAGTCCAGCTTCTTATGCTGTTTAATGCGTATTCCCTATTCTCGCAGACAACACTTGGATTTAAATTTATTTCTGCGGATACTGTGAATGTGATCGAGAAGTATCTAATATTAATTTATTTTTATTTATTTTAATCCTTAGCTTATTCTAAAAATAACAAATAGCCAATTAAGTGTTTCCAAGAAATGTAGTTGTTTATATAGGTCTATTGTAGTACATATATTTTTCACATGGGTAGGTAAGCCTTATGTATACGACGGTGGAATAAAAATAACTTATTACTTTCTCTACATGTACTATGTATGTAGTATATAGAGAAGGCATTGTATTGCACCCAAAATTTCGATACCAATACTGCTCCGGATGTATATGCTTTGAGGTCCCCTGAGTCCAAAAAACATTTTTACAAAAGGTCCGTGTGTGTCTATGGGCACCACAGCCCAAAAACGAAAAGTCGGTTAAATACCAAATTTGGTATTTAAGTTAAGTGTCTTAAAAGGATACAAATATTTTCAAGACAATCCCCCCACCCCAAACTACTCATTGCATGGACAATTTTTCGAACATTTTTATTTTCTCAAAAATGGCGATTTTGGATTAAAATATTTAAGATATTTTTATGACAAACGAAATGTATATCTTGAATTTTCTGGGTGTAGTCTCTGAATACCTCTTCTTCAAGATGACTTTTGCACAACTGGTAAATCGTAAAATATTTTAAAAAAAAACTTATTACACAAAAATGTATATCTCATTAAAAAACTCATTTTGTGTGATACACATTTTTTTTTGTAGAGTTAACCGTTTTCGAGGTATTCCGGATTATTGGTTTCATTTTTAAGCCACCTCAACTTTTCTCAAACAGGAAGGCATCTTTCTTCTCGTTTTTCCTTAGTTTAATCCTGGCAGGCAAAGAGATTGGTATTTCAATTGTTTCACATGGCGACCGGCCTTTAAAGGACGAGCCTATCGCTTTAAGCAGTGTATTTTATTATTAACCTTCTACTTACAAGGAAGCTAATAATAAGATTAATTCTGCTGATGTTCATTTTGATTGGCATGGATTAGATAAAAGAATAATCTTTTGAATAAAAGGTTTGTTTGCCGAACAGCTAGAGCACATCATGTGAATGGAACATGTGTATGTAGTATATAGAAGGGTAAGCTTTTAAATAATAATTTGATACAGATATGTGGAGAAAGTCATGTGAGTGAAGCACATCGGTTTTTTTTTTTTGAGTCGTGAGGCACGATACTGTCACACTGGAAATTTGGCACACACCTGGAGCTCTGGGACACAGCAAAAGCGACAGCGTCAGTAATTTTCTAGGTGTAATAGCACATATCCGCAGTACCAGAGGGAATATGGATTACAAGTTAGTAATGGTGAGAAATATTTAAACCCTCTGTGTTGGAGACACCACTCTCCTCGTCAAACAGGGCGTAATGAAAACAGATTACTAGTACACCACTCCCCTGCCGATACGACCACAAAGCAGAAATGGATACTGTAATAGTTTGTATTACAGATAAATCTATAAAACGGAGCGTATGTATATATAAAAATATACATGGATATCGCTGGTCAAACATTTTCGGCTCTAATTTATGGAGATATGAAATGTTTATAACATAATTTGTGGGGTTTTTAATGCACACAGCTGAAAGTAATGGAATTGATGACATTAGTGGGTTTGAATTTATAATCATTCAACTTTAATGGCAAACTAGGTTTCGTCTATATGTTCGTGGGATAACATTGTTGTAGTATTGTTCTAGGCAGAATAGTTCTCTATGTATATTTAGTCCAACAGATAAACATAATGCTGTGTTATATTCACAGGTGAAATATGGCAAATTGTGTATTTTAACGAGATCTACATTTTGTGTCAGTAAGTTTTTGTCTCTCTCTTAAGGTTTACTAGTTATGTAAAATTCAGCAAAATTTCATCAAGGATAAACAGGTCTTCAGAAGCTATTCTCAGAAAATTCTAGATATACATTTTATTTGTGATGGAAATGGCTTTAATATCTGATATTTTAATTAAATGATTAGAGCCATTTTAAGTAAAATGAATTTTTTTTCTATGTAAATGGTAATTGGGGGGGGGTGATTTTCTTGAAAATCTTCGTGTCGCATCCTTTGAAGATACCAAACTTAAATACCCAGTTTGGTATTCAACGGTCTTTTCGTTTTTGAGTTATGGTGTGCAAGGTGTGTGTGTGTGCGCGCGCGCACACACACACAGACCTTTTTCTGAAAAAAAAAATTGGATTCAGCGGGTCCTAAAACGGTATTTCTTGTGAAATCTCAGTATCGAATTTTTGGGTGGAATAAAATACCTTCACTATGGGGCTAGAGAAAGTAAAAAGTCGGTTAGTACCAAAATTGATATTTAAGTTCAGTATCCAATTTTGATTAAAATACCATTATTAAATAGATTTGCACAGCAAATAAAAGTATATCCTGAATTGCTTGGTAAGTCAAGAAATATACAAAAACTTACTACACAAACACGTAATCTCGTTTAACACGCATTTTATGTCATATTCCCCCTTTTTTTAATTTTAAAATACTTTTAACATTTCCAAACGAGAAGTCCTCATCCGTTTTACATATCTTTTGTTTTACTCCTAGCCATGGAAAGAGAATGAATTTTAACGCCAAACACGTAGCGACAGCTTTTAAACAATTTTACTATGGCTTTAATCTAATGTGTTCCCTTACTTCCCTTCCACCTACAAGAAACTAAATAATAATTCAATTTCTGTTAGTGATTATTTCGATTAGCATTAAGTGGATATATGAATGGCCTTTGGCAAGAATAGTTTGTTTGCAGAATAGATAGAGAAAGTTATGTGTCATTAAGTCATATTGCGACTTCTCCTTTAAAGCAATTGCTTATGGCAATGATGTTCACTGGTTTTCTTTGATCTATCTTTGATAAATCATCTTAATCACATTCAATCACTTATTCGATATCTGGGGAGGATGGAGAATAACCTTGCGTATAGAAAAATTCCTAACGTTCTGCTGGGAATCAAACCAGGCATCCCTCGCACAGAAGGCAGGTGCTCTACCGACTGCACTAGAAGGGCAGGAGCTTAAAATGCCATATCTTAAAGATATTTATATGAGAAATAAAATACATATCTTGAATTATCTGGGAATAGCCTCTGAAGATCTCTTCATTCTGGATGAATTTTGCGGAATTTTGAATAACTGGTAAACCAAGAGATAGATAAAAACTTACTACACTAAACTGAAGATCTGGTTAAAACACACAATATGTCAGGTACATTTTTTCGTTGAGATGACTATTTTTAGATATCCCTTGTTTTTTATTTCAGTTTTAATATTTAAACTTTTCTCATACTCTAATTTGTCAACTCCTAGCAATGCAAAGAAACGGATTTCAACCACATGGCAACCAGCTATTAAAAGACTTGACTATCGCTTTAGTCTAGGTATTCCGTTATTTCCCTTCAATTTACAAGAAAGCAAGTAATATGAACATTGTTGTTAATGTTTATGTCGATTAGCATGAAGTAGGTAGAAGAATAAGCTTTTTATCAATAATTATAAATATAGAGAAAGTCATGTAAATGGAACACATCAGATGTTTATTATTGCTTTAGATTGAAGGAGGAATTTGGGTCGTGGTATTTAATATTTACTGGCGACTGATGGAAACCAAGTGGATCGACCCATGGGTTTTGAACGTGGATCTCCCGTATGCGTTACTGCCTGAGTTATTATGCTCAGTTTTATGTACTTGTATAGGTCGAGTCAGGGATTTTGGCGTATGGGAATTTTAATGGAAAACAATGGTGCGAGTCAGTTACCTATACTGACTGCAGTCCGAAGTATGCTGCAACTGGAGATTAAAATTTTACACAAACAACGAAGCTGAACTGGCTGCTGGACAATCGCTATAAATACTGTATCTTCAGATTTATTCGGTCTTTAGCGCCATTAGGTTTAAATGCATGACGACATTTTAGTTCAGCAAGTTCCTTGTCTCAAAGGGTAGGTAAGGAATTGAACCTTTGAATGCATGCATTGTCGACTTCGTAAACAGGTTGATTACTGGCGGTGCAGAACTGAAGGACATTTTCTTAATTTCTTCTGTGAAAGCCAGTTTTCTTTTACTGCTGCAAAGAGCATGAACAAGCTTTATTGTAATGCGGAAGTTGTGCCATTAAAGCTCTCTACGTTACCCATAGCCGTCTAATTTATTCGAGTTACCTATAAGCATAAATGCTGCAATTGCGGGTTTATGAGCTGCAAGCGAGTGTTCCAAATATAAATACTGGGAAGGTACATACAGTTCCCATTTCACTAAGGTGACCTCAAACTGTCGATATCCGTCTCTTTTACTCATCGTTTGCTAGTTCTCTGCAAGAGGCAATGCGTGATAAACTCGCTACCTAGTATTGACGTCATACGTGCAAACGACTGGCGGCAAATGCTGAATAAATATGAAGATGCTACACAATCTTCGGACGTCAACATACACATAAGAATGAAACTAATATTTATTTATTACTTTCTATAGCCATATGTAAATACAATGTGCGTACATAGTACCTAGAGAAGGTATTCTCTTCCACTCAAAAATCGATGTTGCGATTTCTCCGGAAATATATGTTTTGAGGTTCCATAAGTCCGAAAATAACATTTTAGAAAAAGATCCGTGAGTCTGTCTATATGTGTTTGAGGACGGCATAGCTCAAAACCTAAAACGCTGTTAAATACAAAACTTGGTATTTCTGTTTGGTATCCTCCAAGGATGTGACACTAAGATTTTAAAATAAAAGTCTCCCACCACAAATTATCCTTTACATGCACACCTTTTTGAAAATTTTGTTTTTCTCAAACATTTTTAATTATTTTGATTAAAATAATCTATATTAAAGATGTTTATATAACAAATAAAATGTATATTTTGAACTTTCTGGGAATAGCCTCTGGAGACATCTTTATTCTGGATGAATGCATAACTGTTAAACCGTAACAGGTAGACAAAATCTTAACTATACAAAAATGTAGACGTTGATAAAACAAAAAACATATGTCATATATGTCTTTCATGTACAGTTGACCATTTTCGGGATATTCCTTGTTATTGATTTCATTTTTAAGCCAACTAACTTTTCTCAAATGGGATCATACGAAGCGAACCGAACCTCTATTGCTTCACGTAGCGATCAGCTTTAAAAAGATTGACTGTTGCTTTGGCATAGTCTCTTATTTATCTCCTATTTACAAGGAGTAATAAGATCAATGTTTATCTCTATTAGCCTGATGTAGATAAAAGAATGGTCTTTTTACTTTCTCTAGCCCCGTATGTACAATGTACATAGAGACAGAGAAGTATTGTATTCCACCCAAAAATTCGATACCGAGATTTCACCGGAAATACATGTTTTAGGACCCCCTGTATCCAATAAAATATTTTCAGAAAAAGGTCCGTGTGTGTGAACACGACAGCTCAAAAACGAATAGTAGCTAAAATACTAAACTTGGTATTTAAGTTAAGTATCTTCCAGGGATGCGACACGAAGATTTTGAGAAAAATCCCCCCACCCCAAACTACCCTTTACATGGAACTTTTTTTCGAAAATTTTGATTTTCTTAAAAATGGCTCCAACGATTTTGATTAAAATATCGTATATTAAAGATATTTACCTGTTATGTCATATACATTTTTCTCGTGTAGCTTACCGTTTTCGAGATACTCATTGTTATTAGTTTCAGATGTGAAGTACTTATACTTTTCTCAGATGTGAATGTCCGTTTTTCTTTTGTTCTACTCCTGGCCAAGAAAAGAAGCAATTTGTAATGACAATCGCGTAACGACAGCTTTTAAAACATTTGACTACTGGTTTAGCCTAGTGTATTCCCTTATTTTCTTCCTACTTATACGGAACTAAGTAATAAGAACATTGTGCTAATGAGTACATCGATTAGCAAGGTGCAGAAAGAAGAATGATCTTATGTAAGAAGTTTATAGAACAGCTAGAAAAAGTCATGTGAGTGTAACACATCAGATTTTTACTTTCTCTATACGTACAATGTACGTAGTGTATAGAGAAGATATTGTATTGCACAAAAAATTTGATACAGAGATTTCACCGGATATACATATTTTGAGACCCCCTGAATAAAAAAAAAAGCATTTTTAGAAAAACATATGTGTGTGTGTGTGTCTATCTGCCTGTCTGTATGTGTATCTGTGTATCTGTGGGCACCATAGCCCAAAAACAAAAATACGTTAAATACCAAACATCGTATTTAAATTTGCTCTCTTCCAAAGATGCGACACGAAGATTTTCAAGAAAATCCTCCCACCCCAAACTACCCTTTACATGGAACTTTTTTCGAACATTTTGATTTTCTTGAAAATGGCTCTAACGATTTTGATTAAAATAGCGTATATTAAAGATATTTACCTCACCAATAAAATGTATATCTTGAATTTTCTGCGAATAACCTCTGAAGACTACTTTTTTCTGAATGAATTTTACGGAATTTTGCATACCCGCTAAACCGTAAGAGATGGACAAAAACTTAGCACACAAAAATGTACAGCACGTTAAAACACACAATTTAAGTTATATGCCTTTTTTCGTGGAGTTGATCGTTTTATAGTTATTCCTTGTTTCTGGTTTCTGCTTTGAAAAACTGACTTTGTCAACTTCTGTCCATACAAACAAAAGAACTTCAACCACTTAGCCACCACTTTTTGACTATCACTTTAACTTATAGTACTCCCTTATTTCACTTCTCCCTACTTGGAAGCAGGTAATAAGACTATTCTTGCTATTTTTTTCTCGATTAGCATTAAGTAAATAGAAGCATAAGCTTTTTAGCAATAATTTGTTGCAGAAACGTGGAGAAAGTCATGTGAATGGAACACATCAGATTTTTTTAATATATTGAGCTATTCCATGTCTTTAAGAGTGCATTTCACTACCTGCTATATGCACTATTTGATATTTTTAAGTTCAATCAACATCCCATTTAAAATACTTTGCAATGATAACAATTCTTTTCAGAACCTGCCGTATCCATCGGAAAAAGATGCTGTGTATTTCAAAACCTACCTCATCCACTGACCAATCGTTGAGGGTACTTTAATAGTAATTCATTTATACAAGTCATGATGTGAGTCAGTTAGTTACAGCGGTTTTATGCAACAGACAATATGTAGATTATTGGTCCTTGTACTCTTTAAACAGCACGGAAGAAAGTCTATCAGTGTTCAAAATGGACATGTACAAATTGGGCAAATCATCAGTCATCATGAGGACAGTATTGTGTGAAACTGTGTTGCGACTTTGAGTATTCAGATTACAACTTTCAGCAATTCAGTTGAAAGAAAATTAGCAAGATTTAATATGATTAGTAATGGGACTGATTATCAAAACTTGCTATATCCAGCAAACAAAGCCACACATTTTTCTCTAAAACTACAAAAGTGGATGTGGTAGACTTTGATACTAGACCCCTCATATCTGATTTATTAATCGAAATACATTAATTTGTATACCTATTCTCGTTAAATATTAAAACGCCCGTAACAATCTATATTCTAATTTAAGTAAAACACACGCCAAAATAATAAAATAAACTTTATTTGTTTTTAAGTAATTAATATTATTAAAATTAATATAATTAAAAATATTAGTACTATTATTCGGTCAGCATAATTGGAGTATAAAGTTATTCGATTCAACCATTGATAGCAGATGAGATATAATGTCCATCTTTAATCTAACACAAAATCTGCTATTTTATGTTGGTTATAGTCTTCAAGAATGATGCTCTAATGCTTGCTATAGCCTGAATGTTGTGTGCTTGCTTTGTATTCGGCTTCTCTGAGGTGCGTGATTATTGAAGTGCATTAGAGCAGTTTCCCAATGCGGATCACGTGGTCTTAAGGAGATTGCTAGATAATCTGCTTGCTCTGGCGGAGGTAAGAAAGTGGATGTGTGGAGGAAATGTCAATTGCCCGTCTAATATACGAGAGGAGTAGGCACGCAAGTCTCCAAGGTACACGGGTCGGAGGAAAGCACTATGTTGCTAATCCGGTGACTGCAATCAAATAAGAAAGTGATTATCTGAAACAAGTAACAAGATGAGGAACATCTTGATCACCGTGAGCTCAAACATGCATGAGGCCTACTGTTTATGGTTTTTAAATGTTAACGCCTCAATAGATTCTCTGCTTTCTAGTGAAGTTGATTAAATGTCATCATTTTTACTTTCTTTACACGGATTATGCACAGAGAAGGTATTCTATTTCACCCAAAAATTCGGTACCAAGATTTTTCCATGTGTATATATATATAGCTTTGTGTTTTAGTTCAGTATCCTCCAAGGATGCGACACCCAGATTTTCAACAAAAAAAACCCAACCCCAACCCTTTGCATGGACAAAATTTCGAAAATTTTGATTTTCTCAAAGATGGCTCTAACGATTCTGATTAAAACACCATATATAAAAGGTATTTGCATGACAAATAAAGTTATCTCTTAAATTTTATGGGAATAGACTCTGAAGACCTTTTTATTCCGGATGAATTTTGCTGAATTTTGCATAAACAGTAAACCTTAAAAGATAGACAATAACTTACTACACAAAGCATGTAGAGCTCGTTAATACACACAATTTATGCCGTATACATTTTTTCGTGGATTTGGCCATTTTTGAGATGTTTTCGTGTTTAAAATACTTACTTTTCTTATACGAAAATTTGCCAACTCATGGTAATGCAAAGAAACAAACTTCAACCACATCACAAGTTTTTAAATATCTTACTATCGCTTTTCTTTATGTTTTATTCTTTTATTTCCCTCCAACTTACGAAAAGCACGCAATAAAGACATTTCTGCTAATAATTATCTAGATTAGCATCAAGTAGATAGGAGAATGAGCTTTTTAACAATAGTTTGTTACAGAGGTGAAGTGAAAGTCGTGTGAATGAAACGCATCAGATTTTTGCTTTCTCTACACGTATTATCTACAGAGTGCATAAAGAAGGGAATTGCACCAAAAATTCGATTCTGAGATTTCACCAGAAATATTTATTTTGAGACCACCTGAATCCAAAAAAAAACATTTTTGGAAAAATGTTCGTGGTGTGTGTGCGTATGTGTGTGAGCGCGCGCGTGTCTGTGAGCAGCATAGCTCAAAAACAAAAAGTTGATAAATACCAACCTTGGAATTTAAGTTCACTATCTTCTAAAAATGCGACACGAAGATTTTCAAGAAAATCCCCTCCCTCCGCCCCAACCACCCTTTACAAGGAAAACTTTTCGAAAGTTTTGATTTTCTCAAAAATGGCTCTAACGATGTTTATTACAATATCGTATATTAAAGATTTTTACATGACAAATAAAACGTTTATCTCCAATTTTCTGGGGATAAACTTTAAAACACCATTATTCTGGATGAATTTTGCCGAATTTTGCATACCGTTAGAGATAGACAAAACTTATTGAATAGAAAATGTAGAGCTTGTTAAAACTCGCAGTTTATGTTATATACATTTTTTTCGTGGATTTGACCGTTTTTTTAGATATCCTTGTTATTTGTTTCAGCTTTAAAATACTTACACCTTACTCATGCGGGAATTTGTCAACTCCTATTCAGTCACATGCAACCAGCTTTCGACTACCACTTTAACCTACTGAATTCGCAAGCAAGTAATAAGACTATATCTGCTATTTTTTCTTGATTGTCATGAAGTGGATAGAAGAATGGCTTTTTAACAATAATTTGTGGCAGAGATACAGAGGAAGTCGTGTGAATAGAACACATCCGATTTTTCTAAAACATCCTAGATAATACCGGATGGGATATAAATTCATTTCGCCTCAAAAAAAAAAAAAAAAAAAAAAAAAACAAACAAACAAACAAACAAACAAAGTAGCTATACTTTGCATATTTCAGCATTTTATTATGTAGTGATTATCGTTTAGGAAATATCCTTCTTTTGTTGCATTTTTACTTTATCTAGCATGTAAGTACAATGTACATAGTAAATAGGAAGCATGTTTTAGGGCTGCCTGAATCTAAAGAGAGCAGTTTTATAAAAACGTCCGTGTCTGTGTGTGGGGGGGGGCGCAAAATACATGGCTCAAAAACGAAAAGTCGATAAAATACCAAACTTTATATTTAAGTTCAATATCTTCCAAGTTTGCGACATGAATATTTTAAGCAATATCTCCCTACTCCAAACTACCCTTTAATGGAAAAAAAATCGAACATTTTGATTTTCTCCAAAATTCTCCAAAATATTCTAACGGTTTTGATTAAATTGCCGTATATTAAAATATTTGCATGACAAATAAAACGTATATCTTACGTTTTTGGAAATAGCCTCTGAAGACTTTTCATTCTGGATAAATTTTGCATAACTGGCAAATAGTAAAAAATAGATAAAAACTTATTGACACAAAAAAAATATAGATCTCGTTGAAACATAATGTATGCAGTATACATTTTTCCGTGTGGTTGACCATTTCCGAGATATTCATTGTTATTGGCTTCAGTTTTAAAATATTCTCATATGGGAATTTGTCAACCTCTGACCATACAAAGAAACGAATTTCAATCACATAGCAACTGGCTTTCACTATAGTTTTTACTCTTGTGTATTCCCTCATTTCCATTCTACGTATAAGGAACTAAGCAACGCTGATACAGTCAAATCTGTGATTGGCGCAGCAGCAATAGGAGTTTGTCAGAAACTATCAGTAGTTTCTGACTTTTTAATGAATAAGTAGTTCTCGAGAAGATACTAAAACTCGAACAGTATTTAAGATACTGCAGGGTAAATTGTTCAATGTACCAGGCGTGCCCGGAGGGTAAGTACTGGTTTGGGGGGTTAGGAGCTATAAAACATTTTTCACAACATTTATTTGTACATGAAAGAGCATTCCTTAACCTATTTTTCGACATAGTAGCCACCATTGTTCAGGTATTTGTCATAGCGGGGAATCAACTTTTGTATGCTCTCTTTAAAGAAAGCTGCGCCAGTGAAGACAGATATTGCTGAACACCGTGTTTTGTGGAAACGCACCACAAAGCATTCTTATTGTGAACCCTCTGTTTTCACAAATTACCTCATCGACTTGTTGAACAAAGCCATCGGTGACAACAGAAGACCGCCCACTCCGTACCTCGCCATGGACATCGGATCGTCTGTCACGGAATTTTTAACCCATTTGCTTACCATTCTATCTTTCATTACATTTTCACCGTAAATGTCTACAAGTTGACAATGAATTTCAGCTGATGTCCTTGTCCCATATTAAGCAGCACACTTCACAGTCGGCGTGATCAGAATTGTCCTAAACATTTTGAACGAAAATTAACAACTGTATATACAACACGATCCGACGTAATGACGTCAGTGGACACCCAATGAAACAGCGGGACGAATGCGCTTGCATGGAACTGCACACTAACGTTGCGGTGGCGATAGAGCGAAATGGTACTTCTTTCCAGGCACGTGTCGTAGATGAAGCAAGAAAATTAAAAGTATGCTGTAAAATAACGTTTTTTTACCAGAAAATGTGTAAAATCTATAGAGTTCTACATTCCGAATGTCTATGGTTCTTTACTGCAATGTTGAATAAAGTATAGCTACGCATTTCAATGTCATTTTTTCTTTTAATACACGTACTATGTTCGTAGTGTATAGAGAAGGTATTGTATTGTATTCCACCCAAAAATTCGATACCAAGATTTCACCGGAAATTCATGTTTTTAGACTCCTTGAATCCAAAAAGGTACGTGTTTATGTCTGTGGACAGCATAGCTCAAAAACCAAAAGTCTGTTAAATACCAAACTTATTAGGGTTTAATTTTTGGGGGAGCTTCAGATCAAATTTGAAACTTATTTTGCCCAATTTAAAAAAAAATATGACATACTTAATATTTGGGATTTGTCCTCCAATAATTCAAATTGAAAAAGTCAATCACAAATGTACCTATAATAATTGTTTTTCTTCTATTAAAAATATTAAAATTGGAGATATTCCCAAGCCGTAATTTATGTTTGTATAATAACATTAATTTTTAAAAACTGCAGCTATACGATAAATTATGGAATGAGAGTTTTATATTACCATAATATAAGAGTAAATTGTTTCGTTATGATTAAAATAATGTCTTAACAATGATTTGAGGTAGCTTGATAAAATATTGTAAACAAAATAAAAAATTAACCAATTAAACCTAACTGTAGACTTGCAATGACGAAGGACACTTATTATATTAAAGAAATGAAATTATATAATAAATTAGACATTAAATTTAGATAAATGAGCATGAGTGGTTATAAACAGTTTTCTTATTTAACTACTTGAAAGGTCATTTTAATCAATTAATGATTTTCATTGAATAACTTGTGTATAATTAGCTATTAATTAATACATACATATATGTATGCATATACCTGTATTCGGAGTACATTTATAGCTATGTAGCAAAACAAAAATCTTGCGTGTTCTATTCATTACTTTCTCTACTCATTCTGCAAAAAATATTCTTACAAAAGGATAGCAGTTATTCTATCTACTTCGGCTACTCAAGATAAACTGTAGAAAATACAGTTTTATTACTTAGTTCCTTATAAGCAGAAGAGAAATAAGTGAATACAGGCTCTAGAGATAATCAAATCTTTTAAAAGTTGGTCGCTATATAATTCGATTGAAATTCAGTCCTCTTTGAATGATACGGAATAAAACATTAAGTTTGATGTGTCCCATTCAAATTACTATTTCTATCTATTCTATCAAATTATTTCTGCAAAAGTTCATTCCTCTATCCTCTTTGTTCCAGATAAGCATTAGCAAATGTGGTTTATTATTGATTTCCTTGTAAGCAAAGGGAAATATGGGAATACACCAAAGGAAGCGATAGTAAAATATTTTACAAGCTGTCACCATGCGAGGACACTAAAATTTGGTTCTCTTTGCATTGCCGGGAGCAAAATAAAAGAAATATGAAACGAATGATTTCTCGAAGAGTATGGGTATTTTAAAATCAATAACTAGAAATATCTTGGGAAGGGTTAACTCGTCAACAACAACAAATGTATGGGACATAAACTGTGTCTTTTAACGGGCTTTACATTTTTGCCGTAAGATTTTGTCTCTCTCCTACGCGTTACCAGTTATGCAAACTCACCCAGAATGAAGAAGTCTTCAGAGAATATTCCCAGAAATTCAAGATATGTATTTTATTTCTCATTTAACTTTGATATATGGTTTTTGATCAAAATAGTTACTTCATTTTTAGAACTTTAAAATCTTCGAACTCTTTACATGTTTTCCTACCCTAGTTTGGGTTGGGGGATTTTCTTCAAAATCTTTACTTCATATGTATAAGATAGTTATAGTACAGCACAGTATAGTACTTCTGTAACTCCTAAGTGGAGCAAAGGACATCGTTACGATGTTTCCACGATCGGATTTGAATTTCTAGTTCGTGAGTTCGCCACTATGCGCCATGATGATGAGGGTTAGCGGGTCAACCACAGATGTCACTGCAGGACTTGCGAACACTAAATAGTAGAAACCTTCTTCTTTCAAGGTAGGATTCTTTTACGTGCACATAAACATTACAGGGAACCATCTGCAAACATCTGATTTGAATCTGCAATCTTTGGTCTTAGAGGCTAGTATGGTAACCACTACCTCACAGAGGATGATATTTGGAAGATGCTAAACTTAAATATCACATTCTCTATTTAACCGAATTTTTTAGTTATTCTGCTCACAGACACATGCTTAGATCACACACAGCTTTGTCTAAAAATACTTTTTTCTAGGAGCAGGTGCCATACAAAGACAGATATTTATGGTGAAACCTCGGTATCTAAGTTTTTGTTGGAATATAATACATTCTCAACTTAATGCACGCACATAGTACTTGGTGCAGAAAACAAAATGTAAATCACTTAGAAGAGAACTATGGGTATTTCATTTTTCACATTTGTATCATCTTAAATCAATAAAATTAGAAACGTTGAAGATGGGACTGCTCTTCAGGGTGATTTAAATGAAATGAGTGATTGGGCTGCTGCAAATAAAATGAAAATTAACGCTGGCAAAAGTAAGTCAATTGCATTTAACAGATCTAGGGAAAAAATTCTGCAAAACAATCACATGCGTGGGGAAAAATTCCACAGGTGGACAGCCGCAAATACTTGGGAGTTTACTTGGCGAGTAACGCTGGATGGGACGAGCAGGTAAAGTCTGTATCTAAGAAAGCGTGGAAAACACTGCACTTCCTAATGAGGATTTTAAAAAAGGGGAGTGCAAAGTCCAGGGAAATCACGTACAAGTCCTTAGTGCGGCCGGTCATGTAATTTGGAGTAACTTGTTGGGACCCATATAGAGTAAATCAAATTGATTCGTTAGAAAAGATCCAGAAAAGGGCTATAAAATTCATAAAAGGGGGTAAATATTTTGGGCCTACAAACGCTAAGGAGATAAAATGGGAGCCGTTGAAAGTTAGGCGTGAGAAACAGAGGTTGTGCGCTTTATTTAAAGCTTACGCTGGCTTGAACGCATGGGAGGACGTTACTGACAAACTGGAAAACCCAACTTACTATGCACGAAACGATCATCCGTTCAAAATTAAGGGTAGAAGATACAGAACTGACGTGGGAAAGTTCTCCTTTGTAAATAAAACCATAAAAGACTGGAGTGAATTGCTTGGAGCAGCCTTTCGAGGTTGTCACCTGTCTCTGAAGAAATTTAGGAAAAATCTTGATATTAATGTTGGACAATTTTTGTAAATATTCCTTAAATGAAATGTTTGTGATTTTATATTGTTGTAAATACAAATGTTTAATTGGTTGGTGATTCTAATTATGAAATTATTAATCTGAAGTGAGAGGAAAATTAATGTTTTCATATTTGTTGTAAACAACTATTATATCTAGCCTACAAAGCCATAAACTGGCAGCTGTGATGTATTGTTTATATATCTTGTATACATATATAACTCTGCCACCGGGTGATACCCACTTGCAGAGAAATGAATACAAATAAATACATACATATTTAGGTTTAATTCTTTCACTTTAGTATGCATCGATTTGAATTCTGAACCTACAGTGTCTTATAAGACCACTGCTGAATGAATGTTTGTGAACAAGTGCACAAAATTCATAAGCTGCCCTGAAAGTTGGAAGTCCATGAATTGAACTAAAGGCGGATCCATAAGGAGGAAATGTTGCTCAACATCGAAGCGAAAGTTGACCCATTTTCATTCTGGTATTGCCTGTTATGTGGAGAGTAGCCGCGATTTTAGCCCTTCAAATGTTTGTACGTCTCTCATCCAGAACTGTTAACTGCAAACTGAGAGGTCATAGCCCTTCTGGCAGTTCCGAGTTCTGCCACCAAACTGCTAAATCAAAATGCTCATATAAAATATGTATATGTGTATTAATCAACCGTTCATGAAATGCAACCTGTTCCTCTCACTCACCGTTCTTTTACACAGTTCCTAAGATTCCGATGTATTCCAGTCATAGCTTTCTCTAGCTGTTCCATATTCAAACTATTATTCTTTATTCTTTTATCTATATTATGCTAATCGAGATAAACATTAGTAAAATTGATCACATTTACACGTTTCCTTGTAAGTAGAGGGGAAATGAGGGAATTAAAGCCATAGTCAAATTCTTTTAAATGAGGTCGATATGTGAAACAATTGAGGTTTGGTATCGCTTTGCATGTTCCCATTTGAGAAACGTTGAGTTAGTTTTAAATTGGAACTAATAACAAGGAATATTTCAAAAACGGTCAACTCTACAAGAAAAACATATATGACATAAATTGTGTGTTTTAACGAGATCTATATTTTGTATAGTATTTTTCTATCTCTTACGATATCATAATTATGCAAAATCCTGCAAATCTCACCTAGAATAAAGAGGTCTTCAAAGGCTATTCTCAGAAAATTCAAAATATACATTTTATTTGTGATGTCAATATGTCTTGTGATATCAATATGTCAAATTTTGGAAAAATATTCCATGTAAAGGGTAGTTGGAGATGGGGGGATTTTCTTTAAAATCTTCGTGTCGCATTCTTGTAAGATGCTTAACTTAAATATCAAGTTTGGTATTTACCGACTTTTCGCGTGGAGCTTTTTGCTAAAAATACTTTTTCGGACCCAGAAGACCTCAAAGCATATATTTCCGGTGAAATCTTGGTATCAAATTTTTGGGTTCAATACAATGCCTTGCCTATCCACTATGTAATTTGTACATACAGGCTAGAGAAAGTAACAATCACATAATCTCATTTTATGTCTCCATTACAAACCCAAACTTTTGTATTGTCCTATTTTTAACTTCTCTGTACAAACATAATAAGAAGAGAAGATATTGCATTCCTCCCAAAACTCTATATCAAGATTTCACAGTAAGACATGTTTTGAGCCCCCTGGATTAAAAAACAAGTTTCACGTGTGTATAAACTGCATTACTCAGAAAGGAAAAATCTGGTACATTCCATTCACATGAATTTCTCTAATTGTTCTGAAACAAATATTCTTACAACAGATTATTTTTATCTACATAATGCTAATCGATTTAAACACCGTCAGAAATGTTCTTTTTAAAGTAGAAAGGAAATGACAGAGTGGGCTGGACTAGAGCGACATTAAAATTTTTTAAAAGTGACTGTCATGGACAAGAGAAATACACAAATTATGTGAAATAGACTAGGATTTCCCGTTTGAGAAAACATTTCAGTGTTTTAAGATCGAATCTAATAACAGGAAATGTCTCTGAATTGGTTAGCTCTAGAAACTAAAACTTCGATTTATAGCTCAAAATTATATAATTTTCAAATTTACCATACTTATTATATCATCCTTAAAATGTAATATCCATTCAATAGATATTAATAAAGCAACATCTCCTACTCGATTTGATAAAACAGTAATATTCTACATAATTTGTGGGTTTTAACGAAGTTTACATTTGTTGTGCAGTAATGTATTGTCGATCTCTTACATTTATATATAATTATACACAAGTCATTCAGAATGAGTAGGACTTCCCAGAGATTCAGGTTATTCATTTGATTTGCTATATAAACATATTTAAAATACGACGTTTTAATCGTTAGTACCTAGTCATGTTATAGAAAGTCTAAAATTTTGAAAAATATTCAATGTAAAGAGTAGTTTCGGCTGTTTTTTTTTCTTTCTGATAGTCTTCGTGTCGCATCCTTAAATAACAAGATTGGTATTTAATAGACTTTTTGCTCTTGAGTTATGATGTCAGCATACATATACATACATAGACACACACACAGGGAGCTTTTTCTAAAAACTCTATTTTAGATTCGGGGCTCTTCAAAACATGTATTTCTGGTGTAATCTCGAAATCGAATTTTTGTTGGAATACATACCTTCTCTACCTACTATATACATTGTGCATACGTGCAGAGAAATTAATAATATGACCAACCTGGATATTGAAGTTCATTATCTGCCAAAGCTCAGCCACAGAGGTTCTTTAGAAGACTTACTGAACTCAAATCTACCTTTTGTATGGACAAGCTTTCGAAAATTTGGATTTTTTAATAATAGCTATAAATATTTTGATTCAATTACCATTTTAAATCCATTTTCACAGAAAATAAAGCGTTTATTTTGGATCTTCTAGGAGTTTTAAGTCCTCTCCATTTTGAATGAATTGTACATAGCTGGTCAAGTAGGAGATAGCCAAAAACTTACTATAGAAACAATGTAGATCTTGTTAAAGCACACATTTATGTCAGTTAGAATTTCTTCTAAGGTTAATTATTTCCAAAATGTTGCTTACATGGTTCAATTTTCAAATATTTATGATTTTACCAAATGGAAAGTAGTTATTCGTATGTTTTCCTGTTCATGTAAAGAGAACAGAATTTTACATAGCGACTCGGTCTTAAAGGATTTGACTATCGCTTAAAGTCTACTGTACTCATCTAATGGCGATAAATGTAATAAAAATATTTATGCAAATATTTATCTCGATTAACATTAGTTGAATTATACTGCTCCGACCCCACTCGTCTAGGTCAATGTGTGCTCAAACACTGGCCCCTGAACTCGGATGGTGGGGGAATGTGATAACTAATACATCACTGGGCTAAGGTTAAAGCACAATGCTTGTACTTCTTGCAGTTCATTTCAACAGTTGATTCAGCGCTGTTGCACTGCCCTCAATTTCCAGGTGTACTGAATATTGCTGGCAGACACCTTTGAGCTGTAACTGGATGCTCTTATGGAGCGCACCTAAACTGGAACAACCTGATGTAGACAGAAGAATAAGTTTTTATAAAAAATATTTGTGAAGAATTTGTAAAAAAAAATCTAGTGAAGGCTACCTTAGCAAAAGTATTCTCTATTTAATTAAGAAATTAACTTAATAACTACTCTTGTCACTCTGCGGCACAACGGCCCTAAGTTGTGCCAAAGCCTACCGCCTGTCAGCTGCATCCCCCCTCTGCCCAGTAATGGAGTCGTAATTGGGGTGCAGTATTGAAGGGTAGGACATGGTTAGCGCCCAGAGTCCCTCCCGGTCGATTAATATGGTTCACGTAACCTGAAGCTGGTACTTTTCCATCAAGTAGATCTTCAGTTGTCCGTCCAGGAACTTCACAAGGCTGAGCGCATCACGGACCAAGTCTCCCAGCATGAGTAAATCTCCAGTTATGGGATCGAACCTGAGCCTTCCGCTCGGTAAGGATATAGCTCATGTTACTGTCTTTGTTTCTTTCTCTGTTTACCCTTTTCTTATGAAGGACTTACAAGCCAGCGCCTGGGATCAAATGCTTATTGAGGAGCAGAGGCGGGGACTGGTGATCAACCCTATGCCTAGTAAAAAACTGAGGAAATGGATGATATAAAATGGCGGTGAAACAAATGGCAGGAAAGATGATTATGGAGCACTTGGTGGAAGGAATAGCGGAAAACCCGGAGAAAACACGTTCAGCCGCCGCTTCGCTCAGCAAAATTCGACTCCTGGGATCGAATTCAGGCCGCCTAGGTAAGAGAAGAGTGGTCTAACCATTCGGCCACGGCGCCACCAAGTTATTATATCTCAAAAATCTAAATCTAACCAATATTTCTAAGAATCTATCTCGAATTGAAAGCTCCTAAAATGTCTTTAAACATGATATTTTCTCTACAAATGAAAACAGCTGATTTTTCCCTTCTGATCGTAATATTTCACTTAATGATAATTTTCAAGAGTTATCTTCCCAAACATATAAGTAGTTTGACACTATTAGCAAGTATGTATTGATCATATCTATATATCAGAATCACGAACGCTGAAGGAAAAGAAATATGATTCATGGAGCAGTTTTGAAAGTCTGTATATTCTTTTACTGAGCCTCTCGCTCGGACAGATCTGTTTCGCTTCGTTTGTTTGATTCCACCACGAAATCTCAATAGAAAAGTATCAGTGAGGTTTTTCCTCATCCTCTCTTCACCCTATTTCCGTTAAGGAGGAAAAGGGAGCCAAGCAAACACAGTCGCCGAATGCACACTTCGATAACTCGATGAACGCAGTCAGCCCCCTATGTGAATATCCCAATGCCTTCGCCGTATTTTGCACGTTCATCTTTTACCTGCACCCTTCTTAGAAAAATCTGTACACAGGTATCTCATAAATCCACATTACTTATATGTTAAAGATAGGTGTCCACAGAAATTTTCACTTTACTTTTTCTAACCTTCCTTAAATTGCTTCAAAATCTTTCCTGACTCACGAAAACTACGTGATAAGTGGATTAATTCATTAAACGTTACATTATACAAGGAAGAGAAATCCGATGTGCTCCATTCACATGACCTTCTGTAGCTATTCTGCAAACAAACTTTTGTTCCAAAATATCATATATACCACACTAATTGAGATAAACATTAGCCGAATTAGTCTTATTACTACGGTTCAATCTAAAAAAAAAAACAAAGCAATGCAAAACAAAAATGTATGACATAAATTGCGAATTCTACATTTTTTGTGGAGTAAGTTTTTGTCTATCTCTTATGGATTATTGTTTATACAAAAAAGAAGTTTTAAGAAGATTTTGCCACAAAACTCAGGATATACATTGCTTTTGTCATAAAAATATCTTAAATATTTGAATTTTAATAAAAGATCTTATAGCCATTTTTGAGAAAATCAAAACTTTCGAAAACTATTCTATGTAAAGTGTGGTTGTGGTTGGGGGATTTTCCTAAAAATCTGCGTGTCGCGTCTTTGGAAGGTACTGAACATATCAAGTTTGATACTTATCCGACTTTGCGTTTTTGAGTTATGTTCTCTACAGACAGACACGCACTCACACGCTCACTTGAGCTTTTTCTACTTATTTTTATTCAATAAACCCGAAAATACGTATTTCTGGTGAAATCTCGGTATCGTTTTTGTTTGGATACAATACCTTCCCATCTACTATGCACATTTTACTACGTGCTGGAGATGAGACGTAGCATATATATATATATATATTACATTATTTTCACATCTATATAACGATTACTATTGGCTGCACAAATTGTTCTTAAGAAAATGTTATTACTTTCCACGTACATAGGAGCAAGTAGAGAAGAGTTTGCACTCTACCCAAAAATACGACACCGAGATTTCACGGAAATACACATTTTGGGGTCCCCTGAATCTAAAATCAATACTTTTAGAAAACTTTCCTGTATGTACAATTTATAAATAATGGATGATAACCGCATTCCTATTCAAATTTAATTCTTAGGCTACAGAGTGCTAGGAAGATAAACAAAACAGTTGAATGAAACATAAGGCTGAAAGAGGCGACATCTTTAAACAATGAGGGGTGTATTATTATTATTATTATTATTATTATTAACAAGGTCGTATTAGTGGATGTAATTTCAGTATTTGAGGGATAAAGAAAAAGGATAGGAAAATAATATTAAGAACAGTATAAATAAAAACAAAATTATATCATTAATGTTGAATTCTGTGAAAGAGTTAGTAAGAAAAATAAATTACCAATGTATAAATCAATAGTGTCACATGAGGAGCTGAAACATAGCTTTTAACACAAACTTAGAATTAAAACTTATGTCGACGGAAATGGATTTTTATGAATTATAACAGAAAAACCTGATGTTTTCCATTCACTTGGATTTCTCCATCTGTTCAGTAAACAAACTATTATTACAAATATTATTATCTTACACATCATGCTAATCAAGATAAACATTACCAGAAAATGTCTTATTACTTAGTTCCTTATAAAAGGAAGGGAAATAAGGGAATACACTAAGCTAAAGCGACAGTAAAATATTTTAAAAGCTGTTACTATGAGATTAGTATTTAAAAATTCTTTTATTCCAATGCCAGGAGTAAAACCAAAGAGATACAAAACGGACGAGAGCTTCCCGCTTAGGATAAGTTTAAATAGTTTATAATTGAAATCACTAACAGTGAATATCTCTGTAATGGTTACTTCTACAAAAATTATCTAAATGGTGCATTTTACCGACTTTTCGTTTTTGAATTATCGTGTTCACAGACACACGGACACACACAAACACACACATGGACCTTTTTGTGAAAATGCTTTTTTTTTTGATATTCGGGACCCTAAAACATATATTTCCGGTGAAATCTCGGTATCGAATTTTTTGTTGGAGTGCAATACTTTCTCTATACACTATGTACATAGTGCGTATGGAGAAAGTAAAAACTGATGTGCCGCATTCACATGACTTTCTCTACATCTCTGCAACAAATTATTGTTAAAAAGCTTATTCTTCTATTTACCTAATGCTAATCGAGAAAAACAAAATAGCAGAAAGGGTCGTATCACTTCTCTCCCTGTAAGTAGAAGGGAAATAAGGGGATACACTAGGCTAAATCGATAACCAAATCTCTTAAAAGCTGTTTGCTATGTGGTTGAAGTACGTCAAACATTTTAAAGCTGGAACTTATAACAAGGAAGTCGCTCAACTCCACGAAAAAAAATCAATATAATATAAACTGTGTGTTTTAACGAGCTCTACATTTGTTGTGTGGTAAATTTTAGTCCATTTCTTACGGTTTACCAGTTACGCAAAATGTACCCAAAATATACATGAATTCAGAGGCTATTCCTGGAAAATTGAAGATATATATTTTATTTGTCATGTACATATTTAAAATATAACAGATTTTATTGAAAATCGTTAGAGGCATTTTCGAGAAAATAAAAATGTTCGATTCTTTTTCCATTTAAAGAGTAGTTAGTGTTGGGAGCTTTTCTTGAAAAATCTTCATGTCGCATCCTTGGGAGATACTGAACTTAAATATCAGATTCGTATTTAAAAAATCTGATGTGTTTCATTCACATGACTTTCTCTACATCTCTGCAACAAATTATTGTTAAAAAGCTTATGCCTCTATTTACTTTATGCTAATCGATAAAAGGTTAACAGAAATATTTTTATTACTTGCTTCCTTGTAAGTAGAAGCAAAATAAGGGTGTACCATAGGTTAAAGTGATACTCAAAAGCTGGTGACTGAAGTTCCTATGTTTGTATGGACAGGAGTTGACGATTTCCTATATGTGAAAAGTAACTTTTTTATAGCTGAAACCAAAAACAAAGAATACCTCAAAAACGATCAACTCCACGAAAATAATGTATATGTAAATTTGAGTGTTTTAACGTGCTCTACATTTCTTGTGTAGTAAGTTTTTATCTAAGTCTTACAGTTTAGCAGTTAAGCAAAATTCCGTAAAATTCGTTCAGAATAAAGTAGTCTTCAGAGGCTATTCCCAGAAAATTCAAGATATACATTTTGATTGCCAGGTAAATATCTTTAATATGTGATATTTTAATTAAAATCGTTAGATCCATTTTTGCGAAAATCAAAATTTTCGAAAAAAGTTCCATGTAAAGGGTAGTTTGGTGTGAGGGGATTTTTCTCAAAATCTTCATGTCGCATGCCTGGAAGATACTAAACTTAAATACCAAGTTTGGTATTCTACCAACTTTTCGTTTTTGAGTTATCGTGTTCACAGACACAAGGACACACTGACACACGGACACACACCCACAGACCTTGTACAGGGGACCCTAAAACATATATTTCTGGTGAAATCTCAGTATCGAATTTTTGGGTGGAGTGCAATACCTTCTTTATACACTATGTACATAGTACGTGTAGAGAAAGTAAAAATCGTTTCGTTTTAGAGCAATGCTGCCCCCCCACACACACACACGCAGACATTTTTCTAAAAATGTTTTTTTATCTAGGGGGTCACAAAACGTGCATTTCCGGTGAAATTCCGGTGCATTACAATTCCTTCTCTATGTAGAGAAAGTAAAACCTGGAAGATGTGGATTGGGTGGATTTAAAAAAAATTCTTTGGCACAGGAAGATGTGAAGACATTAAAAGTCTGTGTATAAAATAAATTTATTATTATTATTATTATTATTATTATTATTATTATTATTATTATTATTATTATTATTATTATTATTATTATTATTATTATTATTATTGCTGCTGCTGTGAAGTGGGTGGTAATCTCTTCCTTTTGGTTTGTAAATCGTTAGTATGTGAATATTTAATGTTAACGTCAATAATTTTGGACGTTCTAATGAAAGAAACAGTATTTGGTAACCAACGGACGTGTAAATAAGCTATGGAAGACTCAATAGCTGAGAGCGCTACAACATCAAAGTGCCTTTAATCTCAGCTACCGTATTAAGTTTTATTTACTTTTTAGTGTAAACATTTCATGACCCAGTGGAGAGGTCATTCTCCCTTGGAACCGGTTAACTGAATCTTTTTAGAGCAATTCTCTTCACATGCAGCGCGTTATCATATTCCCTAATCCTCTTTTTCATCATGCAGCTTAATCCCTCACTCTCGTAACAACTCACGCTTTGTGAAAATCACCAACTGCTGCAAAGTTACACTTTATCCCTCTGTCACCTACCGGCATGTGATTTCAATATTAATAACATATTTCCACGTTCTTCGATCGTCAGAAGCGCCAAATTACGAGTTTCACTTTTTACTTTCTCTGCACGTACTATGTATAAAGTGTATAGGGAAGATATTACAATCCACGAGTCCCCTGTAACCCTGGAAAAAGGTCCGTGTGTGAGTATGTCCGTGAACACGATTACTCAAAAACGAAAAGTCAGTAAAATACCAAACTTGGTATATAAGTTTAGTATCTTCCAGGGATGCGACACGAAGATTTTGAGAAAAATCCCCTCACTCTAAACTACCCTTTATATGGGGAAAAATTCGGAAGTTTTGATTTTATCAAAAATGGCTGTAACGATTTTGATTAAAATACGTATATTACAAACATTTATGTGGCAAATAAAATGTATATCTTGAATTTTCGGGGAATAGTCTCTAAGGAACTCTTTATTTTGAATGAATTTTCCTGAATTTTGTGTAACGGTATACCGTAAGAGATAGACAGAAATTTACTGTTCAAAAATGTAGATCATATTAAAACACAATTTATATGATATAACTACGTTTTTTCGTGGTGTTGACCGTTTTTAAGATATTCCATGTTATTGATTTTAGTTTTAAAATACTTATACTTTTCTCATATGGTAACTTGCCAACACCTGGCCATGTTATTTTTATTAAAATACTAGATATATGTAATAAATTTTTATGACAAATTAAATACACATCCTGAATTTAATGGGAATACCTCTGATGATTTCCTTATTTTGAATAACTTTCGTATAACTGGTAATACAATAACGGAAAGACAGACAAAAACTTACTGCAAGGAAAATGTAGATCTCCTTAAAACACGTAAGAGGACTTTTTTTTTTTTTTTATCTTTTAGAGTTAACCATTTCCGAAATATTCCGTGTAATTGGCTTTAATTTTAGGCCAGCTAAAACTTTTCTCAAACAGGAGGTCATCTTTCTTTTCGCCTCTCTTTTGCTTAATCCTGGCAAGCAAAGAGAACGGAATATCAATTGTTTTACATAGCGACCGGCTTCTAAAATAGGTATTTGACTATCGTTTTAGCCTAGTGCATTCTCTCATTTCCCCTCTGTTTACGAAGAAGCAAGTAATAACATAATTTCTGCATGATGTAGATATAAGAATAATCTTTTATTTGAAAATATTTGTCTGCGAAAGAGCCTAGAGAAGGTCATGTGAAAAGAACACAGATTTCTGCTTTTGCAGTGGTTGTTCACATACAAACACACAGACCTTTTTACAAAAATATTTTTATTGGATTCAGAGAATCTCAGTATGTCTATTTGAGGTGAAATCTGGATATCGAAATTTTGCAGGGAATACAATGCTTTTCCCACTTATTCTATTGGAAACTACCCATGGCATCTAAATGGCACCACAATGTGAGTATGTTGAGTCAACATTGCTTAATTTTAGTTTAATTGCAATCAAATGTGTCCATAATGGGATTATGTGAAGTTCCAAATTGTAGAGAAATCAAAGTTTTAAACTAACGTACCACTGCGCTTCAGCGGAATGTTATTAATACACGTCCTGAACTTGAGTTAACCAGCAAACAGTACTTAGAAAGTACTTAACTTTTCAAACCAAACAACCCGAAAACAATTGATAGTGCTTCTTGGATGCAGCACGGCCAGTGGAGGGGTAAACAAACATTGTTTTGGCCGGTTATTGACAACATACACTTTTTTCTATACCTCTCTCTCTCTCCCTCGCTCTCCAAACTTTGCTATTTTGTGGTTGATTGACTAAATGACGCGGCAGTTTTCAAGAGGAATATAAATAGTTAAATAAATTCCGTCAATACTGGCTAGAAGGGTGCTTTAAAGTAAAATGTTTGACTTGAAATCTCTCAATATTTGATACTAAATATTAATTGAAGAAATGGAAATGCAGCTTTTTTCTTTAGCGTCTCTCTTAAAATATCTAGCAAAAACTAGAATTTTTTATACATTAGATTATTTTTTAAAGAATCTCATTAAAACTAGTACAGTTTTCATGCCAATAAACGTATAATATTGCAACTTGGTACAATTTTACTCTCGCTTCACTTATTTGATTTAGTTCGATTTTTACTATCACTTCACTTTTGCTTGCTTATAGCGGCACTTTAAAGTCCTCGAAACAGCTTCTCTTCTTTCCACTTCATTCGTTGGAGCGTCGAACCCATCACCTCTCTAAACTCTCGCGGTAGCAGCATTCACTCGACTTCATAATTACTGTCGCCACCTCATCTGTAAAACATAGTCTGCCGCATCAGAAACGCTATCTCTCACTAACTGATTCACTTGCGCGCGTGCACGCAATATTTATGTTCTTATCTCTTCAACCGGCTAGTCGGTCGATCGCCATCCTCCCGATAAGCTCGACTATAGTCGCTACGTCACGATATATTCAAGAATAAGCACATGTTTAAGAAACTAATAGGGATCGCTTTGCTTTATTCTATAATCTTTTCTTCAGAAAGTGACGTTTTAGGAAAAGAGCTCCTTGCGTTGGGTGTGCAACGTTCCAAACTAACTATTCAGCTTGTAGTTTAATGGTCTGCTTTTATAGCAGATAGGTTTAACTGACTGCCCTCTCTTGGATAAGTAAATGCCCTGACGATCCGGCAACGGAAGCAACTGCTACGGTGGCAGAACCAAGAATTTGTATGATATGACTGAACGAAACTTCTTATTGAATTACTGTTTCACTACTACTTAAACAATAACGAGGTCAGTATTTTGTACACTGATATACAGATACCCAAATAATATGAAACGAAACTTTGTTCTCATTACTGCTAGACAATTCAAATAACTAAATACAAAACAAAGTACAAATGTTGTTTAATAAGTCTCAATAATGAAAGTGCATATACATCGGGAATTTGCCGCAACTTATGCAATTTTACGAGTTCAATCAGCTTTTCATTACGTGGAACTGTTGTTTTGTGTGCCACCCAATCGCAGATGTTCTTTCATCACTTAATTGGCTCCATGGCGTGATTTTATAAACAATATCAAGGAAAACAGTACTTCATATTCATAAGTTCTCCCAAATATGCACACATTTCTTGCAGTGAGATTGTGAGGGTTAGGAAATAACTAATTTTTACTTTCTCTAGCCCTGTATGTACAATGTACATAGAGATAGAGAAGTATTGTATTCCACCCAAAAATTCGATACCGAGATTTCACCGGAAATATATGTTTTAGGGTCCCCTGTATCCAAAAAAAGCATTTTCACAAAAAGGTCCGTGTGTGTGTGTCTCCGTTTGTCCGTGTGTGTGTGTGTGTGTGTGTGTGTGTGTGTATGTCTGGGTGTCAGTGTATCCGGGTGTCTGTGAACACGATAACTCAAAAACGAAATGCCGGTAACATACCAAACTTGGTATTTAAGTTTAGTACCTTCCTAGGATGCGACATGAAGATTTTGAGAAAAATCTCCCCACCCCCAACTACCCTTTACATGGAACGTTTTCGAAAATGTTGATTTTCTCAAAAATAGCTCTAACGATTTTTATTAAAATATCATATATTAAAGACATTTACCTGACAAATCAAATGTATATCTTGAATTTTCTGGGAATAGCCTCTGAAGAGTAGTTTATTCTGCATGAATTTTACGGAATTTTGAATAACTGCTCAACCTTAAGAGATAGACAAAAACTTACTACACAAAAAATGTAGAGCACGTTAAAACACACAATTTATGTTATATACATTTTTTTCGTGGAGCTCATTGTTTTTGAGACCTTCCTTATTTTTGGTTTCTGCTATGAAAAACTTATATTTTCTCATACACCTTATTTGGCTTCTACTTACACGGAAGCAAGTAATAAGACTATTTCTGCTATTTTTTCTGATTAGCATGAAGTAAATAGAAATATAAGCTTTTAAAGAATAATTTGTTGCAGAGATGTAGAGGAAGTCCTGTGAATGGAACACATCAGATTTTTGGTTTAGTTAACTTAAAAGCAAGCAGAATAAATGCAGAAAGAATGGCTATTGACATGCCTCAGGAAAAAGAGGTGGGTTTAGTTGAAAGAAAGAGCTACCGTTTCTTTGTTGCGGTATTTTGCCTAATTGGCAATTCGGATGCTTGGTTTGGGTAGCAAGATTAATGTCAGTCAATAATGTTCGACAAGGATTAAACGCCTCCCTTCAGGCACTAAGATCCTGCTCAGAACTCGGTATTGGATTAGGAAGCATCAGTGGTCCTTTCTCAATACTGGGCTAAAATAGAAAATCGAATAAGTAAAAAAAAAAGGATGCATGTTAGATCTTCAGTGAACGATGTTGACTTTCCGGTAAATTTGTTGAAGATAAAATATGTATTTTAACTATTATTTAGAACTGAACATTTAAAATAGTTACACGTTTTCTCTATATATTTTAATTCACCTTAATTTTGCAGTCTGTTTGAAAGACTATTCCAATTCGACTCCTCTGAGTCAGAATATACGTGCGTACTCAGCCATAAAACTCGAAACACAGCTGAAGGGAAGCGTGGTAGCCAAAACTGAACTGGACAAAGGTCACTCTACAATGTTTGAGTCCTGCCTCTTCATTTCGAATACTTGATTCAGCCGAAACGATAGCTTGCCCTCAATACTGCGCCCTATTGCATGTTGCAGGTGTATCGAAAGTTTTCGGTACGCCTGCGTAAGAAGATACTTCGTATATTGGCTTCTGGCTAACATTTAGCCTTCTAGGTCTCATTACTTTCCTAAACCCTCTTGCTTCGGCATGTATTCGCATAGACTTTAGTGCTAAGGAACTGTAGCTCTGCTTCTAGAGCTCATTCGTATTCTTTTCGGTTAGGGCTTTTAGGAGGGAGAAGGGTGCCGCTTGATGCAGGAACCGGCTTTCCCTCCTCTCTCCCACATGCTGGCCGAAAAAATGCAAATATGTAAATATTTTAAATATATATGTATATATCATTATTATAAAGCGTTTTAAATATATACCACTTTAATAGAGACCAACTGGCAAATTTACCATGTAAAGTTTAGTTTAGCTCGGATGTATTCTTGAAAATATTTGTGTCGCATTATCCGGAACACACTGAAAATATTGAAAAATATTCTTCAACTCACAAACGCACGAGTGTCATTTTCTCATCGGACGCAAAAGATGCATTTGCGGTGAAATCTTGGCGTTTAATTTTCGTAGATATATCCTCTATCTACTAGTAGATTGCATAGAAAATAAAAGTTTAGCCTTTCTTAAGCTCTTTCATTTGGTTATTCACGGTGTCAGGCAAAGGATATGGAATTAAATAGCCTGCACAGATCTGAATATTTCTTCAGCCTTTTGTACCCACAACGAAATAGGGGAAATCTTTCTCCGAACATTTTCGTCAATTATCATGAAGATATAGAAACATGATCTGAAACTTTGTCTATCAAGTACCTAATACGTACACACATAGTGGGTAGAGAAGGTATTGTTTCCAAACAAAAATTCGATAAAATATTTCACTGGAAATACATTTTTGAGGTTCCTTGAAATCAAAATTACCTTTTTTTATAAAAAAATTAATGGGTTATACACAACATGTGGTGTTTAAGTTCACATATTTAAAGGATGATACACGAGGTTTTAAAGAAAATATCGCACCTCAAACAACCTTCAGATAGAATATTTTTCTAAGATAAATGATTTTCTCAAAAATAATTTTTAATGGAAGTAGCATACTTTTATGAAATTTTAATAAAAAATAAAGTGCCTATTCCATTTTATAGAGATAGACAAAATATTAATACACAAAAATGTTCCATCGTATAAAATTCGTAAAAGCACATCATTTATATAAAATAATTGTTTTGTATTTAGCCATTTCAGTGTTATTAGTCTAAACGCTTTTGTTCTTGTACGTTTCACAACTAAATGTCGTTTTACTTCGTGGTCATGCAAAGGGAATGGAATTTCAAACCATCACATAGCGACAGCTCTTGAATTATCCTTTAATTACTGTGCACCCCTACTTATATTCTATCCACAAGGAAATATGTAATAAAGGTTTCTAAAATATAATTATAGAATATAATTATCTCAGCTAAGGTAAAGTAGATAAAAGAATAAACTTTTTAAGAATAATTTGTAGCAGAATGGATAGAGAAAGTTATGTAAACGTAACACATCAAAGTTTAAAATAATTTATAAATATATATTATATTAAGGATAACATAATAAACGTCAAATGGAGTTAATAAATAGTTTATTTCTAAATATCGGATATACGGAGTCTAGTTTCTCTACTAAATTAGTTTGTAGGGTAAGTATTGTATTCCACTCAAAAATTCGACAGCGAAATTTCACCAAAAATAACATGTTTTGAGGCTCTCTTAAACAAAAAGAAACAACAACAAAAAACAGTTCAAAACGGTCCGTGTGTGTGTGTGTGTGAGTGTGTGTGTGTGTGTGTGTGTGAGTAGCATAACTAAAAATTTTTGTATTCATGTTCAGTATCTTCCAAGGAGACGTCACGAAGATAAAAAAAGAAAAAAGTCCCCACTACAAACTACTCTTTACATGGAACATTTTTCGAAAATCTTGACTTTCTCAGGAATTGCTCCAAAGATTTTAATTAAAATACTATATTAAGATTTTTTATGAAAATTTATATGCATACAATATAAGTTTTCTGGGAATATCCTCTGCACTTCTCTTCATTCTTAATGATTTTGCACAACCGACAAACTGTAACGCTAGACAAAATGCTACTGTATAAAAACATGTATGTTTTGTTAAAGTAAACAATTTATATCAGAAGCATTTTTTGTGGCATTAATAATTTACAAAATATTCCTCGTTAATTGTATACATTTTCCAATATTTATACTTTTCTCAAACGTAACAGTGTTATTCGTTTTTTCTTTATCCTAGACATGCAAGTAGAACTGAATTTCAATGCAATTACATAGCGACCCACTTTTAAAGATTTTTAATGTATTTTATTTTCCGTGGTTTTTATATTCTTGGTTATATTGCGACGCCGGTAAGATTCCTCGTTGACGTATATGGTGGACAATAGCCCCTACCATACCACTGTCAAGTAAATGGCGATAGTCTGTTTTCACAACCGTAGTCAGATGGCGCGTAGACAGAAACATCATGACCTCTAGTCTCGCTTCCTCCATCATCCGTGGTCGAATGGCAGATTCCTGCCTGCTCTCTCAATAATGACTAACGATTTTGGTTAATATACTGTATATTCAATTTATTCACTACAAAAATAAAATTTATATTTTGATTATCTGGAAATAGCCTCTAAGAAGCACTTTATTATGGTTTATTTTTTCAGAATTTTGCATAACAATTAAAGCGTAAGAGAAAGACAAAAACATACTGTATAAAAATGTAGATCTCGTTCAAACACATAATTTATGTCATATGCTTTTGTTGTAGAGTTGACCGTTTCCAACATATTCCTTGTTATTAGTTTCAATTTTAAAGTACTTCTACTTTTCTCAATCAAGAAGCGTCCTGGTTTTCCTTTGTTCTACCTAGTCCTGGACAAGCAAAGAATCCAATTTCAATGACAATCGCATAACGATAGCTTTTAAAACATTTGACCACTATTTTAGCATAGCGCATTCCTTGAGTTCTCTTCTAAGTAATAAGAACATTCTGCTAATGCTTATCTCGATTACTGTGGCGTAGAAAGAAGAATAATCTTTTGTAAGAAGTCTGCTTGTGGAACCGTTAGAGAAAGTCATGTGGGTGTAACGCATCAGATTTTTCTTGCAGAGTTGACCTTTTTTGAAATATTCGTTGTGATTGGTTTCAGTTTTAAACTACCTAACCTTTCCCAAGAGAGACTGTGTAATGCGTACGAACCTCTATTGTTTTACTTAGCTACAAGCTTTTAAAAGATATTACTATGGCTTTAGTCTAATGTATTCCTTTATTTCCCTTCTACTTACAAGGATGCAAGTAATAAGACCATTTCTGCTAATGTTTATCTCGATTATCATGATGTAGATACAAGAATAATATTTTGTGATAATAGTTGGTATTTGGAACAGATAGAGAAAGTGTTAATAGAACATGTAAGATTTTTTTATAAATACAAGGAAAGACGAAGTTAAACAATTTCTGGCAATGTTTATCTTGCAACTGCTCTGAAAAGAAGAATACATTTTTACTTTCTCCTTACGCACTATGTACATAGTGTATAGAGAAAGTATTGCACTCCACCCAAAAGTTCGATACCGAGATTTCACCGGAAATATATGTTTTAGGGTCCCCAATATCCAAAAAAACAACATTTTCACAAAAAGGTCCGTGTGTGTGTGTGTGTGTTCGTGTGTCCGTGTGCCTGTGAACACGATAACTCAAAAACGAAAAGTCGGTAAAATACCAAACTTGGTATATAAGTTTAGTATCTTCCAGGGATGCGACACGAAGATTTTGAGAAAAATCCCCCCACCCCCAACTACCCTTTACATGGAACTTTTTTCGAAAATTTTGATTTTCTCAAAATGGCTCTAAAGATTTTGATTAAAATTTCGTATATTAAACATATTTACCTGACAAATAAAATGTATATCTTGAATTTTCTGGGAATAGCCTCTGAAGAGTAGTTTATTCTGGATGAATTTTACTAAATTTTGAATAACTGCTAAACCGTAAGAGATGGACGAAACTTCCCGCACAAAAAATGTAGAGCACATTAAAACACACAATGTATGTTATATACATACATTGTGTGTTGGAGTTCGTCATTTTTTGACATTCCTTATTTTTGGTTTCTGCTATGAAAAACGTATACTTTTCTCATACAGTAACTTGTCAACTCCTATCCATATAAACAAAGGAACTTCATGACATAGCAACCAGCTTTTGACTATCACTTTAACCTACAGTTGTCCCTTATTTCGCTCCTACTTACAAGGAAGCGAGTAATTAGACTATTTCTGCTAATTTTTTCTGATTAGCATAAAGTAAATAGAAGTATAAGCTTTATAAGAATTATTTGTTGCAGGGATATGGAGAAAGTCATGTGAATGGTACACATCAGATTTTTACTTTCCCTACACGTACTATGTACATAGTGTATTCAGAAGGTATTGCACTCCACCAAAAAATTCGATACGGAGATTTCACCGGAAATATATGTTTTAGGGTCCCCTGTATCCAAAAAAGTATTTTCAGAAAAAGGTCCGTGTGTGTCCGTGTGTCTGTGAACGCGATAACTCAAAAACGAAAAGTCTGTAAAATACTAAACTTGGTATTTAAGTTTAGTATCTTCCAGGGATGCGATACGAAGATTTTGAGAAAAATCCCCCAACCCCAAACTACGCTTTACATGGAAAAATTTTCGAAAATTTTGATTTTTTAAAAAATGGCTCTAACAATTTTGATTAAAATTTCGTATATTAAAGATATTTACCTGACAAACAAAATGTATATTTTGAATTTTCTGGGAATAGCCTCTGAAGACTACTTTATTATGGGTGAATTTTACGGAATTTTGCATAACTGCTAAACCGTAAGATATAAACAAGAACTTACCATACAAAAATTGTAGAGCACATTAAAACACACAATTTATGTGTTATACATTTTTTTCGTCTAGTTGATCGTTTTTGATATATTCCTTGTTTTTGGTTTCAGCTTTGAAAAACTTAACTTTTCTCATACAGGAGTTTGTCAACTTCTGTCCATACTAATAAGGGAACTTCAGTCACATAGCAATCAGCTTTTTACTGCCACTTTAACCTATGGTATTCCCTTATTTCTCTTCTACTTACAAGGAAGACTATTTCTGCTAATTGTTTGTCGATTAGCATGAAATAATAGAAGCATAAGCTTTTTAACAATAATTTGTTGCAGAGATGTAGAGAAAGTCATGTGAATGGAACACATCAGATTTTTGTAACAAGGGTTTGTCGTAGAACAAACAGAGAAAGCTATTTGAATGTAACAGCAGATTTTTACTTTCTCTACCACGTATGTGAAAATAGTAGTTAGAGCAGGTATTGTATTCACAGATACATTCGATGACGCAATTTCGTCGGAAACACGTGTTTTGAGGATCCTTGAAGTAAAACAATGTAAGAATAAGGCCCCTGAATACCAAACTTGGTATTTAAGTGTATCTTCCAAGAATGCGACACAAAGATTTTCAGCAACATCTCCCCACCCCAAACTAGCCTTTAAATGGAATATTTTTCCTAATTTTGGATTTAATAAAAGTGGCTTTTAGGATTTTGACTAAAATTTCGTATATTAAACATATTTATATGATAAATAAAAATATATACATGCTGAATTTCTTGGGAATAACCCTTTAAGTCCTTTTCATTCTAAATGAGCTTTGCATAACTGGTAAATGGTAAGAGATACACAAAATCTTACTGCACAAAAATGTGGATCTCATTAAATAATTCAATTTAGGTAGAGCTAACCATTTCCAAGTTATTATATATTATTGTTTCAATTTTAAAGTTACTAAAACTTTTCTCAAACGGAACCTCCCCATCCGTTTCATACATTTTTTGTTTCATTCCTGGTCATGAGAAAGACAACCTAATTTCAATGACAATCGCTTACCGAGAGCTTTTAAAAAGACTTGACTGTCCCATTAGCTCAGTGCGTTCCCTTATTTCCGTTCTAATTATAAGGAACTAATTAATAAGTTCATTGAGGTATGAGTATTTTAGCGGCGGGGGACACCTCGGAAACTACGACCAATTACAGGCAGAGAAGTGAGGAAATCCCTAACAGTTCAATAGATGGCAGCATGACGCGCCACGTAGGATATACAGGCGCTGGGAAGCCGTCGGAAGAATGCCACTACAACGGTACCTAGCCATACCTGCCGGCGACCTAAAATATGAGGGCATTTAGGAAAGGAAGACATGAAGGGAAGGAACTGTGGTAGATATACAACATCCCAGCATTCGCCTAAGCGGCCGCAGGAAATCCACGGAAAAAACCAGGACCAGAGTGCGCGGTCAACGGGGAGCGAGCCCGGACCTCCCGCAAGCCAGTTTCAGACGAAACCGCCTAACCCAACTGACTCGGTAATAAGAACCATTTCTGCTAATATTAATCTTGATTACTCTCTTATCTGCATTATGCTAATATTTTATAAGAGACATTTGTTTGCAGAACAGATAGAAACATCTGATGTGTTCTATTCACATGACTTTCTCTACATCTCTGTAAACATTATAGTTAAAAGGCGCAGTATTCTATTTAATTCATTCTAATCGAGATTAACATTAGCAGAAATAGGCGTATTACTTCCTTCCTTTTAAGTTGAAGGAATATAAGGGATCACACTACGCTAAACCGACATTCAAATCTTTTAAAATCTGGTTGCTATGGGATTGAAGTCCATCTCTTTCTATGACGAGGAGCTGACAAGTTCCCGTTATGAGAAAAGTTTTAAGTATTTAAAAACTGAAACCAATAACAAGGAATATCTCAAAAATAGTCAACTCCACGAAAAAGATGTATATGACATAAACTGTGTATTTAAACGAAATCTACATACTTTGTGTAATAAGCTTTAGTCTATCTTACGGTTTACTAGTAATGCAAACATTCACAAACATTTGTCCAGAAGGAACAGGTCCTCAGAAGCTATTTCCAAAAAATTCAAGATATACGGTTTATTTGTCGTGTAAATATCATTAATATACGATATTTTAATCAAAATTGTTAGGGCCATTTTTGAGAAAATAAAACTTTTCGAACAATTTTCCATGTAAAGTGTGGTTTGGGGTAGGAGGGTTTTTCTCAACATTTTTGTGTTGCATCGTTAGAAGATATTAAACTTAAATACCAAGTTTGGTATTTTACCGACTTTTCGTTTTTGAGCTATCGTCTCACAGGCACACAGACACACACAGACCTTTTTCTAAAAATTGTTTTTATGGATACATGGGACATTAAAACGTCTATTTACGATGAAATCTCGGTATCGAATTTTTAGGTGGAACGTAGTAATACCTTCTCTGTACATTATATATATATATAGTTGATGTAGAGACAGTAAAAATCTGATGTGTTCCATTCACATGACTTTCTCTACATCTCATAAAATTATTGCTATAAAGCTTATGCTTCTATTTACTTCATGATAATCGAAAACAAATAAGCAGAAATAGTCTTATTACTTGCTTTCATACAAGTAGAAGCGAAATAAGGGAGTACCATAGATTAAAGTGATAGTCAAAAGCTGGTTACTATGTGACTGAAGATCCTTTGTTTGTATGGACAGGAGTTGAAAAATTCCTGTATGAGAAAAATAGCTTTTTCAAAGCTGAAACCAGAAACAAGGAATATCTCAAAAACGATCGCCTCCACGAAAAAAATTTATGTAACTTAAATTGTGTGTTTTAACGTTCTCTACACTTTTTGTGTGGCAATTTTTTGTCCATCACTTACGGTTTAGCAGTTATGCAACATTTTGTAAAATTCACTCAGAATGAAGTAATCTTCAGAGGCTATTCCCAGAATATTCAAGATATACATTTTATTTGTCAGGTAAACATCTTTAATATACGGCATTTTAATCAAAATCGTTAGAGCCATTTTTAAGGAAGTCAAAATTTTCGAAAAAAGTTCCATGTGGAGGGTATTTTGGAGCGGGGGGATGTCCTTGAAAATCTTCGTGTCGCATCCCTGGAAGATACTAAACTTAAATACCAAGTTTGGTATTTTACCGGCTTTTCGTTTTTGAGTTATCGTGTTCACAGACACATTGACACACCGACACACACAGACCTTTTTCTAAAAAGCTTTTTTTGGATAAATGGTGCCCTAGAGCGTCTATTTACGGTGAAATCTCGGTATGGAATTTTTAGGTGGAATGCAATGATACCTTTTCTTTACACTATATACATAGTAGGTGTGGAGCAAGGAAGAAGGCAAGTGAATGGAACACAAGATTTTGCAGAGCATGTTTCAGTTGAATGTTACGGCAGTTGTTAAAACTGCAAGTTACTCTTGTGATTTATGGTTGTGTATCTCCTTTTGTTTGTCGAGGGGACGTGATATGGATACGTCAGTGCTTGGTGTGGTTCTCACCGCCGAGATTGTGGCAATTAACCGCGAGGAAACGACACTGTGCATTATCTCAGATCCTGGGCCCACTTTCACCAAACATTGTGGCTCCCGAGAAATCCCACTTCTATTGCACAATGGTAAGTGAACAGCACTTGCATTTCTGCTTAATGGATCCGCTGTCTGCTTCACTTTCGCTTGCCTAGGAAATCCATGTTCGCGCAAATCCTCGCTAGTGGCAAAACTCCTTGCCTCATTAGTAAGTAGGTGTTTGGAAAGAGAAGGTTTGTGAGAATATAACTTAAGCTACGGAATCGGGAAAATATGTCGAAATGTTTCAGACAATATTTTAAGCCAAACGTCAGAGAAAATATTTAAAGCATTTTAAATTTTTTTGTTTTATTTATTTTATTTTTTTGTTTTGTTTTGTGCTTAACTACCTTTAACAAGGTTGGTCATATCGGACGATGAATGAAATTAGTGAAATAATACTAAAATGATCTTAGGTCCATGGAGATTAAAATTACTCGACATTCGTCTTCTCAGGATAAGCGAAAACTCCGAAAAAGAAACCCCATCCGGGTAACTCACCCTAAGCGAGATTCGAAGTGGCACACTATTGAATGTGAGGCGACACGTTAGTACCACTACTCAGGAGGGCTATTATTATTTTGTGTAAAAAAGAGAAAAAATGTCATGTGCTCCATTCACATAGCTTTCTCTACCTGTTCCACAAACAACTTTTTACAACAGATTATTCTTTTTTCTCCCCAATACTAATCAAAATAAACAGTAGCAAAAACGGTTTTATTACTTAGTTTATTATAAGTAGAACGGAAATAATAAAATACACTATGATAAAGCGTAACCAAATGTTTTAACAGTTGTCGCTATGCAATTGAAATTCGCTTCTTTGCACGGCTCGGAGTAAAACAAAAGAAACACGGACGGCTTCTTGTTTGAGAAAAGTTTTAAGTAATTTAAAATTAAAATATCTTGGAAACGATCAGTAAATGTTATAAATTGTGTGTCTTGAGCAGATTTACATTTTTTGTACAGTAAATTTTGTCTATGTTCTACGGTTGACCAGTTATACGAAAATCATTCAGAATAAAGAGGACTTCATAGGCTATTCCCAGAAAATTCATGATAAACATTTGATTGTCATATCAACATATTTAATATACGGTATTTTAATAAAAAAATTCAACTTAGTTTCCATGTAAAGGGTAGTTTGGGGTGGGGGATTTTCTTGGAAATTCTCGTGTGTCATTCTTGGAAGATGCTAAGCTCAATTGTGAGACAGTTAGTCGGCTTCTCTATAATAACCATTGCCATTTTATTAATTGTTTATTTAAAGAGTGCTAATATTCCATTATTTCATGTATTTAAGAGTGTAAAAATTAGCTATTAGCAAGAGCAGTTCGGAATTGTTTACTCCAAACTTGGAAAGTGGAAAGAGATACTTTCTTTGTTAGGAAATGCTCTATTGTCAGAGCACGTACGAGGAGCGTTGAGTGCAATAGAGAACCAAGTGATCATAAAGACCCTTTTAGTTTAGAGAAGAGTCTTTTGCATTATGTAACACTTGCCACGTGGGCGTTATGATGCATCCTTGGAAGGAAATGATGCATTTTGGGTAATATGAACTCCAGGTTCGCGGTCTTTCCGACCAATCGGAAAGAAGCTGCCATGTCAGTAATTTTGCTATATAAGTAGAAGATTACAGCACATCGCTGCTGACTCTCAGTTACATATCGGTATTCAAGTTAAACGTTTCAATACTCAGCAATATTTAGTTAATTATCGGCGCTCTTAGTGATGAATAGTTAAAGTCAATTAAGTACATCTAAACTTAGTTAAGTTAAGGAAACAAGGTTATTAAGTAAAATACGTGTGCGTCATCGATTAAGGAAGTTACCAGTGATTATTTGATTTAGCAGATTGTACAGCAAAGTGCTTATCTCGAATCTTCTAGTTAGCAATAAATTGAAGTAAAATTAACGTGTGTTTGCATTACTTTATAAGATCACTCCCTAAACTACCCTCATTCGCTACTACCCCGAGAGAGTCAAACCAGCATGTAGGCTGAGTTTAGCTGAGGAAGCTCAACGGTAGTAGATCTTCACAACAACAGGTACGTAGATCTACTCATCTGGTAGTGGAGTGAATCTTGAAGCACAGCCAACGTCATCGTACATCTGAGCACAGGGCTAAACTGCTACATACTTAACTCATTAACGTGGAGCAACAACGAACACGCTTCAATTGGTACCTAACTTTCTTTTCTCTTTTTAGTTATACTGCCCACAGACACACAAACATTCAAACACGCACGGACGTTTTTCTATTTTTTGGAGTCAAGGGATTTCAAAACATATATTTCCTGTAAAATATTGACACCGAATTTTGGGTGGAATGCAATATCTTCTGTACCTATGTACTAAGTGGAGAGAGTAATAAAGAAATAAGAGTCAAGAGAGAGGTGTGTAGATATTTGTAATAAACAAAAGGGGGAAAGAGGAAGTTTGAATGAGGACATGACCATTACATTTGAAAGGGATGAGAAACAATGAATTAATACCATATAATTTATGTGGGTAGCAGAACAGTATTGTTCACTGATTATAAAGAGGTAGGAAATTGTAGGAAAGAAACTTGGAAACATATGGGATAGTACGCAGGGGAGATTGTAGCGGTAACATGAGGAAAGAGGAATAATTAAAGGAATATGACAATATTTGGGAAAGTTAAAAGAAAATTGGTTAAGAAGAAAGAGAGCAAGATATATAAAGAGGGCAATAGGAATTAGTAAAACAGCACCAAATAGAATGGCGTATGCAAGTACAGAAGCGTACAGAGAAGCACTAGCAAGAACGGAGAAGGAGATAAAACCTGATTTCTTCGGATCTGTCGCCATGGTCAAGAGGCAATAGTTGGAAAGTAGCTAACCATAGAGGCACGCAATAGTAGGGCTCGCAATTCATGGGTACCACCATCTGATGTTTACAACCGAGAAATTTTACCAATCGAACGATCAATGGCATGTAAATCGTGTGGACCATACCACTACAAGTGTGAAAAAAACACATGCTCCCGACGGGAATTCATAAAAGAAAACAGATAGATAAACCACTTAAAGGACCATTCGAGTGCCCCTTTCAATTATTATTATTATTATTATTATTATGTAGCACAAATAAAAGGGGACTATCCTCGCTGAAATGAAAGTCATTTCCATACAGATTTTCACGCTTGCGCACTGCCCTACTAACAATCATAAAATTACAGAAACCTCCAAGAATATTTAATTAAATACAAGAATTATAAGTATATATATTTATTTTCCGAATCTAAACTCATAATATTACGTGAGCAACGCAAAGTGGTCATAGCATTGGCATCACGGAGACGTGGAAATCAATAACTCAGGGCATGCGCACTAGCTCTACTTACAACCAAAATATTTATTTTTCCGAGAATAGTAATATTTACACACCTTTATCAGTAGATATATATTATCAGGTGCTTCATCAATGAAGGTTTTAACTTCATCTGTGGAAAATATTTTCGCTTTTTTCCCATTGTGCCTTACCGAATTCTCTTTTAACAGGGATTAAAACTCCTTATAATGGGATATATTATCAATTCCATCTTTCACATTTAGAGCAGTTTTCAACACTGAATCATTTGTCCACAAGGTTGGGGATTGCATTGTTTTTGACACTTCTTCAAAATAAACATTTTCCGAGAATGAAGTTATAGGTTTATTTATTCTCCATGTCATGAATTTATCATATAACTTTTCGTAGATTTGTTTTGATTTTCTGTGGAAGTAAATTATAAACAACATTACTCGCCTCCTCTTTTATATCAGAAGGCGTGGAACTAAAATCCATATCATTATCACTAGGCCAAAATACCTCAGTCTCCATCGTGCAAATCAACTATCACCGTGAATCGAATTTTATTTGTTATCGACGCATGCGTACAATTCGCATAGCGGTCGGTGGAGTTCATTTTTTGTATGTAGGATATCTAAATATTAAACATTTATTGTATATCTTCATGTCATAGAAAAAATTATGTATTGGTCATTAGAATGCTCTCACTTGTATCCTAATAACTACCATTATAGGTTCTTTGCACAAATAAATATTATACTTTAGAATAAATAAAATAGTTTAACACTTTGGAGCCCAAGCCCGAGTATAGCACGGGCAGTGCGAAATATTCATGGGACCCATGGCTGAACATAGCTTGGGCAGGCATTTCTAACGCCTTTAATGCAATTCCACGACCTTAACTCGGTCTTGGGCTATGCGGCAAAGAACATATATCAGTTATCGTTTAGTTGTCTGATTTGTGCTACCATCTGTCCTTGCTTTAGTCAACTATTAGAAAATTAAGGAGAGTTAGTAATATTGGTTGCTCGTGGATAGTCCCGCCATTTTCCTTGAAGGTGGAGATCTATTTGTTACGTTTTGTGTTCTTAAATGTTAAAATGCTGCATTTTCCTCGACTTCTGTGAACTGAAGTTGAAATTCAATCTATTGATGAAGCTCTTGAAAATTCTGATTCCGAAGTAGAGTTTTTCGTACTTTCAATAAATGGAGTGTAAGCTCTACGCAGATTTTTTCAAACTCATATTTGATACTTGTTGCAATTTTAAAATAAAATATTAATACGGAAGTTATCACTATTTTCTTGTTTGTTGAGAAATCTTTGAATGCCATACTTTAAGATTGTCCCAATACTTTTTGGCAGATTTGATGTAACTCAAAGTAGGCGTAAAAACGCTGGGTTTCTTGGCACTTCAACTAAAGAAACGCCTGGGCTTCAATGTGTTAAGTAATCCGCATGACCTTGTAAAGAATTTAAAATGTAAAATAAACGACTGCCACCACCAGCACCACCACCAGCTCATTTTTTTGGAATACACCTGACGTCAGCAATAGCCAATAATGTTTCAGTTTTCCAGTTCTAAAACATTTAGTTCCCAGTGATAAATATTTGTTTGCCTAACGAACAAATGTCTTGGTGGGACACGCAAGTCTTAAGGTCGTTTTAAACTTTAAAGATGCGTTTATTAACGTTAGCTTGTATTTAAAGAAGCTAGGAGTAAACTTGATCAGCCTCACCCAACATTACTACAGTAAACTAGAAAGGAAGAAGGAAGGAGGGAATAAAGAGAGAAGCCCAAGAGTAATTTTTTATAAAACCCAGGCACATTGAATGTCATGCATATTTTACGCCTCCGCTACGGTCAATTTAGGCTTGGTGGGAAACGGTGCGAAGGCATTTAAAATTAAAAGAAGGTAGACGCCGTTCTCCGGGGAAGGTACGTGAAATAGCTTTAAGATGGAAAACAGATGAGCACACATACATTTTCTCGCCGGAAGAGAAGACACAATTCAATTATGTTTATACAGAAAAGCACGAGAATAGGGAAATAAATTTTGTGTACTTTCGCCCATGACAGGAACAAACTTTTGACTTTATGACACACAAGCCATCAGGAAACTCTCTTATACTATTGGACGTTCTCTATTTGACTAGATGAAATATTGCATTCCACCTAAAAATCGATACCGAGATGGGCCGCGCCGTGGCCGAGTGGTTAGATCACTTGCCACTCACTTAGACGACCCGGGTTCGATCCTAAGCAATCACATGTGAGATTTGTAGTGAACAAAGCGGTGCAGGGACGGGTTTTCTCCGGGTTCCCCCGCCATCGCATTCCACTGGTGCCCCATCTTTATTCCATGTATCATTATTGTTATTGCCTGCGGTACCAGAAGTAGTAAAAATCGGATGTATTCCATTCACATGCCTTTCTCTACATCTCTGTAACAAACTATTGCTAAAAAGCTTATTCTTTTATCTACTTCATGCTAATCGAGAAAAAATTAGCAAAAACAGTCTTCCGCTTCCTTGTAAATAGAAGCGAAATAAGAGCGTACCATAGGTTAAAGTGATAGTCAAAAGCTGGTTGCTATGTGACTGAAGTTCCTTTGTTTGTATGGGCAGGAGTTGACAAATTCCTGAATGAGAAAAGTTAAGTTTTTAAAGCTGAAACCAAAAAACAAGGAATATCTCAAAAACGATCAACTCCACGAAAAATGTATATAACATAAACTGTGTTTTAACGTGCTCTACATTTTTTGTGTGGTAAGTTTTTGTCTATCTCATACGGTTTAGCAGTTATGCAAAATTCCGTAAAATTCATCCAGATTAAAGTAGTCTTCAGAGGCTATTCCTCGAAAATTGAAGGTATACATTTCATTTGTCAGGTAAATATCTTTAATATACGATACTTTAATCAAAATCGTTAGAGTCATTTTTAAGAAAATCAAAATTTTCGAAAAAAGTTCCATGTAAAGGTTAGTTGGAGAGGAGGAATTTTCTTGAAATCTTCGTGCAGCATTCTTGGAAGATAACAAACTTACTCGTAAATACCAATTTTGGTATTTTACCGAATTTTCGTTTTTGAGATATCGTGTCTACAGACACACGGACACACTGACAGGGACCTTTTTGTGAAAATGCTTTTTATGGATACAGGGGACCCTAAAACATATATTTCCGGTGAAATCTCGGTATCGAATTTTGGGTGGACTGCAATACCTTCTTTATACACTATGTACATAGTACGTGTAGAGAAAGTAAAAGGGGGCATTAAACACTATAAAAAAAGATACCAAGATTACATCGGAAATATACTTTGAGGCTCCCTAAAGAAGTAAATAAAAATAAACATTTGAAACAAAATCTGTTGCGTTACATACGCATGACTTTCTCTACGTATTCTGCAACAAAATATTGTTACTAAAGCTTATTATTTTACCCAAAATCGCATCCCACTGATGCTCCACCTTCATTCCATGTCGCAGTGTTATCACCTGCGGTGCCACAAGTAGTAAAAGCTTCCTTGTAAGTAGAAGCGTAATAAGGGAGTACCATAGGTTAAAGTAATAATGAAAAGTTGGTTGCTATGTCACTGAAGTTCCTTTGTTTGTATGGACAGCAGTGGACAAATTCCTGTATGAGAAAAGTAATAAGTTTTTCATAGCAGAAATTAAAAATAAGGAATTTCCCAAAAACGACGAACACCACGAAAAAAACGTATATAAAATAAATTGTGTGTTTTAATGTGATCTACTTTTTTGTGCAGTAAGCTTTTGTCCATACCTTACGGTTTAGCAGTTATGGAAAATTCCGTAAAATTGACCCAGAATAAAGTAGTCTTCAGAGGCTATTCCCAGAAAATTGAAAATAAACATTTTATTTTTCAGCTAATGTCTTTAATATACGATATTTTAATCAAAATCGTTAGAGCCATTTTTTAGAAAATAAAAATTTTCGAAAAAAGTTACATGTAAAGGGTAGTTTGAAGTGGGGGGATTTTTCTCAAAATCTTCGTGTCGCATCCCTGGAAGATACTAAACTTAAATCCAAAGTTTGGTATTTTAGCGACTTTTCGTTTTTGAGTTATCGTGTTCACAGACACACGGACACACTGACACACGAACCTTTTTCTGAACATTCTTTTTTTGGATACAGGGGACCCTAAAATACATATTTTCGGTGAAATCTCGGTATCGAATTTTTTGGTGGAGTGCAATACCTTCTCTATACACTATATACATATTACGAATAGAGAAAGTAAAAAAAGAATTCAAGATTTCATCGGAACTACACTTCGAGGCTCCCTAAATAAGCAAAAAACATTTTAAAAAAAATCTGATTTGCTACATATGCATGAGGATCTCTACCTATTCTGCAATAAACTATTGTTACTAAAGCTTTGGTTTCATCTTTGAATAGCATGCTTTTCTCATACATAAGTTTGTGAATTCCGTCCATGCAAACAAAGGAAATTATGTCACATAGCAACCAGCTTTTGACTATCAGTGTAACCTATGGTACTCCCTTATTTCGCTTCTACCTACAAGGAAGTAAGCAATAAGACTATTTCTGCTAGTCTTTTCTCGATTAGTATAAAGTAAATGAATGCATAAGCTTTTAACAATAATTTTTTGCTGAGATGTAGAGAAAGTTATGAGTGGAACACATCAGATCCTTTTTTGTTAGAAAGGTGTACCTAAAGAAGAATATGTGGAAACTTTTACAAATGTTCTTGTTTATTTAAACATCAAGTTATCAATTATTAGCCTAAGTCATGATTTGATTATGTTTCATAACTAGAAGCTGTTTTATAAGTGGTAAAACTTAATTGTTAAGCCCCGAATTCTTTGGTTCTAACCTATTTTATTCCTGACCTCCTACACCCCAAATCTCGGTTTATTTTAATGTTTTAGTTACCAACGAGTAATATACTCCAATTTTACACAGCCTAAATTAACCTAATTTTACGTTAGGATCTAATAAAGCCTATCTTTCGTGATAGAACCTAAAAGTGCCTGATTCGGTTATTTACGCGAATAAGAGTAGATTTATGAATATTTTTAAAACGAAGGGAGACCGTTCGAATAAGGAAGCTATTAAATAATTATATTATGAAATCTTGTGCAATACCTTACAATAATAAATAAACTGCCCGCCACAATAATGAGCTAATTAAAACGTCCGCCGCCTTCAGTTATCATTTTATAGCTACTGTCGAAAGAGGTGGCCTGTGGCACGCGGCATTTCTGAAATGTGTGATGTTTACATGCCGCAACAATAAGTGAAAACATTTTAATAGCGCTGTTGAGTAGTATGCATTATTGATTCTTCCGTTATAGGGAGTTTCTAACACGACATTTTTAAAATTCAGTAGCAAAATATTCAGTCTTGTTGTTACTGGTGACGATAGTAGTCGTTTGCACCAGGCCAAATCATCAAGAGTTCTCTACTCCATGACTGGATTCTGATCGACAAAAGCTTATATATATATGTCAAAGGTCCTATAAATTCAACATATAAGATCCTATAAAAACCAAATACACTGATGCATAGAACCTAATTTTAACTTTTTGGAACCTAAAAGTCCGGGGCTTATTAATTATAATAGCTTGTACAGTTTTCAAGACACCTCAATATACGTATTATTGAGGCCTAGCATGAAAATTGCTATTCTGTCTTTACTAAGTGTCCATAAAGTATTTAATTGGCCTGAGTATTTTATGGATAATGTTCAGAAATCTGCGATGCCAATTACAGATTAATACATATTGTAATTATGACTCGAACTATTAATTCATTCTATATCTAGAAAATTACTTAAAAGTATATTCTTAAACAGTGGTATACAAGAAATAAAGTAAGTTATAGATAAACAGAAAAGTATTCAATTGCATCCAAAACTTCGATACCAACATTTCACCACCAATATACCTTTTGAGTCTCTTTGAATACAAAATATAATTTTTAAAAAATGTTCCATTGATATGAATTTATCTACATTTCTGTAACAAATTATTGCTTAAAAGCTTACTCGTACACTAAGTTAAAGTGATAGTTAAATGCTTTAAGAGCTGGTTGCTATGTGCTATGTAAAATTCATCCAGAATGAAGAGGTCTTCAGAGGCTAAATTAAAGATAGTAATTTTATTTGTAATAAAATATCCTCAATATACGGAATTTAAATAAAATGGCTAGATCCATCTTTGATCAAAATTTTGGAAATTGTTCCCATGTAATTGATAGTTTCCGAGGGGGGAGATTTTCCTCAAAATTTCGTGTCACATCCTTGGAAGACACCAAATTAAATACCAAGTTGGTATCTTATCAACTTTTCGTTTTTGAGTTATCGTGTTCACAGAAACACGGACTTTTTCTAATCCTTTTTGGATACAGGGGACCCTAACACGTGTGTTTTTGGTGAAATCTCCGTATCAACATTTTAGTTGGAGTGCAATATCTTTTCAATTTATGTACTAAGTAGAGAAAGCAAATATCTGAGAATGTGAAAGTGTGTATCTCTCTGCATTTGCAATTAGCTTATCCAGAAATGAAAATAGGGCAGATACCAAAGTATTATATGTCAGAAACATCCAAAGATTCGACACAAGATTTTCAAGAGAAATGTTAGTAATTGTTGATTTTTCCAAATATTCTATCTTCTTTTGATTAAACTACTAAACATTTAAGATATTTAAACACAAATAGAACTTAAATCTTAATTTTTTTGGAAATAACTGAAGAAGATCTCTTCATTCCAAAGAAGTCTTGAATACTTTTATATACTACATGTTAAGACACAGACAAAAATCTGATGTGTTCCATTCCATATCTCTGTAACAAATTATTGTTAATAAGCTTATTCTTTTATTTATTTCATGCTAATCGAGAAAAGTTAGCAGATATAGTCTTATTTCTTGCTTTATTGTTAGTAGAAGCGAAATAAGGGAGTACCATAGGTTAAAGTGAAAGCCAAAAGCTGGTTGCTATGTGACTGAAGTTCGTTTGTTTGTATGGCCACGAGTTGGCAAATTCCTGTATGAGAAAAGTATAAATTTTTCAAACCTGAAACCAACAACAAATAATATCTCAAAAACGATCAACCCCACGAAAAAATGTATGTAATATAAATTGTGTGTTTTAACGTGCTCTACATTTTTGTGTGTGTTAAGTTTTTGTCCATATCATAGTTTAGTAGTTATGCAAAATTCATTCAGAATAAAGTAGTCTTGAGGGACGATTCCCAGAAAGTTCAAAACATACATTTTATTTGTCAGGTAAATATCTTTAATATACGATATTTTACTCAAAATCAATAGAGCAATTTTTAGAAAATCAAAATTTTCGAAAAAAGTTCCATGTAAAGTGTAGTTGGGAGTGGGAGGATTTTCTTGAAAATCTTTGTGTCGTATCCTTGGAAGATACCAAACCTATATGCCAAATTTGGTTTTTAACGGACTTTTTCGTTTTTGAGTTATGCTGTCCATAGACACGCACAGACAGACACACACACGGCCATTTTTCTAAAAATGCTTTTTTTGGATTCATGAGGTCTCAAAACATGTATTTCTGGTGAAATCTCGGTATCGAATTTTTGGGTGAATTACAATACCTTCTCTATACACTATGTACATTGCACGTATAGAGAAAGTAAAAATAATTACCCAAATATATTTTTTCAACTACACCATTTACTTTAATTCTCGAAATATTTCCTATTTTCGAACTTTATGTTATTACTGGTTTCAATTTTTCTATGTTTCATTTTCTTAAAATGCTGTCACCATTCAGCTATTTCAGCGATGCCGTGGAAAAAGATGGAATTTCAAGCCCAGTATACAACGACTCCGTTTTAAGCATCTGATTATCGATTACATTTTCTCTATCCCTCTTGCACTCCAATGGAATGTTCAATGAAACATTTATGCAAAGTTTTATCTGGATTAACCTTGCGACAGGTGTGTTTCATTCAGCCTTACTTGCAGGCGCGCGTTATAAAGTTTACAACATAGCTTTTTTTTTAATAATAGCAAGGCATATTTGAGCATGCTGAAGAATTTATTGAAAGAAACACTTACAACCGTGTTGTAGAACTCTATATTAAAAGTCTTATCCATTCACGTGACTTTCGCTACATCTCGGTAACAAATAGTTGTTAAAAATCTTATTTTTCCGTCTACTTCGTGCTTATCAGATAAATATTAACAGAAAAGGCATCATTATTTGCTTTCTTGTAAGTAAAAGCGAAATAAGGGAGTACACCAAGCTAAAGTGTTAGTAAAATATTTTAAAAGCTGGTCGCTCTGTGAAATAATTGAGGTTCGGTTCGCTTTGCGTGGTCCCATTTGAGAAAAGTTAGATAGTTTAATATTGAAACTGATAACAAAGTATATCTCGAAAACGGTCAACTCTACAAGAAAAACAATATGTCATAAATGTTGTGATTATCAAGATCTACATATTTGTGCAATAAGTTTCTGTCTATCTCTTATGGTTCAACCTACATGCAAAATTCTGCAAAATTCATCTACCATAAAGAAGTCTTCAGAGGCTATTCCAAGAAAATTCAAAAAATTCATTTTATTTGTGATATAAATATCTTTAACATGCGTTTTTATAATCAAAATCGTTAGAGAATTTTTGAGAAAAACAAAATTTTCAAAATATTTCCCATGTAAAAGGCTGTTTTTTGGTGTGGGAATTTTCTAGAAAATCTTTGTGTCGCATCCTTGGAAAATATTAAACAAAAATACCAAGTTTGGCTTTTAACGGTGTGTTCGTTTTTGAACTATGCTGTCTAGAGACAAGCAAAGGTGGACCTATCCCGCCTGGGTAGCGTGTCTGCCTCACATTCAAAAGGTCGTGAGTTCGAATCTCGCTAAGGGTGAGTTACCCGGATAAGGTTTTTTCGGGGTTTTCCCTTATCCTGAGAAGACGAATGTCGAGTAACTTTAAGCATCGTGGACCCCGAGAACATTTGAGCATCATTTCATCAACTTCATTCATCATCCGATATGACCAACTAGGTTAAAGGACGTTAAGCTACCAAACAAAAAAAACGTGGACCTTTTTCTAAAAATGCTTTATTCGAATTCAGGGGACCTCAAAACACATATTCCCGGTGAAATCTCAACATCAAAATTTTGGATGGAATACAATACCTTCTCTAGCTATTATGTACATTGTGTGTTCATTAGGCTAGAGAAAGTAAAAATTGGCATTCAAGCATGTATAAATGCAAGTTGGTTTTAAGCTCAGGAATGAAGAATATAAGAGGAGTAAGACAATCGGCACGATTCTATGCTCCCAGGTTTACGAATCTCCTATTATATTTTATCAAAATTCAAATCTGTTTACTAAAGTATGATTATATCATATTGATTTAAGATAGTAGTGTAAGTAAACGGACGTCCCCTGCAGAGTGTGAAAATGCTGACATTGGGCTGCGATAGGCGTCAAAACGCTCGATGACCGGGAAACCCTGCTCTCAGCATAGTTTCCCTTATGCTAATTCTGACTACAATGAATGTACCAAGGCTCGAAAGATAAAACTGCCTCCAAAAGTGATGAGAATGCTAATGGGAAGTATGCAAAATGTTGAAAATGGATCAGAATTGCAAAATTTCATCTTCCAACTCAGCCTACATTGTGATAGCAATTACTAGCAGAATGGTAATTACAGCACTCTGGTCTTTCAAGTCAAAGAAGAATTGTATTTGCTGTGTAGGATGCATACACATATATATGAAGCGTATCCGGGGGGAACAGGGTGTGTTCTTGAATTCTTACTCTGAGGAAAACAGAATTCAACCTGCCGAGCGGTTATTTAGTGATACAGTGCTGTAGTAAACATCAAAATAAACTTTAATTATTTTGAAACCTTGAGAGCACTACTAAAAATCTACAAGAGGCGTTCATTAAGTCCTTAGGAAAACAGAAAAAAATCTAATGTGTTCCATTCACATGACTCTCTACATATCTGCAACAAATTATTGTTAAAAAGCTTATTCCCCTTCATGCTAATCGAGAAAAAAAAAATAGTAGAAGTAGTCTTATTACTTGATTCCTTGAAAGTAGAAGCAAAATAAGGGAGTACCATAGGTTAAAGTGATAGTCAAAAGTTGGTTACTATTTTTTTTTTGTATTGACAAATTTCTGTATGAGAAAATTATAAGTTTTTCAAAGCTGATATCAATAACAAGAAAAGTCTCAAAAATATCAACTCCAGGAAAAAAAATTGTGTGCTTTAACGTGCTCTATATTTTTTGTGTGGTAAGTTTTTGTCTATGTCTTACGGTTTAGCAGATATGCAAAATTCAGTAGAATTCATCCTGAATAAAGTAGTCTTCAAAGGCTATTCCCAGAAAATTCAAGATATACATTCTATTTGTCATGTAAATATTATACATATAAGAGATTTCAATAAAAATCGTTACAGGCATTTTTGAGAAAAATCAATAATTTCGAATTTTTTCCATATAAAGGGTAGTTGGGGGATGGAGGGATTTTCTTGAAAATCTTCGAGTCGCATCCTTGGAAGATACTAAACAAGTTTGGTATTTAACGGACTTTGCGATTTTGAGCTATGCTGCCCCCCCCACACACACACGCACATACATAGACAGACACACATGTACATTTTTCTAAAATTGCTTTTTTCGTATTCACGAGGTCTCATAACATACATTTCCATTGAAATCTTGGTATCGAATTTTTGGGTGTATTAGAATACCTTCTCTGTACTTTTATGTACATAGTATGTGTAAAGAAAGTAAACATGTAACTATGTATGTATATGATAGACATATAACAGAAATAAGAGTGGTATAGGATTGAAATGTGTCTGTATGAGAGTGCTTGCATGCGTGTGTGTGTATGTTTGTGTGTGATATCTACAGACGTAAAACGAATTAGCAAATTCATTTAATAAGAAATTATTATCACAGATACAGCATAAAAGCTGCGACTCCCAGAGACCACATAATTTTCCAATTTCTAAACGATAACTAATACTAGTCGATTGCTTATGTTTGCAGCCTTTCTACAATTCTAGAGCTAGCAGACAATGAATAATGGCATGGAGTATGCCATAAAATAATGACGACCTGGCTGCATCACTCTGTCAACAGATACACGTCATTCATCAATGCTGTTCAGTTGCAACCAAGTTTTGAATGATCCTCGCTGAAAAGGATTGCCGTGGAGAAACAGCTAGAAGTGGAGGCACAGCGAGAGAGACACCACGGCTCGGCGTTTATGGCAACTACTCCGCGAGGTTCACGTTGGGAAGGCAATTCTGGGTATGTTTGGCTGGGATAAATTTGGGGAACATCCTATGGTAATTCAAAATTATTTGTATTTATTTCCGCAAGGAAATTGCGGGAGAAGGTCGCACAAATCTATGCAAGGATCTTTAAAGAAATCATATATAATTAAAACAAAGGGAAAATCTTTACCTTCAATAATTAGTTCAATCTAGTTATTTACATCATGTAATATTCTATTAAGAAACCCTACAAATTAAATCGCTACCCGCAAGCACAATTAAACACGTGCAATTGTACAAAATATTACAACCTTTGTTAATAAATCATTCAAGGTTATCAAAAGTATAATTTATTACTATCTTATTTTTGTTAGGAATATAGCTAAAGATATACTCTGGGTATTGTGATGTGAGGGAAACTAGGTGATAATCTACGACTCAGCACATATTTAGCCTATATTTATGGGGTTGCATTTTTTCTGCACTCAGTAACTCTTAACGTTTACGTTGTATATATAATGGAAACATAATACATTATACTTCCACGGCTTACCATTCTTGTATGGAGGACTTAGCCCCCCCCCGCCCCCAAGACTTACACGTGGGTGTCAAGGGTCAGAAGATGTCCAGAAGGCAACAACATTTCATCACAGAATGAAGAACTTGGTGCGAAGGATCGGTCCGTAGCAAGCAATGAGAATGAGGAAGTATATTTGAAATTAACGCGAAATGAATTACAGGAAAGGTGATGATGGAACAATTGGAGGAATGAATGGTGCAAAATCCGGAGAAAATCCACCCAGATGCCACTTTGTCCACGACAAATGTCACATGCTGTTTTATTGCATTGAACCCGAGCCGCCTAAGTGTGAGACGAGAAAAGCATTTAACATTCTTATATGTTAATGCTACCATAATATACCGAGCAATGCCACGCCGCGATAACCTGCGCATTCGGGAGATCGTGAGTTCGATTCCCGCGGCCCTCCTTACACATGTTGTTTCGTGAGTTTCCCTGGGTTGCAAGGCGAATGCTAAGGTTCACATCCCCAATTTCCTGTTCCTCCATGTCGTTCTATTATTGATTCCTTCATCCTTCACTCTGTTGGCCTCTTTCAGATTTGAAAGTGTCAGCGATAGTGCTACGGTGCGGTGTGGCAGATAATATATATTCTTTGCACCTCTCACTGCTGCCCTAATTCGGTATAAGGACCGCGCTTGGGGATGTTGGACCCTATGGAAGGCAGAATCTCCGATCTTCATGGTTACCTAGTTACTTACTAAAACCCCTCTAACTTCTTATCACATAACTCAGGAATCATCAACTGGTTTTCCTTCGTGTAAAGCAGAGAAAGTAAACTTAATCATTGCTCCTGAGAATCGCCAGAAAGAAAGAAGTCGTTCCTTCAGTATGCAACAGTTTGCGTTTGAAACACGTACTTACCTATTCCGTTTTCACAAGTAAATACACTTACTGTAGGTTCACTTGCTAGAACTTGCTCTGTTTTACGAGGATAGTCTGAAAAGTTCTCGGCCTCTCCCAGAGATCGTGGCACTATTTGTGTGTTACTAGACACAATCTAAAATTACAAGTCATTCCAGCCAATAGTTGACTGTAGGCAGTTGTTTGAAGCAGTGGAAGTGCGCATTGCTTTGAAAATGGAGAAATTCGAGTATCGTGCTGTGATAAAATTCTTCGTAAAAGAAGCTTTAACACCAACAGAAATTCATTTGCGGTTTGTAAATGTGTACGGTGGCTCTTTAGCTTCAGTTTCCACTGTGAAGAAATGGGCGGCCGATTTTAAACGTGGCCGTGAAAGCGTTCAAGACGACCCAATACGTACAAAAACTGTAACCACAGCGGAAATCATTGAACAAGTGCATGCATGATTTTGGAAGATCGGCGTAAAGAAGTAAATGGAGTTTTATTTATGGACGCCCTTTAGCTGCTGTGGTTCCTAGTGTCCCATTAAACTGGGCGTGAAAGACCGCTAATTTTACTCGGAGGTCTCTTTTATCGGGCTTGAGGTTCTTTTTCGTGCTGTAAATCTTCGTCACGGGACCAACAGTTTTACTTTCCTTCCGAAGGAAGTGATGCTAAGGATTTTTACGCCCGAAAAAATCAATCGTCCTACGCCGGGTTTGAACCCGCGACCTTGGATATATGACGTTAGCATGGTAGCCTTTACACCGCGGAGGGCGACGAAGATCGGCGTACAAAGGTGCGTGAAATTGCTAATGCCCTTGGAATTTCAAAGAAACATATTGGTTACATCTTGCATCAGGAATTAAACTTGAAAAATCTTTACGCAAGATGGGTGTCGCATATACTCACTGTGGATAACAAACGCATTCGCACGACACTTTCTGAAAAGTGCTTGATGCATTTTCAGAAGAACAGAAGTTACTTTTTGCGCCGATAGGTCACAATGGATGAAACATGGATTCATCACCACACACCCGAATCCAAACAGTAGTCGAGGTAGTGGACAGAAGCTGGTTCTTCAGCTCCAAAGAAGGCGAGGATGGTGCCATCGGCGGGAAAGATCATGGCGTCAGTGTTTTGGGATGCCAAAGGAATTTTGTTGATTGACTATCTCGAAAAAGATAGAACCATTACTGGAGAATACTACTCTCAACTTCTAATCAAACTGAATGCTATCATTCATGAAAACAGACCCGGGTTAAAAAAGAAAAGAACTGTGTTCCATTAGGACAATACACCTGTTCACAAAAGTGTTTTGGCAATGGGAAAATTGAGAGATCTGCACTATGAAGTGCTGTAACATCCATCCTATTCCCCAGATTTGGCTCCCTTGGACTTTCATATGTTTCCAAAACTGAAGAAATTCCTCGCTGGAAGGTGCTTTTCGTTCAATGAAGAAGCAATTGCGGCTGTAAATGGGTACTTTGCAGCACTTCCAGAGGAACACTGCAGAGAGGGAATAATGGCGTTAGAACATTGCTGGACAAAATGTTTTAATATTATAGGAAATTATGACAATTTTATCAATTAATTTTACAAAAACACAAAATTTATTTAATTTAAATATATAATATAAATTTCATAATTAAACAATTCGAAAATAAAATAACTTTGAAAGCATGAATTTTAGTTTTTCACTATCAGGCCGAGAACTTTTCAGAGCACCTTCGTATCTGTTACATTAATGTTTATACTTCGGGTATAAACATATACATATTTTCATAGGTTTAGTGCTAACTGGTAGCTGTAATATAAAATGACAAAATACTATATAATAATAATAATAATAATAATATAACACATGTGAAAATTATTATAGCATTAAGGCAAAGCGCCTGTGAAATGTATACTACAAATTCTGAAAAATTAAAACAAAAATATTTGGTGCAATGAAATTTAATTATATAATATCAAGAGAATTATGTCAGTATTATTGGAGAGATTATGATATTCACAAAGACCAACATTAAACCGCAAGCATTGCTTCATTCCAATGGTCCTGATACATTGCTCATAACAGAAATGTTCTGATGGTATCTTTCTCCATATTCATCAATGACAACTAGGAGGGGAAAAGTGGAGAAAATGGATTTTAAGGGACATATTGCATCGAGGTTATGGTATTTTTTCAGAAGCACTGTCATCAACTGAGTGTAATTATCATATCTTTTGCTGATTGAAATTAACTAGCACCTCCCTTGAAGGCTTCCCAAGCTGCCTTTTCTTTCCCCTCCGAAATTTGTTCAAATGCAGGATCCTTTACACGTTCTCGAACTTGTAGCCCAATAAAAATACCTTCCTTACTTTTGCATTACTTAATTTCGGAAATTTCTCTCTAATGTACTTAAAGGCCTGTCCTGCTTGGTTTATTCCTTTGAAAAAAAATCATAGGCACAGCAAACGCCATAGATTGTTCCTTATTTGTCAGCCATTCTCGCAGTGACACTGAACATGCGTTGCAACACATATGTGGATTCCAAGGCTTATTTATCCTGGTCCCCTACTTTCATACTAAAATATTGCTGATATCTGTCTTCATAAGGGGCATTAGATTGCGTTTCTGTGAGGAAAGTTTTATTTCACCACAAATATATAAAAAGTTATACATCATAATTACACATTTTCGTGGCATTTTTATGAATTTTACACTACAAAAGCACTCTCAACCCAGAAATTCTGCATTCATTACAGCAGAAACTATATGAAACTCAGTCACAGAACAGTATATTTATGACTTACAAACAATTTAACTACATTTGTATTTGTTATTAGACGGGCGCGCTAAATCCCAAAACAATATTTTGTCGACACTAAAAAAGTTGATATAAAAATGAAATATCGCTTTATTTCTGAAGCAAGAGCTAATCTGTCAGTTTTATGGTGATTTCTTAATTCAACAGATGAAAATACATAATTAACTATTTTTGAGCCCGAAACATTTTCATTGTTGGCCAGTGTAATTTGATATCTTGTGGTTTACCGGGAAACATGCGAGTCAGTTGAGATCCATGGTTCTTATCCGGCTATGACATTGACTTTTTCAGTCTGACTCTACCTATCCAATAAAGACTCCTTTTAGGCAGGCATAAATCTAGGAGTCGATAGCTTGCCTGTTGGATTTCTTTCTTTCCCCGACATTATAAACTGACATACGATGAAGAGAGACATCCCCAGTTGCCATATGTTTATCCACTGCATGTAGAGTGCAAGGCTATTTCTGTGATACAAAATCAAGCCAATTATTGACGCCTGACAAAGCTAATTATTATATTGACATCTTTTCACCCAATTGCGTAGTTTTGAAAATTCTTTATCACCTACACTTTCCCGCAATTCCTGTTTTTCAATATCATCGATTCTTAATTCCAAGTAGATTAAAATTTGTTCTAAGTTGCACGCCTGTTCATTGCTACTGAGTAGAATTTCATTGTCTGTTTGTCTCGGGTATTTTTGAGCTAACCTCTCTTCCCTGGTAAGTATAGGTCTTCCTTTAAGTGGTTAGACACAGCAGAAGTTATAACAAAATAAAACACAGGTTAGCGAAAAGAGTCCTAGAGGAGACTACAAATAAAGGTTTTTATTTCTCTGAAGTAGAGCTAAGAAAAACAAGAAAGGACGAGATACTGAAAGGAAATTGCTTTGCAGTATTGACCATCCTTCGGATATCTCTCCATTCACTCTTTTTTTGCTGGGATGTGGCTTATTTTGTTGGATGATCGAGTCTTACTTAGAATAGAGAGCGTTAACTGTAATCTAAAATGTAGTTCCATTGCTTTTTATTAAGTTCTCTCAAAGCATAAGTAGCATATACATAATTGAAATGCAGCATAGTTTAAAATAAAGATTAACTAAGATGCTAAATATACATATAGGTTTAAATTTAAGATACTTTGTTACTTTCTCTACAGTTACTATACATGTAGTAGATAGAAGAAAGTATTGCACTCCACCAAAATGTGTGATGTTGAGATTTCGCCGGAAATATATGTTTTAAGGTCCCCCGAATACAAAAAAATTTAGAAAAAGGTCCAGTGTATATGTGTCTGTGGACAGAATAGCTCGAAAACAAAAGACCAAGATATATCAAATTTGATATTTAACAAAATTACGAGCACTTAGCATCCGGAATTTTCTGCGCTCTCACACTAAAGAGATATTTCATTATCTTCCGAGTACTAATTATAACATAATATGATATTTAAGCTCTCTACGGTAGCGTATAATGTATATTTTATAGGCTTTCCATGAAATCAAAATTCATTTTATCCAATTTTACCAAATTGAAACGTCTCAATTAACATTATTCAAGGTGGTTCACCTGTGGCCGCGCCGTGGCCGAGTGGTTAGACCGGGGTTCGATCCCAAGCGACCGCATGTGAGATTTGTGGTGGACAAAGCGGCGCTGGGGCGGGTTTTCTCCGGGTACTCCGGTTTCCCCCGCCATCGCATTCCACCGGTGCCCCATCATCATTCATGTATCATCAGTGTTACCGCCTGTGGTGCCGTTTGTAGTTAAAGCGGGCGTTAAACACCACCAAAAAAAAAAAAAAGGTGGTTCACCTGTCCCTTATTATGCAACCCACAGATTACAGTCTACCTGAAAACATCGTTCCCGAAACCCATCTTCTGCATACTAACATTATATACTTTAGCGCTGCATGTTTTAGTTTAACAGTAGCGTATTTGGTTACAGCGTGGTGACAGTTTGAGTTCCAAGATGCCTGATTCAGGTTCGAATCTTACCAAAACGTTTCTGCCGCTTTCTTTCTTCCTGATTTGGCACAAAGCTAGATGGGATATCAGAATATTTGTTAACTTGCTTATTTGTTTCTTTAATTGTTGTTCTCTTTATATGTTTATTCTAACTTTATAGTCCAGTCTTATTTAAAGCCTTAGGGGAGTTTCTTTTTCAAAACAATTAGAACGAAAATTTAGGATCGAAAACTGATGAACACGTAAAATGAACTGCCGTAAATCGTATATCTTTTAGTTTATATCTAAATTTATTAGCATGACAAGCACCGAACGAACTTTGTATCTTAATGATAATACGTACGGAAGCAAAAAAGTGCACCCAGACTGTGGAACTCGAACCGCTGACGCAACCCCAGGAGATGAGGGAACATGAAATTAACCAGTTGAGCTACAACCATTGCGCCCGCTTAATGCGTTAAAACTAGGTATAGTACCACACATGTCTCCCTCTCCTTTATAACTGTTCTGTGACTACATTTTGTAGCTTAAGCCGTTCGTTTAACCTTCATACATTATAAGTTACGTTGCAGAACATATGACAGCGATCCTATTGATAAAACATGTTCTGCAACAGGAGTTATTATGCGCATGTTTTTGGAATGGATTCAACTATTACTGTTAAGGTCTATTTTCCGATGAAAAGCCGGCTAGATTTCCATGGTTACCAAATGGTCGACAGGCACGGTAATTTCGACCTCATTGCTTTCAGAGTATGAAGTGTTGCCTATCTCCAAAAATAATAAGGGACAGGTGAACCACCTTGTATGTATGTGTGTGTGTGTTTCAACAGCTTGTAAATAATACCGAAATAAGTTAGCGAACTTTCATTCGCACAATTTCCTTAAAAATAGTTTCCTTCCGCTGTGACACACTTTTGCCTATAAAGCGTATAGAAGTCTTCCTGTGTATGGAAGCATTTTTAATATCTCTGAAGGACATTGATGCAACAAAACCCACTACTTTAAGTTATCGTGTTGTTTTGTGTGCAACATTCTGAATTCGACTAATGATACAAATAACCAAAACCAGTTACCAGGTAATAGCAACAATGGCCAAGAAAATTTTACGGAAGCAACATCATATATGTTGCTAACACCTAAAACAGAAATAAGCCGTATTACACTATTCGTTTCCACGAAAAAAATTCATTCCGGTAACTTTGGAACCTAGTGTATGAATTTCCAATTCCAATTCACAGGAATCGACTTTTCGACTGAATGACCTCTACATGAGGCCAGGGTAAAGGTAAAGCTACACAACAGGAGGACACCTCAAGTACTGAGATCTACAAGCATTAACACTTTCTAGAGAGGGAACCACATGCGGCCATAGGGCGATTGCAGACAGGCTACAAAGATTCGCGGAAGTCCCTAACTGTTTAGCGGATAGATCTTCATCTGTCAAAGAGCCGTCCCTCAACGCCGAGAGCAGCATTCACAATGCGCATTAACACTTTCTAGAGAGGGAACCACATGCGGCCATAGGGCGATTGCAGACAGGCTACAAAGACTCGCGGAAGTCCCTAACTGTTTAGCGGATAGATCTTCATCCGTCAAAGAGCCGCCCCTCAACGCCGAGAGCAGCATTCACAATGCGCATGTATGCGCGCGCCACCTGACAACACTGCCACACATCATGTGTCTAGTGTCACACCTGAAAGTTAAGGAAATGCCATGAAAGGTAAATGGTAGAAAAAGAATCGTGGAGAATCACCACCCCAGCATTCGCCTAAGTGACAAGGGGAACGACGAGAACGCCCAAGTCAGACTGCGCGGCATTCAAACCCGTGACCTCCCAATCAGTTCGTAAGCACCGGCTATTGGTAACTAACGCAAAATAGCGAGAAGTGCTTTCTGCCACTCACAGACCTTTGTAGTAAACGTATTAAGTCTTTGAAGCCTACAACAGTAGTACCTATATTACTTTCTCTAGCTGGTTCATACATACAGAGAGATAGACATACAAACATACATACATTACATTACATTACATTACATTACATTACCATACCATACCATACCATACCATACCATACCATACCATACCCATACATACATACATACATACATACATACATACATACATACATACATACATACATACATACATACATACATACATACATACATACATACATACATACATACATACATACATACATACATACATACATACAATGCACATAGTAGATAAGGTATTGTGTTTCACCCAAAAATTCGATGTCAAAATTTCACCGGTGCAATCTCAGTATCCAATTTTTCGATGGACTGCAATACCCTCTTTACCCACATGTACATGGTAGATAAAGGTAAAAGTCTACATGAGCTTAAGAAGAAATAGTTTGGTAAAAGGATAGTACAAAACATGCATCGTTTTAACCATTTCTGCAACGGCTCCGTGTGGTCTAAGTTAGTGGATATTCGGTAGGAAAGTAGAGTTGATGAGAGATGGTTCCAAATACCACACATGGCATTATTTTTAGAGATGTTTAAAAATTTAAATGATTATAAATAAAATCAAATACAGATAAAATTATAACTTCAAACGATAACGTAAAAAATTTAAATGATTATAAATAAAATCAAATACAGATAAAATTATAACTTCAAACGAAAATCTTTTGATGGAGAGAAAGACATGCAGAAATAATGGTGCGAGCTAAATGATATAATAAAAGAATAAAAAGTGAACTAGGGGTAAAGAAACACACCGAGTTATGAAAGTTATAAGCACAAATAACTGAAAAGGTAATTACTTTCATACACTTTCACAAGGTTACAAATATCAATAATGGGCTGAAAAGGAAGAAAATCTTTCTTCCTTTTCAGCACTAAAATATGTACTAAAATAATGGTGCATTAAATACTTGTTTTAAGAATGAAAGAAAAAAGCTAAACACTGCACCAGGTGTTCTATTTCTGCACGATTGAGTCAGACTACTCGCGCGTATGCAGCAACAGTCATTGGAGTCTGGCTAGAGGGGGAACGTGGTAGCCAATAGCGAAGGTATAGCACAATGATAGCTTCCTATCACTTCATTCTATCACCTCATTCAGCATCTGGCTCTCAATATTTGGTTGTATTGCATGCTGCAGAATACTCCTACGAGTTTTGAGTACTGTGTATCTTTCTGGCCCAAGCCCAAACTGGAAAGGTTTACACTGCACAGTGTAGTAACTTACTTGCATTAAAATATTTATTTGATATTTGGGGATTTAAAAACAACGAACTACCAAGAATGGAAGAATCTCGATTAAGATTTTTAAGATCCTTAATGGGAGTAAGAAGAAAAGGCGCACTCCAGAATGTGGAAATTATGAAATAAATGCAAATAGAAAGTATAACAGAAGAAAAACAAAGAGCCTTTTTAGGTAAGAAGAAGTAGCATTTTCAAATATGCAGCCTCCGAAATTGCCTAGACAATCTTTATAAACATATAACAAGAAATTATGTTTTATTTATGGACGCTCTTAACTACTGTGATTCTCAACGCCACGTTCTAGACTGAGCATGAAAGACCAGGCATTTTGCGCAGATGCCTCTTTATCAGACTTGAGGTTCCTTTACTGGCCGTAAATTTACAACACGGAATTACCGGCTTTACTTCCCTTCCAAAGGAAGTTATGCTAAGGATTTTTACGCTCGAAAAAAATCCATCGTCCTCTACCGGGTTTGAGCCCGCGACCTTGGAGACTAAAGGCTAACATGTTACCCCTGGACTGCGGAAGATGACAAAAATCCTTGGGAACGGAAAGATAGGCCTAATCCGCTTCAAGTAAGAAGGAGAAGAAGGTAAGGAGTAAAAGAAGGTTTATTAATATGCTGGGGCACGAAAAACATAGCAGTCAATACTATCAAAATAGTATCTAACTGAGATGAGATTACATAGGTTGAAGATGTCCATTGGAGAGAGCGCTTTAGGGTTATGTTTAGGATGAGGGGTTCAAAGATCCTGGGACAAAGCATTGGAGGTGACTCTTTGCGCTTATGTGACGTCAGCGAGGTTAGGATGAGAGGTTACGAGATCTGGATGACGGCGGGCGCAAGCATGGATGGGGTATTTATTGTTACGGTGTCCCGACCGAGTGTTCTCGAAGTAGTCACGATAACCTTTACAATGCACAAACCACTATCCAGCCGCAACCCACTGAGCACCGTCTCCTGATGTTTAATCCTTGAAACAGATGAAATGATGGGAACAGGAAATGGTGGACCGAAAATTCGGGGAATGTAATGAAACCTGAAAAACAACATTGCTCAGGTAGACCGACCCCCACGGTCGAACTCACGACCCCACAAATGGCGCCCTCAGACGAAACCGCCTGAACTATTTTGCTCGATAAGAGAATGAAATATTTATCTGAAAAATACTGTGCAACGATTGATGTTTCTGTTCCTTTGTTGCTTTTTTATTGTTATTGAAAGTTGTTTGTGTACCATAACTCCTCTCAATAGAATCATGGTTTCATTGTTGTGAAAATAAAAACAAACTCTTTGTTTCGCTCTCAATCTACCTCAACCTTTTATGCCTCTCGAGTTATATTTGGGTTGGAGGAACTTTCAGCTTTAGTTATAAAACCTCTTCAGTGTATTGGTTTGTCGATTCGAGAATTCATTGTGTTTTTAAGTACCAGTAGCCTGAATAAAGCTTCAAAAGCTCAGTAAGAAAACTTTTAAGGATTTTAGTGGTCGTAATGTTTTCTGCAAGGTTTCCAAGATGTCTAGTTTACCATTTGAGTGTCATCTGTCAAGGCTCTTGTAAACTCTCTTTCCAGAGACGCCCTTTTCTTGCTTCTCTATCCTTTTTACGACATGACTGGAAATTGAGTGCTTTTAATTGTTACCGGACACCCAGATCTCAGACATTTTATGACGTCAAGTTCTAGCGTGTGTGTAACACATTTATCCCTCACCCTTCTTCGTCATTTGATCTTAACATGTCATTCGTTGCTATAACTGGGAACAGGAGATGAGATGGCAAGAGAAGGAAATGGCGTCGTGGTGCTTGTAAATGGGGTTGATAGTTGCACCAAATCTCAGACAAATAAAACATTTTCTTTCCCTTTTTGGCTCTGGAATAAGCTTAGGCGTAGTAATCTCCGGAGTTTATATAAGAGGTGTTACAGACTTCAGCTTTATCTTCAAGATGCGAAGAAGCCAATTTCAGAAGGTTTTCAACTTTGTTAATTTTAAAATTTGTAATTGGTAAAAATCTGCTTCATAAGGGAAGTTTGTAAAGTTGAACTTTTCAAACAAATATCGTTACAAGACATTTTGTGGAGTTTACAAGAATTCTGTATCACAATCAAACATTTCTAATGCGTGTTTGTAAAGTAAACAGTTCATTCAAACAATTTGATATGTTCCATTTACATGACTTTCTCTACATCTCTGTAGTTATTGTTAAAAAGCTTATTCTTCTATCCATGTTAATCGAGAAAATCATTAACAGATTACTTGCTTACTAGTACGTAGAAGCGAAATAACAGAAATACACTAGGCTCTAGCCTTAGTTAAATCTTTTAAAAGCTGTTGCTTTTAGTTTTTGTTTTGTATCTTTTAACTGAAAATAATAACAAGAATATCTCGGAAATGGTCAACTTCACGGAAATATATATATATATATATATATATATATATATATATATATATGTCATAGAATATTGTCATATGTTTATTGTCTATCTCTTTCTGTTTACCAATTATGCAAAATTGAGCAAAATTCATCCAGAATAAACAGGTATTGAGAGACTATTCCTAGGAATTTCAAAATATAAATATTATTTGCTATGTAAATATCTTTAATATACGGTCTCTTAATCAAAATTATTAGCGCCATTTTTACATCATCGAAATATTTTCTATATAAATGATATTTTGGCGTGGAGGGATTTTTTTTTTCAAAACCTTCGTGTCGTATCCTTGGCAGATTCTAAACTTAAATACTAAGTTTGACACTTTATCGACTTCTCGTTTTTTAGTTATCGTGTTCACAGACACACAGTTACACATATACAGACACGACCTTTCTCTGAAAATGCTATTTTTAGATAAGGAGGATCCTAAAACGTGTATTTCCAGTGAAACCTCGATATCAAAGTTTCGGGTGGAGTGCCTTCTACTTACGAACCATGACTATGCAGAGAAAGTAAAAATTGCTCAAGGGTTTTGAGTAAGTATTTGCGAGCAAACATGTATAGAAAAGTAAGCAATTAGGTTCACAATAATATTTTTGAAAACTTTATAAAATGCTATTTAGTAGAACTTCCAGTGATTCTGATTATCATGAAGTTCGTGCAAGGGAAGTGTCGCTTCTCTTTCGTCTACCTTGGAGTCGGTCTGAATTAGTGCCAGTGAAATAATTTAAAAACAAGCGTGTACATACCTCTTTGACGTTCTATGATGCACCGGATATGCTCATCCATGTAGAACACACAAATTTGACTCTCATTGAGGGGAGAAAGAATGACTGAGGTGTGTCACACTGGGTAGAGTCACAAACAGAAGTCCTTCACTTTAGATTCCTCAGAAGTGATGCTGTTTATTGATACTTGTTATTTATTATTGCGGCACTAGTCCGTCGAGCGACTCCCGACATAGTTCTTGTAGATGTAGAAATATATGCTTATAACTGGTGCTATTTCTTCAGCTTACAAAGTTCTCATTTCTACGGGCATCGATAATTACCGCGTACCTCCCTATTACGCGATTGACACATCAACTCACGCGGTAACTGCACTATTTCACGTAAGAATGTCACATAATCCAGCACCAACACTGCAGCACCCACGTTCATTCAACAAACATACAGCTACAGCTTACAGCAAACAGCAGAAAAAACCTATTTTCTTGTGTGCGCAACGCTTATATACCTAAAATATTCAATCTTAGGGATCATTTCTGATGGGTTGCAAAGTAGGGCGAAAATAAAGTTGTCACGTGGTTAATTTTGGAAGTTAATTGTATTACACTCACTTGGCCGCTTTTTATAATGGAAGAGTCCCGAGCTACTGACTTTTAGGGAAAAGACCTGTCTCTATAAAACTCCCTGTTACATAGACTTCTAATGTGCTAAAGCCTTGCTCTTACAAAAGCATTTGTGTGTTGGATTGACAAAAGAAATACAATAATAACTTCTCACCCTAATGTTTTGTGTTCTGCAATCTGCCCAGAAGCGGATATATTTCCTATGTTTAACGTGTGCAAAAATAATAATTAAAATAATAAAATACAAAGCGTGCTAATATACTGTTGTAGAAGATAGAAGACAAAAACATCATAAGCTCAGAATTAGTAATGTCTTTACATATCGTTATGAATACTATGAGAGGTTTCGTATAACTCATTTTGAAATGGAAATTTATTGCAAGGTATAGAACATAATCAGCATGCAACAGGCAAAAGTGGAGCTCTAACCTCAAAACAACAGTTGTGCTTTGCTTTGTACTAGAGCGGAATTTGTTGTGAATTCCATGCAATTACAGAAATGTATGGATCTAAGGCTTCATTATACAAAAGTGCGTATAGAGTATTCCGCGTTCGGGCTTAGACGAATCTACGCAATGTACAAGCAACGGCAGCAGTAGTAGTGGTGGTGGTATTAGTATTAGTAGTACTTATTAGTAAGATTACCTTAATACTATATTTATATCACACAGTCTTATGGATCGGGTGACCATACATGATGTCTAAAATACTTGAATTTAACCTATTACCTACATATCTATTTTATATATCTTTACAACATTGGAAATACACACACACACAGACACATACACAGCAATAGAACTACAGTAAACTAAAATCTGATATCACACACAGACACTCGCACTCACAACGACACTCACGTACTCACACATATAGATTATGCAAACACCAAATATCTATACAATATTTACACAAATATCTTTATCTCTTAGTGCACGAACTTCCATTAAGTATGTGCCCAGGCTTGGCCAGTTTTGGCGTATAGAATCAAACCCAGAATACTGTCCTTCGTCTGTTTGAAGCTAAAAATACTTCCGGCAATAATTTTTTTCCTATCATCCTCCATCTGCACGCAATCTGCCAAAATAATAGTCCAGCGTTCCTGACACCCGCATAATGGGCAAATCCGCCTACCAGCTTCATCAACTATCCTACGAGTTCTCCACCCTCCCAAACTTAGCCACGCTATTCCCGACCTTTGTTTCATACCCAATTCTAAAATATATGTTTCTTTACCCCACCCAATTTTTGTTTCATTTTTGAAACTCCAATGACGATTTTTTCTGCATTCACATTCTATTCCCTGCATATTTATATCGATAGTAGTCTATTTGCTTTATTCACGACGTTATATCTATTTTCGTTATACAAAAATCTCTTGTATTTAAGATATTTACGTGACAAATAAAATGCGTATCTTCAATTTTCTGGGATTAGCCTCTGAACACATGTTTATTCTGTATGGATTTTGCGGGATTTTGCATAACTGGTAAATCATAAGAGATAGGCAAAAACTTACTTAACGAAAAATATAGATCTGCTTAAAATATACAATTTATGTTATATGCATTTTTTTCGTGAATTTAAAATACTTATACTTTTTTCACAGGGAAATTTGTCAACTCCTGTCCCTACAAACAAAAGTAATAATAACAACCAGCTTTTAAAAGATTTGGCTATCGATGTGATTGAAGTACTTTTGTTACTCCCTTATTTCCCCTCTTCTTAAAGAAAGCAAGTAATAAGACCCTTTCTGCTATTTTTTCTCGTTTAGCATTAAGTAAATAGAAGAATAAGCTTTTTAACAATAATTAATTGTAGAGATGTAGAGAATGTCATGTGATTGGAACACATCAATTTTTTTTATTATTGGTATGGGTTTTGCCTGCAATTATATAAGTGACATCAGTTATGACATATGCACCAGTGGTTTGACGTCATATGGTATTTCTCACTAATACTTATACATTTTCTTCATTTTTTTTTCCAAAACAATGAGTTATAATTCTTTAGTGTCTAAATTTTGTAACCCTTTTGGAATGCATTCAAATCACTGCATCTGACTTGAAAGTTGAAGTTTTCCCACATAAATTCCAAATACAAATTCAAACAGCAGACTCTATTTTATTTGTATATTGTTTTCAATAAATTATATAAAATCAAATAATTCCCTTTTATTTTTCCAATAAACCAGTTAAAGGTTTATGCACAAACAATCCCAGTATATTGTGGAGAATTCTTTTGAAAACACTAGTTTATAAATTGAATTTTGTCAAGTCGAAGCATTAACATATTAATCTGCTTCCATACTAGGTAAAGTAAAACACAGATATTCATGCCATTTGAATGCGAAGGGAGAAAATATAGTCTATCTTTGTCATTTTGATGAAAAGCGAGGGATTTGGGATTACAGGGATGTGTGCGCTAGTTTACCAAACTACGTCATGGGCTCCGATCGCGTTTGTGTACATAACAAAAATCCGAATTTCATCTGATCCCACTGCTGGTTCAACGAATACCAGTAATGCATCAGATGAACTGAACATTGCAATGAATGGTCGGCATGGTGGATGTGGTTGTAATTGTGGTTGTGGCTACGACCGAAAAATTAAATAACGGGTACATGTGGTGAAAGTGGGGAATGCACAAAATGTCGCCATAATTGCATCCGCAACAAAAGCAATACCGAAAAAATAAAAAAAATAAAAAAAATAAAAAAAAGTAGAAAAATAAATAAAATAAAAAAAAAACATGTACATTTAACCTCATTATTTCCCAATTTCAATATATCTAAACACCAAAGCTATATATCACCGGTTCGATTCCCAGCAGGAGGATGGAAACTTTTCTTTGGTCAGGATTATTCCCTGTTCTTACTAAAGTCTGGAAAATATGACAGATTGTAAAGTGTGTGAATATAATGTTCACAAAGTCAGCCTAGCCTAAACAAACCCAAACATTAAGGGGGTATGGAAGTGCTTTTTACTTTCTATATTTAGTAAATGATACATAAGTAGTGAAAGTATCGTATTCTAACATAGGTTCTACTGGAAATACACGTTTTAAAGTCCCCTAAACACAACTTTTTTTATAAAAGTTCCGTGTATGTGTTTGTGAACACGATAACTCAAACAAAAAAAAATCAGTTACATGCCAAACTTTATATTTCAGTTCAGTATCTTCAAGCATCCGACTCGAAGATTTTCAAGAAAATACTCTCACCCTAAACTACCATTTACATGGAAAAATTCGAAAATTAATATCTTTAAAAAAATGGCTCTAACGATTTCGATTGAATACCTTATGTCAAAAATACTTTTAAGACCGGGTTCAATCCCAGGCGACTGCATATGGGGTTTTAGTAGGCAAAGTGGGCAGGGGGAGGTTCCTCCGGGTTCTCCGGTTTCCCCCGTCATCGCATTCCACCGGTGCTCCATCTTCATTCCATGTATCTTTAGTGCCATCGCCTGTGTGCCAAAATAGTAAAAGCGGGCGTTAAACACTATAAAAATCCCACACACATGAACCTTTTTCCAAAAATGCTTTTTTCTGGATACAGGGGGTCCTAAAAGGTGGAAATCTCGGATAGAATTTTTCGTGGAATGCAATACCTTCTCTATACGCTATGTATATGCTATGTGTAGAGAAAGTAAAAATTATTTCTCGGATACAGGGGACCTTAAGACCTTTTAGGGTCTCCTGTATAAAAAAATTATTTAAATATCAGATTGTCCGGCATATAAATTTAGTATTTTCCAAGAATGTGACACCAACATTTTGAGGAATTCCCCCTATCCCAAACTACCCCTTACATGGAAACTTTTTCGAAAATTTTGATTTTCTCAAAAATGGCTCTAGCGATTTTGATTAAAATACCATATATTAAAGATATTTACATGACAAATATAATGCATATCTTGAATTTTCTGGGAATAGCCTCTGAAGACCTCTTTATTCCTGATGAATTTTGCTGTATTTTCCATAACCAATAAACCGTAAGAGATAGACTAAAACTTACTACACGAAATATATAGATCTCGTTGAAAGACACAATTTATATCTATTTTTTTCATAGTGTTGACCATTTTTGAGATACTCCTTGTTATTGGTTTCAGTTTTAAAATACATAAACATTTTCACATGCGGGAATTTTTCAACTCCTGGCAATGCAAAGAAACTAATTTCATCCACATGAAAACCAGTTTTTAAAAGATTTGACTATCGTTTCAGCCTAGTGTAATCCATAATTTTCCCCCTTTACTTACAAGGAAGTATTTCTACTAATGTTTATTTCAATTAGCATGAAGCATATAGAAGAATAAGCTTTTAACAATAATTTGTTACCTAGATGTAGAAAAAGTCATGTGAGTGGAACACATCAGATTTTTATTTATGTTTCACACACACTCCGTCTTGATATTATCTTGGAAATTGACAGCATCGTTAACAAACTATTTAATTTAATTCCCAGCCTGTCTCTCTTCCTCTCACTCACTCACTCACACATACTGATATTTTTCTGAAAATATGGTTTTGGATTCACATTATCTCACAATATCTATTTCTAGTAAAATGTTGGCATTGGATGTTTGGGTTAAATACTATATGTTCTCTACCTATCTATTAAAGATAGGCAAATAAAGTAATAATTGGAACATTTATCATAAAACATTAAGCATCAATCAACTTAATTCAAAATTTACTATTTTTGGCATTATTATTTTAATAAACATTGATGAGCAATAATAATAATATGAATAATTTAGTATTATTATAACGCGAATAATTTTAAATAATGCGGCGGTATTGGTTACGGGGTCGTGCCTGGGCGCAGGTTATTGGTATTGGCAATAGTGTGGGTATGTGGGTGGCCTAGCTCAGAGTTTTTATTAGCATGGAAACTCTTTCAGGTTGTGGTGAGACACAAGTGCTTTATTAATTTAGTCCGGCCTTTTTCCGCCGTCGAACACACGCGTATAATTCTTATTTTCTACTAAGAAATTACACTTTACCCGCCCGCGACTATTACTACGACTATTATTACTCGTATTTATTAGTATAATGCAATGATATGTTTTTGTATTCGGGACTCTAAATATCATATCTTAGTCGTGCGGAGGTTCTTCGTCAAGTTCCTCACAATTAAAAGGTGGCCTGTACGCCTCCACCCCGGATTCTAAATATCACATCTTGGTTGTGCGGAGGTTCTTCACCAAGTGCATCAGAAAGTGTCCCCTTGACCAGCGGAGAGCAGTGCTTTGTGTCATGTTATGTGCCCTTGTGCAGGATCCATTCATCCCTTCGGGTCAATGCTCTACCCTAACGGTATCTAGTGCAACTAGTTCGTGACTTATACGTGTTTAAAGTCTTTCTACCCTTTCAATTTTAATTGCACATTTATATTTTCTCTTCTTAATATAATTTATATTGTTAGCTATGATTTATCTTTCCCTTCTGAACAATTCTTTGCCCTGTGATAAGACATGTACTATCTCAAACACGCATTTCTGAGGAAAAATCGGTATCGAATTTTTGGTTTGAATACGATACTCCCTCTACTGATTTTAGGTAGACAGAGAATGTAATAAATTGAAAATGTATCATAACACATTAAATGCAAATCATTGTACATGCATAACTATAAATCAGATATGGAATAACTACGAAGGCCATCCAGAAAGCGACAAGTTATCAACATAAAATTTTATTTACAAGCTTCATGTTTTACTCTTATTTTTCAACGTAGTCATCATTTTGTTATTAAGGTATTTACTGTCACGTGGTACCGGTCACCGCTGAAGACCTGAGCCAAGATGTCACTGCCACTTTGAGATCTTCATGGTTGGGAAAACTTTTCCATCCAAAAAGTCATGTACGGTGTTCAAAGTGAAACACCAGTTTATCTTAAATCTTTTAGCAACATTTGTTTCAAGTCCTACATAGCGATTGATGAACTTCCACTCCGGTCTTTTTCGTACACACTTGTTCATCCTTGATTACCGTAAATTAAGCGCCATTTCCTCACTGAAGACTCGTTCGTTGTATCATCACTAAACTCTTACGTTATTTGCCGATAAAATTCGATTGGCTGAACATTTTGTGTATTAAAAAAAAACGAATAAGTTCTTTGGCAGTAGTAAAGTATAACATCCACATTGAAAAATTGGTAACAATAAATATTTTGACAGAATGGAGATAATGTTGACAAATAGAGTAAGGTGCTGTAACTATTAAATAAAGTTTTATGTTGATATCTTTCGTTATCATTTAGTTATGCCAAATCGTCGTCACTTTCTGGGTGGCCCTCGTATTTAACACCAGTATCCGATGCCTTTTGGGGAAAGTGTTTTTCCCTATTACTATTTCAGTGAGAAGTTAAACGGTTGCTTTTCACATTCTGCCGTACCTTTTTCCCCAGAGTTACTACCTCAGTGGTTACGAAACGAATGCTGATGAGCTACACACGCGGAAGGCGTGGGTTTGAACCCACTTGACCTAAACTTTCGTACTTGACATTTGTATGCTGCAGTTTTGCCTCGTAAGGGTGAACAATAACACTGCTATTAATGGTATTCAGTAAGCATTACATCTAATTCATAGCCCAGGATATTTCAAGAATCAGCATAAAAGTCTTCTAAACTAGTTTTTCTTTCTCTATCACGTATGCACAATATATATAATACAGCAAGATTATTACAGTTAAATCGATATCTTCTAAGTTTGAAGTCTAAAACACCAAAACTTATTAATTTTATGTAGGTGCTTCGGTAAAAGTCTGTATTAAAATGATGAGCTTCACTTTTGTTTAGTACCTTCTCTAGCACGCATGTACAATGTACATAATAGATATAGAAATTATTTTATTCCACCCAAATTTCGATACCGGAAATACACATTTTTAGAAAAAGGTCCGCGCGTATGTCTGTGTGTTTATGTCTATGGACACCACAACTCAAAAACAAAACTAGGGTAAATACCAAACTTAGCATTCTTCAATGGATGCGACACGAGGATGTTTAAGAAACTCCCCCATAGCTAACTACCCTTTAGATGGATCATTATGACTCTTTCGAAACCAGCTGTAAGGATTATGATTAAAATATATTAGATATATTTTCATGACGAACTAAATGTATGCCGTGGATTTCCTGGCAATAGCCTCCGAAGACTTCTTCATTTTGGATGACTTTTTTATAACTTGTATGTCGTAAGGGATAGACAAAACTTGCTACAAAAACAATGTAGGTCCCATTAAAACCGATTTTTGTAGTATACAGTTTTGGTAGATTTTTACGTTTTTGAGATATTCCTTGTTATTCATTTTAAGTATAAACTATTTAAAACTATTTTTTCTATAGGGAAGTCAACTTTTGTTTCATATCTCTTTTGTTTTACTCCTAGACATGCAAAAGAGAACCGAACATCAAGTTTTTGAAGAAGAGCTTTTACTTGGCTATCGCTTTAGTCTAGTGTATTCCCTTATTTCTCTTGTACTTGCAAAGAAGCTAGTAATAAGACCAACTCTACAAATATATATCTTGATTAGGGTTATACAGATAAAAGAAAGAACATTTTGTTTGTGAGACAGGTCATGTGAACGTCAGACATTGTATATCTATTCGATATATTCTTCTTAAAGTTATTCGATATACTCTTTTTCTTTTTACACATTTTATTTGAATAAAGATAAAATATTTGTAATAATGACTCAATTACACATTTCCTTGCATTTTTATGCACAGATGGAGAATACAGATTCTGAGGCGATAACCAGTATTTAAAAAGCTGAATGTTGTTTGCTGGTTTATTTTATTAACTGTCTTAATTTTATACATAAAATACATTACTTGTGAACAAAAAGAACAAACAAATGACATGAAACATATGTCCGGGGTTCTGTCCAGCAACAATTCTGATTTGTCAAGTCTGATAAATGCTGTGCAGTCTTAAATCCGAGTGTCTTTTTCGTTTTAACCTTCTATTTTCTAGATCTGATGGGCAGTTTGCAAAGATTTGTTGAACTAGCGAGCTGCTGCGATGCTCGAACTATTATGAAGTCTTCTGTAAGCTCTGCAGGGAACTTCTGAGATTTGAGTAAATAGTGGACTTTATGATATACTGCGTGATCAAACGGAGATCTACATTCTGATTAATTTGTATTCTTGTATTTGAGAATTTGAAGCTGAACCCCAAATTGGCATTTGCTGGTTTAGAAACTCTTATTACTTTCTCTACATGTGTATAGAGCAGGTATTGCACTCCACCCGAAAATTCGATACCGAGATTTCATCAAAAATGAAATTTTGTATCCAAAAAAAGCGTTTTCAGAAAAAGATCCGTCGGTGTGTCCGTGTGTCTGTGAACACGATACCTCAAAAACGAAAAGTTGGTAAAACACCAATCTTGGTATTTAAGCTTAATATCTTCCAGGGATGCGAAACGAAGTTTTTGACAAAAATCCCCCCAACCCAAACTACCCTTTACATGGAACGTTTTTCGAAAATTTTTATTTTATTAAAAATGGCTGTAACGATTTTGTTTAAAATCTCGTATATTAAAGCTATTTATCGGAAAAATAAAATGCATATCTTGAATTTTCTGGGAATAGCTTCTGAAGATTAGTTTATTCTGGATGAATTTTACGGAATATTGCATTACTGCTAAACTGTAAAAGATAGACAAAAACCTACCACACAAAAAATGTAGAGCACGATAAAACACACAACTTATGTTATATACATTCTTTTCGTGGAGCTGATTCTTTTTGAGGTACTCCCCATTTTTGGTCACCTTTAAAAAACTTATATTTTCTCATACAGACATTTGTCAATCCTGTCCATAAAATCAAAGGAACTTTAGTCACATAATAATCAGCTTTTGACTATCACTTTAACCTATAGAACTCCCTTATTTCGATTCTACTTACAAGGAGGCAAGTAATAAGACTATTTCTGCTAATTTTTTCTCGATTAGCTTGAAGTAAATAGAATTTTTACTTGAAGAATAATTCGTTGCAGAGATGTAGAGTCATGTGAATAGAATAGATCAGATTTTTTTTGTATTACATCACAAAAAGCCAAAGAATAGTTAATATGTTAATTAACATATATTAATGGGAAATTTCAAGTTCAAAGAATATCTCGGAAATGGGTAATGATAAAAGTAATTATATAAATTCTGTATCTACGAGAACTAGTCACTTCGTGATGATATGGTTACTATACACAGGGCAACGAGTTCAAACCCGACGGAGTGTGATGGATTTTTCAGATGTAAAAAACCTTTTCCTTTGGAAGAGAAGTAAAGCCGTTGGTCCTGTATAATGTTTATTTGCATGTAAAAGAACCCCAAAAGAAATTTCTGAGATTATTTCCGCCATTTTCAAGTCCGCCAGTCGTAAATTCGGCCTATAATACTATCTATGGGCGACGAATTGATCCGTCACCATATCGCATAGTGACGAAATCACAAACTAGAAATTCCAATCGATCAAGAAGACATTTGTAGGTGTCTCTATACATGGTGTGAAAGGAACTTGAATTGGATTTTTTTCATGTTATTGATACAAATTATACAAAATTCATTTCCAAGAAGAGGCACCAGCCGGCCATCTAAGTGCCAGTACTTTACAGTCCTTTACACCGGGTGTAGAGCATTAGCGAGCAGTGGAGTACTCACTCCTCGCAGGAGTTTGTCTACATCATACAACAGACATGGTATCAGTCATTGCGGCTGAATAAAATTATGCATAATGATGATGACATTTCATTTACTCGTCCAATTCAGCATATTTTGACATATAAGACACCATGAGAGCCCGATTTTTTCGGTAAATAGAAAGGGTTCTTTCAACGAAATAGTCGACGAATCTCCCCGGCTTAATATTTTGGTGGTAGTAGTAGTAGTAGTATTTATTAAGCTCATAATAATAATAATAATAATAATAATAATAATAATAATAATAATAATACAGCAATTGCGTCGCATAGTTTGATGGATCAGGTGACTGTATTTTTACTCCAAAAATACATGGATTTAAAATATTACCCATCCCTAATATACATATATTCACAACACTAGAAATATACACACATATAAACAGGCGCGCGCGCGTTACAATTGAACAACAAACCAACAAAAGAAATAACACTCTGATATAACCCATACACACTCGCACTCACACCTACCGCCTGCGGTGCCATTAATAGTTAAAGCGGGCGTTAAACACTACCAAAAAAGAAAAAAACTCACAACTTCGCTCACGTATTCACACATATATAGATAACATATACCAAGTATGTCTATAAAATATTTACACCAAACTTGTGCCTATGCTTGGCCAGTTTTGGCAATTTAGAATCAAGTCCCAGCATGCTGTCCTCCGTCTGTTTGAAGCTAAAAGTACTTCTAGTAGTAATCTTTTCCTAACATCATCCATCTGCATGCAATATGCCAAAATATGCGTCTAGTCTTCCTGATCCCAGCATAATGGACACATCCTCATACTATCGTCAACTACCTTATAAGCTTTCCACTCTGCCAAGCTAAGCCACGATATTCCCGTCCTGTGTTTCATAGCCAATTCTAAAAAATATGTTTCTTTACCTTACCCAATTTTATTTGGTTTTGCAGTTCCAATGACGTTTTCTTCTACGTTCAGATTCTATTTCCTGCCCGTTTATATCCCATAGTTTTCTTTTTACTTTTTCACAACTTATATTTATTTTCGTTACCTCTTTGTCAAATATTAAGCCAATTTTTGCAAACCCCGTCGAAACCCCGCTGCTATTTTGGATGCTCTATGCTATTCTTTTGATGCCGATAACACATTGTTTTCAGAGTGGCTTATTATTGTGATTACGCGCCTATACCTTACCACCCTGCATCACCGCACTTATATGAACGGCTTCCTCACCATTGTTTATAGGTGATAATTGCACTTTGTGATCGCCTTCCTTTGCGTTATCGCACTCATTGTCGCATGTGTTGTAAATTTAACACGTTAGTGAGCGGATGCCTTATAGCAAAGCCCGGCAATGTCACGCATGCGCATAATGTACACGTGCAAATAATGACTTCTTCTGGAAATTTCTTCCCACGTAATCAGTAGGTATAAAAAGGGGACAACTTGGCCCGAGAGTTGAACAGAGTCTAGGATCCACGATACCAGTTCCCCTGAAGTGGCACCTTTTGCGCGCTCTCCCATTCTACTCCAAGTCTGCGAGATCTGAGCCATGGTAGTAGACTGTGATCTGTTGCTTCTACAACGTATGAAAAATAGATGCTTTCGAAATATGAATTCTGTACCTCGCTCCTTCTCCGTGAGACTCTTGCACGAAACCTCAGGTCTTCCATATATGGAGGACGAGATTAGGTGCCGGCAGCAACATTCTACAACAGCTTACCATTCTAGTGGAGTGCCCTCATTTGGTCTCTTGGTGAGTATAGCCCCAGAATTCTCGCTTCAGACGTCACCGGCTTCTCCGCATGGCATGTAGGCATATCCGATAGCAACAGAATAATTCCACTGGCAGCTAAGTCTGAGCTCCTATCAATCCTTCCAAGAGTTGCTTGGACTTCAAAATGTAAATAAACATTCCAAAATAAGTACAACGTTTTTTAATTATCTTACTCCAGCGGTGCACAAAAGGTTGTTGCACCATGCCTGGCAACTGTTGAGGAGCAAATCTTGCTGCCCCCTTACACTCCACAGCCCCATTCTCACACGCCACCTTTTAACCTCCTCCCATCAGTGGTTAAGCCCTAGCAACCGAGCCAGGTGGTTCAAGCGTTTCGTCTACGACTGGCATTCGAGAGGTCATGAGATCGGTTCCCTGCCGTCGACCTCTCTGACCCATAGGCTTTTACCGGTGTTTTCCCGGGTCACTAGGCAAATTCTGGGGAGAAGTGTTCATTCCCCCGACTTTCCTGTCCCTCCACTTCACCTCCATTTCATCTGTCTGGTATTTCTTTCAGAGTTGTAAGGACTAGGTGAGGACTGCGGTGGTGGCAGACTCTCGTGGAGATGATTGTCCTTTGGAAACTCAGCTCTCGGCGACAGGACGAGGGACGTTTATTCAGACCTAAGGCGTGGGCTCATAGCGTTAATTGCGTCGAGATGGTGAACTACTTGGCAACTGTAAGGACTCTCCATTATGGCTCCCACTGCCCTCTGTAATTGCTCTTATCTCATCCTCTCCTCCCGGAGTCTGACGTACAAATAGCCTAATCACTGACTGAGGTGCGGAATCCCCTCCAGTACCTACACTATACTAAGCCCTAACAAGGAGAGAGTTTACTTTTGATAGTTCGAAGCGTAAAGTCGCAGTAGAGAGGCAGCCGCAATAGGAAACCGCGCGGCTTAGCGACGAGAGCTAAAATTGTGCTGCAATGTTCAAATAAATACCATAATTTATAATCAGATTTTGAGTAATAAAGGGATATTGTAAGTGTGACGTCTCCCTTTCAACCTGGGGTTGTTATTATGAGTGTTGTTTGGCATGTAATGGCAGCAGTGGCGGAGCTAACTGATTTTAAAGCGAGCGGTCGGGTACCAAAACATGTCTTGCAGTCTTTCTTCCTCAAATGAGCTTTTTTCGGACGGCAGTGCTCGCCTGACGCATTTTCAATGTACCAATGTCAGGCTTAACAATAGATACGGGAGAGGCAGTATTAATAGAAGGGTATCTTCATTTAAACTGGAGCATTGTCACCCATTGTCAGCTCATTTTTTACAATCGTATCTGAAAGTTTAACTTTTCCATGCTAATAGGCCACTCCTGAATTAAAATATCGCCTGATAGCATAACTGTTTAGAACTCAATAAACATTCAGCCTCTTTACCTTCTGAATCCAGCAGCTTCCCATTCTCCACGAAATGTTTATATAGCATTCTCGGGTGGCATTCTCAATGAAAAGTCACTCTATTTTGTTGTTCGTCACGTACACGTAAGCGGACATTCGAGTGGGCAGGGAAGGGATGGAAATGTTTGCGAACAAATGTGAATAAGCTCATCAGGCCTGCAATGTAATGCTATTCATGAGAAACGACACAACCTAAAGATTGTAGCAAGCACAAGGACTTGTACTGTGACCTTCGCCCAGTGACATATGCGATTTCATTCTCCCCATCTAGCCTAACTTAGCACTGTTGCTGTGTACGCACGAGTATTCTGACAAAGCCCAGTAGAGTTGGAACAGACTGCTTTTACAACGCAATCTACACTAACCCTTCGTCATGCAAAAATCGTCATTCCTGTAACTCTGAACATATAGAAAAATGATAGGGGCAGGAAATTTGTGGTAAAAGAAGTATTATCCCATTATTTGCTTACATACCTGGGAAAACAATGGGTAGCCGGCCCAACGGGATTCAAATCCGGAAGCTCGTAAATGCGAGCCCCGAACCTTAGTTGCCAGTCACCTCACATGTGGAACAAGAGACGTTAAGGCTGGTTCACAACTGGTAACCATAACTAGAAGGGAAATGCTGAAATACATGTATTTCAATGGAAGCGTTCAGAATTACGGGAAGTCAACAGAAGATAGCATACAATGACGTTATATGACATAAATTATATATTTTAATGAGATCTATATTTTTGTGCAGTAGGTTTTTGTCCATCTACTACGATTTAAGCGTTATGCAAAATTCTGCAAAACTCCTCCAGAATAAAGGTCTCTTCAGAGAAAATTCATAAAATTTAAAATATACATTTCATTTGCGATGTAAATATCTTTAATATTTGGTATTTTAATCACAATCTTTAGAGCCATTTTTTGAGAAAATAAATATTTTTTCCATGTAACGGATAGTTTTCGGAGGGGGATTTTCTTGTAAATATTCATGTTGTATCTTTGAAAGATAACAAATATGAATACCAAGTTTCGTATTTAACCCTCTTTTCGTTTTTGAGCTATGCTGTCCATAAACACACATATACACACATGGGCCATTTTCTAAAAAGGCTTTTTTCAAACTCAGGGAACCTCAAAACATATTTTCGGTGAAATTTCGACATCGAATTTTTGGGTGGAATACAATAACTTCACTAACTACTAAAGGGGAGAATGGGGTAATGGTGGTCACTTAAGAAAGTCGCTGTGAACTGCTTTAGTGTAGGAGTTTAAAAGTGTTATTTTTATATAAATCGTTAGTTTGGTTCTTAACCTAAGTGTATGCTAAGAAGAATTTTATCTAAGCAAATACTTCTTATCTTAATGATGCGAAATTTAAGTGGTGTCACTAACCGGGATTACCCTCAAATGTTATTTAGGTGAAAACATATCACTAAAATGCATATAGAATAATACATTTTTTTTTTAGAACCTCAATATAACAATTTTCCTCCCTTTACATATTAGCACAAAATAATTTTTACTTTTTCTATACGTACTATGTACATAGTGTATAGAGAAGTTATTGCATTGTACCCAAAAATTCGAAAATCCGAAAAAAAGTATTTTTAGAAACATGTCCGTGTTTGTGTGTGTGTCTGTCTGTCTGTCTGTCTGTGTGTGTGTATCAAAAACGAAAAGACCGTTAAAAACCAAACTTGGTATTTAAGTTTCGTATCTTCCAAGGATGCGACACGAAGATTTTCAAGAAAATCTCCCCACCCCAAACTACCCTTTACATGGAACTTTTTTCGAAAATTTTGATTTTCTAAAAAATGGCTCTAACGATTTTGATTAAAATCCCGTTTACATAGCAAATAAAACGTATATCTTGAATTTTCTGGGAATAGCCTCTGAAGACCTCTTTATTCTGGATGAATTTTGCCGAATTTTACTTAACTGTTAAACCGTAAGGAATAATAAAAGCTTACTACACAAAATGTGGAGCACGTTAAAACACACAATTTATGTTATACACATTTTTTCGTGGAATTGATCGTTTTTTAGTTATTCGTTGTTTTTGATTTCAAAAACTTATATTTTCTCATACAGGAATTTGTCAACTCCTGTCCATGCAAACAAAGGAACTTCCATCAAATAGCAACCAGCCTTTGACTATCACTTTAACCTATGGTACTCCCTTATTTCGCTTCTACTTAAAAAGAAGCAAGTAATAAGGCTCTTTCTGACATTTTTTTTCTCGATTAGCATGAAGTAAATAGAAGCTTAAGCTTTTTAACAATAATTTGTTGCAGAGATATAGAGAAAGTCATATGAATGGAACACATAAGATTTTTCATACTGTCTCGGTCACTTTATTCAATCAGTCCGCAAACCATAAGGCCCATACATAGAAAGAAACATCCAGAGGCCTGTTGGACATATGTGGAGGAACAACAATAATTCCGTCGCTTTCGAAATCTTCCACAGTAATATTGCTGCCACGTTTATACGATAACAGCAATACTGGATTCTCTTTATCACGCTTTACATGTCACAGGCAGTTGACCGGCATTACCCCAACACACATTTTCTTTAATAATTCGTCAGTACCAAGTATATTGTTTGAGACTAGTTCTCACGTATGCTACATTATTAAGAGAGCCATGAACTTTTCGAAAAACCCTATAAACATATTTAATTAATTTAATACGGTATATTTACTCATAGTTGTTCTTCAAGCAAAAATTACATAAAAATGCATTAAGCATATATTTTCTCATTACTCTCACAACGCTACTAAGGAAGTGGTGAGTATGGATAGCTGTATCTTAAGAATGCATTTAAAGAGGGCTGCGATGGTCATCGAGATAACTACGTGACCGGCATTACCCACCGACCGGGGTTACCCGTGCTTCCCCTATACATTGTATGTCCATACGACTAGAAAATAATATAGTAAAGAAAGCTGTTATTATCAGCAAGAACTACATAGGAGTTATTCGGACATAGATGCATGGAATAGTAAACAACCAGCTTGAAATGCTACTGTCCAGGTCATATCATAAATTTCATCTTTATTCACTCATATCCTGTGTCGGTATCAGGTGTGAAAGGGATTTCAAACAAGCACGTCATTAGTGGCTTTTATATCCCGATATGTTTTGTTGAAGTTTGATTAGAAGAAACGAAGCAGCAAATCAGTTCAGGAACTAATGAATAGATGATAATCATTGCATGCATATAGGAGAGTGCGGGCGCCCGCGCGCACATACACACACTACAAATGAGGGATTGAGGCAAACAATAAGTATTAACTAGCGACATTTCGTCAATATATACAGACATTTCTGCTAGGACTGAGTAACGCAGAACTTGTTAAAAGGTGTGGCGTGCTACACCCACATTACTTTTTCTACTATTTTGCATTAATCTATTCTTATAAAAGCTTAATCTTACATATTTTCATAAAAATAGTTAAACATAAACTTTTTATTATTGTTTTATTATTCCTTGGAAATACAAAGGGAATAAGGACATATTTTAGGCTACGCGATATTCAGATCTTTTGAAATTAAATTCTCTTTGCATGTCAGGAGTAAAAAATCTGATGTGTTCCATTCACATGACTTTCTCTACATCGCTGTGAAAATTATTTTTAATACGCTTATTCTATCTATTTCATGCTAATCGAGATAAAAATTAGCAGAAACAGTCTTATTACTTAGTTCCTTATAAGCAGAAAATAAATAAGGGAATACACTAGGCTAAACCAAAGGTCAAATATTTTAAAACGTGGTTGCTATGGGATTGAAATCCGTTTCTTTACGTGGCCAGGTATAGGCAGATCCCGTATGAGAAAACTTTAAGTATTTTTAAACTGAAACCATTAAACAGGAATATCTTGAAAACGGTCAACCCCAAGAAAAAATGTATATGAAATAAATTGTGTGTTTTAACGAGATCTACATTTTTGTGCAGTACATTTGTGTCTATCTCTTATGGTTTACCAGTTATGCAAAATTCAGAAAAATTCATTCAGAATGAACAGATCTTCAGAAGCTACTACCAGAAAATGTAAGGGGCACTTGTATTTGTGATATAAATAGGTTTAATATGCTGTATTTTAGTCAAAACTGATACAGCCATTTTTGAGAAAATCAACATTGGGGGATTTTCTTGAACATCTTCGTGTCGTATCCTTGAAAGACACTGAACTTAAACACCAAGTTAGCTGTTTAACCGACTTTTCTTTATTTAACTATACTGTCAAAAGACCATTAACAAGACGCACATGAACCTTTTTCTAAAAATACCCTTTTCAGATTCAGAGGATCTCAAAATATATATTTCGGATGTAATCTCAACTTAGAATTTTTGGGTGGAATACAATTCTTCTCTATACAGTATGTACATAGTACGTGTAGAGAAAGTAAAAAAAACAGTAAAAAACAATGACCACATCCCAATTGAGAAAGCTGAAGGTATTGTAAAATTTAAACCAATAACAAGCAATATGCCGAAAATGGTTAATTCCAAAAAACCGTAAGACATAAATTGTGGGTTTTACTGAGATTTACATTTTTGTCTAGTAAGTTTTTGTCTATTACGATTAACCAGTTTATAATAAATAGGAATTCAAATGCTACTCCCAGAAAATTCAAGATATACATTTTACCTGTCATGAACATTTCTTATTCGCATGGTATTTTAATCAAGATCAATAAAACTTTTAATCCTGAATGAACAGGACTTCAAAGGCTACACTATAAAATCGAAGTCATAAATTTTGTCAGAAAAGTAAATTTATGGTATTTTAATCATAATCGTTTGAACTATGTTTAATAATATTAAAGTTTCAACGTTTTTTTTTTTTTTTTACTTTTTTTTTTCATGTAAAGGTTAGTTTGGGCTGTAAGTTTTCTTAGAGTTTATTTTTAAGGTATTTTTATCTTTTACCTATGCTGTCCGCATACACGCGCGCGCGGACATTTTTCTAAAAGTTGTTTTTCGGACTCAGGGTACCTCGAAACATATATTTCAGGTTAAAGCTCGAAATCAAATTTTTGGATGAAATGCATACCTTATCTAGCTACTATGTACATTATATGCGCATACGTGCTAGAGAAAGTAAAAATAAAACATGACACGTGAGCAAACATCATACAGATTTTGTCCTGAGTACAGTTACTCCGCACAGGAAGCAAATATAAAAACACTGATACCTAGTTTTAGCAATCATAATTTCTAGAATATTCATCGCATTAAAGTTATAGAAGGAGATAGATTATAACATGTGTTTTAAACACAAAAACAACTAAAATCGATTAAAGCTACAAGGTTGAAGTCCCAATGAGTTTATACATAGAGCATATATGTATAAAAACAACTTAAGTTCGTAGCTTTAAAACTCTAAAAGTTCGATTTGAAACCCATTCGCGCCCTTAAGTAGTAAGTTTGGTTTTTAAAGATGTGTTCATTTTTGACTTCAGCTGTTCAGAAACTCTCTCTCCCATCTTCCCTCCATCCAGCCCCTCTTTCAGACGGACCTTTTTCTAAAAAATCTTTTATTCTGGAAACCTCAAAACATATATTTGAGGTGAAATATGGACATCGACTAACTATACTTAGTAGAGAAAGTAAACAGTCATCGAATTTCTGAAGTTGTTCATGATTATGTTCACATGTCATCCGATCTAGCACACTAAACATAACTTCATTTGTGAAGCTTACGTTAAATCTTTCGTTTCATATACTTTTTGTTTTAGTCTGGGTCGTACCAAGAGAACCGAATTTCAAAGTCAATTTTAAAGCGACGGCTTTTAAAGTATTTGACTATCGCTTTAGCCTAGCGTAGATATTTCCTATTTTTTTCTACTTACAAGGGATGAAGTAATAAGACCAATTCTGCTAATGTTTAACTCGATTAGCATGAACTAGATGGAAGAATAAGCTTTTGTAAGAGTAAGTAGAGAAAGTTATGTGAATGGAACACATCCGATTTTTTACTTATTCTTTCTTGGTGCACTTTCTATCCTTTGTGGACCAAACCTCATCAAATGATAAGACGTGAACTTTCCTTGAGGCTATCATCTGGAAAGTGTAACAGCAATAAGAGAGATAAGTGCCACTTAAAGTGGAGCAAAGTACTATCACAATATTTGTTGTTATCCATCAAACTCACATTTTCAAATACATCAAGGAGAAGAGCATTTCTTGAACACGCGTCTGAGTGGGAAAGCTCTTCACAGAAGGGAGAGAGAGTAGAAAATGAACCCTCTGATCGTCGGTCACGAACCTACCTCTCTATAAAAACTTATCGCGCCAATAGCAGGCTGCGTCAATGCAGAAAAAATTGAACATCAGCACTTCATAAGGATATTCCAAACTTATATGCCTCGCAGGTATAGTTTAACTGTTTTGCTATGCATATGAAAACATATGGTTGATTTATTAACATTCATATTATTTATAGATTACGCAAACCCTTCCATGAAGTTTTCAAATGGCGAATATTGCAAAATATAATAAATAATAAATATAATATAATAAATGCAAGATTATCTTTTATCTGCTACACATTTTTATTCTTGTATCACAAAACAAATATTTTAAATATGGAGATTAAAGTGGTACTTCTCAGGAAAAACGTAGAACTCGTGCACAGTGAAGTAGATAGGTATACTTTACATCCTCTTTTAGGAGAAGGTTGGCATTAAAATTGTTTTTATTGTTAAATATAATACACTCTATAGCTTCTTTCTTTACAAATATATTCAAGCTTTTCCCCAGTTTTATTGAACAAGTTTATTTCCAGTATAATACTGTAAAACTGTCTATTTAAATAGCTGAAAATGTTTATTCTCGTCACTTCGACGTTCATCTCTCAGTTATCGACTGCTTCTACTCTTTCTAAATCAACTGCATCTTGGAAGTCACAATGCAAAGTGGTCTTCTGCGGCCCTACCAGCTTCCTCTAATATGACCATTGATTATGCAACAAACGCCACTGGGTGAAAGGGTTATTATTGCATACGCTTGTTCATGCAGCTGTGAAAATGCAGCAGTCTGATATAAAGCGTCCGATTGCGCACGTGTTCAACTTGGACATTGCAGAGAACTAACTAAAGGAAACCTCACGCACCTGCAACAATTGAGGTTAGCAAGATATAGGAGCGTGCATTTGGGCATGTAGTTACAATACTCTCTCCACAGGTTTAGTCGCCCCAAGTAGCTCACCAACGAAACCAATTCACAATCGTAGCAGACTAGACAATCTAGGTATTCCACCAGCATCGAAACCTCGGCTGTTGGTCTGCCGGTCGTAAGGACTCTTAGTCTGGTTGTTCGCTACCTGGATGCGTCTTAAAGTCTACGAAATTCTCCACGTAGTCGATTGCTAGCTTTTCTGCCCCAGTGGTATTCCCAAGTATTAGGTCGCACGGTAGACGCAGCTTCCTGCTGAAGACACACTGACTACTGTCATCCTAGTGGTGTCTGCGTTGATGAACAAGAAAAGTGGCATCCTGACATCTCAATCAATTGGCAGTTCACCACAAATTTCCTCAAATGTTCTTCTAGGAACCTGATATACCGTTTAATCTGCCATTTGACTGCGGGTAGAGAGATCTTATGCAAATTTTTTGCAATCCAAGATGCTCCAGTGTTTTTCTTATCAGGTAGGAATCGAAGTTGGTATCGTGATTGCTATGCAACTCCAACAGTACCCCAGAGAGTCAAAATAGTTCTTCATTGAGGCATTTAGCGTCTAGGCAACTTGGTTTGGAATGGCGTACACATCCGGCGTAATTCATGACCACCAACAAATTCGTTTCTCTAGTTTCATACAGCGAACGGTCAAGGTATGACAATGACAATGCATTCAGAAGGTGTATCCATATTATACTGCTAGCCTATGTGACTCCACTTGGCGTACACTCATGGTATTGGCGGTATCACGCCTGTAGCCTCAAGAGTAGTACGGTTTTCGGAAATAGTCCATTGTTCGGTTGGTTCTAAAATTTTCTCCTAAAGTGTCCGCATGTAGTTTCTCCAGGATTTCCGGTGACTGCATTTGTAGAACTGTTCCAGCGCCTTTACTATTACCAAATACTCCCGCCATATGAATTATTTTCCGCCTAGAAGAGATTGTTACGTAGTATATTATTACCCACTCCTGGTCTTTCTGGGATTCAATTTGGGGCCACTAGCATCGGTCTCCAAAATAAAACCGCCAAGTCCTGTAAATTCTAAGATAGGTGCTCAGTAATGTGCTGATTTAAGCGCATGGCGCGCACTCTGGGCCTCTTCTTGCCATGTGTAAGGCCAGTGCTCTTCCGTCTGACGAGTAAGGGGTTTACCGATGTTGGAGAAATCTCTGGCCAACCGGCGGCAGTAGCTGCATAGGCCCTTGCTTAGCAGCTCTTGTAGGTCTTTTGGGTGAGACCAATCTCTCACTTCCCGAGCTCCCCTGGTCCGTGACCACTCTGCTGGTGAGACAATGCGGCCCAAGTGGTTTAACTCCTTACAGAAGAGTTGGCACTTCTTCGTGTTAGCATCAGGTTTGCTGCTTAAAGCCTCTAAAATATTTTTAGTGTTCGAGATAGCCTTTGAAGCTTTTGCCGCCGACGATGATGATGTCCAGGTATAGAAAGCAGCGTCGTAAATCAATCCCCTCATCATTGTCTCCATGAAGCGCTAGAAGATGCCTGGCACATTGCAGGGGGCAATGGTATAATTGTGAACTCGTGGACTTTGGTCTGCTCTTTTCTCTGGGACTTTAGATTAACTTTCCGGTATCCCGATTTTATCGAAAAGCATTGGGAACCAGCAAGAGTGCCCAGGATATCATCAATCCGGGATAAGGGAAAACAGTCCTTTCTGGTGACAGTATTCAGCTTTCTATACGCGACTTCAATAATTCCCTTGGATCTCAACATATCCTTGGGGTTGTTTTCCCTGGTTCCTCATTCTTCGCCAGATGAGCACATTATGTGAGTTGCAAGATAAATAGGCAGTCAGTGAGGTTGAGCACCTAGTTTTTGCAGCCATAATCACCGCTAAATTGGCTAAGACTAGTGTCATCAATATCCATGCCGACCCTCTCCAGCAACGAGGCAGTCAGAAAGTGGTCAGAAAATGTCCTCTTCAGGAAGTGCCTCAGCCGGGCCCGCAGTCTAGCTGCTCAATCCTCGGATACGTCACATGGCGGTATACTCGCAGGTTGCACGTGCTTACCATGCTCCTCGTCGGCCTTGATATCCTGATTGGTGTTTGAAGTACCAAACACCTCACGCGGCACTTTTTCTCGACAAGGCTACAATTCCCTGCCAACGCATAATGAGTCCAAATGTGTCTTTCGGTTTCCAAAACTAGTTTCTTGATTATGATTCTTTCTAGTGCGCCTTTAGCACCCCCTTATTTCTTACAAGCACAATCAGATCGTCCGTCAGGAGCTCCGGAGCATCATATTTTCCCAAGTCTCTTCGACCGATATCGACCGTTGCCCCGTAGCTCCGGAAGACTTTCAGTCCCAGTACACATCTTCAGCCACTCTCGCTAAGAAATATATATTAACAGTGCTCCACCCCAAAGTCAACTCCAGCAGAATCTGCTTTTCCACAGGCAAAGTGGAAAGGCAGTGACACTAATTTGTCGCATTGGCTAAAGTTTTGCGTCGGCAAGTTCCTCGCCACGTCGATTACGACTGCATCTGTTCACTAGTATCTGGCACAACAGTCCTTGGATTCAGGCATTCTCCCTTTTCTGCACAGACACGCAGTCACCTCAGGGGTTGATGACGTGTCTTTCGCTATGTCGGTTCTCAATTGAGCCCGCTGGCCAATGTAGACTTGAACGGTCTTTCATTAGATGTCCTACTTGAACATAATATCCAGTACACCCCACTTGAAGGATGATGTCGTCTCTTGTTTACACCTTTTTTCTCCTTTAGTAATGAATACTCCTGGTACGCGTAGCTGTTATCTTTGCCACCTCCATCCTCATTAAGTCATTAAGGCTTCATGTTTTTTGTAGTATTTAATGTCCGCTTTGGTCGTCTCCTTAGCGCGGTGGGAGCGTTGCTACTTGCCAAGCGGGAGACCTGGGTTCGATTCCTAGTATGTGGGGATTTTCCCCCCGCTGGGAGACGTGAACCGGGGTGCACTCAGCCTCGTGAGGTCCCTGGGGGGCCAATTGAAGAGCTACTTGATGGAGAAGTAGCGGCTCCAGGTCGTGAAGACCGCATTAATTGGCCGGGGAATCGAAGCGCTGACCACCTCTCACCCCCTAATACTTCATTCCATCCATGACGTCTGTAATGGACCGAGATGGGGATAGGCCTGCCGGGCGGTAGGCCAAGGCTCTTGGTGAGTTGTGCTAAGAAGTCTAATGTCCGGTTTGCTACATATGGCGCCGCAGGTGAACGTTTCATGGAGTGTCTTAAAATCGTCGAGAAATAGGCAATGTTCTGTCTCGGTGTTGGAGTATGCAGTTTCTGGATCACAATTAGGCGGAGGTTAACAATGACTCTGTTCAGTAGCTGTTCAACTGCAAAGACCCTATATCATCTCCTCTTGCTGTTGCAGCCTTGATTCTAGTCGGGTGCGATAGGCCAAGTGATGATTTCCGAACAAAATTTTCGCCAGTTCTGGAAGCTGGTTATTCGGCTTTCTCTTCTGTTACACCGGTTGTAGGCGCTAATTATCGGCGGAAGACTTCGAAGATTAACTTCCCGTCGTATTTGGGTAGCTTGATGGTAACGTGTACTACAACAGTAAGCTACAACCCCTCCTCCTTACCCAAGTAGAGTGACGGTGGGGCCAGCGGATATCAGAAGACACGCCCTATAAATGCCCTACAGACAATCAGAAATTCGATGTCGAATACTATTTGTGCTCTGTGTACATAGTACACAAGTCACAGAAAGAAACCGGCACTCTCTTGTTCGGTAACCACATTCCTTACCGTTTGTAGGGTACTTTATTAGGTCGTATTTTTATTTTATTGGCTGATACTGTCCCCTGCAGGTGTGTGTTCCATATCGAACCAATAGAGCATACCTATGCTGGGTTTGTCAACTCATTCGCTAATAGCCACCTTACTCAATTGGAAGTGAGATTAGGTAACGTGTACTACAGCAGTGAGCTACAACTCCTCCTCCTTCCCCAAGTAGAGCGACGGTGGGGTCAGCGGATATCAGAAGACACGCCCTATAAATTCCCTACAGAAATTCGATGTATAATACTATTTGTGTGCTGTGTACTGGGTGCATAGTGTATAGAGAAGGTATTGTATTGCACCCAAAAATTCGATACCGAGATTTCACTGAAAATAGACTTTTAGGTACCTTGTATCCAAAAAAAGAATTTTTAGAAAAAAGTCCGCGTGTATCCGTGAGTCTGTGAACTCGATAACTTGGTATTTAAGTTTAGTATCTAGCAGCCTGGACGGATTGTACGAGGATCGCTAAGGGCAGAGCGAAATGGAGAAGATTAGGGAGGGAAATAGGAAAGTGCAGCACATAATAATAAAGTGAGTAGTGTAGTGATAGTGAAAAGTGAAATATAAACTGATGTCGCAGACAAAACTAATTATAGGAGTAGAATATAGTATCATAGTATTACATATTACCAGGCTAAAAGTGAACAAATTAAGAAGTGATTAGGAAAGTTAAAATATTGGAAAAACACCCAAACTCCGAACTATCCCTAGGCAAGTAGGAGGCCCTTGCCCTGAAGGGATGTTATGGCCTCTATTGATTTATTATCTTCCAGGGATGTGATACGCAGATTTTGAGAAAACTCTCCCTGCCCCAAACTACCTTTTACATGGAAATTTCGTAAATGTTGATTTTCTCAAAAATGAATCGAATGATTTGGATTAAAATACCGCATATTAAAGTCATTGACATGGCAAATAAAATTTTGTATCTTGAATTTTCTGGAAATGTTGCGTAACTGGTAAACCGTAAGAGACAATTACCTACTAATTACATAAAAAATGTAGATCTCGTTAAAACATGCAGTTTATAACATATATGAGTACTTTTTTCATGAAATTAGCCATTTCTGAGCTATTCCTCGTTATTTGTTTCAGCTTTAAAATACTTAAACTTTCTCAGACGGAAATTTGTAAACTCGTGGCCATGCATAGAAACGGATTTCAACCACATGACAATCAGCTATTAAAAGAATTGACTATTGTTTTAGCCTAGTGAATTCTTTTATTTCTCATCTAGGAAGCAAGCACCTAATACAAATCTGGTAATGTTTATCATAAAGTAGATAGAAGAAGAATCTGTTAAACAATAATTTGTTTCAGCGATATAGGGAAAGCCATGTTAATGGAACACATCACATTTCTAATTTAAATATCACTCAAAATGAAGGAACACTTTGCCCCCTTGCACATGTAGCGCAATGTAAACAACTTGCAGAACCCAAGCGCAACCTGGTTCGAGTACTTGCTCGTCTGCTCACCGGAACGAGCCTGCGGCAAGAAAAAACAGTGTCACATTTTCTTGGGTTTCTCTACCTATTCTGTAACAAACTATTCTTAAAAATCCTATTTTTCCGTTTCACGTACACCTACATAAACATCTGCCGAAATGATTTAATTATGTTCATACTTCCTTGTAGATAAATGGGAATAAGGGAGAATACTGGGCTAAAGTTCGTTGGTAGTTGGCTTAATCTCCCCTTATTTAGGACTGACACCCGCATAGGAACCTACGAGCGAATGCTTAGGGATCAGAAGTCTGTCGGGAACCAACGGCACGAATCACAGAAGGGAGAACCTGGAACGAATGGACGGCCCATAGCCAGGCTTAAAAGCGAGGAAGTGGATGATATAAAATGCAAGCGAAATGAATGATAGGAAAGGTGATGGTGGAGCAACTGGTGGAATGAATGGCGGGGGAATCCGGAGGGACGCTGTTTTGCCCTCCACAAATCCCACATGCGGGCGCTTGGGATCCAACCCGGACGCCTAGGTGGGAGACGAGAGGTCTAATCACTCGGCCACGGCGTCGCCTAGACTAAAGTGATAGCCAAATCTTTGAAAACCTGTCGCTATGTAATGCACTGACATTCCGTTCGCTTTGCTTGACAAAGGGGAAAGAAAAATAAATAAGATTTTCGATTTGAGAAACGAGAAAATGTTTTAAAACTGAAACCCATAACTGGGAAGCTTAATCTTGAAAAGGTTCGCTAAAAAATGTATATGGCAAACTGTGTGCCTTAAGGAGAACTAAATTTTTTGTACACTTAGATTTTTTCTCTCTCTTGGTTTACCAGTTATGCAGAAGCCACCTGTAATGAGCAGGAAACTCAGAGATCATTTCCAGAAAACTCAAGATATGTATTTCTTTATAATTAAAATAGCTTAAAGATACGATATTTTAATCAATATCCTTTGATAATTTTCGAGAAAATTAGAATAATCGAAAAATATTTACTATAAAAGGATAGTTTAAGGTGGTGGATTTTCATTAAAATGTTCGTGCGACATCCGTACAAGATGTAGAACTTAAATATCAAGTTTGGTAACTAACGGACTTTGCGTCTTTTAGTTTCGCTGGTAAAGAGAGAGAGAGAGAGAGAGAGAGAGAGAGAAAGAGAGAGAGAGAGAGAGAGAGAGAGAGACACACTGACACACACAATTCTTCCTAAAAATCTGATGTTTTCCATTTACATGACTTTTTTCACCTTTTCCACAAAAAATTATTGTAACAAAAGATTAGTTGACATAAATGTTAGCAGAATTTGTCTTATTACTTGCTTCCTTGTAAGCAGAAGGGAAGTAAAGGAATACTCTAGGCTAATACGATAGTTCAGATCTTTTAAAAACCTATTCGTTGTGTGAAGCTATTTGGTTCTCTTTGCATGGTCAGGTGATAAACAAAAGAAATTGAAATTAAAGAAGACTTCCTTTTTTTTTTTGTGAAAAGTTTAAGTGGTTTGAAATTGAAACTAATACAAGGAATACCTCGTAAAGGGTTATCTCTACGAAAATGTATACATGACATATTTGGTTTTAACGAGATCTATATTTTTGTGCAGTAAATTTTTCTCTAACTCTTACATTTACTATTATGCGAATGTCATCCAAAATGAAGAGGTCTTCAGAGACTAATCGTAGAAAATTCAAGATATACATTTTATTTGTTGTGTAAGTATATTTAATACCTATATGGTACTAACCGTTAGGGCAATTTTTGAGGAAATGAAACTTTTCAATGTTTTTTTCATATATAGGGTAGTTTGGAATGAGGTATTTTCTTGCAGATTTTCGTGTGGCATCCTTAAAACGTGGTGAACTTGAATATCAAGTTTTTTAGTTATGCTGTTCACAGACATACATACATAACTTTTCCTAAAATTCTGATGTATTTCATGCTCTATCACTTCTCCGCCATTTGCACAACAAAAGAGTTCTAACATAACATTATTCTTTTATCTATATCATGCTAATCGAGTTAAACATTAGCAGAATTATTACTTGCTTTTTTGTAAGTAGAAGGAAAATAAGTGAGCACTAGGCTAAAGCGATTGTCAAATCTTTTAAAAGTTAGTCGCTCTGTAAAATATTGATATTTGGTTTTCTCCACATGGACAGGAGTAAAATGGGACATTACATGAAATATGAATTCCTATTTCAGAAAGGTTTAAATAGTTTAAAGTTAAACTAATATCTCTGAAAAGGCTAAGTCTGTAAAAAGGTGTATAGGTATGACATAAACTGTGTTTTAACGAGATCTAAATTTTTGTGTAGTAAGTTTTTGTATATCATTAGGTTTATCAGTTTTGCAAAAGTCACCCAAAATGAACAGGCCTTCAGAGGCTAACCCAGGCAATTCAAGATATACATTTTGTCATATACATATATGACGTTTTAATTAAAATTGTAACTGACATTTTTGAGAAAATCAACATTTTCGAAAATTTTTCCATGTAAAGGGTGCTTTTGGGTGAGGTTATTTTCTTGAAAAGCTTTGTGTCCAATTTTTGGAAAATACTAAACTTAAATACGGAAGTTTTTCTCAAAACATGCATTTTCGGCAAAATGTTGGAATCGAATTCATTTGTAGAATACAATACATTTTCTACCGTTGATGGAGAAAGTAGTACTATAATCATGAATAAGAGAACAGTTGTAGCACTATGAAGTTGTGTGTATCGCCTCAGAATGGACTTCTCCTTGAACAGAAATCACAATGGTAAATTTGCTGGTCGCTGTAATAGCATATTCCAGGTTAGCGTGGTCACCCTAACTGAACCCTCTCCATTATTACCTGAGGGGATATTATCTAACACTTGTACACGAGACGCCAATGAACATGGAAATAGAATTAGCTATCCAAATTACAGCCGGCAGCTATATTCGGAAAGCTGTAGTAGTGTGTCATACATGGGTGCCGGACCCAAATGTTGGTACCCAATATTCTCAGCGTGATAGCTGCCTGAAAGTGAGAAACACGCAAGTAAAATCTGTACCAAAAACTTTGCCACATATCTCTTAACTGTCTCAAATGCACTAATCACGTCTCATTGGCTGCTCTAGTGGAATAGATTGTTGTGCGATAAACTTACTACATGTCTGAGGAACGAGTGCAGTTGTAAGGGGAGGTCGTTGGTATCATGACGCGTTTTGAAGTGGTCCGAGACTGCTGGAATATAGCGCAAAAGTCTGACCATCAAAGCATCAGCTCAGAGTAAGTAAACAGCAATAAACTAAACGATCCACAACAGGTTAAACTTGCTGTTTTCTTTATCACTAATGAATATTAATTTTCTACTTTATGAGCGTATGATTACGCGCGGCGGTGTTTGCATTTTGATTTGATTCGATTCCGTCCACTGTAAGGGACTCAACTGCTGCATTCCAGTATTGCCGAATGTACATGCCATTGGGAGTCATGACGCAATACTCCTTATCTGTTTGCAAGCTTCCATTCGTGGCCGTTTGCATTCATTCTTCAGACAGGTAATATACAGGGTTACTACAAAAGAAATAGACAACTTCAACTGCCTGTAAAACAAAAACTATTAGAGATAGCAACCTAATTATTTTGGAGTTATGTTGAGAAACTCTCAAAGTTTCGTATGTTACTATTGGTAACGCTGTAGTGTTTTGTTTGTTGTTGCAAAAGCTGAAATGGCGGAAAATCCTGTGGAAAAGGCATATTGCGTGTTGGAATTTGCTAGAACGCAATCAGCAACGTTGTCCAACGACATTTTAGAACACGTTACCACAAAACGCCACCGACTAGACAGTCAATCTACGACTGGTATAGAAAATTCGAGACAACGGGATGTTTGCGCAAAGGGAAGAGCTCGGGAAGACCAAGAGTTTCGGAAGAAAACGTTGAACGTGTTCGTTCTGCCTACATAAGAAGCCCACAGAAATCGACATCTAGGGCTAGCATGCAATTACAAATTCCACAGCAAACTGTAAGGAAAATCTTGCGGAAGCGACTGCACATGATGCCTTACAGATTACAGATGTTGTAGTTTCTGAGTGAAGAAGATAAGGTCATACGGCGTGGCTTCTGCATCGACATGTTGCGACATGACGAAGACGATGCTGGTTTTTGTGTTCTGAGTGAAGAAGATAAGGTCATACGGCGTGGCTTCTGCATCGACATGTTGCGACATGACGAGGACGATGCTGGTTTTTGTGAGTGCATCATTTCATTTTTGTTGTAACGTGTTCTAAAATGTCGTTGGACAACGTTGCTGATTGCGTTCTAGCAAATTTCAACACGCAATATGCCTTTTCCACAGGATTTTTCGCCAATTCAGCTTCTGCAACAACAAACAAAACACTACAGCGTTACCAATAGTAACAAACAAAACTTTGAGAGCTTCTCAACATACCTCCAAAATAATTAGGTTGCTATCTCTAATAGTTTTTGTTTTACAGGCAGTTGAATTTGTCTATTTCTTTTGTAGTAACCCTGTATTTTATACCGTATAAATAAAATATATTATGCAATAGATTAATGCATCTGGAGTGTATGCAATCCTATCAGCAAATAAGTAGGAGGATTTTTAGATTTAATCTGTCTCTGAGGAAGTAAAAAGTACAGGCATGACAGAATCCTTTTATTACTTTTATTGCCTACTTTATTTTATTTATTTATGCAAACACTCCAACGAGTAAAGTTCACTTTAAGGGAGTGAATAGAAATTGCAATGAGGTATTAACAAATCACAAGTCACATATAATACATAAAACAAAAAATACTACAAAAATTAAATGACATAAAAATGTTGGAAAGGTAAATAAAAAAAAAAACATGAGCAGGAATAAGCCCTTTCCAAATTAGGTGTATTTAATAAACTGAAATTAACAGATAATAATAACAAAAATGTCATAGAACATATGTTTTAGCCTGAATTATATTTGTTTTTAGATTTAATTTAAATTTAAATTTCTGAAAACAGTATTGTATATCTCTTCTGGCAATTCATTACAGATTTTAATTAAGAAATGTTTTAAGCTTTTTATTCCATTAGTTACACTTCCAGAATTGTTAAAATAAATATTTAATTTCTGGCGTATGTTGTGTTGATGTATTTATTTGTTAAATTCTACTCTAAGGCTACTATGAATTTGTTTATGTGTGGCTTTAAATATATAAACAGCAGAATGAAACTGTTAATTCCAAAGGTAATATTTTACATTTTATTTGGCATATATCCCCATTTTAAGAGTGCAGAAGAGAGCAAAAGATCGTTTATGGTCCCCTATAGCTTTTTATTTAATTTTGGCAGAATACTTTTATTACTTGTATTTTACACCTAACCGGCCTCTTATTGGATCGAAGAAAGTCAGCTGTGAAAGAGGTGGGAAATGAAAGCATTTTACCTGAGTAGCTAAAAGACTCTTGCCAGAGTTAACGTCTCTTATTGGTTTGGTTCAGTCACAAGAGTGCCACTCAAACCCTATCTAATAAACAGAGGTTCATTCCCGGGTTAGGAGTGAAGTGTTGGTGGGAGGGCGGAGTGTATGAATGAATGAGAGTTTTTATTTAAATAACAATATACATACACCGACTTTCGCACGTGTCTACAGAACTTAGGTGTTGTAATAATACAAAATAATAAGCAAGATTAAAAAAAAATAAAAAAATATTAAAAGACAAACATATTCAACTGTAATATCTTTAATAAACAAATCACGCACGTTACGGTAAATCGATTACGATGCATCATTGTGCCTTGTTAAACAAAGAACACCTGAAGACTGCCTCCGTGGTCGAGTGGTCATCGAGCTGACTTCTCACGAGTTTGAGGAAAATAAAATGATTTAAATCAAACGTAAAAGAACCTACAGACAATAGGGGGTTATATAAATGAAACAAAAGAAAAGAAAAGAAAGAACATCTGAGGGAAATAAGAATTACAACACTAAAAATAAGGTAAATAAGCTGACATAAAATATATAAAGCAGTAACATCACTTTTAGCTCTTCTTATATCTCATCCCCCCTCTTCACTATTATCAAACTTCTCAGATTTCAGCTGTTTTGCCTTAAACAGACATTTACCTTTGCCCTGCTGATCTTCCATGTCTGTCAGTAGCGTAAAATATGTCTTTAACTTTCCATTAGAGGTGTAAATACTGTTTCCTCCATTCTTCCGTATCCCTAGACGTAAGATATGCACCCACGACTCTTCCTCCTCATAAATAAAGCAGCTTATGCGAGGGTTGAATGAAAAGTAATGCCTCCACCTTCGTTAATTGGGTTTGGATAGGAATATTTTAATAAATCAAACGCAGAAATAATCCTTACAATGTGATATTTGATTACCAATATTAACTTTTCCACATAATCACCAGCCAATTGGATACATTTCTGCCAACGATGAACAAGTTTTCTGAATTCGTCACGGAAGAAGTCGACACTCTGTTTCCGCAACCACAGCCTCACAGATATCTCGTCATCAGAAGCATAATGATGTCCCCGCAGGGCGTCTTTCATTAGCAGGAACAGACGGTGCTAAATCTGGACTGTATGGAGGATGACATACGGTGGTGAGATTCAGTCTCTGAAGTTCTGCTGTGGTGGCACGTCAAGTGTGTGATTTGGCATTGTAAAGCTGCAGGAAAATATTTCCCTTTTCCTTTCAGACCCTTGTTAGCCGTCGTTTCAGTGTTTGCAGCGTAACACTGTTCGTAACGCTCTGAATTTATTGTTGTTCCACGATCAAGGAAATCAACATGAGTAACACATCTGTGTCCCAGAACACTGTGGCCATGATATTTTCAGCCAAGGGATGCGTCTTGAATTGTTTTTTTTCTGGGGCGAGTCTTTGTGTCAATATTCCATAGACTGACGTTTCGTCCCCGGGTCGTAATGATGTACCCACATTTCGTCTCCTGTCAGAATTGAATGGGGAAATGGGTCACATTCACTCTCGTAAAGCGAGAGGAGTTCCTGGCAAATTTCAAGTCTGTGCGCTTTCATTTCAGGAAATAGCATCCGAGGTACCCATCGTGCACAGATCTTCCGATAGCCAAGCAAAGCAATAATGTGATTATGAAATGCCAGTTGTGCTTGCAACTTCCCTCTGAGTGATACGACAACCGTCCTGAATCAATCTGTCAACATTTTGATTGTGAAACTTGGTGATGTCTGTCACAGAACGTCCAACTCTTTGTTTGTCACGCAAGTCAGATGTTCCCAGCTCGTCATCTTTAAACTTACTCGCCCAACGACGCATAGTACTCACATCAACACAATCACATAACCTGCGTGGGTAGTGTGGAGGTAGTGTGTCTGCCTCACATTCCAAAGGTCGTGAGTTCGAATTTCGCTTATGGTGAATTACCCGGATAAGTTTTTTTTTCGGAGTTTTCCCTTAAAATATACGAATGTCGAGTCACTTTAAGCTCCATGGACCCCGAGATCATTTGAGCAACATTTCACCAATTTCATTTATCGTCCAATATGACCAATAAGGTTAAAGGACGTTAAACAAAAAAACAAAAAAACAAAACAAAAACACCATAAACTGCTTTCATTCTCTGATGAATCTCCTTTGGGGTGACACCTGCTGTCAAGAATTCATTGACTGCACGTTGCTTAAACCGCATTGACCGTCCGTCTGCGCAGGGTTCCATACTTTACACTGTAACCACTCACCCGTTCAATGCTAAGGCTTCCCGCCAACTGGAGCTGTTGAGAAGAGGCTACGGAAAAGGCCAGTACCTGCCGCATACCAATGCTGCCGTATGTTGAACAGTTACGAAGGTGAAGGCATTACTTTTCATTCAACCCTCATAATAGTACATGTTAATCAGTAATTTTAACATCCGCCATTCTTCTACTTTAGCCATGCGATCCCCTGTCTAGTGAGTTTGGTATCCTTTTTGTTGCTTTGTTATATACAAACATTATGTACAGTGATTATATTAACTTTTATTGTCAAAATTCCCTTTTATAACACGTATGTCGTCTAAAAGGAACAAATGGCTTACGCAAGAAGTTTAAAATTAATGCCCTTATTGAGTAGAAGAGTAGGGATGCAGAGCTATATGGAATATCTTCCAGAAAAACTAGGTGACTGGGGGAAGAAATACTACGAACGGAGTTACTGGAAAAATTTGATATTACAAACACAAATAAAAAAAAATCTTATGTGTTACACTCACATGATTTTCTCTAGTTGCTCTACAAAACCTCTTACAAAAGATTGCTCTTCTTTCTACACAATGCTAATCGAGATAAACATTAGCAGAATGTTCTTATTACTTAGTGCCTTATAAGTAGAATTGGACTAAGGGAATACACTAGGCTAAAGTGATAGTCAAATGTTTTGATAGCTGTAGTAATGCGATTGTCATTGCAAATAGCTTCTTTGCTTGCCCAGGAGTAGAACAAAAGAAGAACACTTCCAATATGAGAAAAACATAAGTATTGGTTTAATTGTTTTTTCACACAAGCCGTATGTAGGATAGGAGTTGGATAGGTAGAGGCAGATTGAAAATTCAATGTCATAGCCGGGATTGAATTTTTAGTCTGATTCTACCTATCCGAAGTACAAGTACTTTACAATTGAAACCAAATACAAGGAATATCTCGGAAACGGTTACCTCCAAAAGACAATCATAAAGGACAAATTAAGTGTTTTGATGAGATCTACATTTTTGTGCGGTAAGTTTTTGTCTATCTCTTACGGTTTAGCAATTAAGCAAAATTCCGCAAAATTCATCCAGAATTAAGATATCTTCTGAGGCTATTCGCAGAGAATTCAAGACATACATTTTATCTGGGATGTAAATATCTTTAATATACGGGATTTTAATAAAAACCGTTACAACCATTTTTTAAAACCAATTTTCGAAATGTTTTCCACGTAAAGGGTAATTGGTGATGGGGAGATTTTTTTGAAAATCTTCGTGTCGCATGCTTAAATGATAATAAATATAAATACCGAGTTTGGTATTTAACGGTATTTTCGTTTTTGAGCTATGCTGTCCACAGACACACAAGGACTTTTTTCTAAAATTGCTTTTTTGGACTCAGGAGACCCCAAAATATATATATTTCCGATGAAATCACGACATGAACTATGTAAAACAAAAAGTCATTACAAAAGCAGATTAAAGTTAATTCATTATAGGTATGTTCAGAGGGAAGAAAATTATATATTCATTCAATTTAATTTCGCACTACTTTAATAGTTAGTAATCATCTTTATACTAATTTTCTTGCATATCTTCAGTAAAATTTATTAACATTTCTAAGTAATTTTGGAAAGGAAGAATCAGAATAAACAATTCAGCGCCATGATTCACAAATAGTCTGTTACCCTTGCCACTGCTCTTCAATCTGAGCTACGGAATCGATATAGTAAGTCATGAAATTGTTCATCTGACCCGAATTGCAAGATGTACTGTTTAGATATAGTATGTTGACCTACATGCTTTTTCATTCTGATTTTTCTTTTTCAGTTTACAGAAGAAATATTAATAATACTGAATTGATAATGTTTTTTCAACGAATCTGGACCTTAGTCTCTTGCACATCCGCCTTCTCGAAAAATACTATGCTGGTCACTTTTTTTTTCTGGAACCATGTGAGCCATGAATTTGGGTGAGGTTGCTTTGTTGAATTCTAAAAACGTAGTACAGGTTTCATTATATCGGTACGGTTTGCTTTCTGATTTTTTTTTAATTTTTCTTTCTGCGACTGTAAATTAAATAATCGCAAGAAAGGGAAAAGAGAGCCAAGTAATTAAACTCAAGTTTTAAATTAATCAGATTCTACGTGTTTAAGTTTACACACACACACAGTAAGACAGTTTACTATGCATGTTTCCTTTTGCATTCTGGGGCCATCAAAACAAGTATTTCGGATGAAATCTTGATATCCAATTTTTGGGTGCAATACAATATTTTCCCTACCTCATTTGTAAGCTCTTAATATTTGGTAGAGAAGGTGAAAAGAATCCAATAATGAATGGGAGTAAGTGTGTGTTTAAGTAAAGACTATGCATTAAAATGCACATTAATGGCACGTACTTCAATTAATGTATGGTGTATTCTGTTGCGTAGGAGAACAAACACAATCCAATTCTTAGTTTTTAGTAAGACCATGTTTTATGCAGGTCTTTTCAAACAGTTCAAAATAAAATAACTTTATTTTATAGCACTCGACGTCATAAAAGTTTTATAACACTCCAGTGTTCTGAACTTTTATGTTCCAAGCGCTTCTATTGTTTATTCAAACATTTGATGTTTTAATTACAGCAAGCGTTAAGTGTAGCTGTGGAAAGTTTCGATGAGCAATAAGAAATTCTAGCAGCGATAGAGAGAGAATAACTTTAAATTAGAATCCAGGTATTATACACATTCAGTCACGGTTGCTTCGCTAAACATCCTAACAGAATTCATATTTCAGATTCTCCTTCGTGTAATTACTGTGATGGACAGGTAGAAGATTGTGATCACCAGGGCCCGGATGTTTAGCTTTTTAACCTATTTTTCCTCGCTGTTTAATTAAAAAAGTTCAAGATACATTTTTTTCACAGTTCCTGAAGCAGAATATGCGAGTTTCATTACAACTAAAGATATTTAAAGAGCTGCTTTATCTTCTTCAAATGAAGAATACTATAAAACTCTTCAATAACTTGGGTGAAATAAAACTCTTCTGCATTACCAGCACCAAGAAATCTCCCGAGTGTCTCACCCTTCCTGCTTTCCTTGCAAATACTAAGTATAATTTTTGTACCAGAAGCTATTCACTGGTTGGAAAGTATAACCCTATCACTCAACGGTGCTCTGAATATCAATGGCGATATTTCCAGAAAAGATGTATCTGGAGCAGTGAGAGTTGACATCATGGAACCTGCAGAAGATACTTCAACGCAATTTATTATTACAGGGAATATACAGAAAAATCTGACGTGTTCCATTCAAATGACGTTCTCTACATCTCTGTAACAATGTATTGTTGAAAATATTACTCTTCTATCTACTTCATGTTAATAGAGATGAAATTATCATAAATGGTCTTATTACTTGCTTCCTTGTAAGTAAAGGGGAAATAAGAGTGTACCATAGGATAAAGCGATAGTCAAATCTTTTAAAAACTGGAGCTATATATTGAAATTCCTTTGCTTGAACGACCTGGAGTTGACGAATAACTTGGATAAGAGAATTGTGTAATACAATACAATAACAAGGACTATCTCAGAAACGGCCAGCTCTACTAAAATAACGCACATAAAATAAATTATGTGTTTTAACGTGATCTACACTTTTTTGTTTAGCAAGTTTTTGTCTATCTCTTGCGTTTACAAGTTATGCAAAATTCAGCAAAATTCATCTAATGTGATCTTCAGAGGCTATTCCCAGAAAATCTGATAGAAATTTTATTTGTCATGTAAATATCTTTAATATACGATATTTAAATAAAAATCCTTAGAGCCATTTTGTACAAATCAAAATTTTCGATAGTTTGGTAGAGGGAATTTTCTTGAAAATCTTTGTGACGTATATTTAGGAGATACCAACTTTGGTATTTAATGGACTTTTCTAAAAATACTGTTGTTGGATTCAGGGGTCTCAAAACATGTTTCCGGTGAAAACTGGGTGTCAAATTTTTGGGTGGAATACAATACATCCTCCATACACATGTACATAGTACGTGTAGAGAAAGTAAAAATTACTCCGTACCTGCTGCATTATATATATGCCGTGCGGTCCAAAAACGTCAGTTTCCATTTAAGAAACTTTTTCGTCACACAAGAACTAGTTATGTGATAACAGGATACGCTTACGTCAGAAAATTTGTGTGCGTATATAGTTATATATTGAAATGCAATAATAATAATAATTACAACAACCATAAAAGAAACAGTAAAATAATTCTTCGTCGATAGGTATCTTTGGCAACGTGAACTGTTTTGAAAAAAGTACACAATTAAGTCTTTCAAATCTATGAAAAGTAAAAACTTATTGGTGTCTATACATATTCACAAATCAAAACGTAAAACCTATTTTAAGCTCACAGAAAACCTAAATTGATGGTTTGCGGTACCCGAAATTCCGAGCCATACTGATCGCATATCTTTTGTATGCTCGCAAATATGAACAGCAATAGAACCTTTTTAGAATGAGATAGTGATTTGGGTATCCATTTTCCATGCAATATTGCTCCATAACATGCAAGCATGTTTTGGCGTATATACTCTGTGTTAACGTTTTAAACAATGCAACATACAAATATTATATATGGTACATTAATTCACTCAAAAATGCTTTAAGACTTGCAATTAATAATTATTGTTTTTGTCTGGCTGTATGGATAATATCTAACTGCCAATAAATTTAAAAAGTCATATTCATAGATAATATACCAATTACTTGCTAACAAATAGTGAATTAACACCAAGTGGCCCAACAATGCTGTATTTCACGTGTGCAGATAACCCGTTGTACGAAGTTGCTAAATTCAACGGGACAATTGGAAGAAAACACCGGTCAGTGGCGGGTGAGCAAATAGCGACAGAAACCTTCTTGTATTCTTCTTAAGTATAAACGAAAACGGAAAGAGAATCGCACTCTAGCAGTTTCCAGTCCACGATGATATGTAAGAAAGGGAAAACATTATTAACTGCTTTCTGCTTCATTGCAGTTTTGAGTTTTCCTTCAGTGGATCTAGTGTTTAATGTTAAATAAGAACGATGTATACACAATTACAAAACAAGGTCTTGTTGAACACTAACAGGTACTGATGTGCTCCATTCATATGACTTTCTCTACATCTCTGCAACAAATTATTGTTAAAAAAGCTTATGCTTTTATTTAATTCATGTTAACCGAGAAAAAAGTAGCAGATATAATCTTATTACTTGCTTTCTTGTAAGCAGAAGCGAGATAAGGGAGTACAACACGTTAAAAGATAGTCAAAAGCTGGTTGGTATGTGACTGAAGTTCCTTTGTTTGTATGGACAGGAGTTGACAAATTCCTGTGTGAGAAAAGTATAAGTTTTTCAAAGCTGAAACCAAAAACAAAGAATATCTCAAAAACGATAAACTCTACAAAAAAAAAAAAAAAAAATGTAACATAAGTTGTGTGTTTTAATGTGCTCTAAATATTTTGTGGTAAGTTTCTGTTTATCTCTTACGTTTTAGCAATTATGCAAAATTCCGTAAAATTCATCCAGAATGAAGTAGTCTTCAGAGGCTATTCCCAGAAAATTAAAGATAAACATTTTAATTGTCAGGTAAATATCTTAATATATGATATTTTAATGAAAATCGTTAGAGCCATTTTTGGGCAAATCAATGTTTTCGAAAAAAGTTCCATGTAAAGGGTATTTGAGGGTGGGGGGTTTTCTTGAAAATCTTCGTGTCGCATCCTTGGAAGATATCAAACTTAAATACCAAGTTTGGTATTTAACGGTACTTTCGTTTTTAGCTATGCTGTCCACAGACACACAAACACACACGCACTCAAATGGACCTTTTTCCAAAAATGCTTTTTTTTTTGATTCAGGGGGACCCAAAAAATGTATTTCCGCTGAAATCTCGGTATCGAATTTTTGGGTGAAATACAATGCCTTCTCTATACACTATGTACACAGTACGTGTAGATAAAGTAATAAAGGCTCTGCAACTGAGGCGGAAGGCAGGTAACAATGTTTTCGGTCTCTTCCATGTCATCACGGGTCATCACGGACTGGAAACTGCGAGAGCGGGGCTCTCTTTCCGTTGTCGCTGTTATGCAAGAGATGTGCAACGAATATCGCTCGCTCTATTTGTTCACCCGCCACTGATCGGAGTTTGCTTCTAATCGCCCCGTTGAATTTGGCAACTTCTTTATCGCACGAAGGGCTATCTATAAACCTGAAATACGGCGCTGTTGGACTTTCTGGTATATAGTAGGGTTTAACTCGTGGGCGTATCCGGCTATAAATTATATGGGGGGGGGGGCGATCTTTTGGTTTTCAACGGTTAAGTTTGGGGAACAATTTTTGTTACGTTATATTTAATTTTTACTGTTGATAAACTTATATCTTATCTAAATAGTACAACAAATCCCATTACAAATACTGTCGCCAAGAAAAAGTAAGAAAAACAGGTGTGACTCACGAGGGGCTATTGTCATACTGATGTTACACATCGAAATTTTTTTTTCAGTGCAATTATACGGGAAAAATGTCTGCATGTAGACTTTCCCTACAATGGACCCTAGTTTGACAAGAAAGTATATATACTAGAACTATTAAAAATATATCCATTTCCTTGAATATATCACTATTTAATATTTATTAAACGAAGAAACTTCATAAATGTACAATTTGTACCTCTTCAGTGTTTCTTGGCAGTATCCATTATTTGAGTGGGGGATGAGGAAGTGATACCTAATTGTAGCCGATTTTCTAGGAAAGAGGGGAGAGGAAAATAAATAAAAGGTTGCTGCAAGTCAGTAGAAATAAGTGTAATTCATAAATAAGCAGAAATTGTGGTGTGAACAAGAAAATAAAAAGTCGCTTGTTTTTAGAAGAAAATAAAGGAATAATGTTCACGAGAGGGTTATGTAGATATATGCAATAAATAAGAAAGGAAGGATTAGCGTGGATGAGAACGCAGCATTACTTTTGAAAAGGATGAAAGGAAATGAACTATAATGTTGTGCGGGGAGCAAGACAGTATTGTTCACTGTTTAACAGAACGTAGAGAGGTGAAGTTAGAGAAAATAAATTTTCGAACCCAAAAAGATAGTATGCCAGGAAAGATGGTAGCGCTGAAAATGTTGAATATCAAGGGAAAGAGCAGAATTAAAGAAATAGAGCAATATTTGGGAAAGATAAAACAAAAGTGACAAAAATAAAGAGAGAGACAGACAAAACACAAGAGAAAACAGAGATTGGGATGGTATAGTTATCATTAACCAAAGGCTGCACTCGCCAACAGCCAGGGAATTATACGGATGTAGTACATAATCGCTACTCAAATCCTTGTGCATCAGGATAAGTAAACCAATTTAAGTAAAATGACATGCTTTTTTAATAATTGTAAATAAGATAGATCTAAAGTCAGCCATTACAATTTAAAATTTGGCCCTTTTTTAGTGTAGCCAATAATTTTATCATAAAGCCCTCCTTTCAGAGGTGCAACATTTAAAATATTAATTCAAAGTAATAATTTCAAACTGTAGCTGCAAAACTCTTCAAGATAAAAATTCCAGGCAAACCCATGGCTGAACTAGAGAAAATAATCCGTCTTGTACTGCCAATGTGAAATTAAACTTACTTAAAGACCGCTTATCTCTCGAATTATGAGGCAGTCCCGGGGGAAAGAATTATTAAGAAGAGAAATATAAGTCATAGCCAAGAATATAAATTATATCACGAAGATAAAATATAAATGTAGAGTGAAAATGGGAAGGATAGAAAGATTTTAACACGTATAAATCACGAGCTCGGGGTACAAGATCCGTTATCTGCCGTGCGTTGACCCGAGGGAAAGGGGCGAGAATGCCCTGCCCAAGGGTAACTAACGGGACCCAGCAAAGCAATGATCTCCGCTGGTCAAGGGGGGCGCTTTCTGAGACACTTGGTGAAGGACCTCCGAACAACCAAGATGTGAAATTTAGAATCTGTGATGGAGCCGAACAGGCGACATTTTAAGGCACTTGACGAAGAAGATATGGTATTTGAGCTCGTGGTGCAATCCTTAGTTGTGACGGAAGTAAGTGATTTTAAGACCGATCATAGAACGTAATAAATCACGGCCTCAACATTAATAAACAATAACATTAACGGGCGAGTAAAGTGTAACGTCAGAGTAAAAAAATAAGAAGTATACGCCTGTGTTTTACGGCGGAAAAAGGCCGGAATCAACTAATAAAGCACTTGTGTCTCACCACAACCTGAAAGAGTATCCATGCTAATAAAAACCCTGAGTAAAGCCAACCACAAACCTACACCATTTCCCATAAACATATAACCTGCACCCCTGGACACGAACAAGTACCGCCCCAATTTCTATAGATATAATTAAGACATTTTTACAGATTAAAGATACAACATCTGTAAGCAATTTAGTAAAATTTAGAAATAAATATTTACTACAAATTCTTATGTGCTACATTCGCATTATCTTCTTCACTCACTATTCTACAAACTGCTCTTCCAAAAGTCTTCTATTTACTTCTTTTAATCGAAAGCAAAATAATTTTTTTTAAAAAGCAGAATACCATGTAATGACTTTGAAATCCTGTATTCCTTCGTGGACCGCGAGGAAAAACACAAATTTGTTGCAGAATAGGTAGATAAAGTTATGTAAATGGGAATGCAGAAGTTTTTTTTTTTTTCAGGAAGTCTCAAAACATGTTTTTCCGTCAAAATCTTGGTATCCAATATTTAGAGGTACTTCCTCTACTTGTGTAGGTCAGCATGTGAGAAATTAAACCCAGAATGTATTCATATAAATACCTTATGTAAGGAAGCTTCGCATATTTTATTCTTATCAAAAATATAAAACTTAAAAGTTGATTAATTTACACTTCCTATCTCCTTGAATGGCTTGTGACATTTTCCTCCCATTCCCTTTCATTATGAATGCAAATCCTATTTTCTGTGAGGCTGTCGATAGGTAGCAGACACAAAATGTCATCGTTACCATATGCCATCCAGTTCAATTCTGGACTGACGTAAAGGGATGAGCTTGGCTTAGGCGAAAGAATTTTCCTTCATTATCCGTGCGTCCTTTCCTCTTATCGCCTCAAGATATCTTCGCCTGTCCTCCAAGTGATATTGGTTTCGTCTTTTCCCTCAAGTCGGACGGTGGGTCGACTCAGCCTTTCTCGCGAGATGAGTCTTTATTCTCGCCGGGCAATAAAAATCAGTTAGATATTTCAGCTGCGTTTATAAACTTAACCTATAAATAACAAACAGAAAAATCTAGTGTTATATTCACATTACTTTCTCTAAATCTCTGTAATAAATTATTGTTAAAAAGTTTATACATTAGCAGAAATGATTTCCTGTGAGCAGAAAGGAAATAAGGGAATACACTAGGCTAAAACGATAGTCAAATCTTTTAAAATATAGTTGCCATGTAGATGAAATCCTTTTCTATGTATTGCCAGAAGTTGACAAATTCCCGTATGTGAAACGTTTTAAGTATTTTAAAACTGAAACGAATAACAAGGAATATTTCAAAAACGATCAACTTCACGAAAAAATATATGTAACATAAATTGTGTGTTTTAACGTGCTCTACAGTTTTTGTGTGGAAAGTTTTTGTCCATCTCTTGCGGTTTAGCAGTTATGCAAAATTCCGGAGAATTCATTCAGAATAAAGTAGTTATCAAAGGTTGTTTCCAGAAAATTTTAGATATACATTTTATTTGTCAGGTAAATATCTTAAATATACGATATTTTAATCATTTTAGAGAATATCAAAATTTTCGAAAAAAGGTCCATGTAAAGGGTACTTGCGGGTCGGGGGATTTTTTCAAAGTCTACGTGTCGCAACCGTGGAAGATACCAAACCTAAATACCAAGTTTGGTTTTTAACGGACTTTTCGTTTTTGAGCTATGCTGCCCACAAAAACACACACACACACACACACACAAACGGAATTTTTCTAAAAATGCTTTTTTTGGATTCAGAGTGTCTCAAAACATGTATTTCCGGCGATATCTTGGAATCTAATTTTTAGTGCATTACAATACCTTCTCTATACACTATGTATATAGCACTTGTAGAAAAAGTAAAAATCTGATATGTTATAATCACATGACTTTCACTACATCTCTGTGACAAACTATTGTTAAAAAGTTTATACATTAGCAGATATGATTTTTTTGTGAGCAGAAAGGAAATAAGGGAATACACTAGGCTAAAACGATAGTCAAATCTTTTAAAAGCTGGTTGCCATGTGGATCAAATCTATTTCTATGCATTGCCAGGAGTTGACAAATCCCCGTATGTGGAAAGTTTTAAGTAATTTAAAACTGAAACGAATAACAAGGAATATCTAAAAAATGGTTAACTCTACGAAAAAATATTTGGCATGTAAATATCTTAAATATAAGAGATTTTAATCAAAATCGTTAAAGCCATTTATTAGAAAATCAAAGTTTTCGATTTTTTTCCATTTAAAGAGTACTTCGGGAGATTTTCTCGAAAACCTTCGTGTCGCATCCTTGGAAGATGCCAAACTTAAATACCAATGGACGGACCTTTTTTCAAATATGTTTTTTTGCGGTGAAATCTTGGTATCAAATTTTTTGGTGTAATACAATACCTTCTCTATACACTATGTACATATTACGTGTAGAGAAAGTAAAAATCTGAGGTTTTCCATTTCAGATGACTTTCTCTATTTATTCTGCAACAAATGATTCTTACAAAAGATTATTCTGCTATATATTTCATGCTAAGGGCGATAAACATTATTAGAAATGGTGTTACTACTTAGTTCCTTGTAAATAGAAGGAAAATAAGGGAATACACTAGGCAGAAACGATAACCAAATCTTTTAAATGCTGGTAGCAATGTGATGAAAAATGTTCTCTTTGAACCGCCAGGAGTAAAACAAGAGAGGTATGAAATGAATGTTGTCTTCTCGTTTGAGAAAAATTAAGTATCTTAAAATTGAAATCTACAATATGGTATATGTCGGAAATGACTAATTTCACAAGAAAATGTATTTGACATAAATTGTGTGTTTTGACGAGATTTGCGCCTTTTGTATTGCAAGGTTTTGTCTGTCTTACGGTTTACCAGTTACGCAAAAGTCATTCAGAATGTAGAGGATATTCCCACGAAATTAAAGTATACGTTTTATTTGTACTAACAAATTTTTGTAATCCTAATCGTTAATCATTTTTGAGGAATTACTTTTTACTTTCTCTACACCTGCTATGTACATAGAGTATAGAGAAGGTATTGTAATGCACCCAAAAATTCAATACCGAGATTTCACCGGAAATACATGTTTTGAGACCTACTGAATCAAAAAAAAACATTTTTAGAAAAACGTGTGTGTGTGTGTGTGTGTGTGTGTGTGGTCAGCATAGCTCAAAAAGTCCGTTAAAAAACCAAACTTGGTATTTAGATTTGGTATCTTCCAAGGATGCGTCACGAAGATTTTCAAGAACATCCCCCCCACTCCCAATTACTCTTTACATGGAACTTTTTTTGAAAATTTTGATTTTCTAAAAAATGCTCTAACGATTTTGATTAAAATATCTTATATTAAAGATATTGACCTGACAAATAAGGTGTATATCTTGAATTCTCTGGGAATAGGCTCTGAAGACTATTTTATTCTTGATGAATTTTGCCTAACTAGTAAACCGTAAGAGACGGGCAAAAACTTAACACACGAAAAATGTAGAGCACGTTAAAACACACAATTTATGTTATATAAATTTTTTTCGTGGAGTTCATCGTTTTTGAGATATTCCTTGTTTTTGGTTTCAGCTTTGAAAACTTATATTTTTCTCGTACAGGAATTTGCCAACTCGTGTCCATACAAACAAACGTACTTCAGTCACATAGCAACCAGCTTTTGATTATCACTTTAACCTATGGTACTCCCTTATTTCGCTTCTACTTATAATAAAGCAAGAAATAAGCCTACTTCTGCTAATTTTTCTCGATTAGAATGAAATAAATAAAAGCATAAGCTTATTAACAATAATTTGTTACAGAGATATAGAGAAAGTCATGTGAATGGAACACATCAGATTTTGTTTTTTATGTAAGAGATGGCTTGGTGTGGGAGTGTTTTCATTAAACTCTTCGTGTCGCATCCTTAGAAAATGTTGAACTTAAATTTGAAGTTAGATATTTAATCCACTTTTTGTTTTTGAGATATGCTGTTCACACACACGCACATAAAAACGTGCAGTTTTTCTATAAATGTTTTTCTTTTTTGGATTCATGGGCAAAAGCGTTAACCAAATCTCTTAATAGCGGGTCGCTATACGATGTATTTGAACTGGCGTATAGGACATGAATGACAATACAAGTCAATTGCGGAAACGATTAACTTACAATTAAAAAAGAAATATATAAATTGTATGCTTTACCGAGATTTACATCTATTGTGTAGTAATATTTACCTACATATCTCTTAGGGTTCAACTTCTACGCGGAAGTTATTCAGAATGTAAGAAACTGCAGAGATACTCCCATAAAATTCAAGATACAGATTTCATTTTTCTTGAAAATATCTTCAAATATCGGTGAATTTACTTGGAAATCTTTGTGTCGCAATCTTGGGATGTTGAGTTTAATTTTGAAGTTAGGTACTCAATCGAAGTTTCGGTTATGTGATATATTGTTCACACACACACAAATCTTTTTCTTAAAAGCCTTGTTCCCATCACGAAAGTATCTCTGTACCTTGGTCCACCGATCAGCTTTCCCATTTGCTTGAACGTCGTAATGCTCACCATAGTTCAACCCCTTGAGCAAAATGACAAAGCTATCAGAGTATTTAAGCAAGCAATACCATTATGATTTAATGATACTTTGACTATTTGTGACGATAACAGCTCAGGATAGCAAATTCATCTTTCTACGTGAAAGCCTATGTAATACTTCTTAAGACTTATACTAGTGTTTATCCTTGTGGACAAGCCATAGACACCTGCTCCCGACTGAGCCCATATTCGATACGTACGCAAACCACACCGTTGGTTTCGGAATGTGTTGGACATAATTTCTTTAGTCAAGTTGTCTCAAGTTACCTCGAGATTAAGATTCATTAGGTATATTCATAAAATCGAGCCCCAGTTATTGAGCAACCTATTATGCAATTATTATATGCTGTTTCCGATCTCTGGTAACGAATTTCCCTTTGAAATTGTAATGTTCCCATCACTTATCATGCTTAATAGACTTTCCTTCATCATAGTTACAGCTCTACACCTCAGTTTTCATTGCAGAAGGCTTTTAAGGAGTTAATTTTTTTTCCCAACTCTCTTTACAAACTTCCCATAAACCATATACAGTAAGTGGACGTCCGTCCCCCAAAGTTCTTTTCTGAGATCCAATTGTACAAAAAACTATAGGTGATGTATCATGTGACTTCATGTCCCTAGAAAATTGAGGCTTGAACCTGATAAGTGACTGGGAACTTTATCCTGGAGCACTCAGGCATTTGTGTCTGCGCCATACAGAGCCCGGATGTTACGGGGTCATTAACTTTATCCTGATAGTATTGGGAGTTGATTTCGATCTGTTTAACAATTCGGCGGATTGTCAACTTGCAATATCTGTCGATAGCTAATCATATAACCTTTAGAAAAAATGTCCTTACATTCAGAGTTCCATTTTTGATAAATGTTTTCTTTTCCTTTGGACGGTAGCAAATTATTTTGGGTAGACGGTAGTTTATGTCAGCCACTTAGACGCATGCCTCATTCAATATTACAACAAACTTTCATTTTTCGCCCACCAGGTGCCTGCCATACAATTTCCTACTGTTGGTGCGACGCTCTGAAATATGATGAGGCAACAATTTATAACAGTTTCTCAAGTTCAAATCTCTGTTTACTACCGTATTAACAGTTTTTAAAGATAAGAACTATAGCTTTCCTGGCGACGTGTTAATTCAAAATTTTCTCGGGCTTCTAGCCAGGTAATAACTTGGCTTGACACCAACGTTTCGAAGAAGTGCATCTTCCTCGTCTTCAGGGTGAACTGAGATCAGTTGGAAGTTCCTGAAGACGAGGAAGATGCACTTCTTCGAAACGTTGGTGTCAAGCCAAGTTATTACCTGGCTAGAAGCCCGAGAAGATTTTGAATTAGTTTTTAAAGATGTTCCTAGTTTTCAGGCTCGTTGTGTGGCTGTATTACTGTCTGAGACAAGGTTTTGACTTTCTTCGCCATGACTGGAGTACGGTTTATTTGCAGGTCGCGGGTTTGCCTGTTTCATTTTAGAATTAATTGCATACAGCTTTTTTCCTTTTCACTTAACACAGGAAAATGAAATTTCGCTTCTTGCACACCTCAATAATAACGGAATATTTGCAGTTTGCATCGAAAGGGCGACAATGTAGTCTTCTAAAAATGGTTCCATTTGTTTCGGCATTGTTGCAACTGGCACATACCTACTAACTCTAGGCAGGTAAAGCTGTGAACTGGTATGTTTATCGAGCTAAGCATGCCTTTGACTCGCAAATAATACAATAAGCACTTGGAAATTTGTTTCTAGAGATCAGAAACGGTCTTCCATATTGCACATAAATAATACCTCATCTAAAGACCAAAACTTGGCTCGATTCAAAATCAAAATATTTTTAAAGAACTACTATGATTTATTTAAGGCTAATAAATAAAACTTTTGGTGAAACGGAGTACCTTGGAAATAAAATGACATTATGACGTTTAAATACACATAAAATGTTATCAATATCCTGTAAAAATACTACAATTTTACGTAGAATTTAGTATTTTCATGCATAAAACTACTGAAGGATGTGTCGGCGATCATTTTATAAGTCTCTTAGTATTAATAAGAAAATAGCTCTGGATCGTTCAATTGAAATATGTTCAGTGCTTACTTACCTTAAGATACATGTGCAGAAATGAAAGGCTAGAGTCCTCTGGAGGTGCATTTTCATTGCACCAGCAAATTCTAAGTAGCGACGTACTTTGCTGTTTCGATGATCGAAGCGAGGTTTACCAAAAGTATTCTTTATGCATCTTATTTCCACCTTGGCCAAAGTCGCAGCTGTTAGCTATAAAACAAAAGAAAGGCAGTATAAATTACAGATAATAACACTTTAGTTTATATATAATAAAATTCTGAAATAAAAATAAATAGTTTTCTATAAATAATTAAAGAAACCACACAGATATTCTCTGTCAATTTGAATTCCAGCTTTGTTTTAACCAGATTTACTATGATTACCATTTTGATAATCATTGCAATTTTCGTAGGCCTTCAACATTTGACATAACATTCTTTATGCAGGGAGGAAAGTAAATATGAAGCTAAACGGTACACGAGAATTACACAAAATATTGGTAACATTTGGAAATTATGACCGATCGTGATTGCGCCGTAGTAACATGTACGAGTTGCATACCGAAGGTCATGGGTTCCTGACCCATAAGTTTTTTTTCGGGGAATTTCTCGCTTTATCAGGCGAATGTTGGGAAGGTTCATTGTAGGGAGGTTTCTTCAAACTGTTGGTTTCTTAAAGAATTTTGCTTTTACAATGAAATCATACATTTAAGAATAAGGGCAGTGAAATATTGGTTATGCATAGTACGGGAGCAATTTACTCCATTACATTGCATGATCAGAAATTTACATGTTCCCGTCTGAGAAAAGTTTCAAGTATTTTAAAACTGAAACTAATAACAACGAATATTTGAAAAGCGGTTAACTCTTAGAAAAAACGTATACAGATACTTGTATGCTTCAATGAGATTTTTTGTGTGGTAAATTTTTTCTTCTTTTACTGTTTTCCAGTTATGCAAAATTCAGCAAAATTTGTCCACAATAAAGAGGTTTTCAGAGGCTATTCGCAGAAAGTTCAAGATATACATTTTATTTTTCATGCACATATATTTAATCAAAATGTTTAGAGCCGTTTTTGATGAAATCAACATTTTCGAAATTGTTTCCATCTAACTGGTAGTTTGGGGTGAGGAGATTTTCCTCAAAATCTTCGTGTCGTAGGCTTGGAAGATAATAAACTTAAATACCAAGTTTGTCATTCTACCAACTTTTCGTTTTTGAGTTGTGTTTTCACAGACACACACACACACGTAAACACACATACGGTCCTTTTACTAAAAAAGTATTTTTTAGATATAGGGAATGTATACCTCCTGAGAAATATCGGTATTGATTTTTGGATACAGTGCAATATTTCTCTACCTACATATGTACTATGTAGAGAAAGTAAGAATTGTTGAATATAAAGGGAAGTTTGTGGTACGAATTTTCTTGAAAACCTTGGAGTCGTATATTTGGAAGATATTCAGCTTAAATACTAAGTTTGGTACTTAACTGACGCAGAAACAAGGCACACTCGGACGTTGGAATCGGATGGAATCGGATGGAATCAAGAATGGGTAACTGCTCAAAAATTTACTAGACCCGAACCAATTTTTGTAAAATTCAGTGATTTGCACGACTTTCCAATAATTGTTTGAATCTATATTCACAAGTTTTTTTGTTTTTTTTAATTCCTTTCAATAATTTTAAAGTCTATGAACATTTTCAAAGCAAATAAGGGCATGCTCTAAACAGCCAACGATTTGATGGCTTTGAGCAATGTAATGTGTTTGAAAGTGTGTCAACGATAAGATGGCTGAAAGCGAAAAATTGTCAGGCATATTTCCAGACTATACAATAAGTTAATTTGATATAGTGCAGTTAACCAATCAATTTGTGTTATTTTACTGCATTCCTAATCTAAAGCTATGTGCGAAAGTACTATGCAGTGACACATTTGATTGCAAATTGCGATACTGCAACGTTAATTGTAAATTACTTTGCACGTGATAAATTATTATCAAGGTGTTAAGAAGGGGTTCAGTTTAGCAAAAAGATAATGTGTAAATACCGCATTTATGACTAAGTCAAATCTCGCCAGATCTTGGCCAATGTTTCCAACGTTTTTCAACATTTGACAATTTGTCTTGTGGGATTTAAAGCTCTATCTGAAGAAGCATCCCTGAATGGATTAATCATTCCACCAACTGCGATAGGTTCAAAGTTAGCAGAGAGATGCAAATACAGTACGAGAATGACGAGCAATATATTCTCCTCACTCACGATGATGTACAACTCAATAGATCTGAATTAAATCTGATAACCAGGTTCATGATGGGACATTGTAAACACCTGCATTTAATGGGAATCTTTCGAGAGCCGCCAGTATCCAAGTCCTGTAACAAAGGGGATGAAACTGCCTCTCATATAATAATCAAATGTGATGCACTAGGTAGGAAGAGCTCGTATGAACTTTTGGGCACAATAAACACAAATGATAATCTTCCTAAAATATGTATCTAGTTAACAAGCTACTTTCCCTAATTCATTGCGGAGCATTTAACTAAAACAATGGTGATATTTGCATATGTGAAATTTATTTTCCTTTAAATCAAATAATATGAATTCTAAAATTTAAAAAAAATATACAGTTTTTCCCGCTTGGGGCACTTTTAACTACCATTAATTGAAATTATAGATGAGTAGGCGTATGCTCGTTAATAGGCACTCCCGAATTTAAACCTTAGTATCTCGCAAACTTTTTTCAAACACTTTTTCAACTCTAAATGTTGCACACCATGTAATTTGTCTTTAACTTTTTAAAAATGTTATACTGTCTCTTAAAAGCATACTAAAGCGTATGTTAATATTAATTTTTGGAAAGTATACTTCTATTTTTATAAAAAAAGGTAATTACATTTTCAAAAATCAAGAGTTTTGGAGAGTACGGAAAGTAATAATTTTTCTCCACTAATTAGGCCTAATATACAAAAACATAACATGACATTTGCTCATTTGCTCTAAAACTGTATTGCTGTATGTAAATGCTTTTGAAATATACAGAATGTATCTAATTTTATTTAGAATAATGTATTTAGTTATAATATTATTTAAATAACCATGTAAGGTATGAGTGATGCATTGCAAAAACATCAGTATTACATACTGTGTATAATAATTATCTAGTGTAACTTTCAACAAGATTTCTTAGAGATGGTGGATTTTCAAAATGTCACAGTTACATCATCTTAAGGTTTCAGTTTTAAGGACAATTACAATCCAACTCCAAGTCCAGTCAAGTCAAGTCATCGAATATGTTCTCTACCTATTAAGTACATTATGCATAGTAAAAAAAGGTAAAAGCACGCCTAAACAAATGGGCATTCTACAACATGATTTTTTTTCTGTAATGGACCACAATGGACTGAAAACATATTTTCAATGAATTCCCGCAACAATTTCTGTATTTTAAGTAGCACCTACTCCAGGAAGTAAATCAAAAAAGGGCTAAATCGACTCTAGGGAATATACTGCTAGTAAAAATGGCTACATTCAAACAGCTATCATTTAGTTCAATTTATTTTAATATGTTAATATGTTAATATTTTTAACTACATTTGAACTACAAAAGTTTTACATGGATTTTCCATATTTAAATCCTTTTATATCATAAACTACTTTTTGAGTTAAGTGTTTTTATGGTTTTCATAATTTTTATTATTTAATTTGTTCTATATTGAATGATTCCCTTCCTACAATTTCTATTGAATAATTATTATTCAACGTTCCCCTGAGCGTTATTCTAAAGTAGTTGTCATTATTTCTGAAATCATAAGAACGTGTATTACAATTATTTTGATTTCTGTTATGTACAACAGCTTTTATACTTCCTTGTGTACACACAAACACACACACACACACACACGTGCGCGCGAAAGTTAACATTTTTAGTTTTTAAACAAGCTTTTACAAGTGTAATTTTTATTTATCTTGCCAAATATTCTGTAATTTAAATATTTTTCCATTTCTCTTTATGTAATACCCCTCCATAGGGTAATACTATAGTAGACTGCTATCTTACTGATGAGTCGCGTTACGCCTTTATTTATTATTTTGGTGATGTGTGCTACTTGGGATTTTCAGTTTTTTTCTTGATCATTCCCAGAAATTTATTTCGTCTATGCTTTTAAAATCCTATATTAATTTTATACTATTTAAATTGGGATTTGTAAATCCAAATTTATGCCTGCTGTCTTTTTGCTTTCTCTGGCATGTATGCAATGTAGATAGCAGGTAGAGAAGGTGTTGAATTTCACCGGAAATACATGTTTTGAGACTCTTTGAATACGAAATAAGCATTTTTAAAAAATGTCCAAGTGCATGTGCGTGTCTGTGGACATCATAACTCAAAAACAAAGAGTCGTTTAAATACCAAACTTTTCTCAAAAATGGCGTGTTGCTGTTAGATATATTTACATGTAAATAAAACATATATCCTGAATTTTTTGGGACTTTTTTATAACTGGTAAACCATAAGAGATAAGAAGTTAGTACAAAAAAAGAAAAAATTACAAATCTCGTTAAAACATACAATGCATGTGATATACAGTTTTTTTAACTAAGTAACAAGATATAATTTCTGCTAATGTTGATGTCAATAGCATGGTGCAGATAATTTCATTTATAACATCTGTATTAGAAACAACTCGTTATCATAGTTTCTATACGTTGGGTTTAAATCGTTTTATTTTGCTCAAACACACACACATTCACTCTCACATACCTGTTTCCAGAATCTGTGGGGGATACGGAATAATTCTGATTAAAGAAAAATTCCCCGGGACCTCGGGGGGGGGGAGAGTCTCCTCGCTGATCGCTCACCATGGAGGTAGTCTAGAATATTCTTTTGTAGAACAGATAAAGAAAGTCATGTGAATGTGGAGTGCTGGAATTATAATAATATTAATATATCAATGTTATTTCTACTACAAGAATAACCACTTATAAAGCTGAAGGAACGAATTGCTCAACCAGCATTCCACACAGGATGAACTCCTCCACAAAAAGGCAGAAAGCACCACGAGAATGCTAGCTACTAAAAATGCCATTCGCGGTTAGAATAAAAGGTATTTGAACACAAAGGGAAGCAAAACGCATTCGAGAGATACTGCGGGTTCACTAGCAATAGGCCACTATCAACGTTTTCATTTCCTGGTTATGAAAAAGAGTTCAAAAGGGCCGGGATATAACTTTAATGAAAACCAGTTCGAACCTTCAGCACGGAACGTATCATAATCATCGGGCGGAAAAACAGTCGGTTTCTCCGGCTACCGGTAAACCAAACGAAAATTATTAAAATGGATTCAAAAACGAACTGGAATGGAAAGCATACGTTTCTACACTGCTACAAAAACTTGCATACTCATTACAAAATCCATAAGGGATGAAAACAGAGAACATATTTTTAAGCAAATGTGTATGTACATTAGCGTGCGGTGACCGTTCAGATATCCGAAGCAATGAATATTGTTGTTTTTAAGTAAACAATAACAATCTGGTGTGTTCCATTGTTCCATTAACATGACTTTCTCTACAGCTCAGTAGCAAAGTGTTGTTAAAAGCTTATTCTTCTATCTACTCCAAGCTAATCGAGAAGAATATTAGCAGAAATTGGTTTTATTAATTATTTCCTTGTAAGTAGAAGAAGGTCGTCTCTTTAGCGCTGCTTACCAAGCGCGAGACCTGGGTTCGATTCCCGGTACCGGCGTGGGGATTTTTTCCCAGCTGGGAGACCTGGTCTGGGGTGCACTTAGCCTCGTGAGGACCCTGGAGGACCGATTGAGGAGCTACTTGATGGAGAAATAGCGGCTCCAGGTCATGCGCAGATGAGATGAGGAGCTGACCACGGTTTACATCTATAGAGGGTCAACATCTACATATATTTCATAGCTTTTAGCACTACAACCCTTCAAAGATCGAACAACATTACGTTTCTTAGCATACTATTTATAAAACAGGGTTTTTTCTGAAAACTACATTCTAATATTTTCAAAATGCTCCACGCGTCTCATATTTGTGTTTAAATGCAATAAGAATTTCCCAGAAGGTGCAGTATCCTAACAACATTCTGTATAATAAAAACATGCTATCATCTTTTTAGGTTTATAAAAATGTCATTATTGGCCCATCACATTTATTGGAAATAGTTTTCATAATACTTTTCTTGTGATTACAAAGTACAATATAAAAAATCTGATGTGTTCCATTCACATGACTTTCTCAACATCTTCTCAGCATTATTTTAAAAAGCTAATGCTTCTATTTACTTCATGCTATTTAAGAGAAAATTAGCAGAAATAGTCTTATTACTTGCTTCCTTGTAAGTAGAAGAGAAATAAGGGAGTACCATATATTAAAGTGATAGTAAAAGGCTGGTAGCATGTGACTGAAGTTCCTTTGTTTGTATGGATAGGAGTTAAGAAAAATATAAGTTTTTCAAAGCTGAGTCCAAAAACAATAAATATCTCAAAAACGAGCAACTCCACGAAAAAGGTTTATATAACATAAATTGTGAGTTTTATCCTGATTTACATTTTTTGTGCTATACGTTTTTGTTATCTCACGGTTTACCAGTTACGCAAAATTCAATAAGTCATCCAGGATAAAGAAGTCTTTAGAGGGTATTCTAAGAAAATTCAAGATATACATTTTATTTGGCATGTACATTTCTTAAATATAAGAGATATTAATAAAAACCGTTAGTCATTTTTGAGAAAATAAAAATTTTCTAAAAAAGTTCGATGTAAAGGGTAGTTGGGGGTGGGGAATTTTCTTGAAAATCTTCGCGTCACATCCTTGGAAAATACCAAACCTAAATATTAAGTTTGATATTTAACCGACTTTTCGTTTTTAGCTATGCTGTCCACAGACATACATGCACACACACACTGACGTTTTTCCAAAAATGCTTTTTTTTTATTCAGGGAGACCCAAAATATTTATTTCCGGCGGAATCTGGGTATCGAATTTTTGAGTGGAATTCAATACTTTTTCTATAAACTATGTACATAGTACGTGTAGAGAAAGTAAAAATTGTATACAATTTTCTCAAATTAGAAATGTGCAGAACATTTTTATTATACCATATATTTACATAAACTCAACACAATAATGTATAGCCTTTGGAATATTTATTCGATATGAATACAATTTGGTAAACATATTAAATAGGAATGCAAGCAACTTGCAATTTTCAAAAGAATCTATCGAAACATGTGGAAGTTTGGAAAGCCATCTCCATATGCATTGCACTTAAATAGCCTGTAAAACATATCAGGTGGCCCAAGTGCCCCATATTTAATTGTGCAGATATTCCTTCGTGAGTTAAACATGTTGTAGAACTCAATGGGGTTATTTCAAATTAGAACTCGGCAGTGCGGAACTAGTGTGAGCGAACTTCGTTTTGCCTCTCTTGCTTATCATCGGTAATATGGGCGTGTCGCGCCCCTTGAGAGGGTCACTTAGGGAAGTTCCCTACTGGTGAGTTAAAACTTATAACTCCGTTGAGTTCTGCAAATCTTTTAACGCACGAAAGGTTTTCTGCACACGTCAAATACGGGCAGTTGCGTCACTGAGAGCATTATCGGCAAATGTATATCAGCTTATTTTCCCAGTAATTTCCTTTCGCTCACTACCTATTATATTGAAACATTTTGGAAGAATAAACACATAAATAAAGATGCTAACTATAGGGAGGTTTCATAAGACGAACGTGAGCAAGAGTAGCCTCTTCGTATGTTTACGAAAGCAAGCGATTCGGAGCTTCCCAACATACCTTTTGTAGTTATAGTAGCGGGGCCAGGCACACGGATTTGTTGATATTGATTATGAGGCATTTTTTCATGTGCCCTAATTGGCGTTGAAAACTATATTTTCGTATCCCACACGACCTGAACAACAATATCAAGTTTATTCCAAATCTTCTCGGGCTTCTAGAAGCTAGAAGCCCGAGAAGATTTGGAATTAACACGTCGCCAGGAAAGCTTCAGTTCTTATTTTAATATCAAGTTTGTCGTTCGATGTCATTTCGAAACGTTGTGCACATTTAATAAAGTTTCTTTAAATAAACTTTTATAGAAAATAAATAATTTATGAACTTGAATTCAGTTTTGACAATTTACTAGGTCTTTTTTGCAAGATAAAGGGAATTTAAACTCCTTCCTTTTATACTTGGAAACAAATTATAGTAATTTTCTGTAGCTTTTGAACGGTTTCTTTTTCTATAGGCAAGCTTCAAGTGTAGGCATTATTTCAAAATGAAAAAATCTCTCTTCTCGAGAGCAATTTTTTATTCTCCTCAATGCCGAAAATGACCTTTCTGCAAAAATGCTGCGCTCACAGGAGTCGCATAAAAATTGATATTAACATTTTAATTCGCGAAAACTTTGTTTTAGTATTGAATTAGTGCTCAGTACTTCAAGCTCACTCATGGTTTTATTTCTAAACTCTTATACTGCTCATTACAGTCAGCTCCTTTCAAAATCGATTGGCATCCGTATGTATACAAGAAAGTTTGAAAGCTGTTTTAGAGAATGACTCATTGTTTTTATGAGACAATTCATTTAAACATTTTAATTTGGAATATTCTGAAAATCTTAAGTTATCAATGTTATCAAACACTTCAGAATACCAAGAGGTCCAATTTCCGCCTATCTAACTTGTGCATACATCTCTTGATGCATTAAAAGAGTTGCAGAACTCAATGGAGCAATTTCAAGTTAAATCTCGCCTGTAGAGCACTGGGCGAAGCGACCTTCCTTTTACCCTTGGCAATGATTGCAAACTTCTCACAAGTCTCAGCTGATAGGAAGACGTGTAAAGCAAAGGCCATTCTCCCCAGTAATATACTGGCAGATTTTAACTTGAAATAGCCCGTCGAGTTCCGCAATTCTTTTAACACGCGTCAAATACAGGACAGTTAGGCCACCTGGCTAGGAGGTTGCTCAGTCACCTTACATGCGGCTATTGAGAGTAGGTTTCTTGGATTTTCTGTTAACAGTGCAAAATATTACTTGCTTTGCTTGTTTTTAAAATATGTGTACAACACATCGAACATATTTAAGAGAAAAAAAATATAAAAGCAAAAATAAATTTGAAAAGCTTTCACTGGTGCTAAGCTATTTGACACAATTTCTGGTATTGCACTAAACACTAACTTAAATGTAATTATGTACCTGCATACAGTGTTCACCAATCTTGCAAAGTAATTCCATCGCGTTGGACAAAAGGAATACTCACTATTTTAAGCTTTATAGCTGAAAAAAAGGTTGAAAATATGACTTGTATGAGAGTCTAATAATAAAAAAGCAGTAATTTGTCGCTGAAAATTCTTTATTTTTTCTCGAAATTTCCAATCTGCTTCAGACACCTCCAAAACATAGTTTTTGAACGCATCAACGACTTCTTCTGCCGACGAAAATTGTTGCCCACGCATTTTATTCTTATGTTCGGGAACAAAAAGAAGCCATTGGATGAGTCATTAATTCGATTTTTTGTTTTAAAGTAGTCGGTTGTTAGACGAGATGTATGAGCACTCTCACTGTCTTACCATTCATAATTGACCGTTTTACGTTCCTTTAAAGGCATTGTTGCAACATGATCAGTTTTTCTGAAGAAAAAAAAAAACAGGCGACTACTATTTTCGCAGTGCTTCGAGTGTGAACAACTTTTGCTGGATTTGGTTCATCCTGAAATATCCATACAGTCAACTGCTGTTTACGTTCCGCTCATATGCATAGATCCATATATATCTATCTATATTATTTCTTGAACATTTGTGTGCACCTATTGTCACGATCAAACGACAGCAAAACTTTTTCAGGCCTGTTAAACAATCAAGACGGTTATGGTTGTTTTAAGGAAGGTAGAATAGAATTTGCGCTTGATGGCCAACCTAAAAATTAAATACTTCTACGCATCAAAGAAGCAGAACAGAGTTATCTGTAAAAGACTTACTGCTGCAGTAAGTTTTCTGGTGAAACAATACCTGGCCTTTTAAAGAGATGATGAAGTAGTCAATTCTATTAATCAAGGCAGTTATGTTAAACTGTTGAAGTACACTGCAGAATATTGTCTTCTTTTAGGGCAGTACTTAGAAACTTCTTCTATATTTAAATTAATTTGTAGTTTAATACAGGATTTCATAGTACTATTGCAATTATTTCGCGCTGTGGGTCAATAAACTGTTTTGACATGTCTGAGGAAGTTTACAATATCAGTATTGCTTCCCTAACGTTAACAATTGCATTTGTTTCGTAGAGTAATAAAAACTGGAGATACTTGGTGTAATAAAGCGTCGGTCAACAATAGAAAAAACTATGTGTACGATTATTAAATCGGTAATTTTAATGTTAACTCATTTCTTTGTTTGCTAATTCAAATCAACTTAAACCCCTTCGTCCTAAATAGTTCATTTTGCAACTTTTACTTTCTCTATAAGTATGAATTAATGTACATTGTTGGTAGAGAAGGTATTGCACTCCACCCAAAACTTGAATAACAAGATTTGACTGGAAACACATGTTTTGATGACACCTAAATCCAAAAAAAGCACTTTTGGAAAAAAGTGTGCGTGCGTGTGTGAGTTTGTTTGTGGTTTTATGTGTGCGAACAACGTAACATTACAAAGAAAAGTCGGTTAACTTCTTATTTAAGTTTAGTATCTTCCAAGAATTGCAACACAAAGATTTTCAGAAAATTCCTCTAAACCAATCTACCTTTATGAAAGATTTTCGACTTTTTATTTTATTTTCTCAAAAATAGCTAACGATTTTGACTAAAACACCATATATTAGAGACTTACATGACAAATAAAATTTATATCTTGAATTTCTTAGAAGAGCCTCTGAAGTCCTCTTCACTCTGAATAACCCTTTTTTTGACTGGTGAACCGTAAGAGATAGACAAAAGTTTGCATAAAAATGTAAATCTCATCAAAACACACAATTTATGTCAATCACGTTTTAGATATAATAATTTCCGAGATATTTTTGTTATTGCTTTTAAAATTTCTTAGATTTTTAAACAGATTTTTCTCAAATAGGAGGTTGTTATTCACTTTTCTCGTCCTGGTCATGCAAAGAGAAGGTAACTACAATTGTATCACATAGCGACCGACTTTTAAAAGGTCTGAGTATCCCTTTATCCTAATAAAGTCCCTTACTTCCTTGCTATTTAGAAGGAATTAAGTTATACAATAATTTCTGCTCATGTTTATTCCAATTAATACGAAGTGGGGAGAATAATAAGTTTCTGTAAGAATACTTCGCTAAACAAAAGGTAGAGAAAGTCATGTGATTGACACACATCAGATGTTTAATGAATAAAACTGCACTATGCAAAGGTAGAAATGCGTGTGTTAATGTAAGGAAAACCATACGAGTTTTTGCATCAGATTTTGATAAAATTAAAACAAAATAAAAACAAATAAAGAAAAATCACAAAAATTACTCTCCATATATTCAACGATCCATGCCCTCTCATCTCCCCAAACGCTGTGATGTATTTCGCCCTTTATGGCAGGCAGGAAAATACTTCATGGAAAGGAATGAAAGCTTGAATCTTTGGAATTCCATTCCTTCCTCTCTCCCTCCAGCAATGGAATTTAAAGAATTCGTGGTGCGATTCCTCGGCCCGACTTGCATTTTTCTTTTCTCCCTAATTTTCCAATGAAATTCAATCAACGTTTTGCCTGACGTTTAATTTCCGATATTTTTAAGCTTCATGAAGAACGACCCCGTCTCGATAAATTGGAAATCTATATGTATGCTAAGGTTGGTATTACTGACCAAATCAGCCTTTTGAGAGTCTAATTATACACTTCAATATATGTCTATAAAAGGAAATATTATCCTCTCAATAAATTGGATTAAATATGTGTTTTAAAATCCTTTTGACTTTATTTTTCGCTACCATGCTGATAAAACCCCTAGGCTATATCGGTTTATTTGTTTCGAATTTATACAGTCTCCACATTTACAGACACCGAGAAATATGACATGCGACTGTCGCCCTTGGGAGATCCCGAGTTTGATGCCCGTCGCAACAAGTGAGTGGTTCCCTTCTATCATGAATTTTCTGTCCATCATTTCCTGTCGAAAATATTTTTCGTTTATCTGTTTTAGGGTAGCAGGAGCAGGCGATGCCGTTTAGAGTGTTACGACAGGACGATGACAATTGTGCTATGGAACGACTGAGAATAGTTAAATATAGAAAAGCAAACTTATATGGTAAATATTGTAGTCTACCCAGTGCGGGGTAGGAATCACCCCTACACTGCGCATACTAGGACTAATAGTGTCAGAGATAGAACTATTCACGCCTGTGAGATGGAAGCATGTGGCCTCAAGGTACACAGGAGGGTGTACTTTTGTTTAGAAAAATCAGGAGTCATAAATAAATGTACAAGAGTGTGAAGAGACACAGGGCTTTTACTGTTAAGAAATAAGGTATGGTTAGGGGTGAAAAAAACCCAAACTACCTGGTACATCGTACATCTTGTAGTTTACAATCTATTAATAAAACTATGCTGTCTACCAGTACGTCTCACGATAGCAGCTTCGATAAACAATGCTCTTCTGACCTAGTTATAGAAGCTTTCATAATAAAACCCAAAATTATGCCAGCATTGCTTTAAGAGAGCACAGCTATATCAGCATTATAATATCGATTGCTAGTGCGACATTGTTCCTTGCTAAATGAAACATAGTTTACTCAAAATAACAATATATTAGATACCCTACAAAATATTTTAAATGCCGGACACCAATACAGATAGCATGGCATCGGTGGCGGCATTTAATTAGTAATGTAGATATAGATATAATTGTTAATGCATAACTGGTTACCAATAAATAAAATACGCGTAATTAATTATGAGTAGTAGAAAAAAGAAACAAAGTAAACTAAAAAGTAAAACAAAAGAAATATATATGCATAATAAGGGTATCAATTGATAATATCAAATAATAACAGCTTAGGCAAACTTTAAGTAGGAATAAAACATCTAAAATATGCTTACTTTTAAAAATAAAACTGTGAAACACAAATTATAAATAACAATGTAACTATAATGGCATAATAGTTTAAACAAATGACAAATAAACTTATACAATATGTTATAAGCTAAAGCTATTCATAAATAAAAATAAATAAATATAAGGAACCATTATCAATATAATATTATTTTATAAATATTTTAACATGAGAAACTGTATTAATATTAGAATTATAAAAATATTTAGAAAAATAAAAAAAAAGGATTGAGTAGTTGAAGTTGTTTAGTTTTGTGTGTTAAATAGTTGAATTTGAATTGTTAATGTATATTTTAATTGTTTTATTTAAGTTTGTTTTAAGCTGGTAGTTGTCAATTATATGTATATAATTGTATAAAATTGTAGATACACATTTTTGAAAATAAATTGTAAAGTCTGACATATTTGTTCTGGTATAAAAAATTAGGTGCCTGGGTATAGTATAAGGATTTTCTTTTCCTTCTTTTTACATTCTCTAGTATGTATGTACAATCTACGTAGTAGATAGAAAGGGTATTGTATTCCACCCAAAACATTAAACTTCGATATTTCACAGGAAATACATTTTTGAGCACCCAAAAATTTCTAACGTTGTTCCATTCACATGACTTTCTCTACATCGCTGTAACAAATTAGTGTTAAAAATCATATTCTCTATCTAATTTATATAATCGAGATACATATTAGTAGAAATTGTCTTAATTACTTGCTGTTTTGTAATTAGAAGGAAAATATAGCAATAAACTAGGCTAAAACGAATGTCAAATCTCTTAGAAGCTAGTTGCCATGTGGTTAAAATCCGTTTCTATACAGGGGTTTACAACTTTCCGTGTGAGAAAAGTTTAAGTATTTTAAATATGAAACAAATAACAAGGACTATCCTAGAAATGGTCAATTCCACGAAAACAACGCATATGACATAAATTATGTGCTTTAACGGGATCTAAATTATTTGTGTATTACGCTTCTGTCTAACTCTTACGGTTTACCAGTTATGCAAAATTCAACAAAATTCATTCAGAATAAAGTGGTCTTTAGAGGTTATTCCCAGAAAATTTAATATACACATTTTATTTGCCATATAAATATCTTTAATATACGGTATTTTAATCAAAATCATTAGAGACATATTTTAGAAAATCAAAATTTTCGAAATTTTTTCCATGTAAAGGGTAGTTTGTGGTGTGGGGATTTTTCTCAAAATCTTCGTGTCGCAGCCCTGGAAGATACTAAACTTAAATACCAAGTAGAGTATTTTACGGACTTTTCGATTTTGTGTTATCTTGTTCAAAGGCACACGTCACTCAGACACACACATGGATCTTTTTTCAAAAATACTTCTTTTGGATACAGGGAACCCTAAAACGTGTATTTTCCGAGAAATCTCGGTATCGAATTTTTGGGTGGAATGCAACACCTTCTCTATACACTATGTACCTAGTACGAGTAGAGAAAGTAGAATACGTGAAGACAAGCTGTAGCAATTCAAGCAGTATGGGCTGGACATCCATTATTTTGCTGTCACAGGTTCCTCCTAGTCTGCAGAGGAACTCTTTTAGTATTTGTAGAACACTGTCTGTTGGGAGTTTACGTTACTCCTGCGAGTTCAGTGCTTCTTCTATGAAAAAAATCTGTGTGCTCCATTCACATGACTTGTTTCTACACCTCTGTAACAAATTATTGTTAATATTGCTCTATCTACTTCATGCTAGTCGACATAAAAAATGTTATTACTTATTTCCTTATAAGTAGGAGGGAAATAAAGAAATACAATCAAATGTTTTAAAATGTGGATGCTATGGGATTGAAATCTGCTTCTTTGCGTGGCCAAGAGTTGACAAGTTCCCGTATGAGAAAAGTTAAAGTTTTAAGTATTTTAAAACTGAAACCAATAAGAAGGAATATCTCGAAAACGGTCAACTCCATGACAAAATGTATATGACATAAATGGAGTGCTCTAAAGAGGTGTACATTTTTGTGCAATAAGTGTTTGTCTATCTCTTATGGTTTACTAATTATGCAAACTTCAGAAAAATTTATCCACAATAAAGCGATTTTCAGAGATTAGTCCTAGAAAATTCAATAATATATCTTTTGTGTCATGTAAATATCTTAAATATCCGTGATTTTAATCAAAATCATAAATCATTTTTTAGAAAACCAAAATTTTCTAAATGTTTTCCATGTAAAGGGTAAATGAAGGTTGGGGGATTTTCTTGAAAATCTTCATGTCGCATCCTTGGAAGATACTAAACTTAACTACCAAGTTTGGTACTTAACAGAGTTTTCGTTTTTGAGTTATGCTGCAGACACATACTCATGCACGAACATTTTTCTATAAATGATTTTTTGAATTTAATGGGTTCTAAAAGACGTATCTCAGGTGAAATCTGTATCGAAGTTTTAGGTACAATATAATACCTTCTTTATACACTATTTACATAGTACGCGTAGAGAAATTAAAAGGGGCGTATGCGTTGTTGCTTCACTATCCCACATCACACGTTTAATCTCCATGGAGGCTGAAGTTCCATCTGTCGAAGCCAGCGGGGATTGTCAACGACCAACAATGCATGTTTCTGCAGTTTACCTGGCCATGATGAGTAAATATTGCTTTATCACTAAACTTGATGAATTTGGAGTATCGTGTTTTAATGCGTGTACAAAAGTCAAAACGATTCTCAAAATTGTTTCCATACAGCTCTTGATGGAGAGAGAGATGTGATAGGGATGCAGCCTATGTCGATGAAGAATGCGAAGTACACTTTCCTGACTCATGCCACTTCCACGTGGGGTAGTGCGGGAACTAATTTGCGGGCCTACTACAACAGCAGCCAAAACATTCATTTCTCCTCTTCTCCAGCCAATTATTTGTTTCTGTTAGGTTTTCTGGTTTTACACTATCAGTTTCAGGAACAGGTAGAAGAGGTTGATAAATAGTTGCCGAGATGTTTGACATATGCTAAATGCTCCTACATGAAAAGGCCTCCTCCAGCTATTCATTTGTTTATTCAGGTTATACTGAACATTTTCCAAGGCTTTAGTTATCAGTAAAAGGAAACAGTTATTCAATTAAAAATCAGTAATTATTTTTACTGATCAGTTTTAACTTTCCTTGTCAAGTAATTACTTATAAGGGTTTACTGAATTTTATTCAACTAACCCAGGAACTTCTTTTTGTTTCCAAATATGAAGAGTAAAGTTCGTGGACAACGATATTCGTCGGCGTTTAAAAACCATGTTTTGGGGTGTCTCAAACAGATTGGAAAACATGCCTTAAATGTAATCAAACGCATGAAAAAGTATATTGATCATAAAGATGAACATTTCGAGAAACAATAAAATAATGTTTAGCGACAAGTAGCTGTTTTTTATTGTTAGGCTCAAAATATAAATGTCCCCCGTACTATTTGTTTTTCTGTGTTGCAAGCTTCTTTCGCTACCACACCATCGGTACTTGCAGAATTTTGGTAATTTTAAAACGCTAATGATCAGCTTTATTTGAAAATGTAATACATATGGTGCACCATTTTATAAATGGAAGTGAGCAATAACACCTACTATATTGGTTTAAAGCTCTAATGACCCTTCCCGTATACCAAGTTATATTTTAATAAATAATATAATTTAAAAGCTCTACAGGCGGTATAAGAAATTTAACTACATGTTTTCGTGGACAGGAAATTAAGTAAGTTCCATCTTGAATAAAGAAGAAGATTCACTGTGGAAATGAAGTAGGCTTCATTCAACGGCCATATTTCCGAGAAATGGGCATAGCGCAGAAAGCTTTTAATGTCAGAAACGCAATAAATAAGCCAACCATGCCGCAGGTCCTTTACATTCCTTTGAACGTATTTATTGTAGCAGAATAAGGAAGAAGAGGAATGTTGAACTTTTTTCCCCCTGAAAATTCGGTTGTAGAATCGAGATATAAATATTGTGGAGTTTTAATCAGCTTCATTTTGCAATAAACCAGTAGCTATTAAACTATTTTGGATTTGTTATCACTTTCTCTATCATGTAAAATTTACTGCACATACTTTGATTTTCTATTGTATTTTGTTTATTTAATGTTAGTATCCTTATAGATCACATCAGTCCTGGGTGAGCAAATTCTTAGTCGTTTGAATTCAAGTCCTACACACTCGCATTAACCTGTGAACAAAGGTCAGGCCTAGGTGAGCAGCAAAAGTAGAATATTCCCAATTGAGCGCTTCAAGGCATTCTTCGCAAATAAATCCACACAAGTGCCTAATGAATTCGTCTCATACTGATTTTTTGTCAAAAGTCTGACATATTAAGACTGGTATGTCTAAGACTTGGGAGCGAATAAATAGGGGTATAAGTGGAGCACTAAAATCAGGTAAACAATACAGAGTAGGCGTAGCAGAAATGGTTTAGTATTCCCCTACCAGCATAAACCACTGCGCATTATAACCATTTTCTCTACATCTCTTTAAGGAATTATTGTTAAAAAGCTTATTATTCTATCTACTTCATACTAACTGAGATAAATATTAACAGAAATGGTCTTATTACTTGCTTCTTTATAAGTAGAAGGGAAATAAGGGAGTACCACAGCTTAAAGTGATAATCAAATCTTCTAAAAACTGTTTGTAATATGATTGAAATTCTTTTGTATGTCCAGGAGTTTACAAATTCCCATATGAGAAATATAGAAGTATTTTAAAGATGAAACAAATAATAAGGATTATCTCAGAAACGTCAGCTCTACCAAAAAAACGTATGCGATATAAATTGTGTGTTTTAGCGAGATCTATATTTTTTGTATTGCAAGTTTTTGTCTATATCTTACGGTTTACTAATTATACAAAATGCAACAAAATTCATCAGGAATAAAGACGTCTTCAGAGCTATTCCCAGAAAATTCAAGATATACATTTTATTTGCCATGTAAATTGCTTTAGTATGCGACATCTTAATCAAAACTGTTAGAGCCATTTTTGGGAAAATCAAAGTTTTCGAATTTTTTCCACATAAAGGGTAATTTGGGTTGTGGTAATTTTCTGGAAAATCAGTTTTAAACTGATAAATTATGAAAAATAGCTTTTGCTCAATTATGAATTTCGGCTACTGTAAAAAAATGCATGATTACCTAACTTGTGTGAGCTAGTGACGTCACTTATTTGTCTTATATTAATAACTATAAAATTGTATGTATGGATATCCGGTATAACATCAAATATGGTTCTTGTTCCTAGTTGCCAATTTTATCTATTCATCCAACCATTCTCCTTTAGTTTTTTCTGTGACATAGCAATGGTGATGCCCTTCTTGCAGGAATCATGTGGACGTCCTCGCTTTCTTTTTCCAATTCAAATACACTTTTTTTTTAATTATATTTTATTTAATGTCGTTTTAACAATTTGGTTATATCGCGATCGATCTTATCGGTAAGGCACCTCTTTGATGGTATGTGGTGGACAGTTGCCTTCAAGGTCTCATCCTCGTACCGTAGAGTCAGATTGAAATATCCAATGCCATAGCTGGGATTTGAACCACGGATCTCGCGGTCTTTACCTATCCAACTCCTGCCCTACACACGGCTTGTGTGAAAAAATAATTAAACTAATACCAATTGTACATGATAGTTGTCTATACTATGAATCCTGGGACTTAAAGTACTTACAACATTGTAAGTCACTATTGGGGTTGTCATCTCAAAATAATTTGAGATCACCTTGTGATTAACTGGGAAACGTGCGAGTCAGTTGAGAAATTCAATGCTATGACGGCATGTTGCCTTGGTAGGTCAGTGGTAGAGCAACCGGCTAGAGACCGGGAGATCCGTGATGCAAATCCCGGCTATGCCTTGAGTTTTTCAGTCTGAATCTACCCTTTCCTCTGGACTGTCCACATCTCCACTGGCGTGGCGTGAGCTCCTCCACTGCTCCGCAGTTCATGGTATTGTGTCATCACCTGCGTGCACAAACGCTTGTACATAGTACCACGGAAACTTTTCCTTTAATTTGGTGCAGATGTCACATTTCTGTCTTATTTCGGTGACTTCTTGTGACCGGTCAAAAGTGCACCATGACTTTACGGACAAATTGCAGAATGGAACGCTGCGAACCACAGTAGTGAAAGAGCGTCCATAAACAAAACCTCTATTATTACTTTTTCTTTATACCATACCACTTAGCTCTGCATCTCATGAAATAAATGTGCCGTCCAATCTAGTGCTTTGATGGCAGCGCAATCACAATGACCATTTGTTTTCAGTTTTACTATTCTTTTGTGTTTTTAGATGAAGGTGGAACCCTGAGTTGTGGCATTATTAAATCTAGCATTTACCTTGGCCACTGAGGGAAACCACAAAAACCCAGCTAGATAGGTCGGTCCATAGGATTTGATTTTAGGACCTCTCGATATGCAGGCCACATGCGCTAATACACTTGGGATCATATCTGGCAGTCTTTGTCACCCATACAGCAGACACGATCAAACCAAACTACTTGTTTCCAAAATGTTATTTTATACGTAACCTTCTAATTTCTTCATTTATACGTTTTCAACGTTGACATAGTAATAGAGCTTTATAAAGACTTCATTTTTGTTGACAGTTCTATTTAACTACCACACTGCACATCCATAAGTGTACTTTTGATTAAGGTTTTTGTTTTGATATCCTTTTATCATAACAGAATTTACTGTATATGGTGCATATTTAGACTTGAACACAAAATATCAGGAATTACCACCGCTCTGAATAATCCAAAGTTCATTCATAATACTGTTAGTTATTTTAAAGATATTTCTTTTTAATTATATAAATCAATTTAAACGGTGTCACGTAACTTTATATTCCTTAGTATTTCCAATGATATTGTAATGTGTAATGTTCTATGTATGTTTTAGAAATAGTTGTTATTCCTTTATTGTTTTTATATAATTCTTGTATTTTGTTATTGTAATGTTGTGGTCGCAAAAAAGAAACCACTAAATAATATTAAAAAATGTAATATTGGTTGAAACACAATTTATGTCATTTTTTGATAGAGTTAAGCGTTTCTGAATATACCTGGTTATTGTTTTTTTTTAAACTACTTACATTTTTCTCAAATAGCGGAAGTCATATTTCGTTTCATGTCCTTTTTTATACTCCTGGACATGCAAAGGAAATCGAGTTTCAGAAGTTTCACATAGCGATAAGATTTTAAAGGGATGACATCCGCTTTAGCCTAGGAAGCAAGCAAAATACATTGATGTTTATCTCAATTGGCATGGTCTAGATAACAAAATAATCCTTTTGTAGAATAAAGAATAATGTTAGTAAGAATAGTTTGTGTGCGGAACAGGTAGAAAAGGTCTTGTGAACAGAATTCCTCAAATTTTAAAAAATACAAGAACCATTTTTATTGGTTAACTCAAAGAGCTTCTCCGAGAAGCTCTCATAGCAACGGTTTTTACTTTCCCGTGACATATGTGGAAGTCATCCCCTACATCAGACTTTTTCAAAATATATGTGTCACGAGTTTATTACAAGTTCTCCAAGACATCTGACTAAGGACAAGTGGCTTACCTCAGCCCTTAGGGATAGCATCTTGGGGACCGATAGCGGGACAGAATGAAGTTAGCGCAGCAGGTATATAGTTGTGATGTGTTGACAATGCAGTGTGTATACATAGTGGTACTAATAGAAGGAAATTGGGGCAATGGTTGCGTGATAGACTGTGATGTTTTCACTACCAGTGGAAGTTGATTGAGGTATATAGTTGTGATGTGTTGACAATGCAGTGTGTATACATAGTGGTACTAATAGAAGGAAATTGGGGCAATGGTTGCGTGATAGACTGTGATGTTTTCACTACCAGTGGAAGTTGATTGAGGTATATAGTTGTGATGTGTTGACAATGCAGTGTGTATACATAGTGGTACTAATAGAAGGAAATTGGGGCAATGGTTGCGTGATAGACTGTGATGTTTTCACTACCAGTGGAAGGTGATTGAGGTTGGATGGATGATAAACATAAATACCACTGATTTTCGGGAACTAACAATTTTAATATTTACATACATTCAATTGCTGTTGTGCAAAAAGTTATCAGCATCATTATTCGTTTCATTTTATTTCAAGATGCATAGAATACAATGCACAAGAACTTACATTCGTAGCGTCTAAAACGTCAATCGTCTCCGATTGGCACGTAAACAGGCTTTATATTGTGAAAAAGCTCGTTTCACATCAAAAGATGTGATTGAAGTAAAACGGAAATAGGTCACGTCATAGTCTGTAGTCTTGCTATTGGGTAAGATACTCCATCAGCAATTATTTCCACAGCAACACCTCGTAGCACATTTTGAATATCACCCATTATTGAAAATCCAACATTTTCCCCAAACGCTGTCTTCACTTTCTTTTTCTTACAGTCTAAAACAGTTGACACGGGTCTCTGATTCAGAAGTTCATCGACAACTTTCAGGGCTCGAGACATTTCAATGTTCAACGTTTCCAAATATGTGTTATTGTCGTAGTTATATATACAGAGTTCTTGTGTATGAATTGCAAATCTTCATGTAATACATTTAAAGCAAGATATTTTACAATCCTGTTTGAAGAGCATGCACTATCATCAAAGACGTTAATTATCTGCAAAACAGTATTGTAATATACACGACAACTTTCAGGGCTGGAGACATTTCAATGTTCAACGTTTCCAAATATGTGTTATTGTCGTAGTTATATATACAGAGTTCTTGTGTATGAATTGCAAATCTTCATGTAATCCATTTAAAGCAAGATATTTTACAATCCTGTTTGAAGAGCATGCACTATCATCAAAGACGTTAATTACCTGCAAAACAGTATTGTAATATACAGCAGAATATACTGCTGCCTCGAGCAACGTTCCCCAACGCGTTACTACAGATTATGTATATGCTGGGCGCAGTCGCCAAATACAGGTCGGTCACTACTAGGTAGGTATGCAACTGGTATTCACATGTTTCCCTCTAACGGTCCCCAAGATGGTATTCCTAATTATGACATTTTCAACTTTATCAACGCATTTTTAATGGCAGGCCTATTTCAGCTTGGGTGTGCGTCAAATCAGCGAGTACATCGTCTCAAAGGGATCTTATCTGCAACAAGCATTACAGCAGAGCATTGTGGGCAAGTTATCATCGCGGTTAAATTAAGTGTTGGAATTGAAGGGCAGGACGCAAAAATTGTGCGGGGTCACAAAAATACCAGATTGAGGTTCGGTGCACACAGAATATAGTTACTAACACATGATGGAATAGGTGTGGTCTCTACAGCCCGCTTCGTAACGTGTTGCATTATGTAGCATTGCTCACTGTCTGGCCTCATTCAGTTCCTGCTATTAGATAATACAGTGACCACTGAAAGAGAGCACAGATTGAAACATTTCGAAATGGTTGGCATTCGACACTGAACATACTTGTGGACGATTCAAACATATTTTGAGTGACAAGGAGAGCATTTTCTTTCGATACAGTAAATATGTATCTTATGCTGAGTGATTTTGGTTGATTTATTTTTATTGTGTTTTCAAAGCTCTGCACATTATCATCCTAATTTTTTTGTATCAAGCTTTATAGTTTTATTTGCAAAAGTACAGGGCGTTTTGATTCACCAATCCTATTATGAAATAATTGTTTTATTATGTTACTTTGTGAATTAAAACGATAAATATAACGCCAATTACATGTAATAAGCTACTTTGGAACATATTATACCTCAATGTGTGCTACAAACCTCTCCCCACTAGCCTCTCTTTGTACCGCTGACTGCTCTGTGTGCGCTTCGAACCCAAAATCGAGCTCTGTGATATATCTTCGTCCAGTGAAGCATCCGCTACCATGCTTACGCTTAGTTTTTCTCCGAGTTTTGTGGTTGAGTAAGTGCATGTACTCTGACTCAGAGGAGTTTATTTGGAACATCCTGATTTACATAAATTTAATTCTCTTCTACATTTTATAAATTTCTCTATGTTACCATACATTTTAAACACTAATACTAATAACAACCGCAATATACTAACACAAACATGTAATATCTAATGTGACGTAACGCAGAATCTTCCTATACTTCAGTCTGAATTTTTTATACTCGCCTATATTTAGAATTTATTGATTGATTAATAGTTTTATGTGTGTCAAAATTTATTTAAATATTTTTAGATGTAATGATTTGGACACCAAAAGATAGGTAGTATATTTAATATTAGATAAGAGATACACTCTGAGAGCTAAACGCATCAGTGCGACCCCATCCACTCCAATGCATATAAACCTATGATATCTATGAATTCTTTAAACCCGCATATACTTTATCCATTTTAACACAGGTAGTAGAATATTTTATAGTCCAATAAAAGTTCGTTTTACACTCTATCTCTAGAATCTATTATTTTCATCGTGTTACCATTATGGTAATGAAATGATTATTACTATTATACATTTTCTTTTAAGAGGATGCTGCACTGAACATGTGATTTTCTAATGTACATAGTAGGTACAGAAGATTGCATTTCACCCAAATATTGGATGTCGGGATTTCGCCGAAAGTACTATATGTTTTGAAGATCTTTAAATCCAAAATAAAACAATTTAAGTGAAAGACCGTATATGTCTGCTAGGTACCAAGCTTTGTATTTAAGTTCAGTATCTTTCAAGGATGCAACACGAAGGTTTCCAGAAAAATCCCCTCCAACTCAAACTATCCTTTGCATGGAAAGTATTTTTAAACGCAACATTTTAGCAAAATTGGTTCTAACCACTTTTCTGAAAATGCTATATTTTAAAGATATTTATACGACACATAAAATATTCATCTTTAATTTTCTAGAAAGAGATTTCAAACTGTCTTCATTCTGCATTATTTTTGCATAATTAGTAAGATATATAGAAACTCTTATTACACAAAAATGTTAATATAGTTAAAAAAGCACAATTTTTATTCCATACATTTTTGTGAAGTTAACCATTTATGATATATTTCTGGTTTTTGGTTTAAATTTCCCAATATTTCTACTTTTCCAAATGAGATATCCCCATTCGACTTTTACTTCTTTTACCAAGCTGGCTATGTAAATAGAAAGGAATTTCAACACCATCACATAACGACCAGTTCTTAAAATACTTGACCATCGCTTATAATCTTGTGAATTCAATTATTTCTCTTGAATTTTAAAGAAAATGTAATATAATAAAACCATTTTATAATGTTTATCTCGATGAGCATGGGAAGATAGCACAATAAGCTTTTTAAGAATAATAAAGGTACAGTCAGACTGAAAAACTTAATGTTATAACCGGGAGTTCAAGCACGAATCTCCCGGTCTCCAGCCTAACCATAGACCTAACATGGGAACATACAGACACGGAATTAAATTCCTCAACTGACTCGCATGTTTCCCGGTAAACCGCAAGTTTTTCTTAATTTATTTTGAGATGATATACCCAATGGCGACTTGGAATATCGTAAATACTCTAGGTCCTGGGCTATATAGTTAAATCAGTTATTAGGTCAATTAGTGTTAATTGCTTTTCCACACAAGCGTGTGTAGGGCATGAGTTGGATAAACGGAATCAGATGAAAAAAAGTTCGATGCCATCGGTTGCTCTGACCATAGAGACACCAAGGGAAGTTACCAATACATTCCTCAACTGAGGAGTTTAGTGCCGTTGCCAGTTGAGAAATTTAATGCCCTGTCGGGATGTTGCCATGGTGGTTAGAGCAACCGGCTAGAGACTAGCATTGAATTTTTCAGTATGACTATACCTATCCAGTTCCTGTCCTACACACGGCTTCTGTGAAAAAACAATTAAGGTGACCCGGCATTTCCTATCTTTTCAATGTTAAATTGGCCAACTTTGATGTACCTTTTCAAAGAAACTATTATAATAGAGGAACGTTTTTAGAAGTTATAACATGGATTATCACTAATATTTTAACACGGTGATTTCGCATTTTGTAAAATATTTATTTAAACATAATTTTTTTCTCAAAAGTAAATTCTTATTGTAAAAAAGTTAGCATTTATCACCATTACTCACATTAAAATTATAAAATGAAAAAAATACGGTGTTAAAATAGTGTGATGCAGCAAATAGTTGGTAAAAGTTTCAAGGTTCTATCATTAATTGTTTTCGAGAAAAGATACATTTAATAACAAAAAAACAAACCTACGGAAAATGAATCGTAAAGGAAATGCTGCATTTCAATGCATTCCTGCCCCATTCCTCCAACTCATCTGCTAAGTTTTGTCTTGTACTTCTTCTTTTCTACCTGGCAACCCTCTTCCAGACCTATATTTTCTTAATAGCACACCGAAGTCTCTCCCTTTCAATACTTGACAGTGCTAATCTTTTAGAACGCTCTAAAGTGATATTTTTTAATTGTTTTATTCATATAGCCCCCTTTAACATGTTGGTTCAAACCCGACGATGGATATTTTCAGCCGTAAAAATCCTTAACATGGCTTACTTCAGAAGGGAAGTAAAGCCACCGGTCCAGTGTCGTAGATTTACGGCACTTAAAAGAACCTCAAGTCTGATAAAGAGGCCTCTGAGTAAAATTAAGCGACTTTCACGTCCAGTATAGAATGGGTCGCTGAAAACCACAGTAGTTAAACAGATTCCTTAAATAAAACTACATTTCAATTTTTTTTTTCCTAAGGTCGTATCGGGGACTTTGCAATAGAAACAACTCGGTTTTTTGATTCTTTATGTTGGGTTTAAATCGTTTTATTTTCCTCAAACACTCACATACACACATTCACTCTCACATACTTACTTCCAGAATCTGCGAGTGTTATGAAATAGTTCAGGTTAAAAAAAAATTCCTTGCCTTAGCCGGGAATCGAACCCGGGACCTCCGGGTAAGAAGTCTAAAGAGATATTGTTAATGTGTTATATCCAAATTAAATTGGATTAAATGCACTATTTTAAAAGGTAAAACAAATTTCATGAGGCCAAGTCACCTTATGGAGACTTTTATAAGAATATTTATTGCAGAATAGTGGAGAAACTCATGCGTAAACTTTTACAGCCGGTGTACATAGTTTTAACATTTAAAAATTTCGGGCTGTTTTGCCGTGTTCTGTAGGTTAAAATATGTTTAGTTAAAATATTCCTACCTAACGCTTCGTCCCTCTATGTGAGAGACATCTTCAGAGGCAATGTGCTCACGTCGCTACCTCGGAAAGAATTACAAACAACTTTAACAAAGACGAAGGACTTAAATTAAACTCCACCTGGTTCCTATATACTTTCCCAACTCCGTAACCTCCAGGCCAAATGCAAACAAAACTAGAACCCATCCACTTCATGCCACTCACCAGTGTCTGAGTGTGTGTGTATATATATATAACTCGCACAGTTGTAATTCTTTAGCGACGTGAGCACATTGCCTCTGAAGATGTCCCTCATAGATAGGGACGAAACGTTAGGTAGGAATATTTTAACTAAACGTATTTTAACCTATAGAATACGGCAAAACAGCCCGAAAATGTTAAAAAAAACTCATGTTAATGTAGCATTTAAATTTTTTTAGATAACACTGTATACAAATGCCAGTTTTCGCGAAATTTATATTATACTTCTACCTTTCAAGATTGAGTTTGCATGGCTACCCTATTGTAGGTAAGAAAAGCTACGAATCTCATTTATTTTCTTTTCCTCTTCATCCAACTTAGAGGGGCTAAGAAATTGCGGCGTTTTGTGGTAGGTGAGGAATACAACGTGTTTTAGGGCTTAGCTTATCTTTAAGAAGTGTGCGCGCTGAAGGCGCTCAAATTCTATTGGAGATTGGATTTGTTAAAGAAATGCTAGAAAGCAATTCTGGCATAAGACGAGATAAAGTACTACTTACGGGAGGCTTGCCATTATGTGCTCTCAGCTAAACCGCGTTTCACTGATTTTGAAACCGCACTATTGAGGTAAGGCGTAATATGATTAGAAGTAATTTTAGATGGCAACTACTGGCGAGGCGCCTAGTTATCGATAGATACGACGATGACTAAGAAAAGAATTCTGATGTGTTCCATTCACATGACTAACTCTACATCTGCGTAATAAATTATTGTTAAAAAGCTTATTCTTATATCTATTTCATGCTAATCGAGAAAAATTGGGAGAAAGGGTCTTTACCTACTTCCTTGAAATTAGAAGGCAAATAGGCAATACATTAGGCTAAATCGATAGTCAAATATTTTATAAGCTGGTTGCTATGTGATTGAAGCACCTTTGTTTGTGTGGACAGGAGTTGACAACTCCCATGTGAGAACAGTATAAGTATTTTAAACCTGAAACTATAACGAAAAATATCTCAAAAACGGTCAACTCCACGAAAAAAACTGTTTACAGCATAAATGTGTGTTTTAGCGAGCTCTACGTTTTTTTTTTTGTGTGGCAAGTTTTGTCTATCTCTTACTTTTCACCAGTTATGGAAAATTTCTCAAAATTCACGTTGGAGACTATTTACAGAAAATTGAAGATATACATATTATTTGTCACATAAATATCTTAAATATAAGATATGTTAATCAAAATTGTTACAGCCATTTTAGAGAAAACGCAAATTTCGAAATTTTTCCATGTAAAAGTTGGAGGCTAATTGGGGATTTTCTTGAAAAGCTTCGTGTCACATCCCTGGAAGCAGACAACACAAACAGACCTTTTTCTATAATTCCTTCAAAACATATTTTCGGTGAAACTGTATCGATTTTTGAGTGAAATGCAATACCTCCCCTATATACTATGTACTGTTAGAGAAAGTAATAATAAAAAGATGTGCTTTTAATAATTTTATATGATGTGTGACTCAGTTTGTTCACAGAAAAGTCATACGTTTGCATAACAATTCAAAAGACTACACAATATATGAGAAGTCGGCGAGATATTCACCAATCCCAGGGCATCGAAAAGTATATAACCTATCACCGTCAGTTATGTTCTATTCTAAAGGCAATGCATTTAAGTAGTGTAACTGTCAGGAATTTGTGCATTCGACTACCTTCGGCCTTCATCGGCATTCACTCCTCGCGAAACACTAAGATGCGTTTCCACCCAGTACATTTTTTGTGTGTTAAATTTTTGTCCATCTCTTACGGTTTAGTAGTTATGAAAAATTCATCCAGAATAAAGTAATCTTCAGAGGCTATTCCCAGAAAATTGAAAATATACATTTTATTTGACAGGTAAATAACTTTAATATACCATATTTTAATCAAAATCGTTAGAGCCAGTTTTTAGAAAATCAAAATTTTCGAAAAAAGTTCCATGTAAAGGGTAGTTTGGGGTGGGGGGATTTTTCTCAAAATCTTCGTGTCGCATCCCTAAGAGATACTAAACTTAAATACCAAGTTTAGTATTTTACCGACTTTTCGTTTTTGAGTTATCGTGTTCACAGACACACGGACCTTTTTCTAACATACTTTTTTTGGATACAGGGGACCCTAAAACATATATTTCCGGTGAAATCTCGGTATCGAATTTTTTGGTGGAGTGCAATACATTCTCTATACACTATGTACATAGTGAGTATAGAGAAAGTAATAAACATTTGGATATACAGGGTTACTACAAAAGAAATAGACAACTTGAACTGCCTGTAAAACAAAAACTATTAGAGATTGCAACCTAATTATTTTGGAGGTATGTTGAGAAACTCTCAAAGTTTTGTTTGTTACTATTGGTAACGCTGTAGTGTTTTGTTTGTTGTTGCAGAAGCTGAAATGGCGGAAAATCCTGTGGAAAAGGCATATTGCGTGTTGGAATTTGCTAGAACGCAATCAGCAACTGTTGTTCAACGACATTTTAGAACACGTTACCACAAAACGCCACCGACTAGACAGTCAATCTACGACTGGTATAGAAAATTCGAGACAACTGGAAAGGGAAGAGCTCGGGAAGACCAAGAGTTTCGGAAGAAAACGTTGAACGTGTTCGTTCTGACTACATAAGAAGCCCACAGAAATCGACATCTAGGGCAAACATGCAATTACAAATTCCACAGCAAACTGTATGGAAAATCTTGCGGAAGCGACTGCACATGATGCCTTACAGATTAAAGATGTTGCAGTTTCTGAGTGAAGAAGATAAGGTCATACGGCGTGACTTTTGCATCAACATGTTGCGACAAGATGAAGACGATGCTGGTTTTTGTGAGCACATCATTTCATTTTTGTGGTAACGTGTTCTAAAATGTCGTTGGACAACAGTTGCTGATTGCGTTCTAGCAAATTCCAACACGCAGTATGCCTTTTCCACAGGATTTTCCGCCATTTCAGCTTCTGCAACAACAAACAAAACACTACAGCGTTACCAATAGTAACAAACGAAACTTTGAGAGTTTCTCAACATACCTCCAAAATAATTAGGTTGCTATCTCTAATAGTTTTTGTTTTACAGGCAGTTGAATTTGTCTATTTCTTTTGTAGTAACCCTGTGTAATAAAAATTATGTATTGCAATTGAAATTATAGGTGTTGGACCCAGATCTTTTACGTGGGATTCGGTAAATCTTGCCGTGACCATAGAGCTTTTCTGTGCCCTGACTCCGCAAAACTATCGTGTCCCGCCACTTAGACGAAGCAAGTAGATTTTAATTAAAGCATGTATTAAGATATAGCAAACTGAACGAGACAGCTCCGCAGTATCGTGTGAGGTTCGCATTATGGAGGTCTTGAGATCGATTACCGCGGGGGGGGGGGGCCACTCTGATCATGGCTTTCGCGGTTTCCACAGGTTGGTACGGATTATTGGAATGGTCTTCCTTCTTACACGAATTTCTTTCCCATTATTTCCTTTCATCTTCTTAAAGTCATATGTTTCAGGGCCGAAAGACCAGGCATCGACAATGAGTGCGTTACGGCAGGACGTATTCCTTCGGAGCTAGCTGGGGCTTGTTCCTTAAGATTGGATTGGATTTAATAGTTTGAAGATGGCTGAAGTAGGATCGTCCGCATCAGGACTGGTGTCGTACTGGAATCGTTAGGAAACCCGAGGTTGCTTTTGCTCATCGTGAATAGAATCTAGTCATCCTAAAGGCTCAGCTTTAACCTTTCCGCCTAGAGATCACTTTGGAAACAAAAAACCGGTTATGGCCTTCATAGAGGGCTTTTTTCAATAAGTAAAGACCGTCCTAATCTTAATCCTTTTTTGATAGTGTTTAACGCCCGCTTTTACTACTTGTGGCGCCGCAGGCGATGTCATTGGTGATATTTGGAATGAAGATGAGCACCGGTGGAATGCGATGGCGAGGAAAACCGGAGAGCCCCGAGAAAATCAGCCCCTGCACCGCTTTGTCTTAATCTTTGATTAGTCAATTAGAAGTGATACGAGTGGTACATACATGAGTTGTTTTTAATAGTGAGAACAATGCTGCAACGCTGTCAAGAATCGGGAAATATAATGTATACCTGAGGCTACTTATAAACCCCTTTTTCGAGGGAGGAAAAATCCACCTTACATATTATCCTGCAGGAGTTAGCGTGTGGGGTTCTGTCAACTGGTCATATTCACCTAAACCTCCAGCGAGGATACTATGTATTCGGCAGGAACATGCAACGGACCGCAGTGCACCCATGGATTAAAGTGAAGGGTGTATTGGCCGGCCGCAAGGAATCTAAGCCAAGTGGAGGGCGGTGCAAACATGATGGGGCCCTGTTTACTCCTTGGGGAATTCAGGTGAGAAAAATGAAGGAAGTTTTGTGTGGCAGAAACACAGGAAGTAGTTTATTGGATGCTGTGAGTACGACCAGTCCGGTTGAATTGCACGCTGGTGTCCGTGGCTATATCATCTGAAGGGCTCTCACCTCCTCCTGGCTGATCGACGTGATGTCGTCCCTCAGCCTGTTTTTGGTGGAGAAGAAGTTTATCTTCTTCATAGTTCGGAGTGTCATAGATTTTGAAGTGAGGTTGTACCTATGGACACAAGTCTTCAATTATTTGTCTCTTCGAAGGTGGAAACCTTCTCGGAGAACTGCAGTGACTCTGCCCGGATATGCTCCAGCTTATTGGGTAAAGTAAAGGAAGACTGAAAGCGTCGCATCACGTCACGTCAGAGGAGGTCCGAGCTGGAGGTACCTACGGTGGTGACGTTGGCGGTTGGTTGCGCAGAAGTCCCTTAAATTGGCGTTCACCGTACTCTCCTGCAAGGGCATTGACAGCAGACCACCTGACCAGAGAAATGAGATGTCTCTCCACAAGTGGTAAAAAAGCGCCGGTGGCACCGAAGGTCATGCTGGTTGCAACCTGGACATCACGCCACAGTTTTGTCGGTAGGCACAACACCGAAGTCGAGAAACGTGCCCTTCTTGGCGGTTGACCTCGATTCTGAGCAACCTCCCTAATAAGGGAATATGGGGCATTAAGGCAGCGGCCGCGTTGTGGCCGAGTGGTCAGACCATTCGCCTCTCACCTAGACGGCCTGGGTTCAATCCCAAGCGACCGCATGTGAGATTTGTGGTGGACAAAGCGGCGCAGGGGCTGGTTTTCTCCAGGTTCTTCGGTTTCCCCCGCCAAACATTCCACCGGGGCTCCATCTTCATGTATCATCAGTGTCATCGCCTGCGGTGCCAGAGCAGTAAAAGCGGGCGTTAAACATTACAAAAAAATTAAGGCAGCATCCAGATACCCTCGAAGATTGGTTAACTCCAGTCAAACTAGGGGCTTGGGTTACCGAACAGAAGTGATCTCTGTGCAGCCGACTGCACAAACCGTGCTACTAAAATCCGAGGAATACCAACAAACTACCGCGTTCGGGCATCTGCGGTGAAGCTCCTATAACGGTGGGGGTGATGGACTGACGTGTCAAGGGAGTGATGGCGTCTAAAGTAAGAACATGTTCTGCGGCTCTACGATGATTCTATCTAGGCATTTTGTGAAGAGATTTAATACTTAAAGCAAATGAACTCGTTCTCCCCTCTCCAAGTCATGAGAACAGTAGCTCGTCGAATAATCAGAAGAAGATCAGAAACGCTAGCTGAAAATTGAATACGCCGCAATACAAATCAGGATTATAAAGAATCGCAAGAGCTTTGCGATAAACATGCATCACCTTACGTACTAGCTCCTGCGATCGTGTTTAGAAATCATTCCGATTTATATCTGGTATAAATTATAACTTGCTATTTCCTGAATGGCTTTGACGGCATTGTTGCAGCATTAATGCCACAGTTAAAAGTCAATCCTTGTATTTGTGTTAGATGTTTAAAACCATGTTGAGACGGAAGGATATCTAAGTCAAGTTTGCTTAGAACTGGTGTAAAAGGCGTACTAACTTGACCATAAACCTTCATTAAACTTCTACAGTGGAGGATACTCTCAGAGGAACGTAACTTTTCAGATTTAGACAATTTTGACGAGAGAAACTGGCTAATCACAGTAAACTTTATCACTTGAGAAAGATGAAATTATAGCCAATAGGAATGAAATAAAACTTAAAGTGCGGTAGATTTTAATATTCGTAAGGTGGGAACCGTGCGAGGTGGCGCCGCGGCACCGTGCATGACTCGCATTTGTGAGGCTCATTCTGACCGACGAGTTTTTGTTTCTTACGCTAATCGGCAGTCGAAGGCTGGGGCGCTCGATTTTCTATCACGACTTTCCTGTCCAACATTTCCCGTATTCCTACTTCCTTATCATCTGTTTCAGGATTGAAATACCAGTATTGGTGCTCGGCGGGTTGCGGCTGGGCGGTGGCTTGCGCTCTGTGAAGGTTTTCTTCCCTGCGTCGTTGCGGAACTTCTCTATTAGGACCCAATTATGGTGTTCTTAACCAAGGACACTTTAATGGGACCGCCGGAGGCTCAGGGCTTCTGGGTAGGGCCTGAACGGGGTCGGATGCGTTCGATATTCGGATTCTGGTATTCCTTCGAGTCTCTCACCTCGCAGGGGCTACGCAAGTCCCAAAGGGTCCTAAGAGTTTATGTCAGTGACTGGGGACCCCATCCTCATCCTTGATACATGCGGGAAAGTTTAGTCAATGCAAATTGACCATTGTGAGACTAGTATAAATTATTTAAGACGAAAAAATAAGATCGCGTCATTTGGACGGTACCTTAGTTGTGAATAAAATATAATGTTTGCGTGTTCAACAGGAATGAGAGAATAGTGTAACAAATAATAAAGTACCACGACGCGAGGCGTGTAGCTAATTGGTCCTAATGAGTGTTTGTATAATTCAAAATAGCCTATCGTTAAAAATCCGAGTAATTAGGCAAGCGAATGAGTCGACAGTTTTCAGCTGTTTATTGCTAAGATAGTTACTTTGAAATCTACGAAGGCAGTTGGTAGCATAAGAGGCTCGCATTTAGGAGGTTCTCCAGTTCCATTTCCGTGGACCACGCACTCTGACTGTTTTTTTTTTTTTTTTATAGTTTTCCCTGGTTGTAACCTAACGCTGAGGTAGTTTTTTTTTATCTAACATAATTTCCCTTTCATTTTGTTTTCTTCTCCTTTTTAGGTGTGCGAATGTTTCTTTGAGAGTGTATGTGTAAAGGTGCTCTAGTGCAAGAGTATTGCCTGTGAACCCTAGAGACTGCTTGCTTGGATAGAGTATTCGAACTTTTTTGGTAGCTCCAGTTGTTGGACGCGAAATTAGGATTCTCTGTGGCCTGTCTGTCTGCGTATTTTTCTCTTAGAGTTTGGTAGTCGTAGTGCGCAAGCAGGCCCATTCTCCCTGTAGGGTAATCTTAAAACAATTCTTCACAATATGAACATTTCTTCGGTACACCGTAGCAAAGGCAAATGAGACGTTTGCATAGATCCCATGGTCCTGCCGATCTCTGTGTATTTTTATTACTTTCTCTACACGTACTATATGCATAGTGTATAGAGAAGGTATTGCACTCCATCAAAAAATTCGATACCGAGATTTCACTGGAAATATATGTCTTAGGGTCGCCTGTATCCAAAAACAGCATTTTCAGAAAAAGGACACGAGTGTCTGTGAGCAGGATAACTCAAAAACGAAAAGTCGGTAAAATACCAAACTTGGTATTTATGTTTAGTATCTTTCAGGGATGTGACACGAAGATCTTGAAAAAAATCTCCCCACCCCAAACTACCCTTTACATGTGGGCAAAAACTTACCACACAAAAATGTAGAGCACATTAAAACACACAATTTATGTTTAATAAATTTTTTTCGAGGAGTTGATCGTTTTTTAGATATTCCTTGTTTTTCGTTTTAGCTTTGAAAAACTTATTTTTTCTCATACAGGAATTTGTAAACTTCTGTCCATACAAACAAAGGAACTTCAGTCACATAGCAACCAGCTTCTGAGTATCATTTTAACTTATGGTACTCCCTTATTTCGCTTCTACTTACAAGAAAGTAAGTAATAAGACTATTTCTGCTATTTTTTTCGAGTAACATGAAATAAATACAAGCATAAACTTTTTAACAATAATTTGTTGCAGAAACGTAGAGAAAGTCGTGTGAATGGAACACATCAGATTTTTTTCGTGGTTACCTCAGCCGTCAAGGTAAATACCGTATTAGATGTGTAATACCACAACCCAAAATTCCACATTCAGAATAAATATTAGTAAAATTGAAAATAGACAGTAATTGCGAATCCACTACCAATTATGCATAGATAGTGACAGCAGGTGACGAGGAGCAAAGTGATGGCTAGCTATACACCACCATCTAACTAATGTAGGTAAGGAACTAGACTCGGTGGTACCTAACATCTTATGCTTGGCAAGAAGCGAAATTGGTATGGAACAGGGACGAGACCTAAAGGCTATTGTCCACCACATACCGATCGAGGAGTATCTCACCTAATATATCCGTTGCGATATGACCAAGTAGTTAAAGCGACGTAAAATAAATGTAATTTAAAAAAAAAGGGAATTTCACCTTTTCAAAAACCAATTTCTAGCTTTCAGAATCCAATCGCTCAATTTAATACCCGTGCCTTGATCTCCGATCATCTTTTATAAGGACACCTATAATATTTAAGCATAATAGCACACTCCACAATTACAACTGGAGAACACAATTAACACTGCGGCTGGAGACTTAATTGGACCTAGAGCCCCTTGAGAGGATCGTCTCAGTTTTTCCGAAATGCTGTTTTTAGGACAATATCAAGATTAAATTATAACAAATTTGGAATTTAAAATTTGGTGAAAAGTCCTTTTTAATTAGACTTGCAGCAATTTAAATGCACTTCTTTAATTAAAATCTAAAAGGGTGCCGAACACAACGAATAGTATATCTCCGGCCGGATATAGAGGTCGGCAGAACACAGTTCGATTTGCACCAAATAACTTTTACACAAGTATGTTATATACACGAGATGGTCGAAAATAACGGCAATTTTTGTTTTTCTTAAAGAATCTTTATTTATTCATCTACATCAATTTATTTCTCTTCAAAGTAATCCCCCTCAGATATAATACACTGTCAACGCTTTTTCCCATCTTAGAAATCTTCTGGTATTCACTTTTTGTTATGATGAGCTCCTTCAGCGATTCTGTTTTTATCTCTTCAATGGTGGCAAAACGACGTCCTTTCATGGTTCTCTTCAGCCTCGGGAATGGAAATAAGATGCAGGGGGCCATGTCCGGCGAATAAGGTGACTGAGGCAACATAACTGCTTTGTTTTTTTGCCAAAAAATCCACGAGCAAGCATTGAGGTGTGAGCGGGTGCTTTATCGTCGAGTGTTTTTGCCACAATACCTGGTCGTTTTCTTGGGATTGCTTCATGTAAAGGGCACACAACTTACAGGTAGTTTGTGTTTCTTATTGGCCATATGACCATAAGGCAGAAACATTTCTTTCATTTTTTGCACATTGTCGTCAGTAATTGATGTGTTAGGGCCTTCAGGGTGGTCATCGTCTTCAACGTTTTCTGAACGCTCGTTGAAACGTTTATACCACTCCTAAACGCATGTCTCAGTAGAGTAGATTCACCAAAAATCACAGTCAACATGTTCAACACGATGCTGCACATCTTTCATGCAAAATTGAATGCAAATGCTTTGATCCATCCTTTTCAAAAATAAAAATTCCCCGAATACTCGAAATCATGTATAACCTTTTGGACAATCTGTCAACAATAAACTAAATATTCAAAACAGCAAACTTATCGCGGAAACATGTGTACCAACAAGATAAAGCGTTTCGAAACTCGGATGTATAAAGCCGGCGAAAATAAAAATTTCCCTCATTTGTTAATCATACCTCGTATTTAGGAAACAGAGGAAATTCAGTCCGTGAGTGTTGCCAGTTATACTTAAATAAAAATTATATTATTGCTTTTAGAAAGAAAACTAATTCTGTAACAAATAATAATGTAATTAAACATTAGATGGGAGAAAAACGAATGTTAAATTACAGAAAATAAAATAAAACGAAATCTGTAACCATGCTATCCAGAAACTAATATTACAGATATATGAACACAACTCGATATGTTATGTTTCTTAAAATAAATCTCTTAGAAGCAAATATAACCAACCCACTGTGGAAGGCTACAGAGAATGTAGGCAATGAACACGAGAATGCTTATGGCGAACATTAAATATTTTACCCGGGTACATAAAATTCTCATTTTCGTTTTAATTTCCATTATATAAGTTACATATTTATTCTAAAGTATTTAAGATATTCTACTGAAACTTTGCACAGTTACAAATGTAGTGTTCTGCAATGTAGAATTTTACTGAATTCTCTAAAAGGTGAGGCATAGAGAAATAGAAGTGATAAAAACATCCTAAAAATCATGAAAATAATAAAATATTTCAGACAAATAATTAGACGTTTTAAAAAGTCTGTTCCAAAGAGATTCTTTTTTATTTGTACCATACATCCATTCACCCATCAACAGTGAAACTTTCTGCTCAAAATTCCTTAAAGCGTATTATATGCTCACTCGGAAAACCTCTGGATGTGGTGCGCGGTAGGAGTTGCGCAAAAGTACGGTTACGCTCGAGTCGAATATGCACCGTACTAGATAAGTAAGACAGTGTATGACACCGACTTCGAAAAAAAACATCGTCATTTTAGCGGTTCGTGCCATTGGGAAGGCGTGCCTATAAAGTGAGCAAGCTTTTCGGCCTTTTTTAAATTTAAAATCCACCTTTTCTGGGTAAGTCAACTTTAAATTTGTTGTATTTGTGTTAAAAAAATAACGGCTTTATTCTCGGGTGCGGCAGAGGTGAAAATTAAAAGAGGAATTTATGTATAAAAAGAGAACTGCCCTTTTTTGAAGCGTTGTATCCTGCTTTTTTCTTATCTAACGTGTTTCTCTTGTTAACTGTGCTAACATTGTCGTAAAAGGCGAAGTTCTGAGTAGCGATTCTCTCTTATTAACTTTCTTAAATATTCTATAGCAGAAAGTATTAAAATTAACATTGGGCTGTGCAAAAAGAAACAAACCGGAAAACACCTAGAGCGTACGCTTTTGATTGCCAAAACTCACCCTATTATAAGGAAATTAAGGGAACAAACTGGGCTAGAGTGACAGAAAAATCTTTTAAAAGCTGTCGCTATGCATTGGTCTTTGAAATTCGGTTTTCTGCAAGGCTAGGAGTAAAACAAAACAAATATGAAACGAAGGATAACTTCCCGTTTGAGAAAAGTTTAAGCAGTTAAAAAAAACAACAATAACAAGACATATCTCGGAAACATTAATTCTACAAAATGTACATGACATAATGTGTGTGTTATAACGAGAACTACACTTTTGGTGCAGTAAGTTTTTGTCTATCTCTTACGGTTTCCGAGTTATACAAAAGTCATCTAGAATGAACAAATCTTCAGAGGTTGCTCCCAGAAGATTCAAGATATACATTTTTTGTCATGAGAATATCTTAAACATACGGTATTTTAATCTAAACTGTTTGAGTCATTTTTGAGAAATGTTTTATGTAAAGGATAGTTTCGGGTAGGGGAATTTTCTTGAAAATCTTCGTGTTGTATCCTTGGAAGATGCTGAACTTAAATACCAACTGTCGTATTTAATCGAATGTTTGTTTTGGAATTGTGGTGTCCACAGACACATGCACAGGCTCACAGACACGCATTTATACCACAGATATTTATTCCTTTATGGTATAATAGAATAACTAAACCTGCTCTTCCCGGAGGGTCTCAGAGCTAAATTCTTGTATTTAAAAAGGAGCTGTTAAATTATCTGCAGTAGAATAGAAAGAACGAGAAACTACATTAACACAACTTAGCCAAATTTTGTGACAGTACGAATGTTCGAAAGAAACCGCGCTTTTCAAGAGAGATATAACTTAATTTGTTCCTGTATCTTTCATATTTTAATATTTATAAATTGCAAACAAATTCATAATTTAATTTTAACTTTTCTAAACATATTTTACAGATATCTTTCAACAGTGTGCTGACTGTGGTAAGACTATTTGAAAAATAAGCGAAGTTATGTTAAAATTTGTATAAGACTGTATTTCTATATAGTCCCCCCTTAAGGACAATATTAGGAATACAATTAAAAATTCAATGCCATAGCCGGGATTTGAACCACAAATCTCCTGATCTCTAGCCGGTTTGCTCTGCCACTGAGCAACCATGGCAACATGCCGGCATAGCGCTGAATTTCTCAACTGACTCGCATGTTTCCCGGTAAACCACAAGGTAATCTCAAATTATTTTGGGATGACAACCCCAATGGCGATTTATGATGCTGTTAATACTTTTGACCCAGGATTCATAGTTTGGCCAACTATTATGGTCAATTTGTATGAAATAACTGTAGTTTACACATAGCCGCGTGAAGGACAGGAGTTGGATAGGTAGAGTCACACTGCAAAATTATGGCTACAATATTATTTGGTACTCGAACTTGTAGAATGAGAGGTGGGTGAGAAATAAGCTGCCTGTAGTGTTCAAATTTACTTCAGCCACATTACTTAAGATTAAACCTTTTCTGAAGTAGAAATAGATACGAAGCCTAAAATTATCGCTTCCATCGAAATGGAAAGCAGCAACGCAAGAGCAATCGAACTCTTTGACATACCTAGAAGAATCATTGCCATTGGAAGAAATATTATCTAAGGAGGCAACTCTTTCGTCGTATTTTCCAATGTTTTCAAAGATCAAAGTTTAAGATACATCTAATTGATAACAATACAATTCCAATATATTATTATTATTATGTTTAGTTTAATGTCCTTTAACCTGGTTGGTCATACCGGACGATAAATGAAATTGATGAAATGATGCTCAAATGATCTAAGAGTCCATGGGCATTCGTCTTCTCAGAATAAGGGAAAACCCCGAAAAAAACATTATCCGGGTAACTCACAACCTTTTGAATATGAGGTTACACACTACCACCACACCACCCAGACGGGCTTATTATTATCATTGTTGTTGTTATTGAGACGGTATCGTAAAACGAATCGATAATTTTGGTCATCCTTAAAAATATTAGTAGGATTTTTTTTAAAAATAATTTCAAGGCCTTAAACCCGCAAGAACATGCCAACTTATTATCTGTGTCACTTAGGTCATTCTTTAGGATAACGTAGCTAACTTATTAGTCAACTTGTTGAAATTATGTAAGAGGGGAGGTATAAAAAATGGCGTTTACAGAGGGCAAAGTTATGTATTTAAATAATCCTGCTCATATTGACCTTTTCAACCTTAACAACCTGTGGCTCGAGTGCCGGGTGATGAATGCACCAGTTTCATTCCTCTCTAAAGTCTGTTCCTCCTTCAGTCTTCTTCCTTCCTTTAAAGCTATACGGTACCTGAGGAGTGTGACTTTAATTTAACATTTTAAAGTTTGCATTTCACAAAAATCTGATGTGTACCATTCACGTGACTTTCTCTACATCTCTGCAACAAATTATTCTTAAAAAGCTTATACTTCTATTTACTTCATGCTAATCAGAAAAAAACATTAGCAGAAATAGTGTTATTACTCGCTTCCTTCTAAGTAGAAGCGAAATAAGGGAGTACCAAACGTTAAAGGGATAGTCAAAAGCTGGTTGCTATGCCACTGAAGTTCCTTTGTTTGCATGGGCAGTAGTTGACAATTCCCTGTATGAGGAAAGTATACATTTTTCAGAGCAGAAACCAAAAACAGGGAATGTCTCAAAAAACAACCAACTCCACGAACAAAATGTATACTATATAAAGTGTGTGTTTTAACGTGCCCTAAATGTTTCGTGTAGTAAGCTTTTTCCATCTCTTACGATTTAGCAGTTATTCAAAATTCCGTAAAATTCATCCAGAATAAAGTACTCTTCAGAGGCTATTCCCAAAAAATTCAAAATAGACATTTTACTTCTCAGGTAAATAACTTTAATATATGATATTTGAATCAAAATCGTTAAAGCCATTTTTTGAGAAAATCAAAATTTTCGAAAAAAATTCCATGTAAAGGGTAGTTGGGGGTGGGGAGATGTTTCTGAAAATCTTCGTGTCGCACCCCTGGAAGATACTGAACTTATATACCAAGTTTGGTATTTTAAGGACTTTTCGTTTTTGAGTTATCGTGTTCACTATGCTTTGTTTTTTTTTACATAAAAGGACCCTAAAACATATTTACGGTGAAATCACGGTATGGAATTTTTGGGTGGAGCGCAATACCTTCTCTATACACTATGTACATAGTACGTATAGAGAAAGTAAAAATGGGTGTGTGATAGAAAAAGAGAGAGACGGAGAAAGAAAGGATGCAGAATAGAAAGAGAGAGTTGCACGTGACTGCATCGGACAGACTAGCTAGACACTACCTATGCTCGGTTCATGTTTGTCATGTGTGGCCATTATCAAAGTTTGCTTCTCAAAGGCGAAGGAAGCTACGTTCTTCAACCTTGTTCCCTGTTTAATGGACTCTCTTTCTCTCTTTTTCTCTCCTGGACTCAGTCACAGGTAGAAGTTCTGTAAGACTCTCGGAGAAATAAGTAATCTAACTTATAGACTGCAAGGCATACGCTTTGTGTCTACGCATTTTATTGTTACTATGTACTGAATTTAAATACAAATTATTGGGTTGTTCTCATATATTATATTAGCTATACATTTCACTGCTTGCCGTGCAAAAGATGAGTTTTATATGCTCAAGCTTAATTAATATAACTACGTTTAAGAAACACAACAGCTAGTGGGGAACTTTTAATAATTACGCTGCAAATTATTATGTCGTTATAACAAACATAGACATCTTAAAATCAAATTAATAAATACGCTCTCCTTGCTCAGTATCATATTCTAAGAGAACTAACTATAATAAAGACGCTATCTCGAAATGAGAACGAATTACAAAAGCATTAGTGATTATTATAATGTTTAAATTAAAGGTACCCGTATATGATAAATGAACGAATTCCTTGAAAAAGTCCATTTTTGTTAATAGATCTACAATTCGAAATGAACTATAATCTATTTTTTGTGTATTACTGATCATTAGAAATAATTTTACTCGAACAGAGAACTCTTTAGAATTTCAAAGCTGTGCTTCTGTTTTTCTGTTTCTTTCCATGTTATTACGTGTTCAAAATGTCCCGCGTGTTTCAACTTTTGTTCTATTTTCTTCAAATTTTATGGAGAAAGTCTAAAATCTATAAGTATAAAAATGAAGGAAATAATGTTTCTTTATTGAATATCATTGGATAAATATTACTTAGAACACGTAAATAACATACTAAAATTATTGATAAATATTGTTTCTCACCAAGTTTGTAATTTCATCTCAAAACTAGAAGACTTATAAAAACCAGTTTCCAAAATGTCTTCTTTAATATTTGTTTATATCAAAACAGATATTTATATTAGTAAAATATAATTTTTAATCATTTGGACCAGTTTTGTTTACTATTAAAATAATCAATTCAAATGAATTTCATGAAAATTACCATTGATAGTGCAATGAAAATGTCTATACGAGCATTTGTGTACATGCTTAAGATTTAGTGTGTTACATGTGCTATAAATTTCAAAAAAGTATGTTCATAAATACAGAATTTATAGCATGCTATACAGCCTTAATATACAGTTCGTTGACTTTATCCGGGTTAAAGTATCCATTATACTTTTATGCCAAAAAATTCCAACCTTAAGCATTTTCTATACAAGGGTTTACTTCGCACTGAATGAACTGCCTCATTTGGAACGTCAGTAAATCAAGCAAGACCATCCTTTCCAGTTAGTAAGTTTCGCTTCGAACATGCCCCTTCGAAAATATTTCACCGTATTCGGGCGTTTTGATGGTTGCAGATGCTGCAAGCCTCACTTTGTCCCGTCTCAAGTTGGAATATTGCACGCCTGAACGAGACAGAGCACCTACTCGATATCCGGACCTAAAATGTGCACCAGAATACGTGTTTATACTGGCAGCGCGGTCATAGAGAAGATAATCTGTCCCAGACGGTATTTTAGCTGCAGTGGCCCTCCAGGGGACATTACGTCCTCAAATGTGGCGGCTCATGTTTATGACCTAACTCAGGCATGTCAAAGTAAGCGCAATAGCACTTGTGCTAGCTTCAGCCCCTGCTAATAAAAATGAAACACGTAAGTAGAGTCGCGTGACAACATTGGTATAAAGGATGACCAGAGTGAGCGTCATGAATAAGGGAAGTGGAACATTCAGAAGTTCATTGAGTCGCTTCATGTTCACTTTCTATAGTGTTGATCTATAGTAAGTAGAGAAATGCTGCATTCCATTAAATTTTGATACACAAGATTGCATCGAAGGTGCATGTTTTAAGCATCCCTGAATCCATTTTTATTTAATTCTTAGAAATAGGCCTCTGTGTTTGTGGACAGCCTTATGTAAAACAATATATCGGTTAAATACCAAACATGGTATTTCATTCATCATATTTTAAGGATGCAACACGAATATTTTCAAGAGCATCCTTCTATCCCAAGCTACCCTTTACAAGAAAAAATGACATTGTTGTTTATTCTATTAAAATGAATCTAAGAATATTTATAAAAATCTGATGTGTTCCATTCACATGTCTTTCTCTACAACTCTGCAACAAATTATTCTATTTATGTTATCTAATCGAGAACCAATTGGCAGAAATGGTCTCATTACTTTCTTCCTTGTTAGTAGAAAGGAAATAAGGGAGTACAATAGGTTACAGTGATAGTCAAAAGCTGGTTGCTGTGTGACGGAAGTTCCTTTGTTTATATGGACAGCAGTTGACAAATTCCTGTATGAGGAAAGTATGTTTTTCAAATCTGAAATCAAAAACAAGGAATATCTAAAAACGATCAACTCCAAGAAAAAAATGTATATAATAAATTGTGTGCTTTTACCATGGTCTACATTTTTTGTGTTCTAAGTTTTCGTCCATCTCTTATGGTTTAGCAGTTACGCAACATTTCGTAAAATTCATCCAGAATAAAGTAGTCTTCAGGGGCTATTTCCAGAACATTCAAGATATAAATTTTATTTGTCAAATAAATATCTTTAATATACGATATTTTAATCAAAATTGTTAGACCCATTTTAAGAAATTAAACATTTTTGAATTTTTTTTCATGTAAAGGGTAGTTTGGGGTGGGGCGATTTTTTTTTTTAATTTTCGTGTCGCATCCTTGGACGATACCAATTTTAAATACCAAGTTTGGTATTTAACGGTGTTTTTGTTTTTTGAGCTATGCTGCCCATAGACGCACACATACACACAGACTGACAGACAGACACACACACACGGACATTTTTTCTAAAAATGTTCTTTTTGGATTCAGGGGGTCTCAAAACATATATTTCCGGTGAAATCTAGGTATCGAATTTTTGGGTGCAATACAATACCTTCTCTATACACTATATATATAGTACGTATATAGAAAGTAAAAATACCATTTGCTCAATACGTTTTCAATGCAATAAAATATATATCTTTATCGTATTTTGTATAACAACTGGTGAACTTAAGAGACAGACATCTTTAAGAACCCAACTGCTAAAGCTCCAGATGCCATTGACTTATTGTGCTGCCCTAAGATGGTGACCTGACCTGAGTGGTCTCACATGACCCCTTACAGGTAGGTTTTTGAGGTCTTTCTGCATCAATTACCAGTATTCAATAAGTTCAATGGTCCGAAAAAAAAAACGGACTACGGTCTTTATATGTCCCCCAAAAAGGGTTTCAGAGTCACATCTGCAACAGCGAATGCCTCTCATTGAGATAAAATATGCGGGGGATTTCAATACACATCCGCATTTCCGGTATAATAAGGTAATTGAAAAAATAGTTGTTTTCCAAATTACATGAAGAATATATCAACGTGATACTCGTTACTTGTGCGATGGGTAGGTTAACCTATCTAATGTCTTTTAAATAATTAATTATTTTCGGAAAACAGTTTTGCAGTTTTTTTGGTAGTGTTTAACGCCCACTTTAACTACTTATGGCACCGCAGGCGGTGACACTGATGATACATGAATGAATATGGAGCACCGGTGGAATGCGATAGCAGGGGAAACCGGAGAACACGGAGAAAACCCGCCCCAGCGCCGTTTTGTCCACCACAAATCTCACATGCGGTCGTTTGGGATCGAACACCTGCCGTGTAGGTGAGAGGCGAGTGGTCTAACCACTCGGCCACGGCGCGGCCACGTTTTACAGTTGTGAAGTGGTTGCAAGTAGGGATAATATCTCTGGTAAGGCAGTGTCAGAACCGGCTCCTGAAGAGAACAAAACTATGTATTTGAACTGTGAGGAGCGGTTTTGTTTTCCACAGGATCCTTAATCCAAACAATCACAGTGAAAGCAAAACCTATTTAAGAGCTGACCAACTTTTGTGTCTGTGGAGGGGAGTATGCCATCCTCGTCTTCATCTACCTGTTGTCTACGACTGTCACGTTGCCATCGGGTACATTTTATATTCTCAACAAACAAAAATGAAATATATTCGCAAACAATGGTCATATAGAAATGAAAGAGATGAATTTTCCATTAAAGAGAACCCTAACAGGTTTAAATGAATGTAATGACTTCGCTTTCACCCGGTATATATGAAAGTTTATTTTCTTCATTAGGTTTTCCTTCAACATTGTTTCTGTAAATGGCATTTTCTGATATAAATAAACCGTCTTCTAGGAAACTATTGTAGATGATAAAACCAACCTCTAAGTACTGTTGTGGAGTACTTTCGGGTTAATAGTATGGATGGTTATTTTATGGCTAATGAATTTAAATAACTGTATATTATAATTAAGAAATTAATCTATCTTACTTAATAAGCAAACTTTTGAATAAAATTAGATCCTCAATCTTCGAAGACATTCATCTAAACCCTGTAAACATTTCTGTCCGATATCTTAAATAGTTTCTGAAAAACATCGGTAATGATTTTGTAGGTTTAACATTAGCAAGAGAGAGACTTTAATCTCCCTAAGGAAATATATCTATATTTTAGACCTATCTTCCTAGTCAGATCAGGAATGTCAAGAACTGTTGTTTCATCTTTACTTCACATTTGAACCTTCGTCCTTAGAGTATGAATCAGATATGCCATAGACATATATAATTTCAGAACAATACTTTTTAGCCGTCTCACACTTGAGAATGTTGTAGAATTCTTTTAAACAAGCCTTATTTATTTCTGAAACGAGGGATAAATTGTGTTCTACGCAGGCGCATTGGTTATGGTAGGCGCCTGTGTGAAACAGAAAGCCGCGGGAAGGATTTGCCATGAAGAGCGCAGAGACAATTGACGTAAAGAGAAAAGGGTGAAATATTTCGACTTAGCAGGCTGGAGCTCTACATGAGGGAGTTTGTCCTTATGTAGCTATTTAAACATGTAGAGAGGTAGAACCAGTATTAATCATGCAAAATGTAATGTAAAAAGTAATTCTATAAATAAATGTGTTAGTATATTCCTGACGAATGTCTATTTCAATTAACTTCAGCATTTTTCCATAATATGTCTCTGCAAAAAATACCATTAATAGTTTTATTTCCAGGAACGTACGTCATATATACAGGGTGTTTCAAAACGATCCCAAATGAAGATGTGGATCTTGTTGGTCATACCGTACGTGATACGTGAATATAATTTACAGCTCTAAATTCGGCACATACAAAAATTGCCATAAAATTACCATGGATTAGCCAGTCGTACATAACCAGATGGCACGTGCTTGGCCCACTCCAAGAGAGATGCCGGTTGGTAGCGAAGGTCCCAGTCGCGTAGTGTACGCGTGGTTTGATACACACGCCGGCGCGGGACAGCTCACCTTAGTAATGGAAAACGTAAATGTGGCGTATGACAAACGTTGTTCCTTCGCTGCCCAATCATAAATGTGTGCGATTTTTAAACACACATAAAACTTTAAATAGAAGAGTTTGAAAGTTGCGACATCAAGTTTCGGACAAGTCAAAGTATAAGCTAATCGACTGCTATCTTCGTTTGGTGTCGTTTTGAAATGGCCTGTATATATATTTATTTATTCTGAAACTCCGTAGTTTATTTATACATATAACAGCGGTAACAGCAATTGACAAAGCCACCGTCGTTAAACAAAGTTTTGCATCTTTCGCACGACATACTGTCAGTGTGTAAAATACGTAAAAATAGCAAATTACGCACTATTGTAAAAGAATGCAATATGTAACATACAGCGTTTATGAAACAGTTCTAGGTAACAAATCCATCGCAATTTTCGCTACTCATTTATTCCTCATTTCAAACTGAATGTTTGAAAAATCTTCAAAATGAGCAATGTTTTTTACTTTCTCTACAATCACATGGTACGTAGGTAGGCATTGCACTCCACCTAAAAATTCGATACCGAGATTTCACCGGTAAGACACGTTTTAGGGTCACCTGTGCCCAAAAGAGTATTTTTATAAAAAAAGGTTCATGTGTGTGTGTGTGTCCGTGTGACTGTGAACACGACGATGTAAAACAAAACAAAAAAAAAACAGTAAAACACCAAGTTTAGTATTTAAGTTTACTATCTTCCAAGAATGCGACACGAAGATTTTGAGGAGAGTCACATGCCCCAAACTATCGTTTACGCGGAAAAAATTTAAAATTTTTGCTTTTCTCAAAAATGGCCCTAAAGTATTTTATTAAAATACTATGTATTAAACATATCTTCAAGAAAAATAAATTATATATGTTGAATTTTCTTGGAAAAGCCGCTGAACACCTCTTTATTCTGGAAGAATTTTTCATAACTGACAAACCGTAAGAGATAGACAAAAACTGCTACACAAAGAATGCAGATCTCTTTAAAACACACAATTTTAGTCACATATCTACATTTTTTCGTGGAGTTGGCCATTTTTTAAATATTCCCAGTTATTGGTTTCAGTTTTAAACATTTCTCATATGGGAATTTGTCAACTCCTAACAATGCAAAGAAATGGATTTCATCCACATGGCAACAGCCTAGTATATTTCCTTATTTCGCTTCTACTTACAAGGAAGCAAGTAATAAGACCATTTTTGCTAATGTTTATCTTGATTAGTTGAAATAGATAGTAAAGTATACAATAATTTGTTACCGGGATGTAGAAAAAGTCATGTGAATGCTATAATCAGATCTTTTTGATTACTCATTTTTGAAACAAGTAATTAAGCAAGGCAATTGTTCTCAAGTCGTAGAATTGCAATGAGCATCTTTATTCAATGCTTTTTAATATTTATTTAAACACATATAACCACGTAAATAATCGTCCGTGAAAACGTTAACTCCGTTCTAATACGAGGTTCTACCAGAAAGTAACTAACGACATGGCATAACTAAACAATAATGAAAGATATCAACACAAAACTTTATTTACAAAGTTAAAGTTTCTTACACTATTTCTCAAGTAATCGCTATTGCTATCAAGACATTTTCTGTCACGTGTTTTTCAATGTTGTTTTATAGAATTCCACCGCTAAAGATCTGAGCCAAGATGTCACTGCCACTTTAAATCTTCATCATTGGAGAATTCTTTTCCACCGAACAATTTATGTACGGTGTCCAAAGTAAAACACCAGTTTTTCTGAATTCTTTTATTCACATCTGCTTTCAACTCCTCCATAACGATCTGGTCTTTGTCGTGCACAATGCTTCTTCCTTGATTGCTCGTAAATTATGCGCCATTTTCTCACTGAAGACTTCGTTGTATTAACTTTCGTTATATGCTCATAAAATTCGATTGGCCGAACATTTTGGGCATTCCAAAATACGAATAAGTTCTTTAGCGATAGAAAAGTATCACATCGGCATTGAAAACTGGTACCATGTGACAGTAAATGTATTAACAGAGTGGAGATTACATTGAGAAATGGATAAGGTACTATAACTTTGTAAATGAAGTTGTGTACTGATATCTTTCTTTATTATTTAGTTATAGCAAATCGTCCCTTACTTTTCGGATGACTCTCGCATTTATTTTATTTTAATTTCGAGCTGCCGTACAAAAATAATCACTGGATGATACACATTGCGACGGCTACATATATATCCATCGTTATTTCCAATTTTTGTTATCATTAATTATGTTTTAATTCATAGTTACCCCAGCTAGTTGTGTTCTTCGGTCAAGTAAGCATCTCTTAACAGAGTGTGAATGGTGAAAGAAACTATTTCAGAGATAACACATTTGTTACTTTTAGTTTGAGTAATTAATTTAAACGTTATTCTCAGGTTATATACACTTTATAATTCTCTGAGATCCTAGCTTAAACTGTAGTATACGCGTTTACATAGAAACATATATAATATATGTAAACATCTTTGTTCTGCCTAAGAATTAAAACTAAGCTCTAATTGGCTAATATTTTCGCTGCCAGTAGCGTCTCTTTTCATGAGACAATAGAAACTTATATATACTTTACTATTTCACTTGTGATACCTGTAACTTTCCAGTAACTTTCACAATCTCATCACCACCTCAGGCTTACGTTAGCTAAGGATATTCTTTAATACATTTCACCCCCGCTCTTTGGCTGTTGTTCGCAAAACGCCTAGCGAAAGATTTCTCTTTTATGACCCAGTATAGTTTCAGTTATATCGTCTCTCCTATTAATAATAATATAATATTATTTCTATATTATATATATATATATTTATTTACATTATCTTGCTTATTAATTATTTATCTCTGTTTACATTTATTAGAGCTGCCTCAACATGTGCAATGTCTCTTTTAGACTCTCATGCGATTATGAAACTCGGCCACGTCTGTTTCATAAAATCCACACTCGATTAATACATTTACAACTTTACAAACTTGTATAATAAGTAACTCTTTTCAAGCCTGTTATGCTTAGTTACAATATTTATTTAAATTGAGAGCATGAATTCTGAAATTTCGCCGTCGAGTATCCTGTATCGAAACAAACTTGCTACTGCTACATCTCTCACTACATGGATAATACAAAATTCATTTTAAAAGCTATAAAAAGAACAAGACGATATCTTAATGCCCTTTGAGGAAACAGAAACTATTTTTCCTACTAAGCCAACACAATTTCTTCAGAGGCTCTACAGTAAAATCTTTTGAAAGCGTCGATGAAGGAAATAGTTCTCTAGCCACTAAGCTTCTGACGTGCATCGCATATTCGATACTGTTTTGGGCCCCAAGGAGTTTCGTGGTTTTCCTTTGTTTAGTACGTGGAATGCTGGGTAATTCTCAGCAGGTGTACACCCTGTTTCTAGTCTTGGTGAAGAATATCAGTATTGGCAATAATTCATCACCTTCAAACTTTCGTCCCTTAGGGTACAAGGTTCGTTTCATACTGTCAGAACTTAAAGTGACCTACTATTACAATGCCTCAATATGGAAGCAAAGTAGAGAAAACTAGAGCAAAGTTTCGTAATCACAAAGTATTTAAACAAATACTAGAACTGTTTTGTCCTAAATGTAAATTTTATAATCAACAAATACGTATCTTAATACTACAGTGGTATTATTTGTCAAAACCTGCAGATCTGTTCACCTTATAGCATGTGCTTTAATGCAATATTTCTTTCTGCTGTGTCTCTCTTTTTCCACTTCCCTTTTCCACTGTAACCTTCCGTATCTCTGTTTCTCTGTACAACTAATAAATAACTATAAAGTAAACTTATATGCATTTAATTTAATTTAATTTATACATGCATGCAACATGTGTTTCCAAATGCTTCCTTTTTCCTCATTTACATATAATAACATAGAAAATTATCCGATAGTTTCGAAGACCAGTAATGAAATAACTTAATCAGATTGTTACTAAAACGTTAAGCTAAATTAAAAGTTGTAAAAATATCCTGGGTTCGATTCCTGGCTGGGACAGGAAAATTTTCTTTAAGCAAAATCATTTCCAAACCCTCATAGTGTCTGGAAGTATGTATATTGAGATAAAAATAATTAATGCAATATTAATAACCTATAGTCAACAAGCTGTTTCTCATGTCATGGTCCTTACCATAGATGTTAAAGTGGGCTACAAATGAAAAAAGAAAGCTTTAACAGAACATAATTTATGCTTGTAATTTTACATGCTGCTTCTCGTAGTAACTGGTTCACTTATATAAGTGTAAAAATAAAACATGCTATAATTGTATGAAATACAAATTAGATCAAAATGTTATAAATAAAAATACTTATCGAAATATTACAACTGCAACATTTTCACTATTTATTATATTTTAAAAAATAATAAGAAAAACTTTCGGTTCTTCGCCCCATAAAAACAATCAGCCATTTTATGATAAATTATTTGGGTAAAGAACCTTTGAAATTTGCAATGTCCATAGTTTGTAAGATTTTTATTAAAATTAGTACCAATGTATTACACACAATAGCAGTAATGTATTCTTACGTATCAATATTTTAGCTTGCATGGTTATTTAAGATTAATTTTTACTATATAAATTATCTTTTCTAATGAAAACACTCCAGACAATGCATTTTAAAAATACACTCATCATCACATTGTACAGAAATTGAGTTTTATAATATATATCATAGTACAATTATTACAAATTAGCCATTAATTATTTAAAAAATTATTACCTTTGTACTGTCCAAAAACACTGATTTTTCAAAAGAAATCGATGTCTTATATATAAGTATATGCTAATTTTCTTTAATGTTCCATTAAGAGGCAGTACAAAAATCTTGCAACGATTTAATACAAAATTGAATCAAATAGAGCATTTTGATTATGAAGAAATGAATGAACAATATAAACAAACAAAAAGGGGTTTGGCAAAAAACAAAGTATGAAGTTAGGTCATGCTGTTACGCATGCGCCTCCATGTATATTTTCAGGTAATTGTTAGCTTAAATTTGCAAAGTGGGAAAAAATATAGATTTGTAATTGATGTTATTTTCCTTATAAAACTATTTTTATAGTTTTCCACAATTTATATTAATTTTTTACAGATGCATTATTTTAAGTTATCGAATATATCATTACCTTATTTTTCTTTAGGAATAAACACCCACAAACAATGCAGAATCAGATTCAAGCAGTGAACTTGCGGAATCTCGGTGCTTAAAGTACGTGTGAAGTTATACGGAATTTGAGTTTCTCAATCCTTCTTTCTTATGTTTTTAATATCGTAGAAGCCTCATTTTGATGTAATTTTTGTTTAATTTATTTCAAAATGTTAATACATTCCTTTGAATGCGATTGATAGTTCTAAAGAGCCCCTTCTGCTTATCAAGCATAGTTTTGGATGTTGGATTTATGATTTTAATAATTTCATTATTGATTTAGGTTTAGAAAATTAAAAATGTTACATTATTATAGTTTACAAAAAAGCCTACAATATTCCACAGAAAGTAATATTCCATTGAAAATAAACATATGTGATGAATAATCTATAGCACTTCAATTTTTTATCACGCGTTGAATTTCTGATTTTTCAGTTGTTTAAAAAATCTTTTATGAGATACATGCTTACTACGAAAATTAATTTTCACTATAATTGTGCTGGAAATATATGTGTTACATTGCATTACTTTTTCTACCCTGTGTCGTTTATTATTGAGTATACACATCTTACGAAAATTTATTTTTCTATCGACATATTTTTAATTGAGATAAACCTTTACCAAACGGCTACATTTCGCTATATAGTGATATTCAAATGTTTAAGAACTAGACATTATTTGCTAGTCTTCAAAATTTTATATTTTCTTTGCATGTAACCGTGAGAAACAACTGAAAATGGAAAGGAGTTTAAAAGAATGACATAGTATGAACGATTCAAACGATTAATTAAGGAGATCTCCGAAATGCCTTACGGCACAAAACATTATCTACTTCAAGAGATCTGCTTGTTTGGCTAGCTGTTTTCGTCTATAACGCAACATTTACCAGTTATACAACATTACATAAAATTTCTTCAGAATGAAGAGGCCTTTGTAGGTTATTCCCAGAGAATTCAGAATACATATTTTAGTTATCCTGTAAATATATTTAATATGTATATTTTAATCATAATCGTTACAGTCATTTTTGCGAAAATCTAAAATTTGGAAAAAATTTCAAGGAAAGGATAGTTCAGTTTGAGAAGATTTTGTTGAAAGTCTTAGTACCTTACTTTTGGAAAATACTGAATTTTGATACCAAGCTTGGTATTTAACCGACATTTCGTTTTGTGCATTTTGGGATAAGTACAAACTGAAATTCTCTGCACATTTACCTGTAGAGACAAGCAGCACGTACTCTCCGAAAATGTTTTTGAACAGATAGTCAAAACAGGCACGCGGGACAGTATCCTCACCACTTAATCGTGCACGGACAGTAAGCTTGCTGATCTCCCTATCTCTGACGTCATCGCTGTTAATTTGCAATCCCTCAAATGACACCCCATCTGCGTTATCTCGTTATCACCAGGTTAAGGAATTTCTAAGCATGAAATCCAGGACGAGAGGAAATTAGTTGAACTGTTACCAACTTTACGCTAAGTTGTCATAGAGAGCAAACCTCCCCCTAGCCCGCGTAAAGCCTGTTGGAGTGTGTAGATCAATCGCGTGACTCAAGGTGATTTATGATCGCTGTTGTGTACGTTCTGTTTGTTGATGTTGGTTTGAGTGAGCTAACTTGTAGCCAACTGCTTGAATATTCCTTAGCCCAGTTACTGCGTTCGCTGTTACATTACTGTAATGGTTACCAGTAATGTTTATCTGGAACTTATGTTTCAATAAGAACTTTGGATATGATAGAATACGGGCGGAGGGGACTCGGCACCGAATCTGCGATTACTGACCTATCCCCCTCGAGTGGGCGTCACCAGGAGGGAGGGGTGAGGAGAGAGGATACACCGGGCGTCGGAACCAGGAGCGATGGCACACCAATGATAGGGTCCCTAAGTTTCCTGAATTTAGTACCCTGACAGTTGAACAGGCAGACTGGGGACCCCACCCCTCATAGGGTGCCGTACTCATCCGGGCAACCAGCGGAAGTCGAGGGACGGAGATAGTCAATTTGGCCATCCTTTCTCCTGTCACCATGCAAAGACCATCTAACACTTTTAAATCTGAAAGAAACCAACAGGATGAAGGATGAATGAAATGGCAATGAAAACGACATAGAGGGACTGGAAATTCGGGGGTGAATTTTATTAAAGGTTAATTTATTTGACGTAAAGAGATTAGTGTGTTGGATCGGTATGTGAGGGGCTAGGATCAAATCTAGTTGATCTATTTTCTTAATTACAACATCAATACTGTTTCTATTATTTTCATAACACTCGATGAAAGAAAGCTACCCAGCATTCACCTGGCAACCCGGGGAAACCCCGAAAAAAACCAAGGGCCAGGTCAAGGGAAGCAAATCCGGGACTTCCCAAATGCGGGCAAAGATGAAACTGCCTGAGTCATCACGCTTGATTCAGACTTCATTTGTTATTTGAATGCAATCTAAAAATATGTACCGCTAGGTGTCAACACTTTGACTGCTGTGGTGGTTTATAATCCAAAAGGCACTCGCACTTGTTTCTACATCCTTGACATATAATAGTTATGTAAGTGAACTGAACCTTTGTTTAAACCTTCCACAAATTTGGAACCAGATATGGTTATATCCACTAACGCCACGCATTTATGAGATAAACAAGACTTCCCGCCATCTTCAGAGTGACGTATTTGAGATTCGGCTACAACATGTTGGGAAATTTTAGAACTACCTTTCCTCCGCTCTTCGGTGGGACGTCGTGGGACATAGAGACTTTCAGTCTGCTGGAAACTCGCTGAGGGACAGATCGTCTTTAAGAGCACAGTGAAGTTTCACTGCGTAACAAGGGCAGGCAAAAGTAGGCCTTCTTTTGGTTTGGGCGAAATTCGGGGATAAATATATTTGGACGAGTCTAAATTATTATTACTGTGAAAATCCAATTTGTTAGTCGGGACAATCAGGCGTTCCTTTCATTACAAGATTTATATAATTGTATTTTAAGGCCTGTAACTTATAACTGTAGCTTACAACTGCAATTTAAGAATGCAATGAATGTAAAACTTATTGTAAGCCAAAGAATTAACGGCAAAATAAAATATATCTTTAATGTCTGCTTGTTAAAAGGACTTATTCTAATGAATTTCGGACTATTTCAGTCAAATTACTTTTCTGTCAAGCAATGACGCATCTGTAGGTTATTCTTCTAGGATATGAGACAGTTTTATTACTCGTTTTACACTGGGGTATTTAAAATAGCAGCACGTTTGTCATTACCGCATCTTCACTGACCAAGCTCGGTTGAAGCTTCAGTTAATTTATGGTCCTTGTTATTCACAAAGGGTAAAACATTTGTGTTTCTTATTATGTGAGAACATCGTGTATAATGACAAGTAGAGGAAGAAACCGTATTCAGAAGGTGTGATAAGTTGATTGAGTGACGTGGTGAGTTTGTGAAAACAGTTTCCTGAAAACTAACATTCAAACTGCTAGAGGTTAGGGCGCTGTTTAGTACAGCATTGTAGATTAACGACATCAATTGGAAATAAGGCAGGTGATCTATACACTGAGGCACGAACCCAGGCGTAATTTCTTTGTTATTAAAAACCTTCGAACTATGTGAAAAATTAAAACATTTAGGCGATAAAGCAAACAGAAAAAATATGATGTATCCCATTCGCATGACTTTCTCTTACAATTTTGTAACACATTCTTACAAAAGCTGATCCTTCTCTCTATGTCGTGTTAATGAAGATGAACAGAAGATAGCAGAAATAGTCGTATTATTTACCTGCTCCATGTAAATAGAAGAGAAGGAAGGGTGTATACTAAGCTAAAGCTCTATATATACATACACAAACAAATATTTTAAAAACTGGTTATCATGTGGCTGAAATTCGTTTCTTTGCATTGCCAGGAGTTGGAAAATTAGTATTTTAAAATAAAATAAGCATTTTAAAACTGAAACTAATAACAAGAAATATCTTTTAAAAGGTCACTTCACGAAACAATGTATATGACATATTTGTGTGTTTTAACGATATTTCCATTACTACTACATTGCATCTACTCTTTGAGTTAGCCAGTTACATAAATACCATTCGAAAAAAGAGGTTTTCAGAGGCTATTCCCAGAAAGCTCAAGATATATATGTTTTATTTACAATGTAAATATCTTTAATACACATCATTTAATCAATCTCACCGAGACATTTTTAAACAAATTAAATGTTTTGAATGTGTTTCCATGTAAAGGCTAGTTTGTGGCGGGGATATTTTCCTAAAAATTTTTGTGTCGCATCGTTGGAAGATACTGAACTTAAATACCAAGTTTGGTTTTTAACGTACTTTTCGTTTTTGAGCTATGCCCCCCCCCCCCCCACAGACACAGTTTCATTTTTCTAAAATTGTTTTTATTCAGGCTCCTCAAAGCGCCTATTTCCGGGGAAATCTTAATATTGAATTTTTGAGTGGAATATACCTTCTCTAAATACTATGTATATAGTACGAGTAGAGAAAGTAAAAATGCGTTTTGGAGGAAAAGGATGAAAGCAAATATATAAAAGGAAAAACACGTAGGTAATATTTTACAGCAGCTCAGATCTAAATAATGTTTATATAGCTAAATAGGTACGTGTATAGAGAAAATAAAAACATATATTTTACCCAATTAAGCATAGGGAACATTTAGTTGCACAAACAAAGCCAACAATTCAATATTTTGTACAATATACCTAATGTTATCAACAGAGGGTATTCAATGCTAAACATTTTCCTGCAATAAAATTTAATAATTATCATTATTTCACAATCGTTATCTTTCCATGTTTCTCCCTCCCTCTATAATTACAAAAAGCTCTTTCATTCATTTTCTAAACCGCTTTCCCCAACTCTCATTTTCTTTATCGACCATTCGCACTTCCACTTCACTTTAATCAAGAATACTCTAAGGAATAACAAAGGCGCATGCAATCACTGCAATGAATCCTTAAAACTTAACCGAAATTATATTAGTGTTTTGGGCTGTAAAAATCTTACAGCTCACAGCACACTTTTAACCTAAATAATTCAGAAAATGTCGTATTTAAAATATCCATGCAAAGCAAATATTTGCTATTTAACACATAACCTTAGGAATACCTGAATAAACAGTTCATAAAGATGAAAACATTGCATGTTAGAAGTAAACAAGGCGTTGCGTATAATAATATAAATAAAACAAAACTGATGTGTTACACTCGCATGACTTTCTCTAGCTACTCTACAAACTTCTTATGAAAGATAATTCTTCTTTCAGCACCATGCTAATCGAGACAAACATTAGCAGAAATAGTCTTATTACTTGCTTCCTTGTAAGTAGAAGCGAAATATAGGAGTAATTTAGGTTAAAAGTCAAAAGCTGCTTACTAGGTGACTAAAGTTCCTTTGTTTGTATGGACACGAGTTGACAAATTCCTGTATGAGAAAAGTACAAGTTTTTCAAAGCTGAAACCAAAGCAAGGAATATCTCAAAAACGATCAACTCCTCGAAAACATTTTATATAACATAAATTATGTGTTTTAATGTGCTCTACATTTTTTGTGCGTTAAGTTTTTGTCCATCTCTTACGGTTTAGCAGTTATGCAAAATTCTTCCAGAATAAAGTAGTCTTCAGAGGCTATTCCCAGAAAATTCAAGATATACATATTATTTGTCAGGTAAATATCTTTAATACACAATATTTTAATCAAAATCGTTAGAGTCATTTTTGAGGAAATCAAAAATGTCGAAAAAAGTTCCATGTAAAGGGTAGTGGGGGTGGGGGGATTTTCTTGAAAATCTTCGTGTCTTGGAAGATATCAAACTTAAATACCAAGTTTGGTATTTAACGGTGTTTTCGTTTTTGAGCTATGCTGTTCACAGACACACACAGACACACACAGACACACACAGACACACACACGCACACACGGACCTTTTTCCAAAAATGTTTTTTTTTAATTCAGGGGGCCCAAAACATGTATTTGCGGTGAAATATCGTATCGAATTTTTGGCTGCATTACAGTACCATCTCTATCCCTATGTACATTGTACACATGGGGCTAGAGAAAGTAATATGATACTTATATTTCACTCACATAACTTTCACTATATCTCGGTAGCAACTTATTGTTGAAAGCTTATTCTTATATCTACTTCATGATAATAAGCTAATATTACCAGAAATTGTTTTTATTCCTTGCTTCCCTGTAAGTAGAGCGGAAATAAGGGAATACACTAGGCTAAAGCAACAGTCCAATATTTTAAAAGCTGGTTGCCATATAGTTGAAGTCCGACTCTTTGTAACCAGGAGTTTAAAACTTGCGTATGAGAAAAGTTTAAATTTTTTAAAACTGAAGCCAATAGCAAGGTATGTCATGGAAATGATCAACTCCACGAAAAAAAGTGTATAAGATATAAATTGTGTGTTTTAAGGAGACCTACATTTTTTGTGTATCTCTTGTCTATCTCTTGCTGTTTACCAGTTATAAAAACTCAGAAAAGTTAACCCACAGTAAAGAGTTCTTCAGAGGCATTCCCAGAAAATTCAAGATAAACACTTTATTTTACAAAAATTTCGAAAATTTTATTTTCTAAAAATTACGCTAACGATTTTGATTAAAACGGTATATTAAAGATATCTACTTGGCAAATAAAATGTACAACTTGATATTCCTAGGAATAGCCTCTGAAATCTACTTCATTTTTAATGACTTTTGCATAGCTGGTAAACCGCAACGAGTATATATTATTATAATACACATTCTGTAGATCTAAGTGTTTCGAGATATTCCTTGTTTTTGTTTAAATTTTGTAAATTTTTCTGAAGCGAGAAGTCAACTTTCGTTTCATTGCTTTTGTTTTACCTCTTTGAATTCAAAATAGAACCGAAACTCAGTTGGTTCACATAGTGATAGTGCCGGAGTAGCTTCTCTACCTCACATTCAAGAGGTTACGAGTTTGAATCTCGCTTAGGGTGAGTCACCCGGATTTTTTTCCCGGAGTTTTCTCTTATTGTGAGAAGACGAATATATAGTAAATTTAAGCTCCAAGGACCCCGAGATCATTTGAGCATCATTTCACCGATTTGACCAACTACGTTAAAGGATGTTATAGTTATATATTTGTAGAACAGCTAGAGAAACGGATATAAATGGAACACATCAGGTTTTTAGAATAAGGTTCAATTCTCTATATGAGTCAATGCTATGATTCAAAAACGAAATGGCGGGTAACTAAACTCACTATTTAAGTTTAAGATCTTCCAAAGATGCGATACAACAATTTTCTAGAAAATCCAGCACCCAAAATTCCCTTTAGTAGAAAATACTGTTATTATGTTAGATTTTGTAAATAAATACCACACATTTAAAATATGTACATGATAAATTAAATTTATATCCATATTTTCTGGGCGTAGCCTGTGAAACTCTTTTCACTAAGGGATCAGATTTATTTAGAACATACAATTTATATCAAGTACATCCTTTTGCGTAGTATAATTATCACCGAGTCAACCTGGAGCTGTAAATTGTGTAGCGGGAATCCTGGCAAATACAATGAATTTAGGAATGCAGTTAGATAATTGACGACTTATTTGGATTGGTAATCGAATTGTTCGACTTAAATGAATGCAGTTTTACATTCAAATCATCTACTTTTTTATTAGTTGCTGCTAAAATGGCGTGTTCGCTCAACCTAACATAGTTTTTGTAATTTGCACCAATATTTGGAAACACTTTCGATATTAATTCTTCCTTTGACGTTGTGAAGTGGCAAAAATTTGATGGAAACGAAATGAGGCCAGTAGAAGTGCCAGCAGGAATTTGCCCATTGCCAATGTCTAATAATGTATTTGCATCTGAAAAGCGCGATGTAGCATATATAGTTGGTATTGCGGAAAGGACGAAGTTAGAGCACCCATAAGGTATTGTGGAAAGGATGACATGTGCAGTTAGCAGCGTCGGTAACCAAGATGTCGTTGGCATAACAACAGTAATGGCAGCACATCCATAGTGTGGTGGGTATACGCTGGCATAGGTAATGAATGACATTAAGGAGGAAGTCACAAAGTAATATTCATGCTTTTTCCGAATCTCTTTCTTTCCTTTACTCCTAATGTTTTCCACCTCTTTCTTCATTTTCTTCTATGTCAAAACAGCCATTTCTTAGGCTAAAAATGACATACCTAAAGAGCAAGTGGATCTGGTTGGGCAATTGATAGGCGTTTATTTAATGATAGCTTTTGTGTATTAAATTTTTCCATTTAATTCAAAATATTACTTGATCAAATGTATTAAGAGCATCGCAATTGTAGTGTGATGGTGCCGCGGGTATCTTCATGCTCTTTAGCTAGCTCATGTACCACATAATGTCAAATAACCATCATCTGCAATAGGAAGTTCAACCTAAAATGGATCCCGTCATTTCTCCGCCATTTTCAGATTCCAAGAAGGTTTGAAATGGGCATTGTTTATAACTTGTTCATTTTAAAGAATTACAACAACATATACTTATTTCTTTATTTAAACGATGTGACCAAGAGAACGATAGTTAATGCACAAGAAATATATTTGATTTTCACAGTTATCTTGCGTCATTGTCTCCATAACCGCGTGCATTCCCTTAGCATTAAATGGGGAGGAAAAATAGAGCAGTAGGTGCTACGGCCATCTGGTGGCAAAAAATAAGTCCGTATTTTAGGTGTCTGTCGCCAGGAACGCTTCTTTATTTTAAACGATAGGAGTAAGGAAAGGACAGTTAACACATACAATTGTATTTGAATTACGCTGCTGCGTTGTGTCATCTCGATAAACTGTTGCGTTACCTTAGCATTGGATGTGGAGAGAAAATGTCACTATTGCCATCTAGTGGCAAATAAACAAGGACTTACTCTAGGTCTTAGCCACCAGGAAAGCTTCTTTGGTGTTTTATTTTAAAAAATAGGAGTAAGGAAAGGAGAGTTAATATATAAAAATGTATTTGGATGTCACTGCTGCAGTGCGTCATTGTGTCGATAAACTGGTGCGTTACCTTAACATTGCATGGGAAGGGAAAACATAGCACTACTAGGACAATTTAGCAACAAATAACCATGGTATTACTGCCAACTGGTAGCTATTAAGCGAAATGCGTTCGCTTGGCACGGTTTTTATTCATATTATGAAGTTTTAAATACTTTCCCTGTACTATTTTTAAACATTCTCTTTTCCACAAACCTTATCGTGACAATTATGAATACACACACACAAAATTTTTCAATTTGATGCAGTCCTTCGCAACTGATACGCGTACATACATTTCAGCAATTCATATATATAAATTAAATTTATATCCATATTTTCTGGGAGTAGCCTGTGATACTCTTTTTACTAATGGATCAGATGTATTTAGAACATACAATTTATATCAAGTACATCCTTTTTGTGGGAACAACTATTTCCAAGATATTCTTCATTATTTTCTCTACACATACTTTGCACATAATGTATAGAGAAGGTATTGTAATGTACCCAAAAATTGGATATCGAAATTTCACCAGGAATATATGTTTTGGGATCCCTGAATTAAAAAAAAAGCATTTTTAGAAAAATGTTCATGTGTATGTGTGTGTGTGTTTGTGTGTGTGGGAAGTATAGCTCAAAAAACAAGAGTCCGTTAAATACCAAACTTGGTATTTAGTCTCAGTATCTTCCAAGTATGCGACACGAACATTTTCAAGAAAATCCCCCACACCCAACTACTTTTTCATTCAAACATTTTCGAAAATTTAGATTTTCTCAAAAATGGCTCTAACAATTTTGATTAAAGTATAGTATATTAACGATATTATATGATATATGAAACGCATATCTTACATTTTCTGGGAATAGCCTCTGAAGACCTCTTTATTCTGGAGGAATGTTGCCGAATTGTGCTTAACTGCTTAATTGAGCTTAATTATGCTAAACCGTATGAGATAAACAAAAACTTAATACACAAAAAATTTAGACCTCGTTAAAATACACAATCTATGTCCTTTACATTTTTTCGTGGAGTTTACCGGTTTCGAGATATTCCTTGTTATTAGTTTCAATTGTAAATTACTTATACTTTTCTCAGACAGGAAGTGTTCCTTTTTCTTTTGTTCTACTCCTAGCTAATCGAAGAAGCGATTTGCAATGACAATCGCATAAGGATAGGTTTTAAAACATTTGACTATCAGTTTAGCCTAATGCATTACCTTAGTTCCGTTCTACTTATAAGTAACTGAGTAATAAGAACATTCTGCTAATGTTATCTCATTAGCTTTGTGTAGAAAGCAGAATAATCTTTTGTAGGAATTTTTAGAGTCGCTAGAGAAAGTCATGTGAGTGTAACACATCAGATGTTTTGTCAATGTTTCAAATTTTTTTTATTCTTTAAATCACTGCTGCAGTTGTTTCTTGAGACGCTATAGAGAAAGTATGACATTTAAAAGCCAGCAAAACCATTTTTAAACATTTAACTATCGAATCAGTTTCCTATATCCCTCTTGCACGTGGTATGAAGTGTGAAATGAAACAATTTATGAAAATATTTAAATCGATTAATATGAAATAGATAGAAAACAAACCTGATATGTTCCGTTCACACGAATTTCTCTAACTTTTCAGAACAATCTATTCATACAAAAACTTATTCTTCTATTTATTCATGCTAATTGAGATAAACATTAATAGAAATGGTGTTATTCTTCAAATAAATAAATGGACGTTATTTATGGCCACTCTTTAACTACTGTGGTTCTCAGCGTCCCATTTTAAATTGGGCGTTAAAGACCGCTTAATTTTGCTCAGAGGCCTCTCAATCAGGCTTGAGGTTCTTTTACGTGCCGTAAATCTACGACACGGGACCAACGGCTTTGCTTCCCTTCCGAAGGAAGCCATGCTAAGGATTTTTAAGTCCGAAAAAATCCATTGTCCTCCGCCCGGTTTGAACCCGCAACCTTGGGTATATGAAGTTAGCATGGTAACCATTACACCATTACTTTCTTCGTTGTAGAAATAGGTAATACTCTAAGTCAATAGTCAAATCTTTTAAGAGCTATTCACTTTGTGGTGGATTTTGGAGTTCAGTCTCTCTGTAAGACTAGTGTGCAAAACAGAGAAACAAATGACTATCTCACATTTGAAAAAAGTATAAGTATTGGAAAAACAAAAGCAAATGGTTAGCTCCACCAAGAATATATTTTAAGTAAATTGTATTTTTTAATCTCATCTATATATTTGGTGCAGTAAAATTTTGTCTATTTCTTACGGTTAACCAATTATAAAAAAGACATTTTAAATTAAGAGGCCTTCTGAAGCTATTCCCAGAAAATTCAAGATATACATTTTATTTATCATAGGAATACCTTTAATGTATTATATCTATTTTAACCAAAATCGTTGAGCCATTTTTCAGAAAATCGAAAACTTGGAAAAATCTTTTACGCAAAAGACAGTTTTGTGTGTGTGTGTGTGTGTGTGTGTGTGTGTGCGCGCGCCCGCGCGTGCGTGCGGGGGTGTCATGGAATACTTCCTTGAAAGATATTAAACTTAAATACTAAGTTTGGTATTTAACTGATTTTTCGTTTTTGAGATATCCTGTTGATAGACACACACACACACACTTTTTTCTAAAAATACTTTTTTTCAGGGTGTTTTAAGAGACATATTCCCGGTAATATCTCAATATCGTTTTTTGTTGTAATACAGTATTTTCCCTATTTACTATATATACTAGAGAAAGTAATAAGATTTTGTAACAATATTTGTATAAACTACATAAAATAAGTGAAAATGGTAGACAAAATCAGGTGTACGTATCATGTGATAAAATTCCACATTGCCTACATTTGTACTTCGAGAAGTTCATAAGCAGGATTAAAACAATGAAACATGTGCAGAAATCAATAAAACTTAGTGTAACTAGTAATTGTAAAAATAATTCGAGAAAATGTCGCTATATTTACCAGTTATTTTGCATATGCTCGTTTTAATAATTTACATCACGTGATTTAAACTAGGTAATTTTAAATTCTACCACACTAATATATTAACACAACAAATAGTTGACATGGAACACACTTGCGAAATTAAATTTTAACGTAAAAATCCGTGCATTACTAATTACCTGTTCTTCAGGTATAAACAACATATTTTACATCTCATATCTACTTTAAGAAATGCCTTCTCCAAAATTAAAATTAAGCAAAATCCACATGTTCTACATACAGAAACAATTACAGATTAAATAGTAATATATTATTCACCACTCCTTACCTAATTGAGCTAGTTCAAAGAGTTTAAAGCTTTAGCATTTTGTTTTTCTTTCTGTTTCTCCATTTTGACTTGATGTTTTTAATTAATTATTTTATACGTGTTTAATACAGCAACGCTATATCATAGTATCAGAAAATGTGACCAACATGTAGTAGAACCTAACATAGAAATAAAACCGTAAAAACTGAAGCGTTGATGACGCAAGTTCAGTAAATACGTTTATAATTACTGACATGTACCAAAATTCATGTTCATTGGAATTTCAATTAAAGGAACAATTTTGCTGTATTTATGTGATATAAACTCCAAAATTTTAAAATGTTGAGCAAATTAAAAACAAAACATGGATCGATAAAATGAAAATTTTTGAAAACCTACAAACTACATCTTATAAGTGATAATTTTCTTTCTGTAAACTTGGATAGGTAATAAAAATTTTAAACTGCTGCTGAATATATTCTAGAATCATATTAGAAAATAATTTCAATCTACAGAAATTATATTTTTTATGTATTCTTGAGCTTCATGATACTATACGATACTCATTGATTAAAATAATTAAAATTATATGTAATACATAAGAACGATACTATAAAATAAATCTCAGATGAGTCAATATGCACTCAATAGTATGAATAGATTTCACCAAAAGTCAGTAAAATTAGCACTTATTATAACTTTTTTTACTATTTAGCACTTATTTCCTGTTATTTGTGTTTTGAAGCCACATTTTCTTTCCACCAGTACGCCTTTTAATAGTACGACTGGTAGGGGTATCCGTATACATGCTAAATTTGCTGTTTACATGAGGCATTTTTCAAGTAGGGTAGACAAACCAACTCAAGAAATTTCCCCAACTCACATGTAGCTTATAAAACTGTTCGTTATATTTAGTTTACTAAAAAGCATATTTAAATATTAAGATATGTTAGTTTCAGCACAATAGCATGAAAAATAAAATTGAATTCAGTCACATTTCTGTAAAAATTATATTGGAGGTAGAGGGTGCGAACAAAGATATTTGTTACTAAAACGTTATTTTATTGTTTAAATGAGTTTGTATGTAACACTTGATATATTTCGTCATTCTTAGTAGACCTCAGTTTACATACTCTAATTGTATGTAATACTTCGAAAGTGTGTGCTAAACAGCAGTAAGGTTTCGAAAACTATTAGGCACATGCATAAAAGTTTATGTGTTGGATAAAATTTTGATGTCTAATTTTATGAAACTTCCTATCATTTTAAAACCCTTCTGAAAGAAATACTCTTGCAGTTTGTAACTTTTACCATAGTGTTTGAAAATTAATACTATGAAAATGGTGTAGATTGAAGTAGGCTAGCACATACAATGCGCTTTTTAGAATTTTGGCTTCAGGTTTGGTAGGTTTATGTTGCCTAGAATTTATTATTTAATTATTTAGAAGAGGAAATAATCTCAAAACTTTAACATCCTCAAACCTCAAGTAATTTTCATGCTTGTATAATTTCAGTGAAATTTCTAAAAGATGAAATAAAACCATATTATTAAATTCGAGATGTTCAGTTTTACTTTCTCTATACGTACTATGTACATAGTGTATAGAGAAGGTATTGTATTGCACCCAAAAATTCGATACCGAGATTTCACCGGAAGTACATGTTTTTGGTCCCCCTGTATCCAAAAAAACGCATTTTTGGAAAACGGTCCGTGTGTCTGTGTATCTGTGGACAGCATAGTTCAAAAACGAAAAGACTCTTAAATACCAAACTTGGTATTTAAGTTTGGTATCTTCCAAGGAAGCGACACAAAGATTTTCAAGAAAATCCCCCCACCCCCAACTACCCTTTACGTGGAACTTTTTTCGAAAATTTTTATTTTCTCAAAAACAGCTCTAACGATTTTGATTAAAATATCGTATAGTATAGATATTTACCTGACAAATAAAATGTATATCTTGAATTTTATGGGAATAGTCTCTGGACTACTTTATTCTGGATGAATTTTACGAACTTTTGCATAACTGCTAATAGTAAGAAATGGACAAAAACTTACCACACAAAAGATGTAGAGTACATTAAAACACACAACTTATGTTATATTAATTTTTTTCGAGCAGTTGGTCGTTTTTAAGATATTCCCTGCTTTTGGTTTCAGCTTTGAAAAAGTTGTACTTTTCTCATACAGGAATTTGTCAACTCGCGTCCATACAAACAAAGGAACTTCAGTTACCAAGTAAACAGCTTTTGACTTCATTTTAACCTATGATACTCCCATATTTCGCTTCTGCTAACAAGAAAGCAAGTAATGGGGCTATTTCTGCTAATTTTGTTCTCGATTAGCATGAAGTAAATAGAAGAATAAGCTTATTAATAATAATTTGTTGCACAGAAGTATAGAAAGGCATGTGATTGGAACACATCAGATGTTGTTTTATGAATATTTGGTTGTTGTTTCATCGCCGTGTGTACAACAAAATATCTGTTACTGTGGTACTGCTAGATTAAAATTACTTTATTTGGATGTTTATATTGATTACCATGAGGAGTGTAAAAACTAATCGTTTATACGATTAGATTATAAAATAAATTTGCACAGCATTATAATTGGTTTTTAAATTACTCTCTGTTATGAAAAATGTTTATAAACTTTCACTCAAACTAATTTGTTTGAAACTTCTTGCTACGCTATTTAAAAACAGGTTTTAAAAAGGCACACAAAGGGAGAACTACGGCTTTTTAGGGTTATTTACATGGCACACTCACCTCCTCAGTTGGTTGTTTTTTTCTCCCCGTGAATGCCTCGATGTTTTGTGCTGCGTGGTGCGTTATTCAACTTGTTCTTCCCGAGCCGCATGGCGGGATGTCGACTGTTGTTGACTTCGGGTGGCAACGGGGCGAATTTCAGCCGAGGCACCAAAACACGCGTTTGTGCTTGAAGCGTGCTGCGCATGCCCCCAGCAGACACCCCTTTCTTCTCCTTCCGAGCAGTGGCGTGGTTCCACGGTTTTGTAAAAGATGATTTAGCAAAGCCATATCCGGCATTCATTTCTTAGCACATCTGTAAATTGCCACAAGCAGAGCAAAGAGGGAATTTATAATGAGATGCTAAAAAGCACACACGTATTTATTAAAACGATTTCACTTAATGAATCTAGTAAATTATTAAGGTAATATCAAATGTTATAAGAATCAAGGCTTAGTACAAACATTAAATTTGACGTGTTAGAGCCATATGATTTTATCTGTTTACACTTTTACAAATACTTATTCTTCTGTCCACTTTTTACTTTCTTTACACGTATTATGTACTTACACTGGAACAGAGTACCTACAAGGAAGGTATTAAATTATGTTTTGAGGTTCCCTGAGTCCAGAAAAGCATTTTTAGGAAAAGGTCCCTGTGTGTGTCTTTTTTTTTTTTTTTTTTTTTTTTGTAGCTTAATGACTTTTAACCTAGTTGGTCATATCGAACGATGAATGAACTTGATCAAATGACCTCGGGATCCATGGAGATTAAAGTTACTCGACATTCGTCTTCTCAGGATAAGGAAAAAGCCCGAAAAAAACCTTATCCGGGTAACTCACCCTAACCGAGAGTCGAACTCGTGACCTGTTGAGTGTGAGGCAGACATACTACTACCACACTACCCAGGCAGGCTGACTATCTGTGGGCAAGATGCCCAAAAACAAAAAGTGGGTTAAATACCAAATTTTGTATTTAAGTTGAGTATCTTCCAAAGATGCGACTCGAAAATTTTCAAGAAAATGTCCCCAAATTACCGTTTCCATGGAACATTTTTAGAAATGTTTTATTTTCTCAAACATGGCTATAACGATTTTGCTTAAAATACTTTATGTTTAAGATGTTTTTATGACAAACGAAAATACTTCTTGAATTTTCTGGAAATAGCCTCTTCATTCTGGACGTCTTTTGTATAACCGGCAAATCTTAAGAGATATACAAAAACTTACTATACAAAAATGTAGATCTCATTAAATCACACAATTTATATCATAGTTCTTTATAGAGTTAACCGTTTTCGAGATATTCTGATTAATTGGTTTCAATTTTAACACACTTAAACTTTTCTCAAACGGGAAGTCAGCTTTTTTTTTTTTTTTTTTTTTGTTTCTGGTTTGTTTGCCGAATCTCAGTTGTTTCACATAGTGACCGGCTTTTAAAGGACGAGACTATCGCTTTTGCCTGTGCATGTTCTTATTTCCCTTCTACTTACAAGGAAGCTAGCAATAAGACTAATTCTGCTTATGTTTATCTTGATTAGCATGATGTAGATAACAGGTTAATGTTCTGAACAAAAGGTTGGTTTAGCAAACAGCTAGAGGACATCATGTGAATGTTAGATATTTTCGCTTCTAATTTCAAGGAACCAAGTAATAAGGACAATTTCTGCTAATGTTTATCTCAATTAGCATGATGTAGAAAGAAGAATAAGGTTTTTAAAAATAATTTGTTACAGAGATGTAGAGAAAGTCATGTGAATGTAACACATCAGATATTTACTTTCTACACTATGTATACTAAACAAATGAAGCATTCTGCCACCCAAAGCTTTGATGTCGAGATTTCGCCGGATATATACATGTTTTGAGGTTCCTGAATCCAAAAAACGCACTTTTAATAAGAAAGAATACACTAGATAGAAAAGTTATCCTTTGTAAGAATAGTTTCTTGCAGTATAGGCAGAGAAAGTTATGTGAATGAGGTACGTCAGATTTTAAAAATCCTGACTGTAGCTCTAGCTGTAACCTAACTTTAGTGCACAAAAATGCCTAAATGTGTAATGCAATTTTATAAAAAAAAAAATTAGTATGTGTTACATTCACATTACTTTCTCTACTTGCCCTTCAATAAATACTCTTACGAAAGCTTATTATTCTCTCTACTTCAAGCTAATTGAGATAAACATTACAATAAATGATCTTATTGCATATTTCGTCATTTCGTTAGTTACAAGTACTGCATTAGAATAAAGTAATAGTTCAAATATTTCAGATTCTAGGTGCCTTGTAATGGCTTTGCAATTCCGTTCTATTTGATAGCCAGCCGAGCCAACCTGTCGCCCTCCGTGGTGTAACGGTTACCATGCTAACTTCATATACCCAAGGTCGCGGGTTCAAACCCGGCGGAGGACGATGGATTTTTTCGGGCGTAAAAATCCTTAGCATGGCTTCCTTCGGAAGGGAAGTAAAACTGTGGGTCCCGTGTCGTAGATTTACGGCACGTAAAAGAACCTCAAGTCTGATAAGAGAGGCATCTGAGCAAAATTAAGCGATCTTTCACGCCCAGTATAGAATGGAACGCTCAGAACCAAAGCAGTTAAACAGCGTCCATAAATAACAGGCCATTTCATTTTTATTTGCTAGCCAGGTGGAAAAAATTAAATGACAGTTGTCATTTGAGACGAGTATAAATATTGAAACATTTAAAGCAATAACAATAGAATCTCGGAAGTGGTTCACGCCACAAAAACGTGTATTCAGTATAAATTCATTGGTTTAACGAGATCTTCATTTCTGGTGTAGTAAGATTTTTCAGACGCTATTCCCAGAAAATTCAAGATATAAATGTCATTTTTCACGAAAATAAACATTATGAAACTTTAATCAAAATTATTAAGAGTATTTATTTAGAAAATAAAAATGTTCAACAAATGCCCCATGTAAGAGATAGTTTGGATTGGGTTAAATTGCTTGAAAACGTTCCTTTGTATCTTTGGAGGAATGCTAAACTTAAATATCAAAGTGGTATTTAACGGTGTTTTTGTTTTGACTTATACTGAACGTACACATACACATATATTTGAATAAAGGAAATAAGGAAATACAATAAGCTAAAGCAATAGGCAACTGTTTTAAAAACCAGTCGCTTTCTGGTGGAATTGAAATTCTATTCTATGTGTTTGACTAGGGTAAAAAATCTGACGTGTTCCATTCACATGATTTCTCTATATCACTGCAATAAATTATTTTTAAAAAGCTTATGCTTCTATTTACTTCCTGCTAATCGAGAAAACATTAGCAGAAATAGTCTTATTTCTTGCTTCCATGTAAGTAGAAGCAAAATAAGGGAGTAACATATGTTAAAATGATAGTCAAAACCTGGTTCATATATGACTGAAGTTCCTTTGTTTGTATGGACACGAGTTCACAAAGTCCTGTATGAGAATAATATAAGTTTTTATAGCTTAAATTAAAACAAGGAATATCTAAAAAAAAATCAACTCCACGAAAAAAATGTATTCAACATAAATTGTGTGTTGTAATGTGCTCTACATTTTTTGTGTGGTAAGATTTTGTCTCTCTCGATAAAGTTCCGTAAAATTCACTAAGAATAAAGTAGTCTTCAGAGGCTATTCCCAGAAAATTCAAAATATACATTTTCTTTGCCAGGAAAATATCTTTAATATACGATATTTTAATCAAAATCGTTTGAGTCATTTTTTAGAAAACCAAAACTTTCGAAAAAAAGTTCCAAATAAAGGATAGTTTGGAGTGGGGAGATTTTTCTCAAAATCATCGTGTCGCATCTACGGAAGATAATATACTTAAATACCAAGTTTGGTATTTTACCGGCTTTTCGTTTTTGAGGTATCGTGTTCACAGACACACACACACACACACACTGACACTTGGACACACACACACGGACCTTTTTCTGAAAATACATTTTTTGGATACAGGGGACCCTAAAACATACATTTCCGGGGAAATCCCGGTATCGAAATTTTGGGTGGAGTACAATATCTTCTTTATACACTATGTACATAATGCGTATGGAGAAGGTAATTAAATAGAGAAGGTATTGTAATGCAACCAAAAATTCGATACCAAGATTTCACCGGAAATACATGTTTTGAGACCCCATGAATAAAAAAAAACATTTTTAGAGAAATGTCCGTGTGTGTGTCTGTCTCTGTGTGTGTTTGTGTCTGTGTGTGTGTTTGTGTGTGTGTGTGTCTGTGGGCAGCATAGAGCAAAAATGAAAAGACCGTTAAAAACCAAACTTGGTATTTAATTTGTTATCTTCCAAGGATGCGACACGAAGATTTTCAAGAAAATCCCCCACACCAAACTACCCTTTACATGGATTTTTTCGAAAATTTTGATTTTCTAAAAAATGGCTATAACGATTTTGATTAAAATCACCTATATTACTTACTTTTACATACCAAATAAAATGTATATCTTGAACTTTCTGGGAATAGCCTCTGAAGACCTCTTTATTCTGGATGAATGTTGCCGAATTTTGCTTAGCTGCTAAACGGTAAGAGAGAGACAAAAGCTTAATGCACAAATAATGTAGAGAACGTTAAAACACACAATTTATGTTGTACAAATTTTTTTCGTGGAGTTGATCGTTTTTTAGTTGTTCATTGTTTTTTATTTCTCCTTTCAAAAACTTATATTTTCTCATACAGGAATTTGCCAACTCCTGTAAATGCAAACAAAGGAACTTCCGTCACATAGCAACCAGCATTTGACTATCACTTTAAAATATGGTACTCCCTTATTTCGCTTCTACTTAAAAGGAAGCAAGTAATAAGACTTATTTCTGACATTTTTTTTCTCGATTAGCATTAAGAAAATAGAAGCATAAGGTTTTTAATAATAATTTGTTGCAGAGATATAGAGAAAGTCATGTGAATGGACCACATCACATTTTTTTGATAAAATTCCTTTAAAACTTCCCAAAATGTGCAGAGATATCCACCGTAACATTCTACAAGACAAAATACGAACAATACTAACAGCAGTTTAGATTTTTTTCTATGAAAATAGGTTAATTCTAAGGACACATTATGGATATATAAATAATTTTACGTCTCGCTTATAGCATATATTTCAATTAATTTTTTACCACATTTGATCGTGTTTTAAAGCTTCATTTGTAAAATTGCTACCATTTTTTTGAAATTATGAGACGCGTCGGACATTTAGATTATGAGACATATATGCAACAGAAGAAAATATTAAATGTAGTAAAGATGGATGAGCTGCGTGGCTCTAGAGATAATGAGTTCCAAATGAAAAAATCTGATGTGTTCCATTCTCATAGCTTTCTCTATATCTCTGTAACAAATTATTGTTAGTAAGCTTATCTTTTATTTATTTCATGCTAATCGCGGAAAAATTAGCAGAAATAGTCTTATTTCTTGCTTTATTGTAAGTAGAAGCGAAATAAGGGAGTACCATAAGTTAAAGTGAAAGTCAAAAGCTGGTTGCTATGTGCCTGATGTTACAAAGAGGCATCTGAGAAAATTAAGCGATCAGTAAAGCATGGGACGCTGAGAACCGAGGATGTCTACAAATAAAACTCCATTTCCATTTCCATCGAGTAACAGCTCACATTTACGTCCTACTCTCCTATCTTTAATGCTTAGTAATTCCTGTTCTTGGTAATCAGTGATATTCTTGTAATATAAAACACACGTTTCGAAAGCAAAATGCCTGTTAAAAGTTTTTAATTGAAAACTAGTGTATCTTAAGAAAAAAACATAAACTCTCCTTCCCAGAAGGCTACTCTGTAGCTATGTTTCTTTTAACGTAATTACTGATTCTGTGTAAATAACATTAATTATAAAATGTTGCACGAATGTAAAGAAACTCTAGCAAAACTAAAGCTGAAAAACCTGGCGTAGATCTGAAAGCTCGTGCTTCCTTTTAGAGAAATTGTGCTAGGGGCGTTAAGGAAGTTACACACAGTTTGTATTTAGTAACCGTCGTCTCTTACCAGATGATATTTAAGGGTTCAGCTGTACCCATCACGGAGTTTCGTTGCATAAGCGATTCAATCAACAATCTTGTGCCTATTTAGAAAGATGGAAAAAAACGAGTTTCGTGCGCTGATTAAATACTTCTATTTAAAAGACTTAACACCGAAAGAGATAATACCCCAGATGGATGAAACTTCAATGCACATCTGCGTCTGTCACAATTTACAATTGGATAAATGAGTTTAAACGTAGCCATACATCCACAAATGATGAATATCGTTCCGGACGTCCAGCAGAAGTGATTTCCTCCGAAATGGTTGAGAAAATCCAGGATATGGTTTTCGGTGTACGACGAAACAAAATTCGCGAAATATTAGAGGACCACAGGCATATCACAAGGTACAGTGTTCTTAATTGTGCACAAAAATTGGGTCTTATAAGGATCTCAATAAGATAGTGCTGCGTTTGCTCTCAATAGAGAATAAACGCGATCGTGTGAACAATTCGGAAGCTGGTTTGGCACTTTGCCGTCGCAATCCTTACGAACTTTTGCTTCGATACATAACTGTGGATGAAACAGGGATACACTACTACACTCCAGAGACAAAAATACAGTTTAGTCAGTGGGATTTTAAAGGCGAACTGGCTCCTAAGAAAGCAATGGTGGTGAAATTTGCAGACAAAGTGATGGCGTCGGTTTTTTGGAATGCACGCGGAATCATCTACATTTATTACTTGCAGAAAGGAAGAACGATAATGGAGAGTAAAGCAGATGCCTCTTTTGAGGACCTTCCGAAATCCTACTTTTTGGATGGCATAAAACAGTGGGGGAAACGCTGGGAATACTGTATCGAGCTAAAAGGAGGCTGCGTTGAAAAATAAAATCTACCAAAAAAATCTGATGTGTACCATTCACATGACTTTCTCTATATCCCTGCAAACAAATTATTCTTAAAAAGCTTATACTTCTATTTACTTTATGCTCATCAGAAAAAATTAGCAGAAACAGTCTTATTACTTGCTTCCTTGTAAGTAGAAGCGAAATAAGGGACTACCATAGATTAAAGTGATAGTCAAAAGCTGGTTACTCTGTCAATGAACTTCCTTTGTTTGTATGGATAGGAGTTGACAAGTTCCTGATGACAAAAGAATGCGTTTTTCATAGCAGAAACCAAAAATAAGGAATGTCACAAAAACGATGAACTCCACCAAAAAAATCTGATGTGTACCATTCACGTAACTTTCTCCATATCCCTGCAACAAATAATTCTTAAAAAGCTTATACTTCTATTTACTTTATGCTAATCAGAAAAAATTAGCAGAAATAATCTTATTACTCGCTTCTTTGTAAGTAGAAGCAAAATAAGAGAAAACCGTAGGTTAAAGTGATAGTCAAAAGCTGGTTGCTATGTCAATAAAGTTCTTTGTTTATATGGATAGGAGTTGACAAGTTCCAGTATGAGAAAAGTACACGTTTTTCATAGCAAAAAACAAAAATAAGGAATGTCACAAAAACGACGAACTCCACGAAAAAAATGTTTATAACATAAATTGTGTGTTTTAATGTGCTCTACACTTTTTGTGTAGTAAATTTTTGTCCATCTCTTACGGTTTAGCAGTTATTCAAAATTTAGTAAAATTCATCCAGAATAAACTACTCTTCAGAGGCTATTCCCAGAAAAATCAAGATATACATTTCATTTGCCAGGTAAGTATGTTTAATATCCGAAATTTTAATCAAAATCGTTAGAGCCATTTTTGAGAAAATCAAAATTTTCGAAAAAAGCTCCATGTAAAGGGTAGTTGGGGGTGGGGGGATTTTTCTCAAAATCTTCGTGTCGCATCCCTGGAAGATACTAAACTTAAATACCAAGTTTGGTATTTTACCGACTTTTGGATTTTGAGTTATCGTGTTCACAGACACACGGACACACGGACGCACACACACACACACACACACACACACGGACCTTTTTGTGAAAATGCTTTTTTTTGGGTATTGGGTACCCTAAAACATATATTTCCGGTGAAATCTCGGTATCGAATTTTTGGTGGAGTGCAATACTTTCTCTATACACTATGTACATAGTGCGTATGGAGAAAGTAAAAATGTATATAACATAAATTGTGTGTTTTAAGGTGCTCTACATTTTATGTGCAGTAAGTTTTTGTCCATTTCTTACGGTTTAGCAGTTATTCAAAATTCAGTAAAATTCATCCAGAATATATTACTCTTCAGAGGCTATTCCCAGAAAATTCAAGATATACATTTTATTTGTCAGGTAAATATACGAAATTTTAATTAAAATCATTAGAGCCATTCTTTGGCAGAAAAAAGTTCCATGTAAATGTTAGTTGGGGGTGGGGGAATTTTTCTCAAAATCTTCGTGTCGCATCCCCGGAAGATACTAAACTTAAATACCAAGTTTTGTATTTTACCGACTTTTCGTTTTTGAGTTATCGTGTTCACAGACACAGGGACACACTGACATAATGACACACGGACACACACACACACACACACACACCCACACACGGACCTTATTGTGAAAATGCTTTTTTTGGATATTGGGGACCCTAAAACATATATTTCTGGTGAAATCAAGGTATCGAATTTTTGGGTGGAGTGCAATACATAGTGCGTATAGAGAAAGTAATTAATTGTTTTTCTTTTTCTAAGGACTTACTGAACGTCCTCTAATTTTGCTCTGTAAACTTTATGAGGATATTAAGACCGAATAGCTCCAATCTACTAACACCATGAGATGCACATACTTTACATCTGATGATGCAAGACTTTTTACTTTCTCCATACGCACTATGTACATAGTGTATAGAGAAAGTATTGCACTCCACCCAAAAATTCGATACCGAGATTTCACCGAAAATATATGTTTTAGGGTCCCCAGTATCCAAAAAAAGCATTTTCACAAAAAGGTCCGTGTGTGTGTGTGTGTGTGTGTGTGTGTGTGTGCCCGTGTGTCCGTGTGTCTGTGAACACGATAACTCAAAAACGAAAAGTCGGTAAAATACCAAACTTGGTATTTAAGTTTAATATCTTCCAGGGATGTGACACGAAGATTTTGAGAAAAATCCCCCCACCCCCAACTACCCTTTACATGGTACTTTTTTCGAAAATTTTGATGTTCTCAAAATGGCTCTAACGATTTTCATTAATATTTCGGATATTAAACATATTTACCTGGCAAATAAAATGTATATCTTGAATTTTCTGGGAATAGCCTCTGAAGAGTAGTTTATTCTGGATGAATTTTACTAAATTTTGAATAACTGCTAAACCGTAAGAGATGAACAAAAACTTTCTACACAAAAATGTAGAGCATATTAAAACACACAATTTATGTTATATACATTTTTTTCGTGGAGTTCGTCGCTTTTGAGACATTCCTTATTTTTGATTTCTGCTAAGAAAAACATACTTTTCTCATACAGGAACTTGTCAACTCCTATCCATATAAACAAAGGAATTTCACTGACATAGTAACCAGCTTTTGACTATCACTTTAACCTACGGTTGTCCCTTATTTCGCTTCTACTTACAAGGAAGCGAGTAATAAGACTATTTCTGCTAATTTCTTCTGATTGGCATAAAGTAAATAGAAGTATAAGCTTTTTAAGAATTATTTGTTGCAGGGATATGGAGAAAGTCATGTGAATGGTACACATCAGATTTTTTTTATTTCATGCTAATTTTACTTTACTTACTTTAAAAGGAAGTTTTTTATTCCACCCAATAATTTATGGGTAAAATTCCACGTTCTCCGTGGTCTAGGAGTAACATGTTAGCCTCTGGTTCCCAAGGAAGCTGGTTCAAACCCGGCGGAGGGCCATTAATTTTTTCGGGGGTTTCATGTTGTAGATTTACGGTAAGTTAAAGAACCTCAAGCCAGATAAAAGGGCCTCTGAGCAAAATTTGTATATATTTGTGAACATCTAAATGCTAAACTTGGCATTCAAAGATGCAACAAGAAGTTATTCAGCTAATCCCATCCCACACTACCCTTTAAATACAAAATTTTTCGAAATGTTGGATTTATCTAAAATTGCTATAACGATTTTCATTAAATTCCACACATTAAGAATATTTACATGACATATAAAATTTGCATCTTAAATTTTCCAGGAAAAGCCTCTGAAATCTACTTCATTCGAGAAGCATTTTGTATCAACTACTAACAGGTAGACATGCATTAGACGAAAACATGCCACACAAAACATTTAAATATCAAAGTACACAATTTGTTCCCCATAAAAGGCTTTTTATGCCGTAAGTCATTTTCAATATTTGCTATTAATGGTTGAATCGCTCAACACTTTGTCATAATTATAATTTTTTAGATATTCAGTTGTTTCTCGACATTTGCATGAACTTTTGTGACCAGCATTCGGTTCTTAAACATTTGACTATCGCTAGTCCGTTTTACTTAGAACGAAAAATACAACTTAGCTTTTTATGCGTATGTTTACCTAATTAAAATGCAATTAAAAATAAACTTCGTAAGAATGGTTTGTATAACCAATAAAGAACGATGGAAGACAGAAGAAGGCATATGTATGGAATATATCAAATTTTTACTTCGTCTATCATGTACACTGTAAATATTACGCAGAGAGGATTTTATATTCCACCCAAAAATTCGACATATAAATTTTCATGTAAATACATATTTTGAGTTACTCTGAATAAAACAATTTTAGAAAATGGGTTTACGTGCCCGTATGTCTCTGTTTATGTGTGTATGTATTTATGAACGTATAACTCAAAAACTAAAAGGCAGAACATATTAAAATTAGTATACCTGTAAGTTCAGTATCTTTCAGAGATACGACACGAAGCTTTTCAAAAACTTCTCACCTCAAATTACCCTTTACATGTAAACACTTTGGAAATTTTGTTTTCTCAAAAATTACTAGTGATTTTGATTAAAATATCACTTGTTTAAGATATTTTATGCAAAATGAAATGTATTTCTGAATTGTTTTGAGATTAGTCGCTGAAATCCTATTCATCATGCTGCACCAAAAATGTAGATCTCGTAAAAAAACACAAAATTTATGTCAAATAGTCTTTTTTGTGAAGTTAGCAGTATTCCTGATAATTATATTCCTTATCATTGGCTTTAATTTTAAATACTTAAAAGTTTCTCAAAGGAAAATTGTTATTCGTTTTTATTTTGTTTTACTGCTAGCCATTTTAAGAAAATCGAGTTTCAATCAGATAGCGATCAGCTTTTAACTCATCCGACAATCTCTTTAATCTAATTTATCCCCTTATTTCATTTACACTTAGAAGGACTAAGTAATAAGTTGGTTTTGGCTATCGTTTAATCTTCATTAGCATGAAGTAGATAGAAGGATGAGGTATTTTAAGAAGAATTTTTTACAGAACAGTAGAGAAAGTCATATGATGGAACACATCCGATTGTTTTTCTTAAGTGACATAAATAATTTAATATTATTCGAGGCAAGAAGTAGATAGAAGAATAAAGTTTTGTAAGGATATACACTTTTTTTTTTGTAAAACAGGTAGAGAAAGTCATGTGAATGTAGACTCAGATTTGTTACTTTCTCTAGCAGTGTGTAGGTACATACAATTTATGTATTAACTAATTTCTATTTATTCTTCGGTTGATCATGTCCACGTGGTCAGTCCACCGCGGTACAACACAGTAGCAGTGCGCGCAAGAATGTAATCCATGCTAACAATCCAAAATACAGAATGAATTTCTTCTTAAGTGTTACAATATCCTATACAACTGCCAAAGAGTTAAATTGACGCCGATTTATACCGTTAAACATAGCTTCATGAGTCACCTGACTTCCACCATATTGTTTACACAGTAATGGTTGCTACTGTTTAGAATCATGGAGGAGGGTCACTGTGAGTTTTCTCTTGCAATTTTCGAATTACATAGAGCAGAAGGCTGGTAAACCGTTGACTAGTGGTGAAAAACTATAATGTTGGAAATGTATGGTAAGTTTTGTGAAAAATATCCAACACTTTCCGTGAAAGAAGTAATGAAATTAACTTCTGAGTTCTCCGGTGCTCATAAAGAAAAACCTGAAACGGAAAAAGTGGCTGCATTCGGGAAAAAAAGAAACGATTTCTTTTTTAAAAATGAGCCGACAGTTAATAAAGTGCTACAAGTAACAAAAGAAGAAGCGTTGTTTTAGGAGATGGATAGTTTATTGATAACCTAGTTAACAACCTTTGAGAGGAAATCGGCAGCAAATATTTCAAACGACGGTTCTGATCTGGAGGGAATAGAGTCGCTTCCAGAGAGTGTGAATTAACCTAAGCTATCGCATACATGATATTTATTTATTCGCTCGTGTTTTTTAGAGTTAGGTATTACATGTGTATCTATATATTTTGTTATTAACATCGTTTTAGTCACCGTTTAAATTGTGGGAATAATGGCTCTGTTCGTTTTAGATTACAATATGCTACGTGCACGCGCCGAGTGGTCGTGACAGTATTTCAGCATTTCTGGCGCGAATGGCGGAAGGTTACATTATAACGGTGCACTGGTTGCTTGGGTTTTGTTTTGGCGAGGATCAACTCAAGGCTGAATAGGCTTTAGAGAAGGTATTGTATTCCACCCAAAAATTTGATGTCGAGATTTCACCGAAATATATTCTTGAGGTCCCCCTGAGTCTTAAAACATTTTTAGAAAAATTTCCGTGTGGTATTTGTGTGTGTGCCTGGACGTAGGTATAGCTCAAAAACAAAAAATACGGATAAAAACCAAACTTGGTATTTATGTATAATAACTTGTAAGGATGCGAAGATTTTCAGAAATATCCCCCACTACTTTTTACAAGCAAACATTTTTGAAAACTTTGTTAATTTCAGAAATTACTTTAACGTGTTTGATTAAAATACCATATTATAAAGATAACATCTCAAATAGAGTGTATATTTTGTATTTTCTGGGAATAACCTATAAAGTTTTGATAACGGTTAAATCGTAAGACATACACAAAAACATACTCATAAAAATATGTAGATCTCCTTAAAACACATAATTTATGTCATATACGCTTTTCTTGTAGAGTAGGCCGTTTTTGAGATATTTATTATTATTGGTTTCAGTTTTAAACCACCTAACCTTTCTCAAACGAGACAATGCAAAACAAACGGAACCTCAGTTGTTTCATATAGCAACCAGCTATTAAAATATATGACTATCGCTTTAGCCTAATGTATTCCCTTATTTCCCTTCTATTTAAAATGAAGCAAGTATTAGGAGCAATTCTGCTAATGTCTATCTTGATTATCATGATGGAATAATATTTTGTAAGAATAGTTTGTATTTGGAACATCTGGAGAAAGTTATGCTAATGGAATACATTAGATTTTTTCATAAGTGACATAATCGATTTAATACTATTCGAGGTATAAAGTAGATAAAAGAATAAAACTTTAAAATAACAGTTTGTTTGCAGAACCAGTAGAGGAATTCATGTGAATGGAACACATAGATATTTAATTTCTTTACTCGTACTATGCACATATTGTATAGGGAAGGTATTGTATTGCAACCAACTATTCGAATTCGAGATTTCACAGAAATACACGTTTTGAGAACGCCTGAATAAAACAAATTGGAAAAACGTCGTGTATATGAGTTTGGTATCTTCCAAGAATGTGGCACGAAGATTTTAAAGAAAATCCCCCACCCCAACTACCCTTTACATGAAACATTTTTCGAATATTTTGAATTTCTCAAAAATGACTCCTAACGATTTTGATTATAATATCGTATATTTAAGATATTTTTATGACAAACGAAATATATATCTTGGATTTTCTGAGAATAGCCTCTGAAGGCCTTTTCATTCTGAATGACTTTTGTATAAGTAGCAAACCGTAAAATATATTCAAAAACTTACTACACACAAAGTGTAGATCTCATTAAAACATACGCTTTATGTTATATACATTTTTTGTATAGTTAATCATTTTCTGGATATTCCGGATTATTAGTTTCAATTTTAGGCACTTAAACTTTCCTCAAATGGGAAGAAATCTTTCTTCTCGTTTCTCATTTATTTACTCCTGTGCATTTTCTTATTTTCCTTGTACTTACATGGAGCTAGTAATAAGACTGTTCTGCTTGTGTTCTTTTTGATTAGCATGATGTAGATAACAGATTAATGTTTCGAATAAAAGGCTTGTTTACGAACAGCTAGAGGACATCATGTGAATGCAACACATTAGAGTTTTGCCCTTCTACTTACAAGGGATCAAGTAATAAGGACAATTTCTGCTAATATTTATCTTGATTAGCATGATGTAGATAGAACAAAATCTGATGTGTTCCATTCACATAACTTTCTCTACATCTCTGCAAGAAATTATTGTTAAAAAGCTTATGCTTCTATTTACTTCATGCTAATCGAGAAAAAATTGGTAGAAATAGTCTTATTACTTGCTTCCTTATAAGTAGACGCAAAATAAGGGAGTACCATAGGTTAAAAAGGATAGCCACAAGCTGGTTGCTACGTAATTGAAGTCCCTTTGTTTTATGGATAGGGGTTGACAAATTCCTGCATGAGAAAAGTAAAGATTTTTAAAGCTGAAACCAAAAACAAGGAATATCTAAAAAACTATCAACTCCAAGAAACAAATGTATATAACATAAATTGTGTGTTTTAACGTTCCCTACATATTTTGTGTGGTAACTTTTTCTGCATCTCTTACGGTTTAGCAGTTATGAAAATTCCGTAAAATTCATCCAGAATAAAAAAGTCTTCAGAGGCTATTCCCAGAAAATTCAAGATATATATTTTATTTATGAAAAAAATCTAAATTTTCGACCTTCGTGGTGTAATGTTACCATGCTAACTTCTTATACCCAAGGTCGCGAGTTCAATCCCGGCGGTGGACAATGGATTTTTTCGGGCGTAAAAAATCCTTAGCATGGCTTCCTTCGGAAGGGAAGTTAAGCCGTTCGTCCCGTGCCGTAAATCTACGGCACTTTAAAAAACCTCAAGCCTGATAGAGAGGCCTGTGAGCAAAATTAAGCGGTCTTTCACGCCCAGCATAGAATGGAACGCTGAGAACCACATCAGTTAAAGAGCGTCCATAAATAAAACTCCATTTGCATTTTTTCAAAATGTTCGAAAAAATGTTATGTAAAGAGTACTTTGGGGTGGGGGGCTTTTCTCAAAATCTTCGTGTCGCATCTCTGGAAGATGGTAATCTTAAATATTAAGTTTGGTATTTTATCGACTTTTCGTTTTTGAGTTATCGTGTTCACAGGCACACGGACACACACACGGACCTTTTTCCGAAAGTGCTTTTTTTGGATACAGGGGACCATAAAACATATATTTCCAGTGAAATCTTGATATCGAATTTTTGGGTGGGGTGCAATACCTTCTCTATGCATGATGCACGTAGTACGAATAGAGAAAGTCATGTGAATGGAACACATAAGCGTTTTTTGTTAACTCACTTAATTCATTTAATTCTATTCGAAGCAGCATAGGAGAAAAACAGATTTCAAACGTCAGAAATGATTCTGTTGCCCATTTTATAGAAACATCTCCCTTTAATTTTGCTTGTTAGGAAATGCTTTATCTTGGAATTCATGTGCCAAGAGATGAGAGTAAAAAGTGAAGAAATGGATTATTTGTGACTTAGATTCTCCAGATGCCAGATGCTTAAACCCATGGGAAGAAGCAACGTAAATCTGTCGCCAGAGGCGGTTATAAATCTAAAATGTTTTCCTTCCTACGGTTGCTCCCAGTAGAGCGAATGGTTTGACCAATATGGATGCTATTGTGGAGAGGTTGTTTGCACACTCTATTGTTAGCTGTCATTGAGAGAATTTTTTAAGATATTTAATTCACTACTCTTATTCGTTATAAACGACTGCCTGGCCAGGAGTTTACATCTCAATATTGTATTTCTTAGAAATTATCTCAAGCAAAATAAAATATTATAAACGCACCTTGAAGCTAACAAAAGATATTTGACATAAAATATACTTGAAAGAGTATATATCTGATCTACTAGATACAGTTAGTGCGTACACATTCTGAGTGTTCACTAAAGAGTTTGAGAGTCGATAGCACCACAAAATGTGAGTAGCATCTGCTCCATAATACAGTGTGTCCCGTTGAATAGTTACCACAAAGAAATCTTAATATCTCCTAAAGTAATAGAGGTACAATAGCGAGAATTGGACTGTATGCTAGACGTATTCATTAGGTTTCAATAAATATCCACGTGTGCGCCTTTGGTGGCCAAAGAATATCAAGACGGAACTCTATTTTCCTGCACGTGTTCCGCAAAATTACTGATGTGACGGAAGCACAAGCGTTTATTTTGCCTTTTTCCCATTTTCTCTACATGTCCTTTATTTGTCTATTTTACTATTAATACACACATATACACATTTACAAACACCCATGCCCAAGGAGGGACTCGGACCTACGATCCCCTACGCCACGAAGCACCAAAGCTAGGCACTTTAGTGAGCGTGGCCTTCGGACGTCAGCCAGGTCTTGTATTGGAGTTCGGTATTTGTGAGATTGCATAGTTCTCCAGCATATCCAGCTCTCCCTGTTACTGTGCTTTCAGCAAAGATAAAAACCCATGCGTCGTAATGGTGAAAGGTTGCTTCGTCTGAGAATGCGATGTGCTTGAAGAATTAATTGTCATTGTCAATGGAGGATAGCAGTGTAGTCGCGAACTCGGCCCGTTTGGGTTTATCTTTCTGCTGAAACTTTTGCATAAGTTAGATTTTGTCGTCGTATTTTATGGACAACCGTGTGAATAGTCGTTATCGGAATACCTAGCTCTAAACGGCCCATCGAATTGACTTCCTTGGGCTACACTTCAACTGTAGCTGCAGACACTGGCTTTTTGCCGCCTCCCTTCTTCCTCAGCAAAGATCCTGTTTTCAACAGCTGATTATGTCATTTCACAATGGTATGACGATTTGCTTAAATCTTCTTTGTATTGTATTTAGGAACTTCAATATGGCTAACCAATAACATTTCACCTTGTGCTGTACCATGAATTTCGCCATTTTAACTCTGTGTGCTATCACACCACGCGCAGGCGCAGTAGCCTTATAAATTTCATTGTCACGAAACTTGGAGGGTTTCTACAGAACGGAAGCTGAAAAGCATATTTATTACTTGAATGTGTGAGGAGATATTTACATTTCTTAGTGGTAATGATTCAACGGGACAACTGTAGTTTGCTTACGAACAAATAAATACAACAATAAAGACGAGGCGGCGAAGATGACACATAAATGTGTTACGATAGAAAGGGTACTGTAGTGTACTGGAGGGGATTCCGCACCTCAGCCAGTGATTAGGCTTTTTGAACGTCTGACCCCGGGAGAAGTAAACGAGATGAGAGCAATCACAGAGTGCAGCCTGACAGGCAGCCATCGGAGAGAATGCAGCTCCTAAGCAGTTCATCTAGACGCGGTAAGCGTTAGGATCCCGCACCTCACGTCTGAATAAACGACCCTGAGTATACTAACACCCGCCCAGCGCCATCCTGTCGCCGAGAGCTGAGTTTCCAAAGCGCAATCAGCTCCACAAGAGGGTGCCATCACCGCAGTCCTCGCCGACACCTACAGCCCTGAAAGAAAGAACAATCGGATGAAATGGAGAGACAGGACATTCGAGGGAGTGAAGAATCCTCCCCAGCATTCGCCTAGAGTCAAAGTGGTTGGCCGCGGGGAACCGATCTCGCGACCTCCCGAATTCCAGTCCCAGACGCAATGCCTGTGGAAATTAAATTACACTTGAAAACATGAATAATCTGAAAATGCGGTTCCGCGCGCAGGTACCTTATCTACTTCTGCCAAACTTGAAAGAATGACAGAATTAACACACTATTACAGCAACTGCACTTTATTAAGAAGTGCATTACTAAGAAGCTTTAACATTGCTGCCCTCTAGCGAACTTGATATCTACTACAGTGAGCTACCATCTAGTGTCATTATTTCACTATAGACCACGATTAAAGTGGCCGAGTGGTTAGGCCACTCGTCTCTCACCTAGACGGCCCGTGTTTATCCCTAGCGACCGCATGTGAGATTTATGGTGGACAAAGCGCAACAGAGGCAGGTTTTCTCCGGGTTCTTCAGTTTCCCCCGCCATCGCATTCCACCGGGGCTCCATTTTCAGTCCATGTATCACCAGTGGCATCGGCTGCAGTGCCACAAGTAGTAAAAGCTGGCGTTAAACACTATAAAAAAAAACGGATAAAAGCTTAGTCATGCGTGCAGATTATCTTGTGTGCACCGTGCATTAAGACAATTACCTGATATCAGTAGCGCATGCGCAAAAGCTACTTGGAGTAATTTCGGGAGAGATGGCGCACTTTTTGCTTTTATTTGTTAAAAGTGTTTTCTTAGACGACAAAAATTAAAGAATTTATCCAAAAGATTTCTGAAATAATGACTCACCATAATATTAATGTGTCAAAAATTATTTCACTGCTAAAGGTATTTAATAGCCTAATATAAATCATGATTTTGAAAAATGCAACAAAACATCACCTCTCTCAAGCAGTAAGGGAGAGATAGAGCATGGTATGGGATAGACAGCGCACATACTTTATTTCATTTTAATACTGATAAAACTTCACTATTTTGTTCAGAAAACAAAGATTCTAAGGAATCATATATTAATTTTCATTTTCTAAGCTAATTGTCTTATTTTGATTTATTCACCATGCTGTTTTCTCTACCATAACTCTCCCACATATGTTAGACCTATTCTTTTGTACATGACACGGTTTTCGTGTATCTTATTTATACACTTGACACATTTTCATCCAGTCATATTTCTTTATTGTAGTAAAATTAGTTCCAAGATTGAACACATTTATTTGTATTTGGATATAAGACCCACTTCATCTTCACTTAGTTTGTCAGAATTGATCAGTTTTGATTTATTTATTTGCTTTTGCTGCAGTGTATCTTTATTATTTTAATTTTCTTCTCGTCCCTCCCCATAAGGATGAACTGCTTTTCTTCAGGTTTTCGAGTGATTCAGTCTCAATCAGTGTGGAAACATACTATGATTCCATTGTGGTGCCAATGCAAATTGTTTCCTCATCTTCAGTTTTTTGGCAAACAGCTTTGGAACAGAACTCTACTTTATAAAGAATTTTAGAATAAAACTTGTAAAAGAAGTCGAAAGAACATTTTGTTTTTGAGGAGTTTAGACGTCGGTGAAAGTGATAATCATCTGGAATGGCACCCGCAATGCAAAACGTGCATTGATGTGCGATTCAGAGTGGATATCAAATTTTCTGAAACTACTTATATTGGCTGCTTTGTCTACGGAGACAGATTTCTTCCACATTTTTGCCAAGGGCCATGCTTTCATTCGTTTTACATTGCAATTTGTGCTTCTTGATTGAAACAGTACTGTTTCAGTGGACTGAAGAAAGCTTTGTATAAAGACTGTAAAGCACTAGTAGTATGGCTGGGTAAACACGACAAAACAGCACCATTTTGATCAGAAACTTTCAAACGTTCCAAATATGTACAATTGAAACTATAATTATACAATTATTATATAAGTTTATTAAATTTTGCATTTGAATGCTTGAAGGCACACACTTATTCTCCCAGACTCTGTGTGCCATTTATACCCATTTACAGGGACAGTGGCGCACACGTCTACCATTCGTATAGGTGATCAACATGGTCAGAAAAGCACAATGAAATTGTTTGTCACACAAACATTTGAAATAGCATGGATTTTATGTCTCTACTTTAGACACTAAGAGTTTAAACTATTTGCGGAACAAGTTTTCACTACACACGCAATACACTTACACGAAATATCTAGTTGTAGCTACAAGAAAAACAATAAAAGGTGAACTCAAGGTCTCTGTCCACAACGTTGGTATGATACTAAACACATTATCTGTTTTGATGCGCATTCTCGTGGCAGATTGTTGAATTATAAGGACTGCGCTAATCTCTCCCAGATTTACTCTAAAGCGTGCACAACTCATGATGTGTTACCGGCATTGATGCCATATTTCATCTACCATGCGGATAGATTTAAACGCCCTATATTTCAAATTACCGCATATAAGTTACGTTTAACAGCATTAAAACATTACTCCATAAATGCACAAGGTGTCCATGTGTTTTTGTGCTCTTAAATACCAGCCGCTATACTCTCCTACTACACATTCATTCAGGATGAAGAGGACCTATAATACTATTTACAAATGCATATACTACTTTATTACTTATAAGGATGTAAAGTATTGGAAAAACGCTTACTATCTAAATCTTTCAACGTAACTTGTAGCTTGGATTGGTCGATTAAGCTTAAAATCTTCGGGTTACATCATTGAAACATTTTGAATTCCATTACACAATTTGATATTCATCTCATGTGCAATATTTTTTGGATCCAGGAGACCTCAAAACCTGAATAAGATTAAATATTTCCACTAAATATTTGGGTGGAATACCTACTATAAATATGTGATAGAGAAGGTAAAAATTGGGAAGTAGGTACTAATTTTTTCGTCTCTGTTAGAAGAAAAAGAGAGACAAATCTGATGTGTTCCATTAACAAGACTTTCTCTATTTATTCTCCAACTAAATAATATAACAAAAGCTCATTATTATATCTCCTTCATATTAATTCATATAAACATTAACAGAGTTTGTAGTATTACTTATTTCCTTGTGGATAGAAGAGAATACACTAGGGCAAATTGACAGTCGAATATTTTAACAATTGGCCGTTATTTGACGGCATTGAAATTCGATTCCGTTAGTATTACCAAGAGATGTAAACCGATTACAAGTAATATTTCGGAAATGGTTAGCCACAACAACAACATTAAAATGAATGTTATAAATTGTGTACTTTAACGATATCAACATTTTTGTGTTGTAAGATTTTGTCTGTCTCTTATATTAGTCAGTTATGCAAAGGTCATAGAGAATGAAGAGGATTTTAGAGGATATTTCTAGAAAATTCAAGATATAAATTCATTTGTCATGAAAATAATTTAAACATTCATTCATTCTTTCATTCAAGCACCACCTTGCCATCTCGGTGTATATTAGGCCACCTTTACAGTGGCTTCTAGGGAATTTCTAGTTCGCCATTATGCGCACATGGCAATGAGGGATGGACCCATTGGCCATAGATGATACCATAGAACGAAAATCTTAAGCATATAACAAAATCGTTAAGAGAAATTTTTAGAAAAACAAAATTTTCCAAAACGTTTGCATATAAAGGATGCAACACGAAGGTTTTCAAGAAAAATCCCTCTACCTCAAGCACCCTTTACACAGACACATTTTCGGAAATTGTGATTTTCTTAAAAATGGTTCCTACGACTTTGATGAAGATACTAAAAGATACATAACACATAAAATGCATATCTTGAATTTTCTGGGAATTACCTCTGAATCCTTTTTCATTCTATTGGACCTATGTATACTTCATAAATGATAAGAAACATATAAAAACTTACTACACAAAAATGTATAACTCATTAAAACACACAATTTATATCTTATGAATGTGGAGTTAACATTTCTGAGATATTCACCGCTATTGGATTCAATTTTAAAATGCGTTTCTGAAATAGGAAGGCATTATTCCTTTCATGTTTTTTGTTTTCCTCCTGACCTTACAAAGAGAACGGCATAGCGACCATGTGAATGGAACACACAGTTATGCTATTTGTAGGCATACGTACACGTACATACATACATGCATACATAAATACATACATATATACTCTCGCACCTATTTCTGTTTTATTAGAGGACTTCTAAACACATTTCTAGTGAAATTTCGACAGCTAATTTTTGGATGAAATACAGTAATTTTTATGCTTACTGTAATCAATAAAATAAGTAAAAAATCTGATATATTCCATTCACATGACTTGTTCTACATCTCCGTAACAAATTATTGTTATAAAGCTATTTTTTCTATCTATACCATACTAATCGATATAAACGTTACCAGAACTCTAATGTGATCCATTCTCATGATTCCGTATAGTTGTTCGGCAAACAAGGCTTTTACATAAAAGATTAACCATCTATCTACACCATGTTAATCAAGACAAAAATAAGCAGAATTAGTCTTATTACTGACTTCTTTGTACTTATAAGGGAAATAAGACAATGCACAGGTTAAAGCCATAGTTTCGTCCTTTAAAAGCCGGTCGCTATGTGAAACAATTGAAATTCCAATATCTTTGCTTGCCAGGAGTAAACAAACGAGGAAGGAGAAAAAAATATGTCTTCCCGTTTGAGAAAGGTATAAGTGGCTAAAATTGAAATAAATAATCTATAAAAAAATTATATGACATAAATGGTGTGCTTTAATGAAATCTACATTTTTTGTAGAGTAAGCTTTTGTATATCTCTTACGATTTGCCAGTATTACAAAAGTCATCCAGAATGAAGAGATCTTCAGAGGCTATTCCCAGAAAATCCAAGATATATATTTTGTTTTTTATAAAAATAGCATACACATAAGGTATTTTAATCAAAATCGTTAGAGCAATTTTTGAGAAAATAAAAATTTTCGAAAAAAGTTCCATGTAACGGGTAGTTGGGGGTGAAAAGATTTTCCTGAAAATCTGCGTGCCGCATTCTTGGAAGAAACTGAACTTAAATATCAAATTTGGTATTAACGGTCTTTTTGTTTTTGAGCTATGCTGCACACAGAAACACACACACATACATACACATATATGCACACAGACATACAAACACACGGAAATTTTTCTTACATTTTTTTGGATTTAGGGGATCTCAAATTATGTATTTCCGGTGACATCTCATTGTCAAATTTTTGGGTACAATACCTTCTCTATACCCCATGTACGTTAGTACGTGTAGAAAAAGTAAAACCGACTGAAAGCCTGTGTTTGCACAAAGCGTTCTTCAAATACTCTTATCCCCTAAGGGTCGGCTCGACCGATAGAGGCAGGCTACAAAGATTTGGAAAGAACTATGCTATCAAAATAATTTAATCTCAAAACAGCGATGCCTTTACAAGGCTATACATCCCCCATAGAGGAGAAAATAACATCTGAGAGATGAAGGTCTATTATTGCTTCTCAGAAGAGAAAGGAGAAAGAGGCAAAGGGAACTCGTACCATCTTTGTTTTTACTACTTCTACTTCAGCATGGAAACGCTTCTTTTGTCCTCTAATCTTGCTCGGGATTCTTTGGCGATGCTCATATTTCTCAGAAAAAAACAATTGCAATATGCAAGACATGTTTGCTTGTTAAACATTGAGATTCCGTGTTTGAAAAGGAAACAATATAACAACTTGTCACCAAGTCAGTGATTTCTAGAATTTGTTTCTTAAGAATTGTCATTTCCTCTACAATGTTAGGGACACTGGGAGTGAATCCTTGCTTTCTCTACCATGTACAATGTACATATTAAATGGAAAACGTGCCTTTGTATTCCACACAAAAATTAAATCGCAAAAATATACTGGAAACGCGTGTTTAGAGAACCCCCGAATAAAAAAGTCTGATGTGTTCCATTCATATAACTTTTTCTAACTGTTCCATTAACAAATTTTCTTACCAAAGATTATTTTTTTATATACCTCATGCCAATCGAGATAAACGTCAGCAGAATTGTCATCCTCCGTGGTGTAATGGTTACCATGCTAACTTCATATACCCAAGGTCGCGGGTTCAAACCCGGCGAAGGACGATGGATTTTTAGCATGGCTTCCTTCGGAAGGGGAATAAAGGCATTGGTCCCGTGTCGTAGATTTACGGCACGTAAAAGAACCTCAGGCCTGATAGAGAGGCCTCAGAGCAAAATTAAACGGGCTTTCACGCCGAATTTAGAAAGGGACGCTGAGAACCACAGTAGTTAAAGAGCATCCGTAAATAGCACGCCATTTACATTTTTTTTCAGCAGAATTGGTCTTATTGCTTGCTTCCTTCTATTCAGAAGGGGAATAAGGGAATACATTAGGATAACGCGATCGCCAAATCTTTTTAAAGCTGGTCGCTATGTGAAATTAATTTAGGTTCGCTTCGCGTTGCAAGGTCCCGTTTGAGAAAATTTAATTAGTTTAAAATTGAAACCGATAAAATCAAATATCTTGAAAGCCGTTACTCTACAACAAAAACGTATATGGTAAACGATTTGTTTTAACGAGATCTACATTGTCTGTGTAGTACATTTTTGTCTATCTCTTTACGCAAAATTCTGCAAAGCTCAACCACAATAAAGAGTTCTTCACAAGTTTCTCTGAAAAGTAAAAATATATATTTTATTTGTGGTGTAAATATCTTTAATATATGGTAATTTAATCAAAATCGTTATAGTAATTTTTAAGAAAATCAAAATTTTTGAAAAATGTTCCATGCAAAGATAGTTGTAAGTGGGAAAATTTTCTGGAAAAGCTTCAAGTCACATTCCTAGAATATACTAATCTAAATACCAAGAAAGAAAAAGTTTGTTTTCGCACTCAGCGGACCTTAAAACATATATTATCGGTTAAATCTCGGTATCGAATTTTGGATGGAATATAATACCTTCCATATTAACTATGTACATTGCACAAAATGGCTAGAGAAAATAATAGACATATTTAGAAAAAGCCATCCAGTGTTAGTGTGCGTGTATGTGTCTGTGAACAGTATAACTAAAATAAATGTGATACGTCCATATGACTTTCTCTAGGTATGCTGTAATAAACTATTGTTAAAGAATCTTATTCTTCTCGCTACTTCATACTAATTAACATACACATTAGCAAAAATGGTTCTTGTTAATTAGTTCCTTATAAGTAAAAAGGAAATAAGGAAGTGCGTAAGTTTAAGTGATAGCAAAACGCTTTTAAAGCTGGTTTCTATGTGATTCCAATTCGGTTCTTCTTGCATAGCTAGGAGTAAAACAAAAGAAAAATGAATAAAAAAAAATATGTTTGAGAAAAATATTTTAAAAAATGAAACAAATAAAAAGTGATTAATGCCACCAAAAAAAAAATACATATTCCATAAATCGTGGGATTTAGAAATATCAGTTTTATTTAGTAAGGTTTATTTAGTAAAATGACTAAAAGATTTGAACCTAGGAACTTAGCAGTGAAAACAAGGTCTTATTAACCTCCCGGTCAACGTAGGTTTTTCTATGGTTTATTTTCAGTGTTCATAAGTTAACCAGTGCGCTGTCATACACAGCATTGTTCAGTTCTTTTGTGTGTATTGTAAACACAGCTTTTACGAAGATACACGAAGCTCTTCGATCGACCATGGAATCGGGAGTTACTCATCTTTTGTGTCTATGACTGTACATTGTATGTTCATACGTGCTGGAGAAAGTAAAAATAGAAATAATTTTATTAATTGTATATGATAAATTAATTGCTGTATAGCAGCATTTCTTATTTTATTCTTCTTCAGGCCAAATATTAGGTTGTCTCATAAGTAACGTCAGTTTTTTGATTTTGGTGTTTTGAATTTTTTTTGTTTGGCTACGTTATTTACAGGACGCCATGGCTCGTATCAGTCTTCAGTTGTTAATAAACAATCACAAAATGGAGATAACAAAGTTTGAACTTAGAGTCCTTCTAAAGCACTACCGAAAACAAGATTATAAAGCTGCTGCCACAGCTCGAAGAATATGTGAAGTGGAAGCAGAAGGTGTCTTTAGTGAGCGTGTGGCACAACGATGGTTCCAACGTTTCAACAATGGAGACGAAAACACCAAAGATTTACCACGTTCTGGAAGACCTAAAGTATGGAATATTGAGGGTACACGCCAAGTTTTGCGAGAAAATCCGCAAAAAAGTACCCTAGACTTTCAGAAGTACTTGGTGCATCAAAAGATACCATGCATCGCCACATTAAGACACTTGGAAAATCATACAGAAGCTGTAGGTTTGTACCTCAAGAACTGACACTTTCTCTATAGGTACTATGATGCACATAATTTATAGAGAACGCAGGTATTGTATTCCACCCAAAAATTCCATACCGAGATTTCACCGGAAATGTTTTGTGGTCCCCTTAGTCAGAAAAAAAAGCATATATAGAAAATGTGTGTGTATGTGAGTCTGTAGACAGCATAGCTCAAAAATAAAGGGACAGCATAGCTCTTAAATTTCCTGGGATTAAACCGCCAGACAGACAGACAATGGAAAGAGCTTTAGTACTGTTACTGAGTTTGTTAAATATATTTAATGATATTATTTCAAATGAATTTTGTATCTTACTATATTTACATCTATTTATGTAAATATTGGAACTATTCTGGTGTGATGAAGATGGATTTCGGAACATAGATTAATTATATTTATGACTATTTTTCTTAGAAAATAAGAGGCAGTGGAACACAAACAATGAAGTCAAAGTTAAAACACCCAACTTAACAAATAACGGTTTACAATGAGTTCTGGGGGCTACACCACATAATAAAACTGCAATAAAAGTATCTTTTTAGCTAAAGCATGGTTCCCCCAAAATAAACTCAAATGGCTATGGATTTGTCCATAATAAATTGATAATAAAACATTGGAACACACATGATTTTTTAAAACACGTAACATAAATATACCTCTGCTCACTTTGTTGGCGATATAATTAATATAGTTTTCCTAAATTAGGAATCCATCTTTCGGATGCAAAGAGGACAAGAATGTCAATGGCATTACATAGCTACCACTTTTGAAAACTGACTTTTCCTTTAGTCTTGTGTATTCCTTGATTTATCTTTTGTCTACAATGAAGTAAGTAATGATCTTGAGTAGTATGAAGTAGACAGAATATTCTTTTGCAAGTTTGTTGCAGGATAAATAGAGAAAGTCAAGTGAATGAAACAGTCAGCTTTTTACTTTCTCGACACGTACTATGTACATAGTGTATAGAGAAGCCATTGTATTGTACCCAAAAATTTGATACCGAGAATTCACCGGAAATACGTGTTTTGGGTTCCCCTGAATCCAAGAAAAGTATTTTTGGAAAAAGGTCCGCGCGCGCGCGTGTGTGAGTTTGGACAGCACAGCTCAAAAACGAAAACACCGTTAAATACCAAACTTGGTATTTAAGTTCAGTATCTTCCAAGGTTACGACACGAAGATTTTCAAGAAAATACCCTCACCCCCAACTACCTTTTACATGCAAAAATTTTCGAACATTTTTATTTTCTCAAAATGGCTCTAATGATTTCGATAAATATATTGTATATTAATAATATTTACCTGACAAATAAAACCTATATCTTGAATTTTCTGGGAATAGCCTCTGAAGACTGCTTTATTCTGGATGAATTTTACGGAATTTTGTATAACTGGCGTACCGTAAGAGATAAACAAAAATTTACTTAACAGAAAATGAAAGCTCGTTAAAACATACAATTTATGTTCTCTACATTTTTTTCGTAGAGTTGATCGTTTTTGAGATATCCCTTGTCAAAAGTTTCAGCTTTAAAAAACATACCTTTTTCACATGGGAGTTTGTCAACTCCTGTCCATACAAAGGAACTTCAGTCACCTAGCAACCAGCTTTTGACTAATACTTTAGCCTATGCTACTCCCTTATTTCCCTTCAACTTGCATGGAAGCAAGTATTAAGACTATTTCTGTTATTTTTTCTCGATTAGCGTGAAGTAGAAAGAAGCATAAGCTTTTTAAAAATAATTTGTTGCAGAACTGTAGAGAGTCATGTGAATGGAACACATCAGACTTTTATTTTATGTTTTGAGGATAAACTTTGTAGAACATAATTTTTAATGTCAAGAAGAGGTTTAACAATTATGAAATAGTAGCGACTCTCATAGTTTGCGTCCCGTTGAAACAATTGCGTAAAACCTCCGGGCTTTGGAAACTTCTGTTTGACGTATAAAAAGCCGTCACGCCGAACTCTCGTTTTGCAGGATTCCAATATCCGTGTTTGCCGAAAGGATCAGTACACAATGGCGGGACATATGGAATAGAATCGACCGGTTACGATGAAAGGATGCTGTTATAAAAACAAATACACGCCTATTAAATCACATGGTTTAAACGTAAAGCTCATTAGTTCTTTTGCTTCTACTCTGATTTCTGTACAAAACACGTTTTCTTCGGCTGGAGACAAATCTATAGACAAAAAAATATGTTCCTACTAAATTCCATTAAACTATAAAGTGCGAGAGTATATTAGTACGCTATGTGTCTTATTAGTTTTGTATAGATTTAATATAAGAAATATCTGCTTCAGTAGATCGCAGAGCGTTAGGGTGTAGAAGCTTCTATTATGCTCGCCAAGGCTACTTGCTTTGTTAAGGTGAAGAATACAATGCCATTGTATCGCAAGATTTTTTAGAGCATCAGAGACACAGGTAACACCCCGAAGGTCAAAAGAAGGTTTATCCCAGAATAGTCTAGAAAGCGTTACTGTCTCATTGTAAAGAATGATCACGTGGGTGGAATACAAAGAAATTACCCAGTTAGTCACGTGACAACGCTTCTTTTTAGCCAATCAGAAAAGAGGGCAATATTGATGGCTTTAGGTATTTAAGCGATGCGCGTACAAGAAATCGGGCGAATCTCATTTGCTTATTTGTTAATTGTTACTTGGCTGCTCTGTTACTTGGTTTTTGATATTGTTACCTGTTATTGTGAATTCGCAGGGTAAATGCTGCTCTGACGGGCAAGTCTTATTGTAAGTGTCACGCGGGCGGCGAAGATTATGTTAATGTTACTGCAGTGTGATAAGAACTCAGCAAGAACGGAAACTAGCACTTAAAATGATTACGTCATCATTTTCACAAAGTTTTATGTTGGGAGTCGCTCGTAGGGTTAGTGCCTCAACCAGCAACAGAGAACAATAAAAGCATTCATTTTGTAAAATTAAGTAAAATATCCCTGAGATATGTACCACGTGGTACATATCTCAGTCATTCTTTTCTCCTCTGAGTAAGAGACAAATTGTGCTCTACAGAAACGGGCATAGCTGGCGCAACAATGAACTCTTCATAAGGTATGCACACGTTTGTTGATAGAGTATTTCACGGCGCTAATCCTTGACCAATTCCTAGGTACACCAACACGACGGTGGCATACTGGCGCCACACAAGAAACAGCCACATATTGGCACCCTCACGTAAGGGCATACAGCGACATATTGGCGCACCAACGTGATGCCAGAAATACAGCGACGAAAGGTTCGATCTGTTTCCTTACATGACCTTACCTATGCATTATCGTTTAGCTATATATGCTTAGACATACTATTATCGGAAAGATTATTCTTCAGTCTATTTCAAGTTGAGATAAATGTTTGTATTAATAGTTTTATTATATGTGACAATGCCGTCAGATATGTGATCATTCGCATGTTCTCTCCGGCATGCAGCTGTGGAGCTGGAATGTAAGACAAAACAGTTGGACGCATAAACAACGGCACGACGAACAGGAACTTTCGGAACGCGAGACTCCTCTCGCGACATCACGATTCTTCCTCATATTCGAGAAGTTTCTCCAAGCCTCGGTTCTAGTACCTTCGACAAGTTTTCAGAAAGTTTGTGACGTCATTTTCTAGCTATAAAAGGAGGAAGGGGTACAGTGCGGTGAGGCACACTGTGTGAGACGTGAGGCACTGGAGTGTGAGCACAAAGTAGTGCGAGCCATAAACTGTATACGCGTCGAAACATCTAGTGAAGTGTTAGCAGCAATGAATCAAAGACTATAATTATAAGCAATTTTGAACTAATAAAGAAATGTGTCACAATACATTTCGTTGTAGGTACAAAGGGAATAGTGATAGTACATATTTAAGAGCGGGACGCTACGCCCTGGCATTGATAGACCATGCTGTTTACGTGACATCGCGAAAAACAATCAAATGTTTGCGGTATTTAAAAAACATCGTTTATATTCCACTCACATTACTTTTTCTACATCGTCGCTCTCCGTGGTGTAATGGTTACCATGCTGACTTCATATATCCAAGGTCGTGGGTTCAAACCCGGCGGAGGTCGATGGCTTTTTTTCGGGTGTAAAAATCCTTAGCATGGCTTCCTTCGGAAGGGAAGTAAAGCCGTTGGTCCCGCGTCATAGATTTACGGCACGTAAATGAACCTCAAACCTGATAGAGAGGCTTCTGAGCAAAATTAAGCGGTCTTTTACGCCCAGTATAGAATGGGACGCTGAGAACCACAGCAGTGAAAGAGCGTCCATAAATAACACGCCATTTTGTTTCTACATCTGTTACAAATTACTGTTAAAACGTTTGTTCTTCTATATACTTCATGCTAATCAAAATAAACATTAGCAGAAATGGTCATATTACTTTCTTCCTTGTAAGTAGAAGGGAAATAAGCAATAGTCAAATATTTTGAAAGCTGGTTGCCATGTGGTTGAAATCCGTTTCTTTGCATTCTCAAGGAGTTGAGAAGTTCCTGGATGAGAAAAGTTTAGCTAAACCAAAACAAGAAATAATCCAAAAAATAGTAAACTCCATAAAAAATGTATATAAGTTGTGTGGTTTAACGATATCTACTTTTTTTGTAACTTTAGTATATTAGTATATATAAGTTTTTGTCTTACGATTTATCAGTTATATAAAATTCAGACAATTCATTCAGAATAAACGGATCTTCAGAGACTATTCCCAAAAAATTCAAGAAATACATTTTATTTGTCTTGTATCTTTAACATATGTATTATAATCAAAATATTTAGAGCCATATTTGAGAAAATCAACATTTTCAAAACTTTTTCCATGTAAAGGGTAGCTTTAGGCAGAGGAATTTTTCTCAAAATCTTTATGTCACTTTGGAAGATACTAAACTTAAATACCAAGTTTGGTACTTTACCGCCTTGAGTGTTTGTATTAACGTGTTCATAGACACACACATGTGCGCGGACCTTTTTCTAAAAACTTTTTTTTTATATAGGAGACCCTAAAACGTGTAAATGCGGTGAAATCTTGGTATTGAGTTTTTTGGATGAGGATCAATATCTTGTCTACCCATGTGCTATGTATTATATAGAGAAAATATTCATCTAATGTGTTCCATTCATATGGCTTTCACTATATATTCTGTAGCAAGCTATTCTTACAACATTTTATTCTTCCATATTGCTAATCACAATAAACATTAGCAGAAATGGTCTTATTACTTGCTTCCTTCTAAGCAGAAGAAAGATAAGTCAATGCACTAAGTGACTAGACTAAAGCGATAGTCAGATTCTTTAAAAGCTGGTCAATATATGAACAACTGAAGTTCGGTTCGCTTTGCTTTGTCAGTCAAACGAAAGAGAGATGAAATGAGAGGTGATCATGTTTGAGAAGATTAAAATTGAAATCACTAACAAGGAATACTAAAAAAAAGTCAAACACACAGTAAAAATGTATATGACATAAATTGTGTGATTTAATGAATTTTAATTTTTAGTGCAGTAAGTTTTTGTCAATTTCTTACAGTTTACTAACTGTGCAAAATTCTGCAAAGTTCATCCAAAATGAATAGGACTTCAGAAACTATTCCCAGAAAATTCAAGATATACATTTTATTTAGCATATAAATATCAAAAAAAAGTTCCATGTAAAGTGTAGCTCAGGGTGGGGGGATTTCCTTGAAAATCGCATCCTTGGAGGATGCCAAGCTTAAACACCAAGTTTGGTATTCAACGGTCTCTTCGTTTTTGGGCTATGCTATCCACAGACACACACACGCACACACGGACCTTTTTCTAAAAATGCTTTTTTGGATCCAGGGGAACCCATTATGTGTATTTCCGGTGAAATCTCGGTATCGAATTTTGGGGTGGAATGAAACACCTTCTCTATACACTGTGTACATAGTAGTGTAGAAAAAGTAACAATGTAACCTAGCTTTCCAAACACAACTTCGCAGTACTTCAAAACTTTCACATGAAGGAAATGAGTGGGATGTCAATGCTGCGAATAGCTAAAGAAAAACTTTCAGACCAAAATAAAAAAATCTGATGTGTTACACCCACATGACTTTCTCTAGCTATTCTACAAATATCTTACATAAGATTATTCTTCTTTCTACACAATACTAATCGAGATAAACATTAGCAGAATGTTCTTACTACTTAGTTCCTTATAAGTAGAAAGAAAATGAAGGAATGCACTAGGCTAAACTGATAGTCAAATGTTTTAAAAGCTGTCGTTATTCGATTTTCATTGCAAATCGCTTCCTTGCTTGGCCAGGAGTGGAAATAAAGAAAAACGGACACTTCCTGTCTGAAAAAAGTATAAGTACTCACAACTGAAACCAAAAACAATGAATATCTCGGAAACGGTTACCTCCACAATAAAAATGTAAAGGACATAAATCGTGTGTTTTGATCAGATCAACATTTTCTGTGTAGTACGTTTTTGTCTATCTCCTACCGTTTAGCAGTTAAGCAAAATTTATCAAAATTCATCCAGAATAAAGAGCTCTTCAGAGGCTACTCCCAGAAAATTCAAGATATACCTTTTATTTGGTATGTAAAGATCTTTAATATACGGGATTTTAATCAAAATCGTTAGAGTCATTTTTTAGAAATTTTAGAAAATTTTCCCATGTAAAGGGTTGTTGGGGGTGGGGGGATTTTCTTGAAAATGTTCGTGTCGCATCCTTGGAAGATACCAGATCTAAATACCAAGTTGAGTATTTAATGGTCTTTTCGTTTTTGAGCTATGCTGTCCACAGACACACAGACAGACAGACACACACATATACACACGGACCTTTTTCTGATAATGCTCTTTTTTTGGATTCAGGAGCTCCTAAAACAAGTATTTCCGGTGAAATCTCGAAATCGAATTTTTGAGTTGAATACAATACAATATCTCTTCTCTAAGAGATGTTATTGATGTTATACCAAGTGAGTGTACCAGAATGTTCTAAAAGACTACCACGCAAGATTATTTCCAAAACATTTTTAAACTATTTACAATTGGTATATTATGTTTGTCCTATTTTTTCTTTATTTTTGTCTTTAATTTTATGAAGTTTAATACCTTATATAAGAGGATTATATACTTTTAATTTAGGATTGTTTTTTTTTTTTTGGTTTGTACAAGTATAGGAGTATATATAACTTAATCAAAATTATACCAAATCGAGCGGGAGATTCGAAATATCCACATGCAATTAAAACATGAAAATTTAAATATATATATATATATATATATATATATATATATATATATGAGAATCACATTTCGACTCTTCTTAAAGGTTCTCTGGCAGAGTACAAAAGTGGAAATATTGCCTTTATGGTTAGCACTGTGTCGACCGAATTGCTTGCTGTGGGTGATAACCATTAATGGTCTGCGACGTAGGTGAAGTCTCGAAACACTTAGCGAAATCGAAGCCACCCATGAAGCAGGACGACTGTTTGGTACCACCCCAGGGTCTTCTAAAACCAAGCGAAACAATCCCTTTGAAGAGGCACTCTAAAGAATTTGACAGCCGTTATCAGGCCACAGTCTGCATTAGTCAAGAAAGGAGTACTTGACAACCTCGGAGAAAATTCTCAACAAGGTTACTTAGTATGCTACGTGGTCCAATAGCGCCGTACTTCACGTTTGCTGATAACCCTTCAAGCGTTAAAATAGTTAAAAATCTGATGTGTTACAATCACATGAATTTCTCTAGCTGTTCTACAAACTTCTTACATAACATTATTCTTCTTTGTACAACTTGCTAATTGGTACAATGTTATTACTTAGTTCCTTATAAGTAGGAAGAAAATAAGGGAATACACTAGGCTAAACCGATAGTCAAATGCTTTAAAAGCTGTCGTTATGCGATTTTCATTACAAATCGCTTCTTTTCTTGGCCAGGAGTAGAACAAAAGAAAAACGGACACTCCCGTCTGAGAAAAGCATAAGTACTTCACTGAAACTAATAACAATGAATAGCTCGAAAACGGTAAGCTCCTCGAGAAAAATGTATATGACATAACTTGTGTATTTTAATAAGACCTAAATTTTTTGTATAGGAAGTTTTTGTCTATCTCTTACGGTTTACTAGTTATGCCATATAAAGCAAAATTCATTAAGAATAAACAGGTCTTCAGAAGCTATTCCCAGAAAATTCAAGATATATATTTTCTATGTTAGGTAAATATCTTTAATATATGATATTTTAATCAAAATCGTTGAGCTATTTTTAAGATAATCAACATTTTCGAAAAAAAGTTCCATGTAAAGGGTAGTTTGGGGTGGGGGGATTTTTCTCAAAATCTTCGTGTCGCATCCTGGAAGATACTAAACTTAAATACCAAGTTTGCTATTTTAGCTACTTTTCGTTTTTGAGTTATCGTGTTTACAGACACACGGACACACGGACACACACACGCAAGGGCCTTTTTCTCAAAATGATTTTTTTGGATACAGGGGGTCCTAAAACATGTATTTCCGGTGAAATCTCGGTATCGAATTTTTGGGTGGAATACAATACTTCTCTATCCCTATGTACATTGTACATACCGAGCTAGAGAAAGTAAAAATGGCGTGTTAATTATGAACGCTCTTTAACTTCTGTGGTTTTCAGCGTCTAAATTGGGCATGAAAAACCGCTTAATTTTATTCAGAGGCCTCTCTATCAGGCTTGAGGTTCTTTTGCGTGCCGTAAATCTACGACACGGGACCAACGGATTTATTTCCCTTCCGAAGGAAGCCATGCTAAGGATTTTTACACCCGAAAAAATCCATCGTCCTCCGCCGGGTTTGAACCCGCGACCTTAAGTTATATGAAGTTAGCATGGTAACCATTAGACCACGGAGGGCGACAATTAAAAGAGTTGCAGAACTCAAGGAGCAAATGCAACTAAATACTGATAAGTGAGCGACCTATATTTTTCTCCTCTTCCTTTATCAGCGCAAAAGGTGAAGGAAACACAATTATTGAGAGCAAGTTCCCAGACTGTGAACTCCATGATTAAATAAAGAACAGTGTAAGACGGAAAAGTTGTAATATGTTTTACACTTCAGTTAGACAGTCTTTGTCACCTTTTGGAGCACCTCTGTGGTCGAGTGTTTTGGATTCTCAACCCAGAGGTCCCGAGTTCGTTTCCCGGCTGGGGCAGGGAACTTTTCTTTAACAATAATCGTTCTCTATTCTGGACAGCGTCTGGAAGCATGAATGTGCGTGTGTTTAATAATATTAAATTGAAAATAAAACGTTATGGTGCCCCATAGTTCAGCAAGAAAACACTAGTTGTTGTTCCATTAGTCAAAGCACCCGACACGATATAAAGCTTAAAGGGGTTATGTATATAAACGATACAGTTTTTAAAAAATTGACTTTTGCTTGACAAGTATTTGCAAAATCTATTTCACCTATTAGTATTCCCAATAGCTAATTTTGCACCTATGAATACGAAGTTCATATTTAACATTTGAGGCTATATACAAATATTGTTTAATTTAATTTAATTCGAAAATATGTTAACCTTTTGCGTCTATTTACATTGTTCTTGTATATCATCAAGGACTCTTAAGTCTGGAAGATGCGTTTTAATAAGCGCGATTGCTTATGTGTGAGAGGAGAAAAATGAAGTTCACTCACGCTAAATCGTTATTGACTTGGTTTGTAATTTGAACTGAGCCGTTGAGTTCTGCAACTCTTTTAGCGCACAAAGAATTATCTGCACACGTGAAATACGGTGCTTTTGGGCCACCTGATTCTCACCATATGCAGCTGCATTTCAAAATGATGATGGAATCTATGAGTATAAAAATAACTAAAAGTATGTGAAATAGAACCAATGTTTTTCTTCATTCTTAAAAGTTGAATTTTGGGCAAAAAATTCTTTTTAGGGAGGAAGGGCCTTTGTTTATTTTTACTCAAGCCATCCCTCCCTTACTGATCCAATCCATCCGTACTGAAGCACAAAAGTACAACTAACTTATGAGCTTTTTTTTTTTTTTTAACAATTTTGATTCATTTATGCGTATAAATCATTTCATTTGCACCCTGAAATACTTCATTGGGAATGCACTGCTGAAATGCAGGTAAAGATCTTGATAAAATGAACTACGTCATAAAATATTAGAAGTTAAAATTAGAACATTTATAATCACTTTTGTATTGTGATTGTTTATCATTATATGCAACATGGTAATTGAACATTCTCCAGCGCACCCTGAAAAGGGAAAAATTAGGAATATCACTTAAATTATTCTTCATGCTATGTGATTTTGCGCATTTTATTTTAAAGCAGAGAGAAGATTAAAAATAAATGACTTTGCATAATAAGTAACGAAAAATATGTTCTTTTAAACTAAAGCCTTTCTGTAGAGGCAGAATTTCAGAGATATTCCCTGTTATTTGTTTTAAAACTTCTAGTACTTCGACTTTACTCAAATAGGAAATCATTATTCACTTTTTTCATTTTGTTTATGCAAAAAGAGGAGAACTTCAATTGCATTATATAGCGGCTGACTTTTAAAAAAGTTTATAATCGGTTTAGCGTAGTGTATTTCCTCATTTCCCTCCTACTTAAAAGGAACTAAGTAATACAACAATTTTGCTGAAGTTTATCTCGATTACCACAAAGTAGAGAGAGTAATATAAGAATAATTATAAGAATAATTTGCTACATTAGGTAGAGAAAGTTATGTGAATGGAACTCACCAGAATTTTAACTAAGGCTTTCTGTAATAAAACATGTTTTTCAAATGAAAAACAAAATATGTTAAATAAGAACTGAAGCTTTCCTGGCGACGTTGCATATAATTGCAAAATTTAAAAAAAAAATAGTTTTCTCGTAGCTATTTGGAATTTAAAAGTTAACAAAATATAAATTTGACTAAGACCACCTATAACTTTGAGAACAATTATAAAGAAAATCTGATGTGTTCCATTCACATGACTTTCTCCATATCCCTGCAACAAATAATTCTTAAAAAAGCTTATTCTTCTGTTTACTTTATGCTAATGAGAAAAAAATAGCAGAAATAGTCGTATTATCCTTGTAAGTAGGAGCGAAATAAGGGACAACCGTAGGTTAAAGTGATAGTCAAAAGCTGGTTGCTATGTAAATTTTGTTTATATGGATAGGAGTTGACAAGTTCCAGTATGATAAAAGTATACGTTTTTCATAGCAGAAACCAAAAATAAGGAATATCACAAAAACGCCGAACTCCACGAAAAAAAATGTATATAACATAAATTGTGTGTTTTAATGTGCTCTACACTTTTTGTGTGGTAAGTTTTTGTCCATCTCTTACGGTTTAGCAGTTATTCAAAATTTAGTAAAATTCATCCAGAATAAACTTCTCTTCAGAGGCTATTACCAGAAAATTCAAGACATACATTTCATTTGTCAGGTAAATATGTTTAATATCCGAAATTTTAATCAAAATCGTTAGAGCCATTTTTGAGAAAATCAAAATTTTCGAAAAAAGTTCAATGTAAAGGGTAGTTGGGGTTGGGGGTATTTTTCTCAAAATCTTCGTGTCGCATCCCTGGAAGATACTAAACTTAAATACCAAGTTTGGTATTTTACCGACTTTTCGTTTTTGAGTTATCGTGTTCACAGACACACGGACACACGGACACACACACACGCACACACACACACACGGACCTTTTTGTGAAAATGCATTTTTTGGATATTGGGGACCCTAAAACATATATTTCCGGTGAAATCTCGGTATCGAATTTTTGGGTGGAGTGCAATACTTTCTCTATACACTATGTACATAATGCGTATGGAGGAAGTAATAATGAAATCCATAACAAGGAATATCTGAAATGATCAGCTCTACAACAAAAGCGTATAGAACATAAATTATGTGTTTTAAATATCCACATAGTTTGTGTAGTAAGTTTTTGTCTATCTCTTACGGTTTACCAGTTATGCAAATTTCAGCAAAATTCATCACGAATCAAGAGGTCTTCGGAGGCTTTTCCTAGAAAATTCAAGATATACATTTTATTTGACATGTAAATATCGTTAATACCTCGTTAGATCTATTTTTGAAAAAATAAAAAAATTCGAAAATTTTTCCATTAAAAGGGTAGTGGAGAGAGAGGGAATTTTCTTGAAAATCTTCGTGCCACATCCTTGAGAGACACCAAACTTAATTACCAAGGTTGGTGTTTAATGGAGTTTCGTTTTTCAGCTATGCTGTCCAAAGGCACATACAGACAAACACACTGACCTTTTACTAAAAATCCTTTTTTGGATTCAAGGGGTTTCAAAACATGTATTTCCGGTGGAATCTCGGTATCAACTTTTTGGACGCAATACAATAATGCCTTTTTTATACACTATGTACATAGTACGTGTAGAGAAAGTAATAAAAACTCTATCTTCAGTACAAAGTAGAATGAACAAGAGCAATAATGGAAGTATTTAAACAGAGAAAGAGTTCACCATTAGATATTTCGCTTATAAGCGCCTGCTATGTCATTTATAGCCAAGGGCGCCGGCCGATTCAGCGTCAATACAGTATAAACGTCGTTGGTTTACAGAAGCAAATATTAAAAACGCATGGCGCATTCCCTAGGGTCATTCATTAAAATGACTGTGCGTGTTTTTTCACCAGTTCAATCGTTTGTACTACCTCGAATTTGCTCTCACAAAGCCTGTAATGTAAACCGCTATCGAGAAGATATATTTGAAATCACTGGCACAAACAATACTATGACAAAGTATCTCATCCGTCTCCTAATTCTGGAAAGTTATATTTGAAATCACTGGAACAAACAATACTATGAGAAAGTATCTGATCCGTCTCCTAATTCTGGAAAGTTATATTTGAAATCACTGGAACAAACAATACTATGACAAAGTATCTCATCCGTCTCCTAATTCTGGGAAAGTTATATTTGAAATCACTGGCACAAACAATACTATGACAAAGTATCTCATCCGTCTCCTAATTCTGGGAAAGTTATATTTGAAATCACTGGCACAAACAATACTATGACTAAGTATCTGATCCGTCTCCTAATTCTGGAAAGTTATATTTGAAATCACTGGCACAAACAATACTATGACAAAGTATCTCATCCGTCTCCTAATTCTGGAAAGTTATATTTGAAATCACTGGCACAAACAATACTATGACTAAGTATCTGATCCGTCTCCTAATTCTGGAAAGTTATATTTGAAATCACTGGCACAAACAATACTATGAGAAAGTATCTGAACCGTCCCCTAATTCTGGAAAGTTATATTTTAAATCAATGGAACAAACAATACTATGAGAAAGTATCTGATCCGTCTCCTAATTCTGGAAAGTTATATTTTAAATCACTGGAACAAACAATACTATGACTAAGTATCTCATCCGTCTCCTAATTCTGGAAAGTTATATTTGAAATCACTGGCACAAACAATACTATGATAAATTATCTGATCCGTCTCCTAATTCTGGAAAGTTATATTTGAAATCACTGGAACAAACAATACTATGAGAAAGTATCTGAACCGTCCCCTAATTCTGGAAAGTTATATTTTAAATCAATGGAACAAACAAAACTATGAGAAAGTATCTGATCCGTCTCCTAATTCTGGAAAGTTATATTTTAAATCAATGGAACAAACAAAACTATGAGAAAGTATCTGAACCGTCCCCTAATTCTGGAAAGTTATATTTTAAATCAATGGAACAAACAAAACTATGAGAAAGTATCTGATCCGTCTCCTAATTCTGGAAAGTTATATTTTAAATCAATGGAACAAACAATACTATGACTAAGTATCTGATCCGTCTCCTAATTCTGGAAAGTTATATTTGAAATCACTGGAACAAACAATACTATGATAAAGTATCTGATCTGTGTCCTAATTCTGGAAAGTTATATTTTAAATCACTGGAACAAACAATACTATCAGAAAGTATCTGATCGGTGTCCTAATTCTGGAAAGTTATATTTTAAATTACTGGCACAAACAATACTATGATAAAGTATCTGATCTGTGTCCTAATTCTGGAAAGTTATATTTGAAATCACTGGCACAAACAATACTATGACTAAGTATCTGATCTGTGTCCTAATTCTGGAAAGTTATATTTGAAATTCACTGGAACAAACAATACTATGACAAAGTATCTGATCCGTCTCCTAATTCTGGAAAGTTATATTTTAAATCACTGGAACAAACAATACTATGACAAAGTATCTGATCCGTCTCCTAATTCTGGAAAGTCATATTTTAAATCACTGGAACAAACAATACTATCAGAAAGTATCTGATCGGTCTCCTAATTCTGGAAAGTTATATTTTAAATTACTGGCACAAACAATACTATGACAAAGTATCTGATCTGTCTCCTAATTCTGGAAAGTTATATTTTAAATTACTGGCACAAACAATACTATGACAAAGTATCTGATCCGTCTCCTAATTCTGGAAAGTTATATTTTAAATTACTGGCACATACAATACTATGACAAAGTATCTGATATGTCTCCTAATTCTGGAAAGGATACATAAGAAAGCACAAAAACTCCTACAGAGTGAGTGTGAAACATCATTAAAAGCAACTATATTTACCTGAAAAACCTTTGGATGCTGTAGTACAAGAATGAGCAGTCCTAAATAGCTTGACATGTATCCTGCAAAGTCGGCTAACACCACTAATCTAAACCAAATCGGTTTCTTTTGCGAGACCCTTAGATTACAACTTCATTTCCACCAAGTCTAGTCAAGAAGGAAAAGCTTGGTGAGTCACACATACTGTCAAATGAGTACATGCAGTGGTGTATGTGTCTGTGAGCAGCGTATCTCAAAAACAAAAATTCCGTTAAATACCAAAATTAGTATTTAAGTTCAGCACGTTTAAAGAATGCAATAAGAAGCTATTCATTAAAACTCCCACCTCAAAGTACTCTTTACATGAATTTTTTTTCGAAAATGTTGATTATATTAAACTGACTGTAACGTTTTTGATTGAAATAACATATATTTAAGATATTTTATCACAAATAAAATGTATATCTTAAATTTTCTGGGAACAGCCTCTGAAAGTCTCTTCATTCTGGATGACATTTGTATTAACAAGTCGTAGATCAATAAAAACCTTTTTAAAGAATGGTTCAATAAAGAGTAAAGAGAAAAGTCCTATGAGGCAACTCACCATACTTTCTTAATACTTTATTTACTACGTACTATATACATACTAGATTTGGGGTGGATATTGTATTCCACCCATAATTCTCACTCACTCTCTCTCTCTCTCCCTGTTATGGTTTAACAGTTATACAAAAGCATCCGAAGTGAAGAGAATCTGAAAATTCAAGATGTAGCTATTTTTGTCATATAAGTATCTTTAATATATGATATTTTAATCAAAATTTTAGAGCTATTTTTGAGAAACTCTAAATTTTCAAAAATATGCCCAATAAAGGGTAGTTTGAGATGGAAATTTACCTGAGAATCTTCATGTCGCATTCTTTGGAGGATACTAAACTTAACTGTCAGTTTGATTATTAACCAACTCTTCGTTTTTGTGTTATGCTGCCCACAAACGCACGCACACACACATACGTACACAGACACACACCGAACTTTGTTCCAAAATGCCTTTTTGGTTTAAGGGGACCTAAAAACGTGTCATTTATGTGGAATATGCTACGGAATTTTTGGATAGAATGCAATAGCTTCTCTACTTACCATGTACGTACATATACTCGGTAAAGTAATTAATAATAAATTAACACAATCTGGAAGTGGTAGTTTATGTTGATTTACGACAGAATATTGTGCTTGTTTAGAGGCTGCACTGAACGCTCCTCCATGAATATTCGGTTGCTACATCCCTTGAGATGTCTTTCATTGGAATCTGTGAGCGTTCTTCCATTCCTGTTTCATTTGCTTTCCACAGAACCGTCGAGAGACGTTGGGACTCATTTGAAAACTTAGTGCTGGTCATGATCTCCTTAGGGAATCAGCTAGAATCTCATTGCAGACTGCTAAACTTGCAAAAACATGTTCTGCTTTGTGGCATACAAAACAGATATAGCTTGAAACCTCTGTTGTGTTCCATTTCATCAATGGATAACGCTCATATGCATATATCAGGATTCTATAATAGCTTATAAGATGCGTTAAATCCCATTGCACTCAGAGGTAATTCCGCCAACGTCGGCGCCTATTATTACTTTCTCTACACGTACTATGTTCATAGTGCATAGAGAAGGTATTGTATTTCACCCAAAAATTCGATACTGAGATTTCACCGGAAATATATGTTTTGAGGCCCCCTGAATAAAAAAAAAAGCATTTTTAGAAAAATGTTGTGTGTGTGTCTCTCTGTGTGTATGTGTGTGTGTGTGTGTGCCTGTGGGCAGCATAACTCAAAAACAAAAATTCAGTTAAAAACCAAACTTGGTATTTAGGTTTGGTATCTTCCAAGGATGCGACACGAAGATTTTGATGAAAGTCCCCGCACCCCCAGCTACCCCTTACAGGGATTTTTTTTTCGAAAATTTTGATTTTCTTAAAAATGGCTCTAACGATTTTCATTAAAACATCGTATATTAAAGATATTTACCTGACAATTAAAATGTATATCTTGAATTTTGTGGGAATAGCCTCTGAAGACTACTTTATTCTGGATGCATTTTACAAAATTTTGCATAACTGCTAAACCGCAAGAGATGGAAAAAAATGTAGAGCACGTTAAAACACACAATTTATGTTTTATAAATTTTTTTCGTGGAGTTGATCGTTTTTTTTTTTTTAGATATTCCTTGTTTTTGATTTCAGCTTTGAGAAAGCTACACTTTTCTCATACAGGAATGTGTAAACTCCTGTCCATACAAACAAAGGAATTTCAGTCACATAACAACCAGCTTTTGACTATCATTTTAAGCTATGGTACTCCCTTATTTTGCTTCTACTTACAAGGAAGCAAGTAATAAGACTATTTCTGCTCATTTTTTCTCGATTAGCATGAAGTTAATAGAAGCATAAGCATTTTAACGATCATTTGTTACAGAGATGTAGAGAAAGTCATGTGAATGGAACACATCAAATGTTTCACATATCAATTCACAATGGAATTCTTATATGAACAACCAAATAAGTTGCTATCCAAGAAGTCAATGCTAACTTCAGTGATTAACATGATTTTTTTACTTTCTCTACACGTATTGTGTACATATTGAATAGAAATGGTCTGTGTGTGTCTGTACATGTGGACAGTATAGGTCAAAAACGAAAAGACTGTTAAATACCAAACTTGGTATTTAACAAGGATGCGACACGAAGATTTTCAAGAAAATCCTCCCACCCCAAAATACTGTTTGCAAGTAAAAACTCTTGATTTTCTCAAAAACGGTTGTAACGATTTTGATTAAAATACCACATATTAAACCCATTTGCATCAAAAATAGAATGTATATCTTGAATGTTCTAGGAATAGCTTCTGAAGACCGTTTTTTCTGAATTAATTTTGCTGAATTTTGTATAACTAATAAACCGTAAGATATAGACAAAAACTTACTGCACAAAATATGTAGATCCCGCTGAAGTACAGAATTTATGTCATACATTTTTTTTCGTAGAGTTGACAATTTTTTAGATATTCCTTGTTATTGGTTTCAGTTTTAAAATACTTAAAGCTTTTCATATATAGGACTTTGTCAATTGCTGGTCTCGCAAACAAACGGATTCCAATCCCATAGCAAAAAATTTCAGAACATTGGACTGTTGGTTTAGTCTAGTCTAGTGTATTCCCTTATTTCCCTTCTACTTATAAGGAACTAAATTATAAGAACGTTTCTGCTAATGTTTTTCTTGATTAGCATGAAAGAATTGGTTACAGAGCTGTGAAGGAATACATCAGATATTTTATATAAAAGATGGAATTTTGGGTCGTAGTATCCGATCCGGTATCCCGGTCGATGCGCTTATTTCGTTATTTTGTCATATAACAGTGGCCACCCAGTAGGTACTATTTTTACTTTCTCTATACGTACTATCTACATAGTGAATAGAGAAGGTATTGCACTGCACCCAAAAATTCGATACCGAGATTTCACCGGAAATATATCCCCTGTATCCAAAAAAGCATTTTCAGAAAGGTCCGTGTGTGTGTGTGTGTGTGTGTGTGTGTGTGTCCGTGTGTCTATGAACACGATAACTCAAAAACGAAAAGTTAGTAAAATACCAAAGTTGATATTTAAGTTTAGAATCTTTCAGAGATGCGACACGAAGATTTTGAGAAAAATCCTCCAACCCCTAACTACCCTTTACATAGAACATTTTTCGAAAATTTTGATTTTCTCCAAGATGGCTCTAACGATTTTGACTAAAATTTCGTACATTAAATATATTTACCTGACAAATAAAATGTATATCTTGTATTTTCTGGGAATATTCTCTGAAGACTACTTTATTCTGAATGAATTTTACTTAACTACTAAACCGTAAGAGATGAACAAAAACTTACAACACAAAAAATGTAGAGCACCTTAAAACACACAATTTATATATATATATATATATATATATATATATATATATATATATATACATTTTTTCTTGGAGTTGATCGTTTTTGGGATACTCCTTGTTTTTGGTTTCAGCTTTTAAAAACATACTTTTTCATACCGGAATTTAACAATTCCTGTACATACAAACAAAGGAACTTCAGTCACATAACAACCAACTTTTGACCATCACTTTAACCAATATTACTCCCTTATTTCGCTTCTACTTACAAGGAAGCAAGTAATAGGACTATTTCTGCTGATTTTTCCTTGATTAGTATGAAGTAAATAAAAGTATATTCTTTTTAACAATAATTTGTTGCAAAGATATAGAGAAAGAAATGTGAATGGAACACATCCGATTTTTTCAGATTGTGGCCACCTTACGGGAACTCGTGCGTCTGCCACTCCGCTTAACCCTTTGTTGCCTGTCAGTATCTATAAGTTCCGCTTGTTTTTGGCGTAACTATACAAATAGGGCTGTACTCTCGGATTGATTTCACGTTATACTAACCTTCAACCATAAACGACAAGTAATCAAGACTGTTTTAGATTGTAAAAATATATACAATATTTGCCCTAGAATTACAGTGACTTTTTTTAAATAAATAAAAGGGTAAACCCGACATAAGTACAAAAAAATGTAACCCGCTTATCTTCCAAGTATCACACCAATTATTTTACTTTGGGTCTTCCCATCCTTAACCACAATCACTGGAATTTGAACTTGCAACGTTTTTCTTTGAATGGATGGCCAGTCCATAATCTATCACCCAACTCTCATGACCATTTGGACCACTTTTTACTTTCTCCATACGCACTATGTACATAGTGTATAGAGAAAGTATTGCACTCCACCAAAAATTCGATACCGAGATTTTACCGGAAATATATGTTTTAGGGTCCCCAATATCCAAAAAAAGCATTTTCACAAAAAGTTCCGTGTGTGTGTGTGTGTGTGTGTGTGTGTGTGTGTGTGTGTGTGTGTCCGTGTGTCTGTAAACACGATAACTCAAAAACGAAAAGTCGGTAAAATACCAAACTTGGTATTTAAGTTTAGTATCTTCCAGGGATGCGACACGAAGATTTTGAGAAAAATACCCCCAACCCCAACTACCCTTTACATGGAACTTTTTTCGAAAATTTTGATTTTCTCAAAAATGGCTCTAACGATTTTTATTAAAATGTCGGATATTAAACATATTTACCAGACAAATGAAATGTATATCTTGAATTTTCTGGGAATAGCCTCTGAAGAGTAGTTTATTCTGGATGAATTTTACTAAATTTTTAATAACTGCTAAACCGTAAGAGATGGACAAAAACTTACTACACAAAAAATGTAGAACACATTAAAACACACAATTTATGTTATATGCATTTTTTTCGTGGAGTTCGTCGTTTTTGTGACATTCCTTATTTTTGGTTTCTGCTATGAAAAACGTATACTTTTCTCATACTGGAACTTGTAAACTCCTATCCATATAAACAAAGGAACTTCATTGACATAGCAACCAGCTTTTGACTATCACTTTAACCTACGGTTGTCCCTTATTTCGCTTCTACTTACAAGGATGCGAGTAATAAGAATATTTTTGCTAATGTTTTCTGATTAGCATAAAGTAAATAGAAGTATAAGCTTTTTAAGAATTATTTGTTGCAGGGATATGGAGAAAGTCATGTGAATGGTACACATCAGACTTTTTACAGTGCCTTTGGCAGGGTTATGAAAACTGGTTTAGAAGAATTTAAAATTTTAATTGGTAAGAAAAAGATTAATAAAGGATCTAAATTTATTTTATTTTCTATTATCTCTCTTATTTTATATAATAATTTTATGGGTTTATTCCCATATGTTTTTACTAAAAGTTTTAAAGTTGAACTAAAGGAATAATGGCATATATAGTACACTAATGCAGGCAACTAAGGGTTAAGTTGATTGCGTCTCTGCGGAGGACTCGGAGCAGACATCGTGGCCACAATTCGTAAAATGATACCGTAACTATCTTAGTGCTTACTATTCAATTTGAGAGAAACGCAAAACAAACAGAGAAAGCATACTTAGAACAAGCAAGCAATTTATGAACCTTGAATACCAGTCCTCTCCGAAAAAGGCGTATATTCCAATAAACAAGTATTTTGCCAGTGGTCCTCTTTTTGTGGCTACACCAAGAAGATTTGTGAAGTCCAGCCCACAACTTTAATTTCAAATTTATTTTACAGATATTGTAACGTTCATTGCAGATACTACATTTGAATCGGTATCTTAAATACATGATAACACGATTTGCTCTAATGTTCATTATTCATAACTAAGAATTTATTAACGTTTAAATTTTGTAATGTTCAATCATTTAGTTACTAACATTTATTTGTTAATAACTAATTACTGGTTAATTTTAAAACATTTTAATCAATTATTACATTCATAATAAACACATAACATATTATAAGACTCGCGATGTTTGAAATGTCGCTTTTTATCCATATATTTATAATATTTACATTCACACTCGAGAGTTCAATAATTTGGGTTAAATATTCGTCTGATGGATATCTTTTAGTTCTTCTAATGTATGATATTTCTTTCTTTTCTGCATATATTTTATTTTTCAAGTTCCCACATAAAAGAAAATTACATACAGTTAAATCAGAGGATCGTGCGGGCCATAATGGTTTAGTATTAAGTATTAAATCTCGTTTGTGCTCCCCAGTCATTTGGGTTGAGCATACCGAACTTAGACCCTAAAAACCCTTTAAGACTTACGTAACCCCAGGGAGGGAGGAATGAAGAGAGAGACTTGAAGAGCAACCAATATTTTAATCCACGAAATAGTTTTATCTAAGGGCTGGGTGGCATATTTCGAAACGGCGGTCTACACGAACCCCTTAATGAGTACGTATTCATATTGATTTAATATAAAAAACCTGGTAGTCAAACACTAACCTATGACACATGTCGGTTTTAGTCTCCGGAGTTAAAATGAGAGAAGTCAAGCTTTAAATTGACTGCTAGAACTAGTCGAAGGATGGGGGCTGAGCGTGGCAGAGGTGAATGTAGTGTTTCCTTTCCAACATAAGCCAATTATATCGGCATAATATAATGTAGTCAAACGTCAAGAGGCAGTAAAAGTTTAACGTCTGGCTATTTTATTCTTCAATTCATTCTTTCCACAACACCATTACGATGAACCATTAACATTGGAGATTGCGCTTGTTAGCTATCATAACATCATGCCTACAAAATGTATACGAGGGCAAGGCTATTCCACAGGGTCGCAAACTGTAATAGTTAACCCCTCTATTTATTTGTTTTTACACCGCCTGTATCACCCTATGGGACATTTTGTCACTGAAATCCTGCTGTGTTATTTTATTTTAGAGCAATATATTCACTGGGAGTATCTTGTCAAACCATTCCGCAAGCAAAGTTATTGTATAACGAACATTCAAGTGTATAAATTTATCTTTAACGAATATTCAGCTGTGTGAGTTTTATAAAAAGTGAATACACAAATTACAAAACCCACTATAAATAGATTATGAATATTCTTGTTAGATAATACATACATACATACATACATACATACATACCAAACTGCCCCGTATTTGACGTGTGGAGATATCTTTTCGTGCGTTAAAAGAGTTGCAAAACTGAACGGTTATTTCATCTTAAAGCCCGCTGGTGGAAATATGGTAAGGGCGATCTTCGTTTTTCTATTCAAAGCACGCCCAGGCAGTTTCCCACATCTAATTTTAACTCTAAGTAGCTCCGTTGAGTTCTGCGACTCTTGTAAGATATGGAGGGGTTTCTCTACACGTAAAATATGCGGCATTTGGACCACCCGGTATATGCATGTGGACAAGACAGACATATATGCATACAGTTATATATGGATATACGTGCATCCGATGAATTTATTCTGACATCTAGTTTCCTAAGTCAGGACATAGCTGCCGAGTTATTTTATTTTCAAAAACCTCATACATTTTCAATGCAATTAGTTATAATAAAATTAATTAAAGTAACTAATATAAATACTAAAGTACATGCTTCCAGTTATTCGAAACTATATTCTACAACTGCAGCTATATATAGTAACTAATACTTCATCCACAATTTCGTTGTAGACAAAGCGGTGCAGGGGCGGATTTTCTTCGCGTTTTCCAGTTTCCCTCGTCATTGCACTCCACCGGTGCTCTTTCTTCATTCCATGTATAATCAATGTCATCGCCTACGGTGCTATATACAGTAAAAGCAGGCGTTAAACACTTTTTAAAAAAATCCCGTATTTTAAAATCTCATTCATTCAACATTCCATCACTCCATAAACATGGTCCAGAATGACTATGCAGTAACTAGAATTTTTTAAACTAAAATATTGAAGAAAGAATCAGAAGGAGCGAGTTGGCTCGTGTGCAACTCGCATTCGGTAGGTCATGGGTTCAATTCTCATGGGCAGCTTTTCAAGCAATGGGCATCCAAATTGCCTTGTCTTACTATCTGTTTCAACGTTGAATGATCAGGCGGCGGTGTTTGGGCGACAACGACTTAATTTTGGCTTGCGTAGCCTAAGCGTATATTTATCCTGGTGCCATAGCGGGGCTTTCGGGCTCGAGCCCTCCCCGGAGGGAGTCTGAGGCGTTTTATGAGTAAGCGTTAGGGCCCCATTCATTTCAGACAAGCCATCATCAGGATCTTAAGAACATGAGGTTTCTTCTCTCATCCCTCCACCCTGGGATCACGTAAGATGCAAAGAATCTACGTGCAGCTGTGCTCCAAAATCTGGGGATCATGTCCATGTGTCAAGTCCTAATTATACGGTAATATGAGACTTAAAATCTGATGTGTTACACTCACATCACTTTCTCTAGCTGCTCTACAAAACTCCTACAAAAGATTCTTCTTCTTTGTACACAATGCTAATCAAGATAAATGTTAGCAGAATGTCATTACTTAGTTCCTTATAAGTAAAAGGGAATAAGGGAATGCGCTATGCTAAAGTGATTGTCAAATGTTTTAAAAGCTATCGTTATGCGATTGTCATTGCAAATCACTTCTTTGCTTGCCAGGGAGTAGAACAAAAGAAAAACAGACACCTCCTGTGTAAGAAAAGTTTAAGTACTTCACAATTGAAACCAATAACAAGGAATATCTCGAACACGGTTACCTCCTCAACAAAAACGTAGAGGACAAAAATTGTGTGTTTTGTTATGAGGTACATTTTTTGTGCAGTACGTTTTTTTCTATCCCTTACGGTTTAGCAGTTAAGCAAAATTCAGCAAAATTCATCCAGAACGAAGAGGTCTTCAGAGGCTATTCCCAAAAACTTCGAGATATACATTTTATTTCGGACATAAATAGCTTTAATATACGGGATTTTAAGCAAAATTGTTAGAGCCATTTTTAAGAAATTCAAAATTTTCGAAATTTTTTCCATGTAAAAGGTAGTTTGTCGAGGGAGGATATTTTTGAAAATCTTCGTGTCACATCCTTGGAAGATACTAAACCTAAATACCAAGTTTGGTCTCTTTGTTTTGGGGCTATGCTGATCAAAGACACACACACATACACACACAGACAGACAGACACACACACAATTACAGGGACCTTTTTCTAAAAATGCTTTTTTTGGACTCGGAGACCCCAAAACATATTTCCGGGGAAATCTCGGTATCGATTTTTTGGGTGCATTACAATACCTTCTCTAGCCCTATGTACATTCTACATATGTGGCTAGAGAAGGTAAAAATTCAATGCCAAAACTGAAATTTGAAAAACGAATGTCCCGATTTCAGTCATGTTGGTGTAACCGAGGTACCATAGCAACCTGTGGCCTCGAGATTAAATTTTCCAACTGACTCGCATAAGTATTCGTGTATGTGTGTGTGTGTGTGTGTGTGTGTGTGTGTGTGTGTGTGTGTGTCATGTTATGCAAAATTCTGCAATCCAGAATAAAGAGGTCTTCAGAGGTTATTCTCAAAAAAATTCAAGATACACCTTCTATTTGTTGTATAAATATCTTCGATATGGGGTATTTCAATCAAAATCATTAATTTGTGGTGCGGGGATTTTCTTGAAAATCTTCGTGTCGCACCCATGGAAGATACTAAACATAAATATAAAATTTGGTATTTAATGTTTTTTTCGTTTTTGAGCTATACTGTCCACAGACACAAAAAAATCGCACACGAGGACCTTTATTTAAAAAGTTTTTGGGCAATTGGTGAAATCTCCTTATCGAATTTTTGGACGAAATAGAAAACTTCTCTAGCTACTATGTACATTATGTGTACATATGTGCTAGAGAAACACAAAATTAAATAAGAATAGAATAAAAGAAGTAAATAATAATTAATGTTATGAAATTTAAAGAGTTAATTATATTTCAAATGGATTTATGGATAAAACAAATATAGTTTGTAAATAATAATGCAAATAAAATATATTAAGTGGAAAACTTTATAAATACATAATTATAGGGTAGTAATTTTAATTTTGGAATTATGATTAAAACAAAGAGTATTGCAGATATTGAATTTTGGTTTAGTATATATGTAAAATAATGGTTTTTGTGTTATTTTAATTGTTTTGTTTTAAGTTTATTTTGATTAGGAATTGTAGTTTGTCATATTAGAATAGTTGTATAAAATTTAAGAAAACATTTAAACTAAGCGGCAAGATCTGGGCCATTTGGCTTAATATAAGAAATAGGTGCCGTTGTTGTTTTTTTACTCCAGAAATAAAACAAATTTATTTACTCGAATACTTAAACGCGAATATATTAGAACTTTTATTACATCTGAACTGTTTCTGCGATCTTGCAGTTCCATTTCTCATTCTCCTTAAAGCTCTTGAGACTTGATGTCTGTATCCATGAGCTGCAAGTTCAAAGTGCGGCATTTCTACTTAATCTCAGTAAAAGAGGCCCAGACATCAAAACAGCTTAAGACAATGCGAATAACGAGCAGGAAGTTTCCAGACGTTATATCGCTAAAGGTTAAAGGCGCGGTATCGTTCTAATGACGCTGCATTCATCTGCAAAGCTCATTGTTGCCATTGTTGGGCAAGAGTCGAGTACATGACTGCATGACCTGCAACAGTTGTTTCAGTATTTGTCTAGTGTTTTGTTCTTCACCAAGCATCCTTAAAGCAGATGCAGTTCGCTTTTTCAGAGAGCTCAGACTGTTTTTGCCCAACACTTAAAATATATGTATCATATAGATAAGGTTGAGATCTCCTTAGTGCGGTGGTAACGCAGCTGCTTACTAAGCGCAAGATCTGGGTTCGATTCCCGGTACCGGCGTGGGGATTTTTCCCCCACCGAGAGACCTGGTCCGGGGTGCACTCAGCCTCGTGAGTTCCATGGGGGGCCTTTTGAGGAGCTACTTAAAGAAGTAGCGGCTCCAGGTCGTAAATTCACGGCACATGTAAGAACCTCAAACCTGATAAAGATAATTAAGCGGTCTTTCAAGCCCAATATAGAATGGGACACTAAGAACCACAGTAGTTAAAGAGCGTCCACAAATAAAACCCCATTTCATTATTCCTGCTCATGAGGACCGCATTAACCGACCGGGGGAGGTGGTTCGAGCCATGATGTCTGTCATGGACCTAGAGGGGGTGGGGGTAAGTCAAGGTTCCTTATGAGCTGATGAGGTTAAGGGGAAGAAGTGATGGAGAACTGAAACAAAAATCTAAAGTGATATAAATGCGACCTATTTATTCATAACACCGTGTCAGTAACTGGCATTCGGGAAGTCCGGGTTTGCTCCCCTTCGACCGCGCACTTCCAGGGTTTTTCGTGGTTTTCCTGTGGCCGTTGTATAATTACCACGGTTCGTTTCTTTTCATTCCTTCTGCATCTTTCAGTTCAGCCGCAGGTATGCATCGGGGCTTTGCAGACAGATGGCACGGTCGCTTGCTCCGATAAGACTTTCTTCCCCCTGGTTGCACTGGTTTTAAATGTGCATCTCATTGAAACACACAATTATTATTCTTATGATTATTATTATTATTATTCTGAGCTAATCATTTCCTATATGTTGCTTGTTATTGGTTTCAATTTTAAAATATTTTAACTTTTTTCAAACAGAAATTTGTCATTCGGGGTTCTTTTGTTTCACTACTGGCCGTGTGCGACCAGCTTTTAAAAGATTTGACTATCGCTTTAGCTGGTGTACTCCCTAATTTCCTTTCTACTTGTAAATGACTAAGTAATAAAATGATTCTGTTAATGTTTATCACGATTAGCTTGAAGTAGACAGAAAAATAGGCTTGGTGAAAACAATTACTTATAGAATGGATAGAAAAAGTCATTGAATTTGAATGGAATGATGTGAATGGAACTCATCAAGTTTTTTAAAATACATATACCACAAACGAAATATCTTTCAGATCCGTTCTTTGAATGTGGTTGTTTTTGGGGAACTTGAACTTTTGGAACGGGTGCAAAAAAACAACAGATTTTCTCATCTGCACAACTCCATACAAAAATCAAAGAGATTCATATGCACATTCTTTCAGCCCTACATTGAATATATTTACAAATTTTCAGCATCAATTTATTCGTTTCCGCAGTTTCGACCAATGAATGAAATGCTGTAACAAGAGGGAAAACTTTTCTCAACCGCTGAGCAGAAATGTAGTTCTAATTAAATCAAAAAAGCAACACAAAAAAGACATTCGCTCTCCCTATCTTACTAGCCATTGTTGTTCTGCTTATCAGCATTGCATAAACTTTTTCTTCGGAGCGTACAAAAGAAAATCAAAATGATTTCTTCGCTGGATGTGAGAAACAACTGCCAGTCGTGGGGGGGGGGGGGGGAAAGCTCTAAGAGTCTTAACAAAAGACGTTCTGGAAACTTGGTTCTTAACAAGAGCAAAGTGGCTGTAAAATCGTGTAATTTATGCACAGAATTCATATAAAACTTTTCTTCCATTAAAAGCCTTTTCTATGTTGACCTGAATGTGCCTATTATTTCATCAGCCGCCACTCATTGTGTTGAAAATTGAAATAAAACAGTTCTAGATTTTGACATCACCATTTTCATTGCTTAGCAACACCGCAAGAGAGGGAAACTCCTTTTTAGAAATGAATTATTTCAGTAGACTACCGCGTTATCATTGTTCGCATCATACTATCTGAAATTGCATGTTTTTCCTTTTCCAAAGCAATGCGCCAAATTAACTTTTCCGATTTATTATTTTCCTCGCTACAGCACCATTATATGAAAATATAATGAAAAATCTAGAGAACAACTTTTGGTATATATTTTTCTTCCGTATTGCATTATTTGATATACCTATATTAGTTTTAAACTTATTAATATCTCACTAAAATTGATTTACTTACAGAGTATCAGAGTAACGGAATGGAAATTTTATGTGTTCCATTCACATCAAGTTCTCTGCTTTTTCTGTAACAAACTATTCTTACAAAAGCTTGTTGTTCGATCTACTTCATGTTAATAAAGATAAACATTAGTAGAAATGGTTTCCTAGTTTGTTATAAATAGAAGGTAAATAAGTCAAATCTTTGAAAGCTGGTTGCCATGCAATTTGAATTCAGTTCTTTTTGCATGGCCAGGAAAAACTAAAGCAAATAGGAATGACAAATTCCCGTTTGAGAAAAGTTTGAGAACATTAAATATAAAACCAATGTATATAAATATATAAATATAAATTGCATGTTTTAACGAGATCTACAATTTTTGTGCTAAGTTTTAGTCTATCTTTTACGGTTTTCCAGTTACGCAAACGTCATCCAGAATGAAGTCTTCAGAGACTATTCCCAGAACGTTCAAATATCTTTAATATAGGATATTTTATTAAAAATCGTTAAAACCATTTTTAGAAAATCAAAATTTTCGAAAATGTTTTCATGTAGAGGGTAGCTTAGGGTGTGTTTTCAGTTAATTCTCAGTTTCAAATTGTTGGATGGAATGCAATATCTTCTCTACCTAGTACTATGTAAGAAGTAGAGAAAGTAATAATCACGAATTAATATCATGAGTTCCAATATATGCTTTAAAATACTTACCAAACCTAATATATACACATAACATAACATCCTCGGCGACTTTCACAATAACATTTTCTGTTTTCATGAAAAATAATCGTTGTGGGTTTTCTCATATCTTACTTGCCGAGTGAGATGACTCCGCAAAACACGTGAGGCTCGCATTTGTGAGGTCGTGGTCGACATTCATGATCCAAGGATTTTTTTCAGGGGTTTCTCTTTCATCTCCCAAATTTCCCGTTCCTTAGTTACGTCCAGTTTCATCTTTCGATCCTGATTCTCCAGGTGGAAGTGTCGGACCGACGTGATGACGTTTCGCTTTGCAACTGCAGTTCTCTCCGCTGGGGTGGCATGGCGATCAACTGTCCTCTCGCGTGGTGGGGCTAGTGTCGAAACCCGTTTGGGCAGGCGAAACCTAGCTAGAGGATGAAGATCTGCCAGCATCGTACAGGTCCCACCTCGGCCGCGAATTTGCTGGCCGTAATGTGGGTGTGAAGTTTGCTGGAGAACAACACCGGAAGCACATCACAACACAACACAAAGATGGGAAGAAACAAGAAGGAAATTTACGTTTTACATTTTGTGAAATCTTATCAACATTAAGAAATACCTACATCCTCAACTAAAACATTCTATTTTCAATGGTTAACATTTTGAAAATAACGCTCTTACAATATTACTCAAACATAAGTAATGCTCCTCCTCTATAGCTCCGTTCCCAACTTAACCACAGCCACAAGCGTCCGAGTGTGCTCCGGAGACTCTTTTGAGACACCCGATATATGGTAAAGTAACCGAATTTGGTGATACATCTGACATTCCTCAGAATTTCTTTCTTTTGTGAAAGCTTGTGTAAACTCAAATCATAGGGTAATGATGTCTCAAATATTACGAAATTTGTTACAGCAAAAGTATCACAATTAGTATTTTTTTTTCCAAAATAAAAATACAACTTTCTTTAATGCTGCAAAGTAACCTAATTTGCCTAGATTGCTGACGAGAGGGCCATAATTTGGTGATAGTGAACAAAGTGTTTAACTAAATGTGATTATTAAACATTATCACTAAGTTCCTGGATCATTAAACAAATTTGCTGTTATCCTGACATCCACTTGACACATCTAATCATCTCTAATTCTTTTTTTGTTTTAATGTCCTGGTATTGCTGTTAAGATTTTCTTAAGTTTATCGTTTTTGCTGCTGTGTAGCTTACCACTGGTGGTGGCGGTTATGTTGATAACGATATCTGGTTCATAACTTCATCTTTTATTGTATTAGGCGAATTTTTCGCTGGAGTATAAGCTTTGCTAGTGTTATTTGCCTCTTTTTGGCAAGCCCTGCAGCTTGCGTTGGTGTCCAGTTCGTCAATTTCCATTTTTCTTATTGAGAACGCCATGCTTTGTACAGGCAAAGTTGACATTCTCTCACTAACCTAGCAGCTTCTAACATATTTGTACCGTTATAATATCTGTATATATTCCTCGTATTTGTCCTTATCTCAGGAGCTGGAATTGTGATTAACTAACAAAGATCCTAGAAATTAAAAAAACCTGTATGAAAACTTAATTTATACTATTAATTCAGGTAAAGTAATAAATTATTAACTTATTATTCCTTTAGGTCAGTGTAACACATATTCAAAACAGCAGCAATGTGGTGTAATTAATTTAAATGTGTATTAAAACTTTTTCGATAACTAATTTAGTGATACTTTTTTTCATGAATTGAACACTCATAACAACAAACGTAATACAAGCACTATGCTACAGTTACATAACAATTATACATGTTATGGTATTTAAATGATACAAGGCTTTTGAAATTTGACTTTCAAATCAATTACTGAAATGGCCTCGAAAATGCTAAGAATCGGGCTTCTGATCCTAAGTTATTACTAAAAATACTCAAGGTATTAGATATTTATACTTACCTTACTTTTTCTCCACATTTCTTGATTAGAATCTGCTGTACAGTTGGATGATTACTGCTACACCACATGTACAATAAAATATTCTCAGCAGGGTTCACAAAATGGTGAAGATTCCTTGTACACGCACAATTTCACGTTTTTTTTTTTTTTCTTCTCAGACATTCATGTTGCGCTGAAAAAGGTCTCAAGGCTACGAGAGCAATCCCACCTTTCACCAGCCATTTAAACTAAATCGGGGAAACCTTAGTTGGTAAAAATATGATGTGTTCCATTCACAAGACTTCTCTATATCCCTGCAACAAATTATTCTTAAAAAGCTTATGCTTCTATTTACTTCATGTTAATCTAGAAAAGTTAGCAGAAATAGTCTTATTATCTTCTTCCTTGTAAGTAGAACGGGAATAAGGGAGTAGCATAGGTTAAAGCGATAGTCAAAAGCTGGTTACTATGTGACAGAAGTTCCTTTGTTTGTATGGACATGAGTTGACAAATTCCTGTATGACAAAAGTTAAAATGTTCGACCCTGAAAACAAAAACAAGGAATATCTCAAAAATGATCAACTCCAAGAAATAAATGTATAGAACATAAATTGTGTCTTTTAATGTGCTCTTAATTTTTGTCTATCTCTTACGGTTCAGCAGTTATACAAAATTCCGGAAAATTCACTCACAATAAAGTAGTCTTCAGAGGATATTCCCAAAAAATTCAAAATATACATTTTATTTTTCGGGTAAACATCTTTAATATACGATTTTTAATCAAAATCGTTAGAGCCATTTTTTAGAAAATCAAAATTTTCGAAAAAAGTTCCATGTAAAGGGTAGTTTGGGGTGGGGGGATTTTTCTCAAAATGTTCGTGTCGCATTCCTGTAAGCTTCTAAACTTAAATACCAAGTTTGGTATTTTACTGACTTTTCGTTTTTGAGTTATCGTGTGAATTTGAATTTTACGGAAATTACGGAACTTGAGTGAATTTTACGGAATTTTGCATAACTGCTAAGCCGTAAGAGATAGATAAAAACTTACCACACAAAAACTGTAGAGCACGTTAAAACACACAATTTATGTTGTATGATTTGTTTTCGAGTAGTTGATCGTTTTTGAGATATTCCTTGTTTTTGGTTTCAGCTTTGAAAAACTTGTAATTTTCTCATACAAAAATTTGTCAACTTGTGTCCATACAAACAAAGGAACTTCAGTCACCTAGTAACCAGTTTTTGACTTCACTTTAACTTATGATACTCTCATATTTCGCTTCTAGTTACAAGGAATCAAGTAATAAGACTATTTCTGCTAACTTTTTCTCAGTTAGCATGAAATAAATAGAAGAATGAGCTTATTAACAATAATTTGCTACACAAAAGTAGAAAAAGTTATGTGAATGGAACACATCAGATTTTTTGTATTCAGGGTGTCTTAAAACATGTATTTCGGTGAAATATCGGTATCGAATTTTTGAGGGCATTATAATAGTTTCTGTATACACTATGTACATAGTACGTATAGAGAAAGTAAAAATAAGATCAGATTTAAAAATATTTTCAATTAATCAGATAGAAGAAAATAGGAAAGAGATGTTGACAGAATGATAGTAAATAGTTTACCAAAAGAATAAACAAATAATGAAATAATGATGAAATATCGGCAGATTGGAAAGAGAAATTTGGATAGACCTCATAAGAAGTGGATGGATGATAAGAGGCGGAAACAGGTGAATATAGCACTTAATCCTTGAAAGGAGAGGAAGATAAATATGTAGTGAATCCAGTTAGAACGTTTGTCACTTGTACGAGGGTCGGCTGATAAGTCCCAGGCCTCGCACAGACTCTAGACTAGCTTGTATGCATAGTTACAGGTCAATAGGTTGGTTAATTTTCGAATGACAGCATTTTAAACAAGACAACTTTAGAGTTTTCACGAAAATGGAAGATTATGAAAAAGGGCAGTGATTAAATACTTCCATTTGCAAGGCTTAACGCCTAAAGAATTCAAGGAGGAAATGGACAATGCATTGAAAGACTCTGCCCCTTCATATTCAATGATTAAAAGGTGGGTTGCAGAGTGATGAGTCTCGCTCTGGACGTCCTGTAGAAGTTACAATTCTAGAGATCATTGAAAAAATTCATCTTAAGTACTGGAAGATCGCAGATTAAAGCTGTTTGAGACAGCAGAGGCTGTAAACATATCAAAAGAACGTGCAGATAATGTTTGATGTAATGTTTTGGGCTTTCACATGGCATGTGCATGCAGCGTTTGTTGACACCTGATCAAAAGTTGCAAAGAAAAACTGTTTCTGTTAAGAATGTGGAGCTCTACCGTAAAACTCCCAATGAATTTTGAGACGGCTTATTACCATGGATGAAAATTGGATGCATCACTACACACCAGAAAGTAAATCACAATCAAAACAATGGATTGCGCCAGGTGAACCAGCTCCAAAGAAGGCAAAGTCAATTTTTTCAGCTAACAAAGTTATCGCGAGTGTTTTCTGGGATGCACAGGAATTATTTTTATTGATTACCTTGAAAAGGGTAGAAGTATCACTGGTGACTATTACACAAGCATACTGCAACGGTGAGTGATGAGCTGAAAAGAAAAAGACAAAACTCCGGCCCTTCGTTCAGCCATTGCATTGGGAAAAAATGTGCGAATTAAACTTCGAATTGCTTGAACATCCAACCTATTCGCCAGATCTAGCACCCAGTGACTACTATTGTTCCCAAACCTCAAAAAATGTCTTGATGGACGAAGATTCCACAACGAGGAAGTCATTGATGCGGTAAACAGCTATTTTGAGGACCTTGATAAATCACACTACAGAGATGGTTTAATTAAATTAGAACACCGATATGACAAATGTATTAGCCTTTCTGAGGATTAAATTGAGAAATAAAGCAATTTTTTTTAATTCTGTCTTCATTGAGAGGCTCGGGACTTTTCAGCCGACCCTAGTAACGTCAGTCATTTTTTGTTTATTAATCTCTTGTGGGCTGCTCTACCGTGATAAAAGAATCGCAATTTAAAATAATTGGATGCAGAAAAACTTCGTTAACTAATCAACTTATTTATTTGTCTGAGAATTCTTTTACTGTTTTACGTGGGAGCAAAACGTAAGGCTCTAGCAATGTATACTTTTATAAGCTAATTTATGTTTTAAATATGCACTCAGGTTTTATCAGAGTGACAACCAAGCCCTAAAATAGCACAGACTGCCTCGACTACAAGATATGGATCATGGGTTTCTCATGACGCAGGCAATAAATGTACCAACGTTTATAGTCCTATAACTTACTGTTAAGAGTTAATATTGTGTGGTATTATAACTTCTGCCACTAAGAGTGTATTTCAGAAATGAATATTTAGACTACGGTTAAAGCTACAATTTATAAAAATATGACTGCTACTTCGCGAAGGCGAAGTGTAACGTTAAACATTAAGTCGGTGTTTAAGAATCGATATTTAGACACCCCCGAAAATAGTCTAATCTCAAAATTGACAAGTGTGAGCTAAGTGTTTGCAAACCGATGGAGATGTCTCATCAGTAACGTGCAAGGCTTGCATCCAGGGAGTTCTTAGTGTGATTCCTGGCCCCGGGCATTTTAAACATAGGCATTTTGTGGTTTTCTTTCTTGGAAAGAATGCTTGGATGCTTCTCTTCTACCAAGAATTTCTTTTCCCTCACTTCCTATTACTTTGTTCCACTTAGAAGCTGTGCAGTGTCGGTCGTTATCGGACAGCTGGCAGAGATGGTTGTTCGTTGGAAAGTTGTCCTCAATCCTGAGCAATTCATCTTTGCCACCTCAGGTGCCTCGAGTTCTACCCATTTTTGCCAGAAAAAAGTCCTCTCTGAGCAGCCCTTCGTTGTGATTGGGTCCTTAAGCTTGCAATTGTTAGGCAATTCTGTGCGACTCTGTCGGCCGGCCTGTTTGCGGCCAATAGCCTGCTGCGGTACCCTCACCTCATCCGTTTCTTCTGAGGGTGGTAAGCACAAAAGATCCGCATTGGGTTAATCTGCAACGTGTCACCTCTGTTCCTTGGTAATTGGTCATGGTCACAGTCATAGTGCTTGCACGGAATGTAACTATGTGGAGTATCGGAAACATATACTGGAGGTCAGAAGACATTGTAATCTGAACAAACAAGTACTTTCTCAGAGTTCATACTCATTAGTGTTCTATTGTATACTCAACTCGTATTAGAGTATACTCGTTTCCATAACAATAAAACTGAACTGTGATCCATTCATATGACTTTCTCTACATTTTCTACTATTCTTAAAACGATTACTCTTTTGACCACATGATGTTAATCAGACAAGCATTAGCAGCAATGATCCCGTTCTTTAGTTCCTTGTAAATAGAAGGTAAATAGGGAATGCATTAGGCTAAACTGATAGCCAACTCTTCTAAAAGCTGGTCATTGTGTCATACAATTGAAATGCGGTTTTCTTTACGTGGCCAGTGATAAAACAAACGAAATAAATAATGAGGATTCCCCGTTTCAAAAGTTTAATTATCTTAAAATTAAAACCATAAAAAGGAATATTTCGGAACTGGTAGGTTTAGAAATAAATGTATACGAGTGTGGCAAGTGTGTGTTTTACATTTCTGTGTAGAAAGTTTTTGTATATATCTTACAGTTTACCAGATAAAATGTCTTAAAGTTATGGTATTTTAATAAAAATCCTTAGTCGTGTTAGAGAAAATTAAAATGTTCCAAAAATCTTTCCTGTAAAGAGCAGTCTGGAGGGAGGGATTTCCTTGAAAACGTTCCTCGTATTCTTGGTAGAGGCTGTTTGGTATTCAATGAGTTTTAGTTTTTGTGTTACGCTGCCCCCCCCCCAAACACAAACACTCACACATTCATGAACCATTTTCTAAAAAGGCTGCTTGCCAAACGGGAAACCTGGGTTCGATTCCCGGTACCGGCCTGGGAATTTTCCCCCGCTAGAAGACCTGGCCCAGCATGCACTTAGACTCGTGAGGTCCCTTGGAGAGGCAATTGAGGAGCTACTTGATTGAGAAGTAGTGGCCCCAGATCGAGAAGACCGCATTAACGGGCTGGGAGGGAATTGAGGCGCCGAGATGGAGGATGCAGCGGCTGGGAGGTAGGCCATGGTCTTGAGGACTGTCGTGCAATGGAGTTACGTTAGAACACCACAAAGTGAAATAATAAAGGAATTATTCCAGAGTAGAAAACGCAACTAAAATTTTTTGTTAGGCAATATTTAGAATAAAGTGAAAGTTATCCATTCCAACCAATATTTTGTGAGAGTAATTTCGGAAATAGAATAGAATTGTACCTATCAGTTTTCCCACACCAGAGCGAGTTCAATACAGTGTTCATCGACTAAGTGGAACCAGAGCAGCCAAAGTTATGCCGGTCCCATGGCCGTGCTCGGTAAGTGTCTTGCTTTGGTGCTTCGTGGCGCATGGGATCGTGGGTTCGAGTCCCGCCTTCGGCATGGGTGTTTATATGCTTGTGAAATGTGTGTATTGGAAGAAAACAGCAAAACGGTAATCAAACAGAAAATAAAATAAATCTTAGAAAATGCAAAAAGAGGAAATAGGATATACAGTGCCAGAATTCAGACCAGAACTGCATTTAAAAAAAAAAGGCAACGCTAAGTCGGCACCAGGTACGTGTTAGATAATAACATTCACAATAATGCGAATTCTCTTTCTATACGGCGCAATTACCTTCTGCAACAAAGAAAGACGCAAATTAAATAATCTTGAGTGAAGATTTTATAGTGTCTTTTGCTTTCTCTTTAAGCAATAGTAATATATGTCGCTTAAAATACTTGGAGTTTTAAGGGACGGATATTCTATTTCAGATGCTATTTAAAATGTGTGTTGAAAATACATATGTAAATTAAGAACCAAACATGTATAGAGGTCTAGGCTTATTTAAAAAATATGATGTGTTCCATTCACATGAATCTCTCTACATCGCTGTAAAAATGGTTATTAACAGCTTATTATTCAATCTACTTTATGATAATCGAGATAAACATTAACAGAAAATGTTTTAGTTATTTGCTTCCTTGTAAGCAGAAGGTAAATAGAAGAACACACATTTTATTTGTCATATAAATATCTTTAATATACGGCATTTTAATCAAAATAGTTAGAGGCATTTTTGAGAAATTCAATATTTTCGAAATGTTTTCCATGTAAAAGGTAGTTTGGAGTGGAGAAATTTTTCTTAAAATATTTGTGTCTCATCCCTGGAAGATACTAAACTTAGATATCAAGTTTGGTATTTTACTGACTTTTCATTTTTGAGTTATTGTGTTCACAGACACAAAGACACTTGGAAACACGGACACTCACACACGTGGACCTTTTTGTAAAAATGCTATTTTTGGTTATATGGGACCGTAAGCCGTATATTTCCGGTTAAACCTCGGTATTGAATTTTTGGGTGGAATACAATACATAGTACGTATAGAGGAAGTAGGAATATGATGTGTTGCATTCACATGACTTTCTCTAGTAATTCTGCAACAGATTATTCTTAAACAAGCTTCTCTCTACATCGCAGGTAAACAGAAGATGGCAGAAATGGTCGGAAATAATGTGTTTTAAGAGATCTATATTTTTTGTTTAGTAAGTTTTTGTCTATCTCTTATGGTTTATCATTGTGAAAAAGTTAACCAGAATGAAGATTTCAAAATAATCATTTTATTTTCCATTTAAATATCTTTAATATATGGTATTTTAATCAGATTCGTTAGAACCAGTTTTGATAAAATAAAAAGTTTTGCAATTTTTCCATGGAGTGTGCGTATTTACAGAAAATGTTTGTGGCGGTAAGTTTGGTATTTTATTTTTGAGTTATCGTGTTCATGAACTCACACGAGCACCTTTTTCTATAAATGCAGGGGATCCTAAACGGTATTTCTGGTGAAATCTCGGTATCCAACTTTTGGGTGGAGTGCAATATCTTCTCTATTTATTTATTGGTGAAATGATACTCAAATAATCTCGAGGTCCATGCAGCTTAAAGTTACTCGACATTCGTATTCTCAGGATAAGGGAAAACCCCGAAAAAAACCTTACTGGGTACTCACCATAAGCGAGATTCGAACGCAGGGCCTTTTGAATGTGAGGCAGACACGCTACCACCACACTACCCAGGCGGGCTCTTTGTACATGTACTATGTAGAGAAAGTAAAAATAGTATTCCATAGATATTAATGGACGGTTATATCATCCACAGCTTAGCTTCCAAATAAACTTTTGTAGTACGTAATGGTAAACTTATATAATTGATAACATGAGATTATTACACAACCTAGTAATAGAGGGTAACGCTTGTTATCTAATAATTCCATTTCTTGTTTGATGTATATTTTATGAATAACGAGTTACATAAATATACAATTATATGCTGTATACCTATTCAGCTCAGAAATACGCATTTCAGTATCTTCGTTTTGGATTCAGATGAGGTTTTGGTTCTTTCTCTGGAAAATCGTCTGTAATATAATATAGATACAGAATCCAGTAGCCGGATATCAAAAAGCAAAACGCAATGGGGAAGTATAATCGCGCCTCGATATCAATCCTCGAGAACTTTTCCTTTGGTTCACCGGACTGCATTTCTTTCATGACATCCTCTTCTCGAGGTATGATTTTGGCCTCTTTCCAAGCCTTCCATGGCCTCATGAAGAAGGCCCAAGTGAGAGTCATAGCCTTCCCAATCCATCTTACGATTCTTCTTCCTATGCCGTTCTGCTCCTCTTCCTCTTCATCTTCTTGATCCTCGTCTTCCTCAAATTCATCGTCGCTTATGATATCATCACAGCAGATATCTGCTATGTCATTACTTTCAGGATCCCTGCCTGCTGATGCTCCTTTTGGACGACCATCTTCGTCATCCATTATTACGGTCGCTGTTTCCTCGTCGCTTTGGATTTTGATGAGAGGTACGGAAGGTTTGCGGATGCTTGCCTCTGATTTTCGCCGTTGACTGCTTGGAGTGAGGATGGCGGGTAGTCGGATGCTGATCTCAGACTTGCGACGCTGGATGTTCCTCTTCAGAGAGTCGATTAGAGGGGCTGCAAGCTCGACTAGAGATTTCCGTCTGGGTCCCAAGCTTGGCGCCTTGAGATGTCCGGTTTCCTCGTCAGCAGGACCTCCAATCTCCGCATATATGTGACCTGTAGAGGGCGAGATATCTATCATGGATACAGATCTGGGCTGCACCAGAGGATCGTCCTGCAATGCAAAATGTGTCATTCATCAGACAATGATGGCTATGACGAGGAATGCATAACCAGAAAGTACTGTTAGTTCACACTCACAGCAAACAAACGTGCAAATACCATACAAAGCAGTGACATGCAAACCGAAATATGGAGGTATAATCGGACAAGTCATTAAAGCAGTAACCGAACTTTCTAAGGCATTTAGATTATTGCTAATACTAGTGTATATCACTCACACGGTATTAGTACCTTTGAACTTTCAAATTCCGCAATATAAATAGTATTATTATATATAAGCCTTGTTCAGACCTAAATTAAAGACGACGAAAATGTTTTTCTAGTGGAATATGTATGTTTGTTATTAAGAATATTGGATGTTTCGCTGGAAACATACAGGATTACTACAAAAGAAATAGACAACTTCAACTGCCTGTAAAACAAACACTATTAAAGATAGCAACCTAATTATTTTGGAGGTATGTTGAGAAATTGTCAAAGTTTCATTTGTTACTATTGGTAACGCTGTAGTGTTTTGTTTGTTGTTGCAGAAGCTGAAATGGCGGAAAATACTGTGGAAAAGGCATATTGCGTGTTGGAATTTGCTAGAACGCAATCAGCAACTGTCGTCCAACGACATTTTAGAACACGTTACCACAAAACGCCACCGACTAGACACTCAATCTACGACTGGTATAGAAAATTCGAGACAACGGGATGTTTGTGCAAAGGGAAGAGCTCAGGAAGACCAAGAGTTTCGGAAGAAAACGTTGAACGTGTTCGTTCTGCCTACATAAGTAGCCCACAGAAATCGACATCTAGGGCAGGCATGCAATTACAAATTCCACAGCAAACTGTATGGAAAATCTTGCGGAAGCGACTGCACATGATGCCTTACAGATTACAGATGTTGCAGTTTCTGAGTGAAGAAGATAAGGTCATATGGCGTGACTTTTGCATCGACATGTTGCGAATGATGAAGACGATGCTGGTTTTTGTGAGCGCATCATTTCATTTTTGTGGTAACGTGTTCTAAAATGTCGTTGGACAACAGTTGCTGATTGCGTTCTAGCAAATTCCAACACGCAATATGCCTTTTCCACAGGATTTTCCGCCATTTCAGCTTCTGCAACAACAAACAAAACACTACAGCGTTACCAATAGTAACAAACAAAACTTTGAGAGTTTCTCAACATACCTCCAAAATAATTAGGTTACTATCTCTAATAGTTTTTGTTTTACAGGTAGTTAAAGTTGTCTATTTCTTTTGTAGTAATCCTGTATTTTGATATCCCCTGAATAAAAAATCAAATATTTTTAGAAAAACACCAATGTGTGTGTTCTGTTTGAATGTTTGTATACGGCTGCGCGCATGTTTGTATACTTAACTTGGCATTCATGTTTAGTTTCTCCCAAGGATGCGACATAAAGGTTTTCAAGAAATTCTCCCCCCCCCCAACTACCTTTTATAAAGAAAAATGTTCGAATTTTTTCTCAAAAATTATTATAACAATTTTGATAAAATACCACATATAAAGATATTCACATGACAAATAAAATGTAATCCTGAGAATATCCTAAAGTACTTCATTCTAGATGATTTCTACATAACTGGTAAATCGCAAAAGATAGACAAAAACTTATCACGCACAATATATATGTTGCTTATTTTTCTTTAGAGATAACCAATTCCGAGATATACCTTGTTATTGGTTACCATTTTAAAATATTTTTAATTTTCTCGTTGTTTTCCTTATTTTACTCCGGTTAATGCAAAGAAATGAATTTCAATGACAATCGCAGAGCAACAGCTTTTAAATATTTGACTATAGTTTTAGTATGGTGTATTCCTTTATTTCCTCTTTCTACGTATAAGAAGGTAAGAAGAAGACCATTCTGATAACGCTTACTTTGAATAACATGAAGAGGAAAGAAGGAAAATTTTTAAGAGGTTTGTTTATGGAACATGTAGAGAAAATCATGTGAATGGGATACTTCAGATTTTATAAATAGGTCCTTGTGTGTGTGTGTGTGTGTGTGTGTGTGTGTGTGTGTGCCTGAGTGGACAGCATAATTCAAATACAAAAACTTATAACACGAGGATTTTCAAGAAAATCTCCCTAACTCAACTACCCTGAATAAAGGTTTTTCGAATAATTTGATTTTCTCAAAACTAAAGGTAACGATTTTGATTACTCTACCATATGTGGAAGATAGTTTTATGACAAACGAAACGTATCTTTTGAATTTTCTGGGAATAGCCTCTGAAGACCTCTTCTTTATAGATGACCTTGTGTAACTGGTAAACCGTAAGAGTTAGAAAAACTTTCTACAAAAGCATATAGATGTTGTTTAAACACGCACTTTATTTCATTTAAATTGTTTATAAAACTAGCCGTTTCCAAGATATTCCTTGCTATTGTTTAAATTTTAAACTCAAACTTTTATCAAGCGGTAAATCATATTTCGTTTCATATCTATTGTGTTTTATTCCTAGCCACGCAAAGAGAACCAAATGTCAATAATTTCACATAGCGATAACTTCTAAAAGGAAACAAAGTAATGAGTTCATTTTTACTAAAGTTTATCTCGATTGACATGATTTATATAAACGAATAATATATTGTAAAGAAAGTTTCTTTGCAGATCAGATACAGAAAGTTAAGTGAATGGAACACATTGTTTTTTTATATTATATATGTGTATACAAATATATATTACACAGTCTGCGACAAATTACAAGATAAAGTGATTGTGTTAGTGACAAATTCGGTATGTGTACACAAATTGTACATATGTTTGCGGGAAATTATCAGATTTGTAACTTAAATATCCTTTATAATGTCCAAAAGTATTTTTAAGATCTAAGGAATATAAATGTATTAGAAGCGTGTTAGTATTTTTAAACTTATAACCATAATTATAACCAAAGAATCACTAGGTGGGAAAATAAGGTGCTTGAATGAAGTCATCTTGCACACAGAAAAGGATTATCAATCATAAACACATTTTAGATATCCGTCTCATGCCTTCATATATTGTGGCAGTAATTTATTTTCTACCCTCTGGTTCTCGGTAACGCCCCATAGTTGGCGCGCCATATAGTAGTATCGTTCGCCACTCGTCATTCGTTCTTAATTAGAGTAAGTGGAAAATATCTCTAGAGATAACAAATTTCAGCTGCTCTAACTTAGCAGTTCTGCGCTGGACGATGATAATCTAATTATAATAACCGTGGGTAGTCGCTTCATTGTTTGCCGGCCGGCTAAACAGTTGAGCATTTACTCTTATCAGCAGAGAGAATGTGGGACGGCAAGTTTGACAGTTACATACATATACAAAAATGACACTCGGAATTTTTCAAATAAATGCAGAATTTTAACTTATTATTACGTGAAGTTCTTTACATTCACGCTTTAATACATACTAGAACAATATAATTTACATATCACTTAGCTACCTAGCCAGGTGGATCAGGCGTTTCGTCTGGGACTGGAGAGGGACGTCTCTGACCCATGGGTTTTTTCGGGGGGTTCCCGGATCACTAAGCGAATGCTAGGGAGAATTCTTCATTCCCCCGAATTTCCTGTCCTTTCATTTATCTGCATTTCATCATAGCCGGTCTATTTCAGAGTTGTAAGTGTCGACGAGGACTGCGGCAGAAGCACCATGTCATGGGGGTGGCATCGCTCAAGAAATACCATTCTCTACGGCGGGGTGGCTCGAGTGGCTGTCTGTTGAATGAGGTTTTTTAATCGGGTTCCCCGCGTCGAGATGACCTGCTTATGAACTGTTAGGGAGGTCCGCTCCATGTCCGTGTGTGGTCCGCCCTCTGAAATTACTCTTATCTCAGGGGTTTGACGTACCACAGGCCCACATCTTCAGTGTGGAATACCACTTCGTAACGTGCACATGTACACACACACACACACACACACACACACACACACACACACACACAATTATAAGGTAAGAACTAATACGACCGGGTTGGCTCCTTAGCGCGGTGGTAGCTTTCCTGGGTTCGATTCCCGGTACCGGCATGGGGATATTTCCCCGCTAGGAGACCTGGCTGGGGTGCACTGAGATGGGGGACGCAGCGGCCGGGTGGTAGGCCAATGATCCTGGTGAGCTGTCGAGCCATGGAGTTATTAATTAATACGACCATTTCTGCTATCTTCTGTTTATGCTGATTAGCACGAAATGGAGGGAAGGATCAGCTTTTGGTGAATAGCTAGAGAAAGTCATGTGAATGGAACATATCAGATTTTTCCCTAAACGATCATAAGAAGTTAAGACTTATCGAAGAGAAAAACATGAAATAATTAGGAAATTCAAGTAATTAAACCGTTCTACTTATTTACAGCTGTTTGTGTACTTAAGTGCAATTTCAGCAAACTCAGCTCTGTTACTTCAAAGGCAATCTACGGTTATTGAGCAAATAACACAAACGGAGGCTTTAAACGAAAGGGAAAGGTAGGTGAAAGTGTATGCGTTTAAATTTGACGGTTCAAAGAAACAAACGGTGGGAATGGGGAAGCAAATTAAGCTTGCACACACTTTGTATTTGTAGAGGCTGTTATTCGTTGTTCAACAAACCCTATAAAAGCAGAAGTAGTTATACAAGCAGATTTTGGGCTTGGTAAATTCGATGCAATAAAGAATCAGTAATAGAGCTAGCGTATAATTCCACTTCAATTAACTGTTTTCGTGTTAACCGTTAACTTCTGTAGAAATAAATTTGATACATACTTCCTTGCAAGCATAAAAGATACCGAATCGCGTGTGAGATATTTAAAACTCTGATGTGTTCCATTTATTGACTTGCTCTACCTGTTCCGCAAACAAACTATTCTTACAAAAGATCTTTTTTTTTCTTCTTTTTTTTATTGGTCTACACCATGCTAATGCCGAGCCAGGTGGCTAAGGTGTTTCTTCTGGAAGTGGTATTAGAGCAGACCTCCCTGTTCCATGTTTTTTTTGTTTTTTTTTTCAGGGGGTTTCCTGGGTCACTAGGTCCATACAGAGGGTACTCTTCATTCCCCCGAAATTCCTATCCCTTCATTTACTCTTCATTTTATCCCAACTGGTCTCTTTTGTGGGTTGTAAGTGTCGACGAGAACTGCTGCAGAGGCGCCATTTCGTGGAGGTGATTGCGCTCTGGAAATGCATCTCTCGGCAGCGGGCTAGCGATAATGGTTGACTGCGGAGTAGCGGTCTCGTGATGCTCCCCGCATCGAGATGAAGAACTGTTTGTGAACTATTAAGGACCCTCCATGACGACTCTCTCCTTGTCCAGATGTTGGTCGCCCTCTGAAATTACACTCGTCAAATCACACCAAGACTACAATAAGCCCACGGCTACAGTGTGGATTACCCCTCCATAACGTACGTACTCACATACACACACATCATGCTAATAGAGATAAATATTAGCCGAAATTGTCTTATTACTTGAGTACTTCTACGTAGAGGGTAAATAAGAGAATCCTCTAGGCTAAAGAGAAAGTAAAATCTTTTGAAAGCTGGTAGCTATGTGAAAAGTTTGTATTCGTCTCTCTTTTTATGGAAAGAGATGAAACAAAATGTGCCTTCGCGTTTCAAAAAGTTTAAGTGGTTTAAAATTGAAACCAATAACAAAGAATATCTCGCAAACGGTTAATTATGCAAAAATGTATACAGCATAAATTGTGTGTTTTAACGAGATCTACGTTTTTATGCAGTATTTTTTGCTCTATCTCTTATGGTTTACCTGTTACGCAAAATCCATCTGAAGAGGTCTTTGGAGGGTATTTTCAGAAATAAGATATACATTTTGTCATCAAAATAACATTTTCAAACATTTTTCCATGTGAATGCTAGTTTGAGGTGGGGAGATTTTCTTGAACGCCTTTGTGTGCATCCTTAAATACTAAGTTTGGTATTTAACAGTTCTTTCGTTTTTTAGCTAATCATTGGATCTCAAAACCTTATATTTGGGTGAGATCTTCACACCGAATATTTGGGTAGGATACAATAATTTCTCTACCTTCTATGTGCATAATACTTGTAGGGAAAGTAAAAATTATATCAAAATGCAATACATCGCGTTAAAACAACTGAATAGCAGTGTCATTCTAAAAATCTCATGTGTTACATTCATATGGATTTCTCTATCCTTTAATGTTTATAGCTGACATAAGTGCCACACAAAACTCAATGTATTTTGTTCCTTTTTATCGAGTGTGGCTACTACCGAAGTTTGCTTCCCAGAAGCAGGCAAGCTATTTTATTCCTCCTTGTCCCTTGCTTACTGGATGGCTTCTCTCTCTCCTTTTCACGAAAACCCCGTCACAGGTGAATTTCCCAAGTTTCGGAGAAATATGTATTCTAACTCACAACTGTCACTCAATTTTCTTGTACCTAACGCACTTTATTGTTCCTATGTACAGAAAATAAATGCTATACATAGGAAGTGTATTAGGTGGTTCTCATATAGGCATAAGCTATACATTTCCCTATTGGCCATACCAAAAATATATTTAATATAAACATACATCAATTAATGTAGGTAATTATATTTATGAAAAATAACCGCTCTTTATTAGCCCTCGAATAATGGAGGTACAATTATCAAACCGTTATAACATAAACACAATTAAAATATCAAAATTAATAAAAACAACTCCGACCTTGTTCCCTATCACATCCGAAGGGAAATAACTAGAGTAGGGGTGCTACTTCCTAAAGGGCATGAATAAAAATTAATTACCAATTATCATAATGGTATAAGTAATATAACCAACGAGGACTTTGTTTGGTTTAAACCAGTCCATCATCCTTTTATAAAAAGTTTCAGAGCTTTATTATATTTTGTAAATATTTTGCTCCGAATTAAATGCAACATTTCGAACGTCACTAAATCAAGCAAGACCATTCAATCTAGTCAGCAAATATCTCTACGAACCTGCTCCTTTGAAGAAGGGCATTTTAGATTGCACACAATATCCAAATATTTTGATAATTTTAATATTATTCTTATTTGATTATTCTTACGAAAATTTATATTTCTAGCTACTTCGGTTACCGAGCGAGATGTCTCAGGCGGTTTCGTCTGTGGCCGCGTTCAAGAGCTCGGGGTTCGCTTCCCTTGGTCGGCCTACCTGACTTATGGCTTTTTCGGGTGTTTCCCCGGGTTGCCAGGCCAATTCTGGGTAGGTTTATTTAATTCACTGAATTTTCTGTCTCTCCATGTCGTTTCTATTGTCATTTCATTCATCCTTTATCCCGTCGGCTTCTTTCAGGGTTGGAAGTGTCGATGGTGCTCGGTGCGGCGTGGCAGGAAAATTAATGCTCAATATAAATGTCTCCGTCCTCAATTTCGGCTGGATGCCGGGATGAGGACCACTTTTGGTGAGGGCGTTGGACGGGGTGCCCCAGTCTACTTGACCGACAGTCGGAGTGCTTCAATTTGGAAATTATAGGAACCCTGGCATTGCTGTGACGTCGCTCCTGGCTCCGACAATAGCGTTAATAAAATGTTAAATCACTTGATGTTATAAGCAAAATTCATGCCCTTTGGTAACCGCGAGAAATTTCTAAACATCGAAAGGGCAATTCAACCGTGCAATACATCTGTCAAATTTACAGAATCCACAGCAATAGTGAAATTGGCATGTATTAAAATTCTTGCTTGTATGGCTATTTAATGCTGATCAAGATAAATGTTAGCAAAAATTCTGTTTTTTGTTACTTATTTCCTTGCAGGTAAATTAGAGAATATATTATGCTAAAGAGATACACAAATTTTGTAAGAGTTGGTGGGTATGTGATGATTTTGAAGTTTTCTTTTTCTTCCTTGGCCTGGATGGAAAAAAGTAAAAAGAAGAAATGACTTCTGATTTTTAGAAAAGTATAACAATAACAATAACAAACTAATGTCCCGGAAATAGTTGACTCCACAGAAAAAACATTACATAAATGGTGTCTACTTCCTACGGTTAACCAATTATGCGATATGTTTCCGGAATGCAGGGTACTTCTGATGTTATTCCCAGAAAATTCAAAATAAAGATTTAATTTATCGTGTGCATAATATTGATACAAAATTCCACAATTAATATTTGTGACCATTATTACATTGTACTAGCATTGAGCACGCCGGTATGACATTAAATCCTCCAATTGATTCGTGTTTTTACCCGGTTAACCAACTGATGTGTCACATATCTTAAGAGAACATATAGTGAGTACTTAGTATCCGGGTCATATAGTAATTGCCAAATATTGGATAATGCTGTTATTATATATCTAGTACAACAATACAGTCTAGCACAAGCGGCCCACTAATGTAGAAGATTCAAGTGTGTGGTAATTTCATGAGAAGATCTGAAATATGTATAAGACAAGATGGCCAGCATCTTATAGGGTGAGTAATGCATTTTGTTATCTAATCTCTTGTGTCCAATTTCTATCGACTGCTTGTGTTTCGCGAGACCTGGAGTTGTCGCACTAGACCAAAATAGTTATCCCGTCAACATTCACTGAGACATGTCGAAAGACTACTTTATAATTTTGGAACATTTTAATAAAAAAATCTGATGTGTTCCATTCACATGACTTTCTCTACTTTTCTGCAACAAATTAGTTTTAAAAAGCTTAGACTTCTATTTACTTCATGCTAATCGACAAAAAATGAGCAGAAGTAGTCTTATTACTTGCTTCCTTGTAAGTAGAAGGGAAATAAGGGAGTACCATAGGTTAAAGCGATAATCAAAAGCTCCTTGCTCTGTGCCTGAAGTTCCTTTGTTTATATGGACACGAGTTGACAAATTCCTGTATGAGAAAAACTAAGTTTTTCGAACCTGAACACAAAAAAAAAAAAAAAAAAGCAATATCTCAAAAACGATCAACTCCACGAAAAAAATGTATACAACATAAATTGTAAGTTTTGATGTGCTCTACATTTTTTGTATGGTATGTTTTTGTCTAACTGTTACGGTTTAGCAGCTATGCAAAATTCCGTAAAATTCACTCACAATAAAGTAGTCTTCAGAGGCTATTCCCAGAAAATTCAAAATATACATTTTATTTGTCAGGTAAATATCTTTAATATACGATATTTTACTCAAAATCGTAAGGGCCATTTTTTTAGAAAATCAAAATTTTCGAAAAAAGTTCCATGTAAAGGGTAGTTTGAGATGGGGGGATTTTTCTCAAAATCTTCGTGTCGCATCCCTGGAAAATACTAAACTTAAATACCAAGTTTGGTGTTTTACCGACTTTTCGTTTTTGACTTATCGTGTTCACAGATACACGGACACACTGACATGGACACACACGGACCTTTTTCTGAAAATACAGGGAACCCTAAAACATATATTTCTGGTGAAACCTCGGTATCGAATTTTTGTACATAGTGCGTATAGAGAAAGTAAAAACACACCTTTGGTGGAGAGGCCTTCTTCTTTGCTCGGTCAGTGATGATTTTCTTCAGTTCGCTAGTGATGGTGTCCAAGAAATTGATGCAGGCATACTCGATCATAACAGCAAATACGAAAGAGAAGCAAATAATGACAAAGCTGTCTAATGCTGTAGCGTAGGACACTTTGGGCATCTGAGCCCGGCCACCAAAACCCATCGTCGTCATGGATAACACTGTTGTTACACCTGCAAAAGATAAAACATTTCTTAAGCACGTTCATGAGGAATTAGTGTTTTTGGTTATCTCATATGTGATGCAAAACGTGCTGTGTTTGGTTCACATTGTCGAGTGTTGCTGCTACCGAAGTTTGCCAGCGAGGTAAGCTGTGACCGTTCAACTTTGCCCCGCGTTTACTGGATAATCTCTCTTTTTAACAAGATAACTCAGGTGAAGGTAAAAGCTCTGCACGGCTTTCGGAGAAATTACTAATCAATTTTAGGAGCTCGAAGTTTGCCTTTTAGAGCGAGGTAAGCTACGACAGTTCGACTTTGCCCGGTGTTTACGGGATAGGCTCTCTTTTTTACAGGATAACTTAGGTGTAGGTAGAAGCTCTGTACGGCTTTCGGAGAAATAGCTAATTAATTTTAGGAGCTACCATGCATATGTTTGGTGCTAGCAGATTTTGTTTCCAAATACGGGAAACAAATATAAATTGTTAGCTTCACCTTATATTTATAAAGAACACATTTCAATATTGTCATGCCAAAGCTGTTTAATATAAATACACGCATAAAATAATGAAACTACATTAATGAAAATACAAAACTGCTAGCTATGAACCCTGAAATAATAAGGATGAGAATTAGAATATCCTTACGATTATGAATATAAATATCTCAAAAATAATAATAAAGAACATTACAAAATGAATAAACAAAAGGATTCTCCTTGCTCAGTATCATGTCCAAAGAAAACAACTAGAGTAGAGAAGCTACCTGCAAATAGCAACTAATTACAGTTTAATTACTGATTATTATAATAATATTATGAATTAATGAAACGTTCACTACATAGTTAAACCAAACCATCATCCTTATATACAAATTTCTTACCTTTGCTTTATTTTATAAACAAAGATTTACTCATCTTGGAGTGGCATCACTTGGAATATCAATAAATCAAGAAAGGACATCCATTCCAGTCAGTAAATATAGCTGCAAACATGACCTTTTGAATGAATTCAACTGTACTTGAGCATTTTAGATTACACTCTCCGCTCATACGCTTTGATGGTTGCATATGCCGCAAGGCTCACGCTACCACTTTTTGTTTCCCGTCCCAAGTTTGGGCATTGTATGGCACTGTTACCTACAGTACCAGCATACGATAGTTGTACTTATGTTCATAAAATTTGTAGTGGACCGAGTTATGTGAGTAATCAATTTTTTAAATGTAATCATTATGTAATAAATCTGCTCATTGAGACTTTATGTAGGAAATGAAAGAATAAGCTAAACACAGGAAATATGATAGAAGCAAATCCGAGTGTGTCAATGGAATCAACTCAAAAACAGAAAATTCTCTACATCTTCATATTTTCACGATAAAATATCTTTACAGGGACAAACATACAGAAATTGAAGTTAAGAGTACACTGATATAGATTAACGAGATATTTGCAAGATGTACAGTTTTAGTATAGCAAAATTACGTCTTTTATGGTTAACCAATTATATTAAAAATCATTCACAACGATAAGAACTTTAGAGTCTAACACCAGTAAATCCGAAATATACATGCAATTTCTCATGAAAACAATTGAGAGATATGGTATTATGATAAAGCTCTTTAAAGCCATTTTAAGAGAATCAATATTTGATGTAGAGGGACTTTTCATAAAATCTTCGTGTCGAAATATTAGAAGAGTTTGGCATATACTTTGTTTTTCAGTTATTCTGTTCATGGACACATTGGCGCATGCGCCCGTGTATTTTTTTCTTTCTTAAATAATTTTAGGGAGAGATCAAGGTATCTCAAAATGTGTGTTTCAGATGAATTTTTTTATCGAATTTTTAGTATTTGTTGTACTTACTTATGTAGCCAATACAAGAAGTAATAAGACATTAATATAGCTTACAAAATATAACATTTATGATCTAATTTTAAATTCTATAGCATTATTAACTTTATATTATAGAGTCAGCTTTAGAAGATACTTTTACGTAAAGGATACTTTGGTGAAGGACTTTTTATTGAAAATATTCGTATCGTATTTTTGACACAAACTGATACAAGCTTGGTTGTAGATACATACAATGATCTTTTTTTATCAAAATTACTTTAGTCAGGGGTCAGCAGGGGTATGATATTTTCGGGTGGAATGCAATATCTCCTCTCTACCTATCATGTATAGTACTTATAGAGAAAAAACAAATTTCTCACGTTTAATATAATGATAACAAAATAATGACAGTTATCTTCAGTTTCTTGTGAATAACTGTAAAGTGTTCTCAAATCTTACTAAATTTAACTAGGAAACTATTAAACCACTGGACGCCTTGTCCAGTGCGGAGAGTCTTTCCTGTTCACTTCATGTTAATCGAGAGAAACATTTGTAGAAAATATCTTAATGCACATTTTTTTTTTGTAGTGGTAAACGCCCGCTTTTACTACTTGTGGCACCGCAGGCGATTACACTGCTGTTACATGGAATGAAGATGGAGCACCGGTGAAATGTGATGGCGGGGGAACCGGAGAGCCCGGTGAAAACCCGCCCCCGCACCTCCTTGTCCACACAAATCTCACATGTAGTCGCTTGTGGTCTAACCCGGGCCGTCTAGGGTGAGGCGAGTGATCTAACCACTCGGCCACGGCGCGGTCCCGCACACATCTTTGTATTTGCAGAAGAATTAGGGGAATATTTTAAGCATCGGTTACAATGTGATACTTTGCGTGACTAGGAAGAAAAACATTAACGATCTCTTATTTGTGAAAAGTACATGAATTGAAAAATGCTAACTAATAGCGATAAATAGGTAATTCGAAAATACAAAAAAAGTATTTGACATAAGTTGTATGCTTTCATAATATTTATATTTTTAAGTAATGAAGTTTTTCTACTCTTAACGGGTAATCAGTTCCCAAAAGCCATTCAGAAATACTGGGGCTTCAGATAGCACTGCCAAACAATTCAAGGTATTTTAATGTGGGTTAACTGACCTGAAACACATCGATATGTTGTGTCACGGCAAATACGGAATTATATCTAATACTTCATGAAAGGGCGAAGGTAGTAGGTTGTAGATTTTAAAGACATGTAATTCTAGATTCAGAAATGCAGTTTTTTAGTATGTACCATTCTGAAGTTCTAGATACAAGAATTACTGAAGAATACTATAAATGGCCAACACATCTAGAAAACAGAAATGGAAAACTGACAGTCTACCTGGGTAGCATAGATATGAGATGGCCGAATCATCATGAAGTAATCGGAATCAGACTGACATGGAGTCTATTAGCTATGTAGCCATGAAAGTCCATGAGATTAAAAAACTATGGATTACAGTATGTTTAGCCACCTAACTATCACAGAATCGGACATGGATTCAGATAATTGGTATACGACTTTACTGCAGTGCATTCTCTGAGCGACCGGCCGGCCCTCACCCGTTGCGGTGCAGCCGTGGGGCGGTTCGGTTGCTCAGGGAACGTACTGCATATTTTGCACACAGGCAATGGCACGGTAAATAACAGCGTCTTGCCCAACGCCTCTACTGAAAATTTATATTTTTCTCTTAAAATTACATACTATTACATTTAAAACCGGCAAGAAATATAAGTTTAAGAATCTGTACGGACAATATATATCCTTTTATACATAAAATATCTTATCCAATACTTTAATCATAGTCGTTAAAGCTGTTTTTGAGAAAATCTCACATTTGAATCTTTTAAAATTTACTCCCTTCAGGGTAGTTTGGAGTGGAGGAATATTCTTGTAAATCTTTGTGTGGTATCTTTGGAAGCTGCTGAACTTCAACACCAAGTTTGGTTCTTAACCGACTTTTCGTTTTTGAGTTACGCTGTTCATACACACACATATACACATACCTTTATCTAAAATACTATTTTAACGCTTAGGGGGCCTCATAGAGTATATTCCGGTGAAATCTCGACATCTAATTGTTTGGTGGAATACAATATTTCCCGTAATTAAAATATGTAGTGGAAAATGTTGAAAAAGCAGATCTCTTGCTTTTTAAAGACAGTATTCCGTGTTAAAGGGAGACACTTACCCAAAGAGACGCGGGCAGGGACTGCATCAGGGTCGATCCAGAAGGACACCCAAGAACAGCAGACGATAAGCCCGCAGGGAACATACAGCTGTAGAATGAAAAACCCGATATTCCGCTGCATGTGAAACGTCACCTTCACTACCGAGTACTCATCTGCAACACACACAAACTTAACTGTAGAGTTTAACATCAACTACCTTCCATTATATCTTATCTTGAACAATACATTCACATACACTTCACTGAGCACAGTCCTTTATTTCGTATAGCTTCTGCAACCAATTCACACGAAAACTTTTTTACGTTCTTTACCACGTAAAATTTACCATGCAGGTATAAAAGGTATATTTGTGTGATTGGTATGCGTGGGGTGTGATGAGTATAAAAGAACAAATGCTTATTCTCCCAAAATAATCCAATTTGATTTTTAGTGGTATTTCAAAGCACTAGTTTGCTTAATAATTTTTATAGTATGAAACAACTGAAATTTGGTTGTATTTACATGCCGAAAGTAAAACAAAATAAGGGCGGACTGCCTCCGTGGTCAAGTGATCAGCGAGTTGACTTCTCACCCGGAGGTCCCGGGTTAGATTCCCGGCTGGGGCGAGGAATTACGGAAATGTTGTGAAGAAAGCTTTTTTCTATCCCTTACGGTTTACTAGCTATACAAAAGTCATCCACAATGAGGACGACTTAAAACCTATTCCTAGATAATCCAAGATATATATTTTATTTCTCATAAACATATCTTAAATAACGGTTTTAATCAAAATAATTAGAGGGCTTTATTAGAAAATCAAAATGTTCCAAAAATGGTCCAAGTGAAGCATAAGTAAGGGAAGGCGGATTTTCCGAAAATCTTCGTGTTGCACCATTTGAAGATGCTAATCTTAAATACCAAGTTTGGTTTTTAATCGACTTTTTCTTTTTGAGTTGTGCTGTCCACAAACATACAGACACCCACACATACAAGGGCAATGTGTTTAAAAATGCTTCTTTGTTTTTGAATTAAAGATATGTATTTCCGGTGAAATCTCGGTATCGAATTTTTGGTTGGAATACAAACCTTCACTACATATTATTACATTGTGTATACGTGGTCGAGAAAGTAAAAATATATTCACAAAGAAGTTCTTCAGACACCATACTTTGTCAGCGTTAATTAAATGCTATGAACAAGAAATATTGCTAATAAAATGATAAGCATATATAATGATGTATAGATATAAAAGAAGATACCAAAATTGTTTTACAATCACATGGGGCATGATCTACATGCAAATTGAGGCAGTACTAATGAACGCAAGAAGATGTAAATAATTAATACCTAAGTAAGGTAATGTAAATAAATTTATGTAATGTAAAAAATTATGCTGTCTTTCACATTCACACAACTTTCTCTAGCTGTTCCATATACAAACTATTACTACAAAAGATTATTCTGTTATATATCTCATGATAATCGAGATAAATATTAGCAGATTTGGTCTTATTACTTGTAAGTAGAAGGGAAATAGAAAATACAGTAGTCTAAGGTGACAGTCAAATAATTTAAAAGCTGATCGCTATGTGAAAAAATTGAGCATCAACCATTATACCACGAGAAAACACTTTCGAACGATTGTGTATAAACAATTTTTATTAATTATGTTCATCATTAAGTTTGTTTCGTTATAGGAGGCATGACTAATAGTTCGGCATTTAATTATTTTATTTCTCTGTTTAGAATCATAGGCTTCATATACGAGGGTTAGGGCAAAAGTCATGGCAACTATTTATTTTCTTGAAGAAACCAGTCCGGTTGGAAAATGTGATATATATCTACAGACGAAAGGACAAGGTGTTAGCTACATGTGTGGACAATTAATAACACTAAATATCGTAACACGATAATTTATTACGTGTAATAAATAGTATTCAAGACAATATGGCCTTCACAGTGCAAAAGAATGACAACACAGTATACATACAGTTGACATGACAAACCTGGGCTTAAAGACCAACACTGATACTGACTGATACCACACGTTGCCAACGATGTAGGAGGCGCTGAATACCACTGCCGCAGCGTTTGCCGCACCATGTGTTAATCGGGTCATCTGTTTGCGCACAGCATTAACAATGTCCTCTCGTGTTGCAAACCGCCTACCACGTAGTCCTTCCTTAATCTTTTGAATGAAATCAAAGACACGGTGAGAAATGTCGGGAGAGATTGGTGGGTGCTTCAATTATTCCCATCCCCAATGTCGCAGTAGCTGCCCTACACACTCTGCTTTATGTGGTTTGGCATTGTCGTGCAGGATTATTGCACTGTCCACAAGATCCAGACGTTTCTCCCAACCGCTACGTCGTAGCTGTCGCACCAGGAAGTCCCTGTAGTACTGTGCGGTCACTGTTCTGTCATGTGGAACAAAGTGGCAAACAATGACATCCCTGACGTCATAAGCGACGATCACCATCAATTTGACTGGGGAAGGATTCTGGCGGAACTTCTGCCTCCTTGGTGATCCAACATGCTGCAACTCCGCGGACTGACGTTTCAGTTCTGGTTCGTATGCCCTGGCCCAAAATTCATCGATTATTCGTGACAAGAATTAATGGCCATGCTGTTGCCAGCGTGCAAGGTGGTCGGAGCATATTGCATAGCGCACCCACCTTTGAACTTCCGTCAGTGCATGCGGTACCCACCGCGATGCGATTTTGCGTAGTTGCAGCTCATTACGCAATATCCTGTGGACGGTGTGTTTGTCGATGCCACTTGCCCTCTCTAATTCCAGTAGCGTCCATTGTCTGTCTTCATCCAGGAGCTGCTCGATGACGGCACGTGCCACGTCGGTCCGCACACTGACAGGTCATCCGAACGTTGCTCATCACTGGTTGACACACGTCCTTTCCTACCCACCGTGCTACTGTACGATATGGTACGACATCATTCCCAAGGGCTTCCACTAATTCACTGTGAAATTCCATCGCATTTCTACCACGGAGAACGGCTATTTTAATGTATGCGCGCTGCTCAACACGGGATACTTCCATCTCGCACGACACTCACAACTGACTGATTTCACAGCCCTCGCTGCGCTACTACCAGCTATCACAGAGCCATCTGTTATTCTACATACACGCTATGTCTGCAGTACTTCCACACGACACATATACGTTTGTGATCCGTTCATATATCTACAAGAAAGAAAACTAGTTGCCATGACATTTGCCCAATATATATAGGTTTTATGTCTACTGGACTAATATACAAGAACTTTATAGTGTCTATAATTACCATTTTAGCATAAAAGTCTATAATGACCTTTTTGTAATTCATTCTTTTATCAATCAATCTCCTGTCCTAGTTTAATTATATTCGTTATTTGTGGTTATTTATTAATGTTGTTTAATAATACAATGTTAGCTTAATATTTCAACTAATATTTTCCGATATGAGCCAATTAGCTATTGTTTAAACCATAACTGAGGAAGGTTATAATAAAGTCTATCTGTTTCTTGCAGCAGTAGTTGCAGTGTTTCTGTAAAGAGAAAATAATGGCTACTTAGCGTAAATAGAGAATTGCAAAAAAAAAAAAAAAAAAAAAAAAAAAACAACTCTGAAGTGTTCCTTCCAAATGTCTTTCTCTGCCTCTTTTGCAAAGACACCACTGCTACAAAAGATTATTCTTTTATCTACTTCTTATTAATCGAGATAAATCTTACCAGAACTGGTTCTTATTACTTAGTTTCTTATAAATAGATGAGCTAAAACCACATTCAAAATTTAAAAGCTGTCGTTATGCGATTAACATCGACATTCGGTTCTCTTTGATGGCCAGAAGTAAAGCAAAAGAGATATGAGACGAAAGAGTTCTTTCCCTTTGAAAAAAATTAAATACTTTAAATTTGAAACAGTTACAAGGAATATCACGGAAATAGTTAACTCCTCAAAAAATGTATATAACATAATTTGTGTGTTTTGATGAGATCTACATTATTTGTGCATTACGTTTCTGTCTATCTCTTACGGTATATTACTTATATTACAAAAGTTATCAAAATAAAGAGGTCTTGAGGGGCTCCCCGAAATTGAATATATTGCTTTGTAATAAAATATCTTAAACATATGGTATTTTAATCGAACTCATTAGGGCCATTTTTGAGAAATTCTTAATTTTCGAAAAATGTTCCATGTAAATGGAAGCTTGGGGTGGGTGATTTTCCTAAAACTCTTCGTGTCGCATCTTTGAAAGATATTGGACTTAAATGCTGAGGTTGATATTTAATAGACTCTTCGTTTTTGTATTATTCTGTCCATACACATGGAAATTCTTCTGAAAATGCTTTTTATATTCAGGGTCCTCAGAACATGTATTTTCGGTGAAATATCGAATCAAATTTTTGGAATACCAAGATTTCGCCAGCTCCTTACTGAAGCTTTCAATTTGAAGTATTCCCGTTGAGTTTTGCAACTCTTATAATACACAAAGGAATACCTGTTCATTTCAAATACACCTGTTGGGCCACCTGGTAAATAAAACTTCAACTTTGTATAAACATGGTTTTACTTAAAGGTGAACATGTTTAGGAGGATGTCAATCTAATGCTCTACTGATTTCAAACCGATTTTGAAATGTATGGACAAACTTAAGATCTATTTTTTTTTTTTTGCAACTGGGCGAGTTATTTCATACTATGTAGATTAAAACTTATATCGAATATTTTACCTTCTCCTCTTTTGAAGCTAAACGCATCATCTGTAGTTATATTGACCAGCTGATATTGTGACAACTCCACGTTATGCTCGATACTGACACCCTTGGTTGGATCCCATTGATAGATTACATCGTTGGTCGCATAGCCATCTGTAACAAGGACAGGATACCATTGAGAAAGTGATAATTCTAATTATGATGCTCTGTATTATTTTTTTCTCGATTACTACAAATCATTTGGTATTGTTTTGTGCACTATTCACCTATATATAGCGTTTATTACTTTCTCTAGTAAGAGACTTCTTGTTAAATTCCTTATTTTCGTTTATACATTAGTGGAATTAATTCTGAAAATTTTTTTTAATTAACTTTCATATTACAATATTACTTTAACTTCTTATCCAGAATTATTCTTATCTAATAAATTATAGTCAGGAAGCGATAGTATATTATCTGATCTTTTACCACAAACTGGAGCTAAGTTGCCCCTTAATGGACTAATTTAAAACTTTTAAAAATAAATATTACTTTACAAATATGTGCACATATCATTTATTTTATAGTGTATCTAATGTGAAAATTGGAATTATTGCTGCATGGTGTAATAGAGGAGAACAAAAGTTGGAGAGATCTATTAATTTTTGGGATTATGACACTCCAAAACCATGAACACTGTCATCTTACGAGAGCCGTTTTTTTTTTTTCAACCTCCGATAGGCTATCAATAAAAGACAGGCTCATAGAAAACAATTATTTTATCACTAAAAGTTTTGTACACTTATGGTTACTTTTCAACATAATCACCAAAAAGATTGAGACATTTATCGTACCTGTGCACAAACTTTGCAATACCCGCTTCAAAAAATGTTGCCGCTAATGATTTCAAATGAGCATTGACGTTGTTTGGAAGATCTTCGTTGGTTTGAAAGTGCTGCCCTCCTAGCCACGTCTGCAGTTCAGGGAAAAGGTGAAAGTCGCTGGGTGCCAGGGTCATCTTCAACAGCAAATTTCCTGTCGAATTTCAGACCTTGATTTCTAATAACTATCACCTCCTTGTTATCACTTTCTGGTTCTAAGGCCCAGGCGAGAGTGTTCGGCGGCTTGCAGCTGGGCGGGGGCTTGCGCACTATTATGGTTTATCCCTAGTGTTGTTGCAGGACTCACCTTCTGGCACTATCAGGCGGGTGCTCTTTCGGGGGACGCAAGGAGGTTTGGAGCTTGTGGGTAGGGTCCGGGTTCCATTTCACGCGTTCCGCCTGGAAACGTTACGGTGCCGTTCTGCTTGTGATCGTCGTCATTTGGACCCATTTGCTCTTCAGATTAGTGTCCTTATTCTTCCCTCCCACGGGTAGCACAAGTCGCAAAGGACCACATAGTCTGCGTGCGTGCTCTATTCCAGTAACGTGAGTCCGATTCGCTATAAACCTAATCCTTCGGATTTTCTCCACCATATATCGTACTCCACCTTAAGCTTGCTCCGTGCATGTAGTGGGTAAACAAGTAACAGCAGGTTTTGATCTCTTCCTTGTATAGTGGGTCTGTGTCAGTTTATAACATCGGCAACAGAAAGCAATCCAACACGCAAGCCATCGGCTCCTTATCTGACTAAGCAGAATATATCTTATTTGTAGAAAGTGACGGAATAAGTGTTTAGTTTGCGGTAAAGTTCTGCACTCAGAAAAATCAATTTGAAGCGACATTACGCAGCCCATGCAAGAGAGTACAACATTTACCAAGGAGAGGAACATGCCTTTCAAATTATGTTCGATATCAATTGATTACCAGATACATGTTCATATTTACTGATGTAAATGTAAAAGGTTTAGTTAGAAATTAATTATCCTACTGTTGGCGAACAATGCAATTACAGTGATATTAACCAAGTTAAAGAGCTTGTTACTTTATTATTTTAATAGTATAACAATTGTCATTATTTTTGTAATTATTTATGTTACAAGTGTCAATTACCACCAAACCTATAAAACTATCTATATGTTCATATCCAAAGTATAAATAGGTACTAATGCAAAAGACATAATAGAAAAATTGTTCTACCATTACCAAACCTGTAATAGGCGGATTACGTGTTTCAAACGCAAAATGTTGCATACTTCCTCAGCTCCAATTATATGTTCTTGCTTTCCGCATAGCTGGTCACGCAGTGCACAGTAGGCGATTCCTAGGAGCATCGAGCAATTCAATGCTTTTTACTTTACTCAAAGATATTCAGTTGATGTTGCTGTATTAGAGTTCTTCAAAGTAACCAAAGTTTTTATCATTTCTTTCATTAAGTTAGCAGGGCTAAAACTGTTTTTAAAATACAAACCGTATCTCTCTTTTCCTCTTTATATAAGACAAATATTTGTTTACATTATACAAATTTCGTTAACATTCTGAGTTCCATTTACTAAATACAAACAATTAGATTGACTTACGATAAAGTTTTGACAGTATTGCAGTCTTAGAAATATTAAATTATACTTTCAGCAAAATACTTGGTTAGTATAATTAGTGCCCGTGCAAGTCATTGACTGAAACAATTAAGCTCTGCAATATCACATGCAACTGTTTATCAGCGTCCCAGAAGATGCACGCATATGAGAATAATTCTAGAGGATTCATATAACAGATTATTAACACACCTGTGAGTATTCCTGCCTGAATCTTCGTTGATAAACTCACCCCTGTGGCTTCAGGAGAGTCCCAAGAGATTGTTTTAAGCTCCTAATGAGCTTGCATGCATAACTTAGCAGCTTGGAATTATTTCTGGTACACTGGATATTCTGCTCCAATTAGCAGAAATAGATCTCTTTATTATTGAATAATCAGGTTTCTTCACTATTTTCTCTACTACTCTCCAAAACAACAATTTATCCTCATTGTTTAACTGTAAAACTGAAAATATTATGCTTTTATAGGATATGATAAAATCAAAGATACAAATCCTTAGATACAACGGAGGACATTTTAGGCAAGTAAATGTGTAATTTGGGACATCACTCAACTGATTTTCACGATTCTTTCACCACAGAACTTCTATCTTCTCGACGGACGTGGGCTATAATACCGATCGTTGTTTCAACGCCTAAATGATCATCATACATTCTTCCTCTTCACCTATTCCGGACACTATCGTCCATGTACCTCTTACGATGTCTACCCAAATCTCTCTTTTCGATTGGCCGATAATTCATAATTTTTTTTTTTGGCATCTAATTGTTGTATTACTCTGTCAACACGACCCTACCAATTCTTTCTATTTTCTTCTATCTTACTATTAAATGAAAACAACATCAAATTTGCTCTTATTGTTTCATAACTTATTTTACCCAATTTAGTACACCTTCCTACATATCTCGTAAACTTCATCTATGTTTCCTGTATGTGTGAATGTTTATTATTTTATTTTGTCCACGATTTGGTCGAAACACAAGAGGATACACTGCCATAACTTTATAGAATTTCATTTGTTTTCTTTCTTGTTTTTATTTCCAAAGTTCTTCCAATTGATCCACAAATATCTTAAAATATATTAAACTTTTTCGCAATTGCTTTGTCATACTTAAATTGCATCCTTGTTAGGCAACATGGTAAACTAATCCAAAATGTTTTTATTTGTTATTATTTTTGATCTGACCAGATTCTTCCCTTTAAAAGCCATTATATTATCATTTGTAGATATAGTTAATATGTAGTGTATAAGAAATTAAAATATAATTTGCAAGGCCTAGACATACAGAAAAAGAACATGTTTGCGAAGAACTATTCGTTCAAAATGCCACAGAAAATGCGTTGTGACAGTGCCGCCTTCTTCAGCAGTGGCTCTCACGTTGGCCTTGGTATGTGAGTCATTGCAATTGGGGACCTGGTATTAGGTAAACAACACGGAAAGAGCAGCTCGACATAACAAGAATCTTCAGAACACGAGATTCTTCTGGCAAGAACGTGATTTTTCTTGAGTTTCGAGATTCTTCTGGAATGTAAGACAATACCGTTAGGAGTTCCAAAATACGCCTATAGATGGACATTTAACGTGAATATACAAATTTGGTCATAATGTACACAGAAAGCAAACCACATGGCAAAATAAGACGATTGAATCTGATTATAACTGTGTAGGTATCTAATACTTGTGCCAAAAACCTATAACCCTTATGTGATAATGATTTGTTTATGTTTTCTCTGGAAGTAATCCTACATCATTGTCACTTTATGCTAAATAACGATATAAAGAGAAAAAAAAACTTGCATCTTACTGCTGTTTGACATACGTTAAAACAAAAGAATAACGCTGATTAAAGTCTAACATCATATATCATATTCAATTGTTACTGGTGTTTGTGAAAACTAATTACAAAAACTGCACCAAAAAAATCTGATATGCTCCAACCACATGGCTTTTTCTACTTATTCTGCAAGAAAACTATTCTAGTGAAAGATTACTTTTTATCTATTTCATGTTCATCTAAAGAAATATTAGCAGAATTGGTCTTATTACTTTCCTTGTAACTAAAAGGGAAATAAGATAATACACTAGGCTAAAATGTTAGTCAAATCTTTTAAAAGCTATCGCTATATGATTTAATTCGGTTCTCTTTGTATGGCCGGAGTAAAACAAAAGGTACAGGGATAACAAATACCTGTTTGAGAAAAGTTTATTTGAAAATTCAAACCAATAACTAAGAATCATCGAAGCGATGTATGTATATGATAAAAGTTATGTGTTTTAACAATACCTACATTTATTTTGGTAGTTTAGAGTCATTTAACCTGGTTGGCCATATCGGACGATGAATGAAATTGGTGAAATGATGCTCAAAATGATCTCGAGGTCCATTGCTTAAAATTACTCCACATTCGTCTTCTCAGGATAAGGGAATACCCCGAAAAAAACTTATCCGAGTAACTCACCCTAAGCGAGATACTAACTCACGACCTTTAGAATATTAGGCAGACACGCTATCACCACACTACCCAGGTGGGCCTACATTTTTTTTTAGTAATTTTTGTCTGTCTCTTACGGTTTACGAACTATGCAAAAGTCATCCAGAAAGAAGAGGTCTGCAGTGCTATTCCCAGAAAACTGAAGATATATAGTTTACTTCTTATATAAATATCTCTATACACGGTATTTTAATAAAAATCATTAGACCTTTTTTTCAAAAACTTAAAATTTTAAAAACTCCATATGCTAAAACATTACATACCAAGTAATAGTAATAAGTAGTAAACCTTGTCAGTAAATAAATTAAAATATGCAGGTGTACAAGTTTTGTATAAGAAAACTTCACTATGGAAATAAAGCGTAAACCAATACACAAAGAAAATTCTAGTGTCTGAAGAACGATCCGGATTCGCAGCCGAAAAATAAGCAAATGCCGAAGTAGGAAAACAGTCTCGTAGGCTAGGAACTAAAATCAACAAATATTAATCATTCTTAACGAGGTTCTCCGCTGCCTCAGTAATCAACCAAAACATATTGATTCAACACGATGAGCTCAACAATCGGCAGTTAACTACTGCCTCCATTGGTCAACAAGTCTTGCGAAACACGTTTATTTAGTGTTTGGCCAAATAAAATTGTTTTCCACCTGCTTTGGAAAACATGTTGAGTACCTCTGTATTCGGCGAACTTCGCGCGGACCCGATTAACTTCGGCCCGACATGTAGAAACTGGTCCATGCTTACTTCCCGTATACTAACTACAAAATGAGGGAATCGACAATAGAGCTGTTACATTTATGTACCCCCGAACTCTGAAATATAGCTATTAATTACTACAGAAGCAAAATAATTAAAATTTAGTGTTAATGTAAGCTTGCCCATTTTGTTAATGCACATCGAGAACAAGCGGTGGCGGCGGAGATGGCGTGGTTAAGTGGTTAGACCGCTCGCCTCCCATCTAGGCGGCCCGGGCTCAATCCCAAGCGCCCGCATGTGAGATTCGTGGTGGACAAAGCAACCTCTGGGTTTTACGATTTCCCCCGCCACTCATTTCACCAATTACTCCATCTTCACGTTTCCAATCATCAATTTCATATCATCCACTTCATGTTCATGCTGGGGCTACGGGCTTTAAATGTTCTCCATTCTGTGGTTTCGTGCCTTTGGCTCCCCGACAGGCCTCTGACCTCTAGACATTGGCTTGTAAGTCCTAGGGGGTGTCAGTCTTACAAATACGGGCAGGGTAAGCCGATTATGAAACAAAACATACGAGAACAGGGAGCGAGAGAGAGAAGAAAAATAAATCAAACCTACCTTCAATTCAGCTAAAACAGTTTCGCATAGGATACTTTCCGCGAAGAAGCGCCCGATTATGATAACGAAATCACTGCTGAAGAGAATGCTAAATACAGTGAATGAGGAAGTAACTGATGAGAAAAAATGTACTCGTTTTCATGGTTACTTTCATTTGAGACAGCGATAAGAAGAGAAAAACAAAGATTTGTATGAAGGCTATCGGAGCTGTTTGGAACAAAAATGGCAGACGATTAAATTTTTTTCAAGTGCACTTGAACGACAACACAAAACAAAACCAACTAGTAGCGTTACAATATAGCCTTCCGCCATTCGCACCGGGAAATCTGCCATACTTTCACGACCACGTAGCGAGTATCCGCTGCATGAAATGTTCTTATTCCGACAACTGAAACGGTGACTAACATATTCCGTTATTGGTTAAAGGTGATAATATTGACATTTCAACAAATAAATGGATGCACATGTAATAATTTTAAGAGAAACTAGGGAAAATAATATCCTGCCTAGCAATTAAGCACTTTTTCGAGCCTAATTTCACACAACATTTTGTAAAATGTAATTCTTCTGAGATTGGACATATTTGGATCAGCATTAACTTGCTGTAGCACTTAATCATCTGTTGACGGCTTGTTTTTTAAGAAATAAATATTGCACTGTTACGTAAGTTACACTATTCAGAAAATCGTCACTTTTTTGTAGATCGTTTTTCACATGCTTTACAATTTTCCAGAATTTTCATGTTTCAGACTTGTTAAGAGTATTGCTAATAATTGCACCCAAAAGTGAATTTAGAGCTTAATTAAATATAATAAATATTATATTATTATACAAAGTATAATAAACATTCAACACTAATGTTTTTTCACCACCAATCTAAGGTTTACCAGCCTTATGCTTTATGTAAGTCTAGAAAGTTGCGAGAGCAAAATACACGGCGACCGTCCTCCATGACCCCTAACAGCAAGAGAACTGTTATTAACAATATTACGGATATCAGATTACTCATATGAATGATTGGAACTTTTAACTCTGTTTAACGGTATAAGTCAACGTTTGTTAAATTATTAGGTATTTAAATAGAATACTACATACATCGTTGAAGAATAAACTCATTCTCAAATTTTGATCATTAGCATGCGATTATTTTACAGCGCATATTGCAATACAGTGCATTGGCCTCGTAACACCTAAGCGTGAATGGGTTACAAAACCATCACCATCGACCTCAGAACAGAGTTTATGTATGACGTCACCAATTCCTTGATTCTGTGTTGCAGCAAGCAGAGTTCCTCATGTTCCTTGCACAGTTCATAATGTCGGGAACAAAAGGCAATCATTCGACACGCAAGTCATCGACTGCTATGTTTATGCCTGCTTAAGAGAATTCTTTCTTATTCATACTAACAGTAGCTGGCGGAATAAATGCTTTGTGTGCGACAAAGTTATGCATTCAGTAGAAGTTCAGTATGCGTCATTGCGCAACCCATGCAAGCGAGTTTGACACCAATTAATTACCAAGATCCTGCTCATATTTTTTCCTCTCTATTGCAGTACACATTTCAAACGGCCACAAACACTAAACTAGCGCAGGTACGACTTTCACTCGACCACGGCTTGATGCCGACTGACCTGCTGAGTGCGTGAATGCACAGATGGCGTCGCTACTCCCCCCACTACCCGCACTGTGACCGATCGGAGGTTACTTTCTGAACGGCCCTCGTATGTTTAAACTCCTCGTATGTAGGACTTGCAAACGCATGTTGAGCAAAGGCTCTGGATCAGAGAGAAACCTAGATGGGTGATCAGCCCGATGCCGTGTATGGAAATAAGGAAGTGGATGATATAAAATGACGGTGAAATGAATGAAAGAAAGTATGATTATGGAGTAGTTGATGAAATGAATGGCGGGACAAATCGGGAATCCCGGAAACCCTCCAAGACTCGGCTTCGTCCATATTCCCATGGGATCGAACTCGGGCCGACTAGGTGAGAGGCGACCAGTCTAAGCACTCGGCCACAACCTCTGATAATATTCACTGCTAAAAATAAGAATGTTTTTCGTTAAAAATTGATTGTCATACTGTTAGCGTTACAATGAGACACCAATGCTATTAAGCTAACGGGGCTGCTGTTTTACTTGCAACAACTGCCATACCTGTATTCCACCCAAAACTTCGATGTCAACACTTCACTAGAAATATATCTTTTGAGGTCCCCTGAGTCCGAAAAAAACATTTTCAGAAAAAGGTCCCTGTGTGATGTGTTTGTGTGTGTGTGGACCGCATAACTCAAAAATATCGTTAAATACTACACTTTTAGTGTTTATATTCAGTATCTTCCAAAGATGCGACACAAAGATTGCAAGAAAATCTCCCTCATCCTAAACTACCCTTTTCCTGGAAAAAATGCCTCTTTATTCTGGATGAAATTTGCTGAATTTTGCAAAACTGCTAGACCGTAAGAGATAGACAGAAACTTACTATACAAAAAAATGTGGATCTCGTTAAAACTCATTATTTATGTCGCATACGTTTATTGTGTAGAGCTAGCCGTCTCTGAGATATTCCTTGTTATTGGTTTCAATTTGAAACTGTTCTCAAGCGGGAAGTCGCCTTTCGTTCCGTCTCTTCTGGTTATGCAAAGCAAGTCGAACTTCAAGTGTTTCACATAGCCCCCAGTTTTTAAAAGAGTTGACTATAGCTTTAGCCTACTGCATTCCCTTATTACCCTCCTACTTATAAGGAAGCAAGTAATGAGATCATTTCTGCTAATGTTTATCCCGATTAGCATGATGTAGATAAAATAATCTTTTGTAAAAATAGTTTGTATATGGGACAGCTGGAGAAAGTCATGTGAATGGAACATGTGAGACTTTTTTAATTATTATATTACCCTATCTACGAGGTACGTTCAGAAAGTAAGTTCCGTTTGGTAATAACATTAAATTGTATACAGATACAGAATAATTATTTATTGCACAAAATTCTACAACTCTTAAACTACTTTTCCACATAACTGCTGAAATTTTGCAGGCATTTGTCATAGCATGGCACAAGTTTTTGTATACCTTCTTCATAGAAGTTTGCCGCCTGTGTCTTCAAAAAGTTGGTACCCAACGTCAGTAAAGTTTACAAAATTTCAGTTTTTCGGTAACAATTTCATGAATTAGTGATCGTGAGCTTTGGGGAAATTCCAAAGCGAGAGCACTAATTGTAAATTCGCGGTTTTCCTGGATCTTGTCACCAATCGCGTGAACCAGTTCTTCTGTAACCAAAGATGGACGCCCACTTCGTTCTTCATCGTGCACTTCACTACGTCCTTCATTGAACTGTCGGTGCCATCTTCTCATCATTGAATCACTCATCGCATTTTGTCCGTAAACTTCGCAAATTTGCCGATAAATTTCAATTGGTTTCACTTTCCTACCATCCAGAAAACGAATCACAGATCTGATTTCACAAGTGGCGGGATTTTCAATCAACACCGACATTGTAAACAAGCACAAGCGCATGTGGCTGACAGCGATCTCAAAATGGCGCACGTTTCTTCTCCTTGATACACAGCGTCTACCGCGCATGTGCGGAACTGCGATCGCAGCGCTGCAGCGGAGATAAATTCAAACGGAACTTACTTTCTGGACGTATTACGACTAGCTCTATGAAAATATGTGTAAGCTCATATCAGAAATAAAATAGTAATGTAAGAGGCATTATGATAGTGCAATTGTTGTACCAATTATTAACCTACAATCGGTGTGCTAACCTATAAAAATGTTTGATAAGCCCAGGGACAGGACTTTTTGACTAAAATAATAGTGATAGGAGATAATACAACAAACTCTCAGGTTACAGTGTTAAAGGCAGTACTACCCGACAGTCATGTCAACCCATGAAAGGTGCATTACGTACTTTAATGTTGCATGCTGCTAAATTACTGAAGAAATTATCTGTTTCTGCTTTTGTTGGCCATGCATTGCATAGTAGGCGATACGTAGTGGCCCTTTCTAATGTGCTCAATGAGTAAGCAGTTGGTGACCCGTGGTTTATGCCAGCGTTTAGAATAATTTTTTGGTAGGTTTACAACCCTGCCTGCAATTGAAGCGCTAGTAAGCCTTTTCATTTGAGACTCCCTATGGATTTAAGGACCTCTTTTCAACCAGTCAATACAACTTGCTTTGACTGCACGTCTATGTAAGCCGCACTTTTAGTTACTGTAAAAGGCTCGTAATCAACTACAGCCATTTTCCTGCCTTTTTTGTAGTGCCACTAATGCATTCTACTCAAAGCAGGTTCCTCTAATTTTTTGTTGCAAAAATATTCTCAATTAATGTCAAAGAGATAAACTTCGCTCGATGCCGTTTCAGAGTTCTATTGCACCCTTTTATATCTAATATCACATTTTTGATTGAACTTGTGAGGTAAATACAACCATATACAATCATATTCAACCTTTAACCGAAGCATATGTTGAAAGTTATATCTATATTTTTGGATGCAAAGACCAGAACCATCTTCTGCAATCCTCTATCTGCAATTCCAGAGATCTCGTCTGATTTCCTCATCAAGTCCTTCACAAGTGTGTGAATTATTTACATACACTTTTTTTTCAAATCTGCCTACACTTGAAAAGCACATTCGTTGCTCGAAGTTGTAAATAAGGCATTTACTGCAATCTGTATGTTTTCAACAAGAAGTTAGAATGACAGCGGTCGATGATGATCTCCTCGTGAGAGAGCATTCGGTTTTTCGGTCTAAACACCTGCAGGTTTAATATAGCCCGCACTGTATAAGTGTACAAAGTCTGATCTAGGTAAGTCTAAGAGTGCTTATTTGTATATTAAGGGTTGAAAATAGCGATTAAAAAAAAGGGTGATAGAAATTTTAACTGATCTAGCGTAGCTTATTGTTTTTACTAGTCTAACATTTAAGTGGCACTAAGACTTTTTTCTTTGCTTGAGAATCATATAAAAATACTGCTTGATGACAAAGTCTGCCAAATCAAGGGAAATTCGGTAACATGATTCACGATATGCTACTCCCATTGAAAAACAGCTCTTTTAAAGTTTCTCAATTTACCAGTGGTGCTGAAAGTCATTAACCTCTAATGTCTTCATAATAAAGTAACAAAAATATCACATTATAAACACATTCCACAAAACAGCATTGAAATTGGATAACATAGATTTTTGAAAATATTTTCCAGTCTAAGTCCGTTTAGAAGTACAGTGCTTTACTATGCTGAAATATTTATCGAAATCGTTTGTCTAATACCCGAGGTTTTCTCTGTTTCTGTCTTTCTCTTTCTAATATAATCATAGACTATTCACATGCACAAAGATATTATAGTAAAACATATATACTTACAGCTACCCATCATTAGCGGACAACTTTGAGAATCCAGTGGAAATTTTCTAAGGTGCATAGGACAGCTTGCTTTGATAGTCAACCTGTAATTACATTAAAGAAAGACACCAATTTTAACTTGATTACGGAATTGAAAAATGTTTTATATGGGGAATTAAGAGGAACATCGATAGATAATTTATTTTGAATGTCCAGAATGTCCATGTATTATGGACATGTCAAAAGCTTAGCCAGCGACAGAAACTGGGCAATAAATTACAATGTTATAATCAATAAACATTAAACCCAATATACTTTACCAAAAAATATAAATTTTGATCAATTGTAAGACCAAAATGAAACTTTAGATAACTAATGTAAAATAAATGTATAGCTAAAATTGATTAAGAATATTTATTTTTTATTAGGTTAATCATAAAAATACTTAAGACTGTATATAAACATGTATTAATGATAAGTATAAAAGTTATGTTAAAGAATTTGCGTTTAAGCACTTTGTCAGAGCAATTATGTGTAAAGGTGTGTAATGTTAACTAAAATGTTTATATTAAAGAATTTATGTATACATATGTTATGTCACTGAGATAATGGGACATGATGTTAAAAAAAATAAATTTAAAAAAAATATCTGAACTAATCACCGATTAAATCTGCGGCTCGCTACGGCCTGACGGTTTACACTCACCTCCAACTGGTTTAATGTTGTGAATGCCCAGTAAAAGAGTTAAGAACGAACTAAAGATGCTCTAAATTGTATTAAGACCGAGGCTCAAGGAAATCCTGTAAGAGCAGTCAGAAATGTGGAGCCTTAGTATTAGTTATCTCCCTATTAGTTTTCACTATTAAGGCAAGTTTTATTGCATTTATCAGGCACACTTTTTCTTTTAAAATTACTAAAACAGCTTTAAAAATTAATTTAAAGCTTACCTCATCGAATATACGATGAATCCATTGGAGCGAAGTCTAAGAAACTTGTTTGGCACCGTGATTCGATGAAGGTAGGACTTCTTGCCGTTCAGGAAAAACGTATCAGGTTTCCAGACTCGGTCCAGAAACAACCAGGACATGGAAAATTCCTCCATTCCTGGCAAATTGTACATCAGCCGCTTGTCATACCAGGTTTGCCTGAAGTAACAATCCATGACGTAGTTCTGGAACAGATGAGCACGCCAATCTAGAAGTGATATTTTTGGGAGCATACTACCTTTATTGCTTTATATATTATTTCAGTCCTTCGGTGATATTCTTGGCCGCTAAAGATTAGAGGAACACATTTTTACTTTCTCTAGCCCCATATGTACAATGTACATAGGGATAGAGAAGTATTGTATTTCACCCAAAAATTCGATACCGAGGTTTCACCGGAAATACATGTTTTAGGACCCCCTGTATTAAAAAAATACCATTTTCAGAAAAAGGTCCGTGTGTGTCCGTGTGTCTGTGGACACGATAACTCAAACACGAAAAGTAGCTAAAATACCAAACTCGGTATTTAAGATTAGTAGCTTTCAGGGATGCGACACGAAGATTTTGAGAAAAATCTCCCCACCTCAAACTACCCTTTACATAGAACTTTTTTCGAAAATTTTGATTTTATTGAAAATGGCTCTAGCGATTTCGATTAAAATATCATATATTAAATATATTTACCTAGCAAAGAAAATGTATATCTTAAATTTTCTGGGAATAACTTCTGGATACCTGTTTATTCTGAATGAATTTTGCTTAATTTGGCACAACTAGTAAACCGTAAGAGATAGACAAAAACTTACTATACAAAAAATTTAGGTCTTGTTAAAATACACGAGTTATGTCATAAACGTTTTTCTCGTGGAGCTTACCGTTTTCGAGCTATTTATTGTTATTAGTATCAGTGATGTACTTATAGTTTTCTCAGACGGGAGTGTCCGTTTTTCTTTTGTTGTACTCCTGGCCAAGTAAAGAAGAGATTTGTAATGACAATCGCATAACGACAGCTTTTAAAACATTTGACTATTGGTTTAGCCTAGTGTATTCCCTTATTTTCTTCCTACTTATACGGAACTAAATAATAAGAACATTGTGCTAATGAGTACCACGATTAGCAAGATGCAGAAAAAAGAATCATATGTATGAAGTTTGTAGAACAGCTAGAGAAAGTCATGTGAGTGTAACACATCAGATTTTTTATAAAAGACATCCAGTTATTTAAAGAACTATAAATTTTCAGATATGTGCATACAGATAGCGAGCCAAAGCATTCCATCGAGGGAAAGAAACGAACACGAAGAATATTTCCGGAAGAGCTAATGTTAAGAAGAAACTGATTAAATGAACTATAATTTTACCAGAGTAAGTTCTTGTCATCATCGATCTGGTTGGCTCAGTTGATTAGCCACCAGCCTTCTGATTTCAAGGCTGCGGATTCAAACCCGGTTCAGACCGTTGGTTTATAGATGCGCTTAAGCGAGCGCTCCATATCAGACTTGCTAGGATGTCAACGAACTCCTGCGGGACGAAATTCTGGCGCACCGACGGCACTGATATGGTCCTGGCAATTGACAGCGCGTTAACAAACAAATAAATAATTTCCTATGATTTTCCATAGTTTCAAGCGTTATAAGAACGAGGTTTAGGGAATATTTACACAGAATCAAAGTCATATAAAATGATTCATAAATTAGAATTATATTTCAGATCTTCATTTCAAATATCGAAAGAAACAAAATTCCAAAAATCACTGGAAAGAGGAAAGTTCATTCTTATAACTTCCATTCCGTTGCATAAATCAGACAATAGAAAAATATGCGTTTCATTCATATGATTTTCTCTACCTTTTCTGCTATAAATTATTTTTGTAAAAGTTTATTCTTTTTTTTCCTTCATGCTGATCCAGATAGACGTGAGCAGAAATGGTCTATTACTTATATCCTTGTGCGTACAGGGTAAATAAGGGAGTAAACTAAGCTAAAGAGATAGTCAACTATTTTAAAAGCTGTTGTTATGTGAGATATTAAAATTCGATTCACAGTGCACGGCTAGAGGTAAAATAAAAGAGAAAATGGTTTTTTTAGATAAAGGGGACCTTAAAACATATATTTCCGGTGAAATCTCGGTATCGAATTTTTTGGTGGAGTGCAATACATTATACACTATGTACATAGTGCCTATAGAGAAAGTAAAAAGCTGATGTGTTACACTCACATGAATTTCTCTAGCCGTTCTAAAAACTTCTTACATAAGATTATTCTTCTTTCTGCACATTTTTAAACGAGGCCATACAAACAATAAAAATCTGATGTGTTACACTCACATGAATTTCTCTATCCGTTCTAAAAACTTCTTACATAAGATTATTCTTCTTTCTGTACATTTTTAATCGAGGTATTCAGCACAATGTTCTTATTACTTAGTTTCTTATAAGTAGGAAGAAAATAAGGGAATACACTAGTCTAAATCGATAATCAAATGTTTTTAAAGGTGTCGTTATGCGATTATCATTACAAATCGCTTCTTTTCTTGGCCAGGAGTAGAACAAAAGAAAAACGGACACTCCCATCTGAGAAAAGTATAAGTAGTTCACGACTGAAACTAATAACAATGAATACCTCGAAAACGGTAAGCTCCACGAAAAAAATGTATATGACGTAAGCTGTGTATTTTAACAAGGCCTACATTTTTTGTAAAGTAAGTTTATGTCTATCTCTTACGGTTTAGCAGTTATACAAAATTCCAGAAAATTCACTCAGAATAAAATAGTCTTCTGAGTCTATTCCCAGAAATTTCAAAATATACATTTTATTTGTCAGGTAAATATCTTTAGTATACGATATTTTAATAAAAATCGTTAGAGCCATTTTTTATAAAATCAAAATTTTCGAAAAAAGTTCCATGTAAAGGGTAGTTTGGGGTGGGGGGACTTTTTTCAAAATCTTCGTGTCGCATCCCTGGAAGATTCTAAACGTAAATACCAAGTTTGGTATCTGAGCTACTTTTCGTTTTTGAGTTATCGTGTTCTCAGACACACGGACACACACACACACACACACACATGGACCTTTTTCTGGAAATGTTTTTTTTTTAATACAGAGGGTCTTAAAACATGTATTTCCGGTGAAATCTCGACATCGAATTTTTGGGTGGAATACAATACTTCTCTGTCCCCATATACATTGTAAATACGGGGTTGGAGAAAGTAAAAATCGGTATAATATGAGTGTTTCTCCCGCTTGCAAGTATAACACCAGAGATATGCTTGTGTGCAGTATTTGCATGCATGTTGGCTGTAAACTACACGTTGCAGTTAACTGCATGAAGTGGCCTCTATTTCGACCAGTGTACGCAGATAACGCTGTTTTAGTTTCTCTACTGCTTATAGTAAGCAGAGGAAGTTTAGCAGAGTACGATACTTTTTCGAAACAGGTAACTAGTGAAAATATATAGTTTGAGTTCCCCTGAATAAAAAAAGAATAAACGAGTATATTTAGAAAATGACCATGTGTGCATCTGTCTCTATACATGTGAGTTTGTCTGTAAACAGCATGACTCGAAAAGAAATGTTAGATAAATACCAAAATTCCTTGAAATGCAGCACAAAGATATAAAAATACTATCTGAAGTGTTATATACCATGATTTTCTTTTATCCACTACCATTTATTCTATTTTGTTAAGTTGTTAGCTTCTTATTGGGGTTTTGGTTTTAATTAATAATTATACTAATCTTCAACAATAAAATAAAAGCATTTTAATTGTTTTATATTGTAAAAATATTAAATTTTTACAATAAAATATTTAGGGTTGTTTTAGGGAAACAAACTTCATCTAAATACAGTCAATGCAACTCGATAATCGTACTAGCGTTCTATCACATCACTTATTTCACCTGAACCCTCCCCGTTCTTTGCCATAAGCAATCACTGGGAACTCGCGACGAAGGACTTTGAATGGATGGCCAGGCCATTATCTCTTGCTCACTTCCAAGGGAACCCTTTTGTCTTGGGTACCTGCGAAAGGAATATGAAGGCAGAAACCAAAATAGTTTTGGCATTAGTTGGTTAATGTAGTCATGCGGAGGGACCTCCAGTTTGGGTATGTCGTAACAAGCTGAATAAGAAATAATTGCAACAAAAATAACACGATGTAGAAATGCAGTGAAAGGATAATTCAGAAACATGAAGATGTCATTAGAGTTCCTTTAATATAAACCACAGTATAGGTGTCAAAAACATCATTTCAAAACCTTCATTTCAATATCAGAATTACAGTTCATGCACAGAAAGACCCATTTGTGCAATTAAATTGACCCACATCTTACATCGAATACACTAAATTTATACTCCTTCACCCATGCTTCTTGCGAACTTTCCCACGCAAATCAAGCGAAATGTTTCTTCTATTTCGTTGCAATCTGTGTATTTTGTTAGCAATTTTCTCTCTAATTTTCTTAGTTTGATTCTTTTTACTTTCTCTAGCAAGTGCTATACATGTACAAAGCACGTAGAGCTGTTGTGGTATTCCACCAAAAAGTCGATACCGAGATCTCACAGGAAATACACGTTTTGAAGACCCCCTGAATACAATATTTTATTTTCAAAAAGGCCGCAACAGAGGCCTTTTGACTCAAAATCCATTAAATACCAAACTTTCTATTTAATTTAATAGCCTCCAAGGATGAGACGTGAAGATTTTTAGGAAAACCATCCAACATTTGCGGAAATCTTGATTTCCTGAAAAATGTCTCTAACCATTTTGATCAAAATACAGTGGGTGTATTAAAGATATTTACAAGAAAATTAAGATTTAATCTTGACTTTTCTGAGAAAAGCCATTGAACACTTGTTCATTCTGGACGACTTTCCCATAACTGATAGATCGTAAGACAGAGCCAAAAAAAAAAAGAAAAAATGTTATGCATAAATCTAGATCTTATTTAAAACACAATGGATGTTATACAATTTTTTGGGGGAGGGAGGTTAATCATTTCTGAAACTTTCCTTGTTATTGATTTAAAATACTTAAAACTTTTCTCAAACGGGAATTTGTCATTCCTGTTTCTTTTATTTTACTTCTGGTCATGCAAAGTGAACCGGTTTTCATTCACATGGCAAGTTATTTTTAAAATATTTTACCATTGTTTTAGCATACTGTATTTGCTTATTTCCCTTCCTACTTATTAGGAATTAAGTAATAACACTATTTCTGCTAATGTTTTAACTCCATTAGCACGAATTAGACAGACAACAAGCTTTTGTAAGAATAGTTTGTTATAGAAAAGGTAGAGAAAGTAATGTGAATGGAACACAACATATTTTTTCCTTTCCTTTCTCTTCTTTTTGGAGCCATTATTGTATGTGTACATTACACACAGATGCGACAGTGCATGATTCTGATGTAAAACGTCCTCCGCTCGTGCACTTATTTTTTCACGCAACAATGCAGGAGAGCTATGTAAATTAGCTGTCGCATACCTACAACAATTCAGGGGAGCAAGGTTAAAGCTCGTGCACATGGAGGTATAATTATAATATCTGCATTGTTTGCATAGTGGAGTTTTGTCTACCTCTTATGGCTTACAAGTGATACACAATTTTATTAAATTCCCTCCGAATGAGATGAGTTCACAGCCTATATTCACTTTAGACATTTCTTTTCATGTAAATACATATCTTCCTATTTTAAAGGAAATCATTATGGCCGCTTTTGAAAAAATAACAAATATCGTAAAACATATGCATGTAAAAGTAGTTTGGGGTAGTGTATTTTTCTTTAAAACCTTCCTTTCGCATAACTTAATACTAATTTTGATGTTTTTGTTTTATTTTTAATAAATATTGTTATAAATGTGCCTTTTTGGTATTAGGGACCTATAAAATGTATCTCTTGTGAAAACTCTGTATTGGTTTTTTAGGTGAAATGTAACAATACCTCGCTAGATACTTAGTAAAAAGAGAAACATTTATGTGCCACATTTACATGGCTTTCTCTGCCTACTCTATAATTATCTATTCTTACAAACTTTTCTTTCTACTCCACGCATATTGAGATAAACATTTGCAGAAATACTTTCATTACATACTTTCTATTAGATACGCGAGAATAAGGGAAAGTACTAGGCTTTTATGATCTGGTCTCTATGTGAAGCATTGACATTTCGTTCTTTTTGTTTGACCAGGAGAAAGAAAAACGAATAACTATTTCTCATTTGATAACTAGATAAGCATTTTAAAATTGAAAACAGTACAAAGTAATGTCTTTGATGTGCTTAACTTCACACTTATTCTGCGGTTGCTCTATTAAAACTAACCAGTATCTCATTATTATGGAATTTAATGGTAGGGAATAAATTTAACATGTCCATGGAAATATAAAATAATGAATAATTTATAGGAAAACTTGAAAGATAATTATAATGGACATCTAAAATATTGCAATTGCTACACATTAAATATATTTATATATTTATGCAGTATACTTGTATTTTTAGCAAAATGTTGGTTTTTATTCACCATCCTTGCCAGTTAAATAACTTTTATTTGCAGCTCGAGTAAATACATAACCTATAAATGTTTTATTTTACTCCTTGAAGAACCTAATAACGATAAAGGCAGACCTAAAATGGCAGATTTATCTTTACCGAAAATACCAAATAAAAGAAAACTTGAGATTAGTAATATCTTTATTCCCATTTTTGGCTACTTCACCTGTTATGCCGTGTCGAGAGGTATGTGCACTGCCCTTTTTGTAGGCTCTGCATTGTTTGTCTCGTATTTTAAGAATGTAACAATAGAACATGAAGGAATTTTGACTTTACCACATACTTGATCCGTTTCCGATACGGGTCCCATGCTCTTGATGTGCATATTTACGGTTATCTTCACAGGAGGCCCTGGAAAACAAAACAAAGGCGCTGCTTGTTACTCTACACATAGGTTATGTAAATAAAACAAAATGTTGAAGAGAAAGAATAGCACAGACACCAAACGTAAACAAATTAGCAGATCCGGGAGCATTCTTTGTTAGAAGACACCCGAAGTACTAAATTTACTTAAAGAAAAACAAATAAGAACTAAAAGCTTATGAAAGCCACACTTAAAAACTGAATAATAATTCAAGAACTTGATCTAAAGCTCAACTTAATTCAGCATATACCGACTTTGAAAAGCCTCAGCCGTTCTGAGAAAAGACGTATAAAAGAGAAGATTTTCTTTGAAATAGATTCCTCAGTTTCGCATAACAATTCCACGAAACAATTCTCTGTTATATTCACATGACATTTTCCAACCTTAATCGTTTTCTTACAAAAACAATTTTTCTATTTGATTTTAACGAAATAAACCTCTGCAAATATAGCTTACATTACACAAGAGAATGCGATAGTCAAATATTTAAAAACCGGATGCTATATGCTTGCTAAACTTGTTTTTATAGAATCTAAGAAACAACTGAAAATCGACAGGGCTTTAAAAGGATTACAAACTATTGAACAATCCGAACCATTAGTAATGGAAATGACGGAAAATGGCACAAAACTTTATTTGGAATAAAATGTGTGGTTTAAAGAGATATATATATATATTTTTTGTGAAACGGTACATTTTGTTTATTGCACCAGTTATATAATATTATCCAAATTTCTTGGGAATGAAGAGGATTTCACAAGCTATTCCCAAAAAACCCAAATATATATCGTTACTTTCTCTACACGTACTATGTAGATGAGTGTATAGAGAAGGTATTGTATTGCACCCAAAAATTCGATAGCGAGATTTCGCCAGAAATATACGTTTTGGTACCCTGTGAATCCAAAATAAAAAAAATCTGATGTGTTCCATTGATAGGACTTTCTGTACATCTCTGCAACAATTCATCGTTAAAAGATTATTCTGCTGTTTACTTCGTGCTAATTACTTCGTCCTATTACTTCCTTCTTAGTAAGTAGAAAGGAAATTAGGGACTACCATAAGCTAAAGTAATAGTCAAATCTTTTAAAAGCTTGTTGTTATATAATTGAAGTTCCTTTGTTTGTATGGGAAAAAGCTGAAAAACTCCCAAATGGGTAAAGTATAAGCATTTTAAAGCTGAAACCAATGTCAAGAAATATCTCAGAAACGGTCAACTCCACGAAAAAAGTATGTATAATATAAATCGTGTGTTTTAACTAGCTCTACTTTTTTGTGTAGTAAGTTTTTGTCCATCTCTTATGGTTTACCAGCTATGCAAAATTCCGCAAAATTCATCCAGAATAAACATGTCTTCAGAGGTTTTTTCCTAGAAAATTCATTTTGTTTGTAAATATATGTAATATACGATATTTTAATCAAATTCTTTTGAGCCATTTTGAGAAAATAAAACTTATGGAACATTTTTCCATGTAAATAGTTCCTTTTCACATTCCCGGGATTAAAACAAGTGATGAAACAATAGTTGACTTTCCATTTTAGAAAAGTTTAAGTATTTTTAAACTGAATCAACAACAAGGAATATCTTAGAAATGGTTAACTCAACAAAAACATGTATTTCTGGTTGAATCTGAGTATCAAATTTTGGGTGAAATACAAAAACTTTTCTACCTATTATGCAAATTACATATACTTACTAGTCGCCCTCCATGGTGTAATGGTTACCATGCTACCTTCATATACCCAAGGTTGCAGGTTCAAACCCGGCGGAAGACGATGGATTTTTTCCGGGTGTAAAAATTCTTAGCATTGCTTCCTTCGGAAGGGAAGTAAAGCCGTGGGCTCCGTGGGCACCTAAAAGAACCTCAAGCCTGATAGAGAGGCCTCTAAGCAAAATTAAGCGGTCTTTCATGCCCAGAATAGAATGGGACGCTGAAAACCACAGCAGTTAAAGAGCGTCCATAAATAACACGCCATTTCGTTTCATTTTTTTGCACATACCTACTAGATAAAGTAAAAATTTCTCTCCAAAATAAATTAGTAGCTTTGATTTTTTTTTTATATTTATATGCCTCCTTTAACATCTAGATCATATAGGAGGCTTTTCCGTTTGGTACAAATATTGCTCATGGCAATGGTGTTTAATCGCTTACTATTAATTATTCTTGGATTATTTTTTTTAGATTATCACTATAGCTCGGTCCTCGGAACTGGATTGAATTTCAGTGCACACAGAGTATAACTATGACGTGATGGAGTGGGCGTGGTCTCTACAGCCCGTTCCGAAACCTATTGCACTATCTACTATTGCTCACTACCGGGCCTCGTTCAGTTCTTGCTATCTAGCATACACCAGTGAACACTGAAAGAGAGCGCAGATTGAAAAACGTCGAGAATACGATAGAGCAGACGTTTGACACTGAACAAACTCTGGATGATTCAAACACATTTTGGGTGATAGAAGGAGGGTCTCTTCTTTCGATACAAGAAAGATGTATCTTGTAATTCACTGCAATTAATTCTGAGTGAGTTTCATAATATTCATTGTTTTCAAATTTCTGTACATTCTGAATTTTTTGTATCAAGATTTATATTTTTATTTGTAAAAGAACAAGGTGTTTTATTTACTAATTTGTGTTACCTTATGAATTAGAGCGATGCTTATAACGTCAGTACGTGCATTGAGCTACTTTTGGAATAGATTATACTCAATGTGTGCATATTTAAGCTACAAACCCCACACTACCCTCTATTTATACCACTGACTGCTCTGTGTGTTCATAACTGTGTGCGCTTCGCGACACAGCTCTAGTTATCACGCACAAATTCATATTTCCAGACTCGGTAGAGGATACGTAATAATCTTGGTTGCAAAAAAATTCCCATCCCCAGCAGGTATTCGAACACAGGACCCTTCAAACATCAGTCAGAGCTCTGAGTTTGTTAAATAACGCATTTTAGTTTAAAACATCCTACGCATTTGTGAGGTTATGGCTGGTTTCCCAAATCTAATTCTTACATTTCAAAGGCTCAACAAGGCTTAATAAGCAGCGACACAGGTGAGTGTTTTATGCATTGTTTCACAGTGAGCCACAAAGCTGTTTACATGTTAGAAGCTGTTAGCAATATATATGATTTCTGTCAACAGATGTGTTTGGACAGACATCTGCTAGTTCTTGTTATTGTGAGGCAGGCATATTTGTACAACTCGCGGCTCGAACTGGCCAAGTGCCAGCGTCTAGACAGCATTGTTCCTCCTATCGATTAAAACTGCTTCATTCTTGAGATTGTTTATACATCATAGATGGAAATTAAAACTAGGAAACCAAAAAGAAAGAAAATAAATGGTTAATTCTCTCTAAATGAAACGAAAAAAAAATTGGAGCGATGAAGACAAAAACTTGAAAGGTAACTGACCTCGACTGAATGGCTTTCAAGATCTTCAAGATGATGAAAATATGTTTTTCTTGTTGAATAAACAAGGTCACAGTAGCTTCTGGATAGTGAATTCAGTGCTTTAAATATTTATGAATGACATTCCTCAGTATTGTTACAGAAAATCATGTTTCTTAAGTCATGAAATCAATATTAGCACCCAATCATTGCTAGGCTATGCTACAAAAACAAACGCAAAAAACAACAAATAATTAATGTGTTACATTTGCATGATGTTTTCTACCCTCTCAAATATTAATGGGTAAACAATGAGTTCATACGAAAGCTTATCCTTCTATCTCTGTTATTTGAATTCAGAGAAAGTTTTGCAGAAATAACTTGTACCATTCCGCCCAACTAAACTCAAAATCTTCTACCTAAGCTTCATGGAACCCTTAATGAAAGACTCGGCTGCACTCTGGTGGTACCTGTTTGAAAGCACATGCGCGAAACTGGTTGCGCAAGAGGATGCCGTCTTCTGGGTGGAGGAAGCACCATGCTTGCACTTTATCTGTCCAATACAGGAAACACAAAAGAAAACGGACAGTTATTCAGCTTCTTCTAAATATGCAGGTATTATTACAATGTTTTAAAACTTACATAGGCATTTCAGATAATACTACAGAATCAGACCTAAATTTTCAGGGTCTCTATAAAATGAAAAATACACAAAATACCTAGGTTGACAATCACAAACTATGCTAAATACATAGGTATTCAGCAATACCTTCAGTTGGAAAGAAAACTAGGCTTAATTCTCATAACTTAACAGACTTCTCCATATCCTCTAGTTAAAGTGTTTCAGATATGAAAATTAGTGATGAAACCTCATTTAGTGCAGTAGTTGTTCGAAATAATTACCTTTTTCGTTGATACAGAGCTATGCGCGAGTTTGTAATGACAACCTGGCACGTAAGTATTTGTTGATGAATTGGAAAGAAGTTTAAGGGAAAGGAACGCAGACACATCGGAGGAATAAGCACATATAATAGCAATGACTGCGGGGGACTATGAAAGTTCAAATGCATGGTAAGATAAAACGATTCAATGGTTGGTATGATCAGCAATGCAGAGCCGTAAAGAAACAAGCAGAGGAGGCTCTGTTAAAATTCAGAGATGACATAATGAGAATTTATACAAAAAAGCGCAGGGAGTATAAACAGCTCATACGGGAAAGAGAACTACATGGCAAGACAAAATGACCCGGAAAATTAGTAATGTTATAACATGGGGGGATAACGCTGAGATATGGCAAGTAGTAAAGCATTTAAGAGGCAAAAGCAGGTGCCCAGCAAAAGCTCTCCCAGAAAATGGGCAATGCATTTTATGGGAATATTTGGGGAAGGTGGAGGGGAAGGCATTTTTATAATAAGGGAAGTGCAAATTTTGGGAAATCTTGAGTTAGCAATACTGGACGAGGAAATATCAGCACGAGAAATATCACAGGCGCTGAGGAGCCTGAAGGGACGCAAAGCTCTAGTGTTGGACGGGTTGCCTCCAGAAGTTTTTCAAGCCGCAGCCAATGTTAATGAGTTTGGTAGGAGTGTGCTCCAAATATGTAACAGATTGTTTATAGAGGGGAATTACCCTACCTGTTGGGGAAAGGGCATTATTCATCCCATTTATAAAGGGAAGGGAACTATTGGGAATCCGGATAACTATAGGGGGGGTTACTCTGTTGCCAATTATGGAGAAAATTTATTGCAGAGTGTTATATAACCAGATAAAGGACTGGGAATCTAAATTTGGAAAACTTTCAAAATTCCAAATGGGTATCATAGAAGGACACAGTACCATAGACGCCGCTTTTATATTAGATGCTTTAAGAACGAAACGAATGTTAATTAAGCGGTGAAAGCTTCATTGTGCATTTGTGGACTTTAAGAAGGCATTTGGCTCTATCAATCGAAAATCATAATGGTATAAATTAGGCAGAAAGGGGTTATCAAGTAAAATGATTAGAGCATTGCAGGCAATCAATCAAAATGTCAAATTCTGTGTAAAGTACGACAGAAACAGAGTGTCCGAGCTGCCGAAGTTTTAGGGGAATAGGCAGGGTTGTATTGTATCTCCCTTACTATTTAATCTCTTTGTGGATGATATTACTGCAATGATAGCAGAGAATATCCAAGCACCAGTAGTAGTGGATTTGCAGATCCCAGCACTTTTATAAGTGGACGACTTAGTATTGTGCTCTACGACAGTTAACGGACTGCAACGAGGACTGGACAAACTTATGAATTATTGCAAATGAATGGCCACTTACAGTTAATGTGAATAAGACTAGGGCAATGGCTTTCAAAAATTGTTCTGTTTATAGCAGGGAGGAGACTTGGACATATGCAGGACAGATACTGGACAATGTTAAATCTTTTGTGTACTTAGGACTCACATCTACAATGAACGGAAAATGGACAAAACACATTGACATCACGAAACACAAGGCAAGGGTGAAAGCGGCGAAAGCTCTCCGGATACGCTGCAGAATTCAGAATATATCCATAACCTTAATGGAAACTGTATACGGAGCGACAGTTAGATACACGATGACATATGGAGAGAAATATGGGGGTGGGAACAAACAGGGACCAAGTGAAGACCCAATTTTTGAAAGGAATTCTGGGTGTAGGGAGGGGTACGGCAAACTGCGGAATAATGAGGGAATTCGGGGCACATAGTGAAACGATAGAGTGCAAAATCAGAGCAGTCAAATATTGGATGAGAATCGTTCACGGAAACCAATCTCTGATTAAGGCAGTCTGCTACCGTGAATAGTTGCGAATGGATGGTAATTCGACGTGGGCCTCAAAATTAAAGTTAGGGTTGGAAACCATTGGGATGGGATACATTTGGATGGCGGGGCAAGCAAACAGGCAGAGTATTTGGAGAAAAATTAAGAACCGCCTCTCTGATATTGACAGACAGCAAATAATGCGCAATGCACAGAGAAGGTTTCATTAGTAGTACAGTCTGGGGTAAAATCGGAGTGGGGTATGGAGCAATACATCAAAACAGGTACGAAACTCATTAGAGAGGGGCTCGTGTGGATTAGACTAGGAGCAAGGAGCATGGAGGAGCACAAAAATTTCTGACGAGAATGGTACGAGAATCTGTCCCATTTGCGAGGAGGAAGAGTCGTGGATCCACATCTTGGCAAGATGTAGGAGTACGGATGAATGGCGGGAAAAATACTTACCGCAATTCTTTACCACCGCGAATGTAGAGCTAGAAGCATGTTGGACGCTACTGGCAGGCATGGAAGACGTGGGCGGGCTAGGTATATTTATACTTGCGGCAAGACAGCTGATATCTGAGGAGGCTGCCAATAGAGAAGGGCGGAGGGATAAAAAAACTAAACAAAAATGACTACAATATTTTACAAATATATATATATATATATATATATATATATATATATATATATATGTTAGGTTACTGTTGATTTATGGTTTTATATATTGTGTATATATTATGAGTATATATTTCTTTTAAGTGTCAGTATCTATTATAAGAGGGGTTCATTTATGAAGGTGTACCCCGAGCTGTAAATTTAAATTGCTATATTTGAATATCTGTGTATTTTTATTTTCGGATTTACTCTTTTAATTCTTTGTTGTTGTTGTTGTTTTAATATTACCTTTGATTGTGTATTACCTTTGTCTTTTATTTTCCTTAATAAAATTGTTTAATTATAAAATTTGCATTATATATTTAAATTAAATACATTTATGTCGTGTTTACTCTTTTGATTCTTTGTTGTTGTTTTAATATTGCTTTTAGTGTGTATTACAAAAGCACGTACGGTCTGTGGACCTGTGCGATTGTTGAAATTCTATGTATAATATTGTTATGTCAATAAATACATTTATTCATTCATTCATTCATTCAACATCTGGGGTGCGACGGACCTGCAGGTCTCCCTGATTAGTTGCTGAACATGGTTAAGGTTACGCGGCTGTTGGCTGTACGCTGTTTGTTTAAATGACCCCATAGGAATTAATCAAGTTGGGTATGATCAGATCTGGCAGGCCACGATACAGGTCCTCCCGTACCTATCCACCTTTGAGGATGTGTGACTGAAGATAATTTACGTATATCTTGGACTGGTGCGTTGGGGCATCATCATGCTGAAACCATATCCATAATCTTTCATTTAATGGTACATGCTTCAACAATGGAGGGAGATCGTTTTGGAGGAAGCGAAAGTAGCGTGCTCCCGTAAGGTAACCTTATGGCCCAGTTAGGTGACCACATATACATTAATTCCCCACTGGTCTTGAAAACCTGCCTGTCTTACCCAATGAGGGTTATCTATACTCCACTACTGTGTTTCTGGTGTAGCTGCAAGCGGTAAGGGTGAAATGTATTGCAATGCAGTATTCACATAACTGCTGATGTTTGTGTCTTGTACCAGTGCCCACGTGCTAATGTAGGGATTATTTAAGACAGCGTCTAAAATTATATCTTTATTGTGCCCAGAGGTAACTGGAGTCCCTCTAATAGGACCTGTCCTTTCAAATGCTCCTGTTATACGAAACGTGGTTCAACATTCGGAAAGTGTTGTGTGGAGGTGGCTCTCTTTCTGGAAATCGATTTCAGTATAGGCGTTTAGCCTGAAATGCGTTTCGTTTAGCTTCTCCGTAAATAAGTAACATATCAACGTACTCATCACTGGTTCACGACAACTGAGTCTTCCCATCTAATGGGCTGTGAGGTTCATAGGAGATAACCTTAGCTGTAGGTAAAGCACATACCTACAAGTTTACTTCGTGCACTAGTATCGAAAGGGGCATGTCTTCCGTAGTATTCGTTAACCCACCGAGGGTTCAGCTGCCAACATTTTTCAGAGAACATTCTGCAACTACGAAATTCAATCGATAATATGTTAGGTGTTCTGGTATTTTGCAATTATCTTTAACTTTATACGGTTTGAAAATTTACTTTATTATTTAAAGTATTAGGGAAGCTTCCTTTTGAAAATGATTACAATGAAAGTTAAAGATCGAAAACTGAAGAACTCGTAAAATTAACTCTCGTTTGTTCTTCATTCGAATATATTTTTGTTTACACCTAAAATTATTAGAGTGACATACAAACACTGAACTAACTTTGCACCTTGATGGATAATACATAAAGAAGAAAAAGTGTGCAGAATATGGGACCCGAACCGTTGACACGCTCTGAGATGATGAGGGAACATGAAATTAATCAGTTGAGCTATATTTACTGCGCCCGTTTTTTCCATTAAAACTTGTGGATATTGTGTCACACGTCTCCTTCTGCTCTTGTAATCTCTTTATAACTGTTGTATGATTCATTGTTGTAGCTTAAGCCGTTCGTTTAACCTTCATTCATTATAATTTACGTTGTAGAACGTATGACAGCGATCCTTTTGATATAACATGTACTGTAACAGGAGTTATTAAGCGCATGCTTTTGGAATGGACGTAACTATTGCTGCTAAGATCTATTTTCCTATAAAAAGCAAGCCAGATTTGCATGGCTACAAAATGGTAGACAAGCACGGTAATTTGACTCTTGTTGCTTTCAGAGCATGATGTGTTGCCTCTCACCAAAAACAATAAGGTGCAGGTGATTTTTTTTATAGTGTTTAATGCCCGCTTTGATTACCATAGCACCGTAGGCGATGACATTGAGATACATGGAATGAAGATGGAGCACCGGTGGAATGTTCTGGCGGGGAAAACCGGAGAACGCGGAGAAAACCCGCCCAGCGCCGCTTTGTCCACCAAAAATCCCGCATAAGGTCGCTTGGGATCGAACCCGGGCCGCCTAGGTGATAGGCGAATGGTCTAATAACTCCGCGCGGTCTAAGCAGATGAACCGCCTTGTATGGGTTTTGATTTTATTCAGGGGATCTCTAAATATATATTACCAGTGAATTCAAATATTCACTCTACTTGCTATAAAAGGTAGTAGACATAGCAAATATCTTGCACGCTAATTTAATACCAAAGATTAGCGACGTAAGTATTATTATTATTATTATTATTATTATTATTATTACTGTATTGTCGTTGTTTTAAAGTCACGATCCAAATCAACTTCAGAGTCCTCCACGTTGTTTTTCCTCATTATGAAGTTGCCATAATTTTTCCCCCAACCGACTCCTATATTTACACTGAAGAAGCTATATTCAAAGAGAAACATCCACTATACGCTAAAATAATTTAGTTAATCTGACAGTTATGCCTCTATTACTTTCTATATACGTACTATGTATATAGTGTAAAGAGAGGGTATTACACTCCACCAAAAAATTCGATACCGAGATTTCACCGGAAATATATGTTTTAGGGTCCCCTGTATCCAAAAAAAAAAAAAGCATTTTCACAAAAAGTCCGTGTGTGTGTCCATGTATCTATGAACACGATAACGCAAAAACGAAAAGTCAGTAAAATACCAAACTTGGTATTTAAGTTTAGTATCCTCCAGGGATGCGACACGAAGGTTTCGAGAAAAATCCCCGCACCCCTAACTACCCTTTACATGGAACTTTTTTGGATATTTTGATTCTCTCAAAAATGGCTCTAACGATTTTGATTAACATATCGTATATTAAAGATATTTACCTGACAAATAAAACGTATATCTTGAATTTTCTGGGAATAGCCTCTGAAGAGCAGTTTATTCTGGATGAATTTTACTGAATTTTGAATAACTGCTAAACCATAAGAGATCGACAAAGACTTACTACACAAAAAATGTAGAGCAGCTTAAAACACACAATTTATGTTATATACATTTTTTTCGTGGAGTTTGTCGTTTTTGAGACATTCCTTATTTTTGGTTTCTGTTATGAAAAACTTATTTTCTCATACAGGAACTTGTTAACTCCTATCCTTACAAACAAAGGACTTCATTGACATAGCAACCAGCTTTTGACTATCACTTTAACCTATGGTAATCCCTTATTTCGCTTCCACTTACAAGGAAGCAAGTAATAAGACTACTTCTGCTAATTTTTTCTAATGAGCATAAAGTATATAGAAGTATAAGCTTTTTAGGCATAATTTGTTGCAGGGATATAGAGAAAGTCATGTGAATGGTACACATCAGATTTTTCTCAATTAGCATGAAGCAAATAGAATAATGACATTTTTAACAATAATTTGTTGCAGAGATGTAGAGAAAGTCATGTGAATGGAACACATCAGATTTTTTTGTTTCGCGTTCTCAATTTAAATGTACTTGACCTGGATGACTGAACAATTCAGGACGAAAAGAAACAAAATACAACCAAACAAACTTGCAAGCAGCTGTTTGTGTGATATCATTTTTCATGGTCGGTTTATGTATCAACTGTGTTCTTGAGTTCTTTAAATGCAGAGAGAAATTTAGGTTACTGGCTGGATTTTCTTACAACTAAATCCACCTTCAAATTTTATTTCAATAACATATTTTATAATTTTACTTTTTCTACACGTACTATGTATATGGTGTATAGAAAAGGCATTGCATTGCACCCAAAAATTCAATACCGAGATTTTACATAAATATATGTTTTGATACCCCTGAATCCAAAAAGAATAGAAAAATGTCCGTATGAGTACGTGTTTGTGGATAGCATAGCTCAGAAACGAAAAGCCTTGGTATTTAAACTCAGTAGCTATCAAGAATGTCACATGAATATTTTCAAGAAAATCTCCCCACCCCAACTACACTTTACATGGAAACATTTTCGAAAGTTTTGTATTTCCCAAAAATGGCTCTAACGGTTTTGACTAAAGTATCGTATATTAGAGATAATTACATGGCAAATAAATTGTATATCTTGAATTTTCTTGGAATAGTCTCTGAAAGCATCTTTATTCTGGATGAATTTTGCGGAAGTTTACATAGCTGGTAAACCGTAAGAGATAGACAAAAGCTTGCTTAATAGAAAATGTAGATCTTGTTAAAACACACAGTTTATGTTATATATCTACATTTTTTTCGTGATGTTGATAATTTTTAGATACTCTTGTTATTGCTTTTAGCCGTAAAATACTTACAATTTTCTCATACGGGCATTTGTCAACTCCTATCCATACAAACAAAGGAACCTCAATCACATAGCAACCAGCTTTTGACTAACAATTTAACCTATGGTACTCCCTTATTTCCCATCTATTTACATGGAAACAAGCAATAAAATAATTTCTGAAATATTTTTCTGGATTAATATGAAGTAAAAATAAGAATACACTTTATAACAACAATTTTAGCAGAGATATAGATGCAGATTTTTTTTATATTTTATTTTAACCAAAGTCATTGTTGTTAATCACCTGGTAGTTATATCGCACGAATGAATAAAATGGACGAAAAGACGCTAAATGAGCCCAGGGCTTTTAAATTATTTTATTGACATTTTTAATTACAATGAACTTAAACAATAAATGCAAGTGTTTTCAACCATTTTTGTGTTGAAAAAATATTAATTTCTTTCAATAATATTTTAGTGTTTTGTTTTATAAATAATTCATGCAATTACAGTCATGATACGTGCCATCACTTTGATCATTTTACATGGGCCCTCCCTCGTAGGTATATTTAACTGCCGTTTCCGGGATACGAAACCGCAACATTCGGCTTTGAATGCATGACCAGTCCATTACGTCTCGCACAAACGATCACGGCTATTCGAAAAACTCCCACACCACGTAAAAATGAAAGGAATATGAACCCGGTTTATGAAATAAAGAAAGAATGATATATTCAAAAATCTGATGTGTTCCATTCCCATGACTTTCTCACATTTCTGCAACAATTTATTGTTAAAAAGTTTATTCTTCCAATTGCCTTATGCTAATCAAGAAAACATTAGCAGAAATATTTATATTACTTGCTTCCTTGTAAGTTGAAAGCAATTAAGCGGGTACCATATGCTAAAGGGATAGTCAAATCTTTTAAACTCTGGCTGCTATGTGATTGAAGTCCCTTTGTTTGTATTGCCAAGAGTTGACAAATTCCCGTATGAGAAAATTATAAATAGTTTTAAACTGAAACCAATAGCAAGGAATATCTCAAAAACAGTCAACTCCACGAAAAAAGGTATGTAGCATACATAGATTGTGTGTTTTATCGTGCTCTATATTTATTGTTATGTACATTTTTGTCTCTTACGATTTATTAGTTATGCAAAATTTCGCAAAATTCATCCAGAATAGAGCTGTCCTCTGAAGTTTTTCCCATAAAATTCAAAATATACATTTTGTTTTTCATGTAGAACAATTTTTTTTAGAAAATTGCAATTTTCGAAAATTTTTTCATGTAAACGGTAATTGGAAAATCTTTGTGTCGCACCCTTGGTAGATACTGAACTTAAATACCAAGTTTGGTATTTAACGGACTTTTCATTTTTGAGCTATGCTGCCCAAGGCACACACACACAGACATTTTTCTAAAAATGTTTTGTTTTAAATTCAGGAGGTCTCAAAACATATATTTCCAATGAAATCTCGATATCGAATTTTTGGGTGCATTACATCTTCTGTACACACTATGTACATAGCACGTGTAGAGAAAGCAATACATGTAAAATATGCCGCATATAGTTACAAATATGGACACTTGTAATGATTTAGTAAAGAAGAAGACACTTTTCATTCATACGACTTTCTCTATCCTTTATCTTTTTATTATCTTACATAACTTAGTTTTCTGCCCTCTGCATTTTAATCTTGATAAATATTTACAGAATTGGCTACATTAAAATTTTGTCATAAATGCAAACGGAAAAATCTGATGTGTACCATTCACATGACTTTCTCTACATCTGTGCAACAAATTATTTTTAAAAAGCTTATACTTCTATTTACTTCATGCTAACCAGAAAAAAATAGCAGAAATAGTCTTATTACTTGCTTCCTTGTAAGTAGCAGCGAAATAAGGGAATACCATAGGTAAAAGTGATAGTCAAAAGCTGGTTGCTATGCCACTGAAGTTCCTTTGTTTGTATGGACAGCAGTTGACAAATTCCTGTATGAGAAAAGTATGCAATTTTCATGCAGAAACCAAAATAAAGGAATGTCTCAAAAACGATGAACTCCACGAAAAAAATGTATATAGCATAAATCGTGTGTTTTAACGTGCTCTACATTTTTTGTGTAGTAAGTTTTTGTCTATCTCTTATGGTTTAGCAGTTGTTCAAAATTCCGTGAAATGCATCCAGAATAAACTACTCTTCAGAGGCTATTCCCAGAAAATTCACTATATACATTTTATTTGTCAGGTAAATGTCTTTAATATGCGATATTTTAATAAAAATCGTTAGAGCCATTTTTGAGAAAATCAAAATTTTCGAAAAAGTTCCATGTAAAACGGTAGTTTGGGGTGGGGGATTTTTCTCAAAACCTTTGTGTCACATCCCTGGAAGATACTAAACTTAAATACCAAGTTTGGTAATTTACCGACATTTCGTTTTTGAGTTATCGTGTTTACAGGCACATGGACACATACACACTCACACATATGGACCTTTTTGTGAAAATGCTTTTTTTGGATATTAGGGACCCTAAAACGTATATTTCCGGTGAAATCTCGGTATGGAATTTTTGGGTGGAGTGCAATACCTTCTCTATACACTATGTACATAGTAAGTGTAGAGAAAGTAAAAATCAAATGCACTATACACACATAATCTTCACTACTTAGACTATTCTAACAAAAGTTAATTCTTCTATTTAGTGCACACTTATCAAGATAAACATAACAGAAATGGTCTTATAACATTATAATTTCCTTCAAAAAGTAGAATAAAAAAAAACACAATAAGCTTAAGAGATATTCAAAACTTGTCCAAGCCGGTCGCTATGTGATGCTATTGAAATTCCGTTTTCTTTTCTTGATGACGATGAAAAAATATGAATAATTATGCCCCATTAAAGAAACGTGCAACTATTCTAAAATTTAAATCTACAGCAAGAAACATCTTGGAAATGGTTAGGTCCGCGACAAAATTGTATTTATCATAAATTGTTTGTTGTTACGAGATCCACACTTTCTATCTTTTCTTTCTTTTTTAATTGTTTCAATTACCTTTAACTTCTATGGTCATATTGGTGCTATGTTTCTGGGTATATTAACGTTAATTTTTTCAGTATTATACAGTTAAACAAGAATCTATTCACATTTAGATGAAAAGTCTAGACTCTGCTTGGGATATGAAGTGACTGTAGTTAAAGAAAATTCCCCACCCCAGCCGGGAATCCAATTCGGAACCTTTGGATGAGAAACCAGAACGCTGACCACTCGACGGGAGAGACAGACCTGCACATTATTGTGTGGCAGTTTTTTTCTATCCTGTGCGGTTTACCAGTTTACAAACGTCATTCAGAATGAAGAGGAGTTTAGAGAAAACCCATGATACACATTTTGTCATGCAAATACTTTTTCATATGATATGTAAATAACAAACTTTAGAGATATATTTGAGAAAATTAAACTTTTTGAAATTTTTCCAAGCTTAGTATAGTTTTAGGTGGGGGATTTTCTTGAAAATCTTCATGTCGCATCCTTGGAAGATGCTGAACTTGAATATCAAAGCTGGTACCTTGATTGGTTGGTAACTTATCGTTTTTAATTCACAGTACACACACACATTCATACGGACCTTTTACTAAAAATTCTTCTGGATTTTAAAAGCTGTATTTCCAGTGAAATCTTGGTAACGAAGTTTTGTGTGAACATTTTCAAGAAAATGCCCCACTCCGACTACTCTTTACATGGAACATTTTTCGGAAATTATGTTTTTCTCAAAAACGGCTCTAAGGGTTTAAATTAAAATACCATTTGTTTAAAGTATTTTCATGGCAAACGAAATGCATATCTTGAGCTTTCTGGGACTAAACTGCAACGTCGTTCTCCTTCCGGATGACTTTTGTGTAACTGGTAAACAGTAAGAGATAGACAAATAACTTATATATCTCATTAAAACGCGCAATTTATACCTTTTTATAGAGTGAGCTGTTTCCAAAGTATACCTTATATTTGGTTTCAATTTTAAACTACTTAATTTTTTCTCCAGCAAAAAGTCATCTTTCGTTTCATACTTCTTTTGATTTACTCCTGGCCAGCAAAGATAATAAAATTTCAGTTGTTTAAAAGAGATTTTAAGAGATTTGACAATTTTTTTAGCCTAGCTTATTCCCCTTCTGCTTACAAGAAAGAAAGTAATAAAACAATTACTGCTAATGTTTATCTCGATTAATTTGACGTAGATAAATTAATAATCTTTGTATAAATGGTTTGCATAACAGCTAGGGAAAATCCTGAGAATGGAACACTTCAGAGTTTTTCATTTTTGAGTTAGACTATTCACAGACACACACACACCACATACAGGTCATTGAATAATGGGCAGAGAAACTCATGCGAATGTCACACATCAGATGAGATACCTTATGTGTGAGAGTGAGTGAGAGAGAGAGTTTGTGCGTGTGTCTGTGTGTGAAGTATTAGCTCAACAACGAAAAGTGGGTTGAATACCAACTCGATAACTAAGCTCAAGCAGATAAGTATTCCAAAGATACGACACAAAAATTTCCAATAAAATCTACTCATCCCAAAGTAAGGTTTGGAAACGTTTTATTTTCTAAACAAAGGCTGTAAGGGTTTTGATAAAAATACCGTATATTAAAGATAATAACATGACAAATAAAATGCCATTTTGAATTTTCTGGGAATAGCCTCTGCAGGCCTTTTCATGCTGGGAACTTTTGAATAATTGGTAAACCGAAAGAGATGGACAAAACATTTCTACACAAAAAAGTAGATCTGTTAGAACACATTATTTATGCTATGTGCAGTTTGTAGAGCTAACCATTTCCAAGATATTCCACGTTATTGGTTTAAATTTTAAAGTAGTTAAAGGAATTTGTCATTCCGTTTACTTTTGTTTTACTCACGGCCATGAAAAAAGATCTGGAGTTCGATCACATAGCAACTGTTGTTTTAGCCAAGTGTATATCTTTATTTCTCATCTAGTTATAAGGAAATAAATAATAAGACAATTTCAGATAAGTTTTAGCTTGTTTAGAATGAGATATATAGAAAAATAAGTGCTATAGAAAATCTCATTACAGAATTGGTAGAAAATCACTCATAAATGTAATAGATCAGATTTTTTAGGTAACGTTTTTACCCTAAGTAAAATTAGCCAAAGCAAAACCAATATATAATTTTCCAACTGATTTTTGCTGTCTATTATTTAGGTTTCAAAATATATTTCCTATACTGCAATCGTGTTAATAAATCGCCCAGTCATAGGAGTTGGAGAAATATCTAGAATTTGTCTTATATATATTTATGTATTTATTTATTTATTCTACGCTACGACTATAAGCTGAAGGCAGTAGAATTATCCGTAACTCTACTACTACTCTCCAACTTCCAAGACTGAGCGATTTATTAACACGATTCGAGTATATGAAATATATTTTGAATTAAATATATATATATATATATTTAATTCAAAATATATTTCATATATATATATATATATTATGCAATGTATATAAGCTGAAGGTGGTAGAAGTCAAATTCTAGTTATTTCTACAACTCCTAAGACTGAGCGATTTATTAACACGATTCGTGTATAGGAGATATATTTGAAACCTCAATAATAGACGGAAAAAGTTAGTTTCTTCACCAAGGCCTTTAATGCCATATGAGAGCTATATAACCGGCGAATTTGGTCATTTGGTGTGAGCTATGCTTCTGTTTGCGCTGTTGGTAAACCTGTCACGTCACAATGAATTATGATCGAGGCTCCTTTACCACGTGTAAACATTGAGTATTGACGGCAAGGCTTCATTCCATTGTTCCAACCTGATTTATTTCATTTCCTCTTTTATTTATCACTATTGGATGTTCTCTTTTATTCGTCTCATTCATTGGAAAAACGAAGAGAATCTGTGGAAAGATGGCTAACATTAGTAAGAAAACACCATCACATTCAGTGTATTAAATATCCAAGCTGTTTTCCATTAGAGTTACATAAATATTAAAGCGGATATATGGAGAATGCTTAAAGAGATATCTCTCGCTGTAAATATACTTTATACGCAAAATATTGAGCTTTAAAACACACCATTAGATTTTAAACCCTGGAAAAATATTTAACCTCTCAGATATAACAGCTTTGTGGTATGTTTAAAAATCGGATGTCCTAATTATACATCACATTTTGTACCATTTTTACTTTCTCTACACGCACTATGGGCATAGTGTATTGAGAAGGTATGGCATTCTACCCAAAAATTCGATACCGAGATTTCACCAGAAATACTGTTTGGGGTCCCCTGTATAAAGAAGAACATTTTTGGAAAAAGGTCCGTGTGTATGGTGTCCATGTGTCTGTGAACACGATAACTCAAAAACGAAAATACCAAACTTGGAATTTAAGTTTAATATTTTCCAGGGATGCGACACAAAGATTCGAGAAAAATCCCCCAAGAAAAATGAAATGGTCTGTTATTTATGGACGCTCTTTAACTGCTTTGGTTCTTAGCGTCCCATTCTATATTGGGCGTGAAAGATCGCTTAATTTTGCTCAGAGGCCTCTCTTATCAGGCTTGAGGTTCTTTTATGTGCCGTAAATCTACGACACGGGACCCACGGCTTTACTTCCCTTCCGAAGGAAGCCATGCTAAGGATTTTTACGCCCGAAAAAATCCATCGTCCTCCGCCACGTTTGAACCCGCGACCTTGGGTATATGAAGTTAGCATGGTAACCATTACACCACGGAGGGCGACAAAAAAAAAGTCCCACACCCTAAACTACCCTTTATATGGGAAAAATCGAAAATATAACCATTTTGATTAAAATACCGTATATTAATGCTATTTATATGGTAAATAGCCTCTGAAGACAACTTTATTCTGAATAAATTTTATGCAATTTTGCATAACTGGTAAAGCGTAAGAGATAGACAAAAATTAACTGAATAGAAAACGCAGACCTTGTTAAAACGTACAGTTTGTGTTACATACATTTTTTTCGTGGAGTTGTTTGTTTTTGAGTTATTCCTTGTTGTTGGTTTCAGCTTTAAAATACTTATACTTTTCTTATACGGGAATTTGTCAAATTCTGTCATTACAAGCAAAGAAACTTATTATGTAGCAACCAGTTTTTGTCTATCACTTTAACCTATGGTACTCCCTTATATCCCTTCTAATTACAAGGAGGTACTTAATAAGACAATTTTGCTGACCTTTTCTCGTTTAGCATGAAGGAAATAGAAGCATAAGCTTTTTAACAATAATTTGTTGCAGAGATGTAGAGAAAGTCATGTGAATGGAACATATCAGATTTTTCAAATATGTATTCTTAAAAAGCCATACTTTTCAAACTATTCACCGTAATCCAGATGTTTTATTGCATATTTCCTTATAGATAAAAGCAAAAAGGGAATATACTAGGCTGTCAATAGTCAACCCTTTTAATTTTAATTTTAACAATAATTTGTTGCAGAGATGTAGAGAAAGCCATGTGAATGGAACACGTCAGATTTTTGAAAAACGTATTCTTAAAACTATTTCACCTTAATCCAGATGGTTTTATTGCACATGTCCTTGTAGATTAGAGCGATAAGGAAATACATTAGGCTAAATCAATAGTCAACCCTTTTAATAGCTTGTCGCTATGTGATGGCCTTTAAATTCCGTTCATCAGTTGCAAGAAAAACGAAAAACGATATGTCATTTAAAGAAAGTAGGTATAAGTATTTTAAAATTTATACCAATAATAGGAATATCTCAAAAGTGGTTAACTGCACAAAAAATGTGCTTTAAAATATCTACATTTCTTGTCTATCAAAATTTCTCATACGTTTTACAATTATGTGAACTCATTCTGAATGAAGAAGACTTCAGAGACTTTTTCAAGAAACTCAAAACATACATTTTATTAGCCATGAAAGTATCATTAACGTGTGGCATGTTATTCTAAATCGTTAGATCCACTTTTGAAAAATCGAATTTGCCTAAAACCGTACCCTTCAAAGGGTTGTTTTGGATGGAGAAATTTTCCTAAAATAATCGTGTCGCATGCCTGAATATACTAAGTTTGGTATTTAACCAAATTTTCTTTTTGAGATATGCTGTTCAAATACACACATATACGTTTTAGACATGACTTACTCTACCTAATCTGCAACAAATTATTCTTACAAAAGCTTATTTTATCTGCACCTCATACTAATCCAGATAAATATCAACAGAAATAATTTTATTTATATGTTTGCAAGTAGAAGGGAAATAAGGAAATACACTACGTTAAAGCAGTAGTCAAATCTTTTAAAATAGTTCCCTATATGATATAATCGAAATTACCTTCTTGTTGAATGATCAGTATAAAAAAACTCGACGTGTTCCCCTCGATGTGTTCCCATTCATATGACTTTCTTTAAATATTCCGCTGCAAATTATTCAATCAACAGCTATTCTTCTCTCTATATCATGCTAAGCGAGTTAAAGATTAGGAAAATGGGTTTATTACTTAGTTATTTTTAAATATGTGGGAAGTAAGGAGATTGACCAGGGCCAAAGCGAGAGTCATATCTTTTAAAATCTGTTCGCTGTGTGATGCAAATAAAATTACCTTCTCTTTGCATGGTCATATGAAAAAAAATTGAATAACGATTTCCCATTTGAGAAAAATTAAAAAGAATAATAATCAGGAATGTCTTGAAAAAATAGAGGATATAAATTGTCTCTTTAAACGTATATTTTTCTATAGTAAGCTTTTTTATATCTCTTAAGGTTTACCAGTTGCAAAATTCATTCAGAATAAAGATAACTTCTAAGGTTACTCAAAAAACGTGAATAAGAAGAAAATATTAATAACAATAACAACAATAATAATAATTCAAGTATGTAGGATGAATCTTAGAATCACATGCTAACACTTATTGTAAAATTGAAAAAATCTGATGTGTTCCATTCACACGACTTTCTCGGTAACAAATTAGACTTCAAAAGCTTCTTCTTCTTCTGTATACTTCGTGACACACATCACCAAAATGTCTTATTACTTGCTTTCTTGTAAATAGAAGGGAAATAATGAGCACACTAGGCTAAAGTGATAGTCAAATTTTTTTACAAGCTGGTTGTCATAGGTTGAAACCCGTTTCCTTTCATTGCCAAGGGTTTACAAACTCCCGTATGTAAACATTTGTATATTAAAAAGAAACCGAAAAACAGGAATCTCTCCAAAATTGTCAACTTTACGAAAAAAAAAAACTATTTGACAGTTGTGTGTTTTTTATTGAGATCTACATTTTTCGAAGAAGTTTTTGTGTATCTATTACGGTTTACCAGTTATGTAAAGCTCATTAAACTTCATCCAGAACAAAGAAGTCTTTAGAGACTATTCCCAGAAAATTCAGTATATACATTTTATTTGTCATTTAAATATCTTTAATATACTATATTTAATAAACATCGTTGGAGTCATTTTTGAAAATAAAATCGGAAGTTTTTGCATGTAAAGGGTTTTTTAGGGGTGGGAACATTTTTCTCAAAATCTCGTAAGATACTAAACTTAATTAACAACTTTGGTATTTTTATCGACTTCTCGTTTATGAGTTATCGTGTTCACAGGCAAACAGACACACAGGACCTTTTTCTAAAACTATTTTTTGACATACAGGAGATTCTAAAACGTGTATTTCCGGTGAAATCTCGGTATCGAATTTTTGGATGGAGTGTGAGGTAAGAAAAATAACTGGCATGCTAAACTCGGTACTGTGGAGTAAGAATATCACACACAAGAATACCATTCCTTTATTGACCTTTGGTAAAAAGTTTCAGGTCTTGGGGAGCAGAGACTTTGACAATATTTGGAATTCAAGCAAATAAATTACTAGCAACAATGATGGGTTTCTGGAGAGGGGCAGCTAGGAAATCAAGAAAGGATGTGTTTAGAAACACAGTATTAGAGAAACAATGTTAAATATAATTTCTTTGAAATAATACAGAAAAATATTTAAATGGTTTGATACACAAATATGGAAAGGAGCAAAATTTTAAAAATCTGATGTGTTCCATTCATATAACTTTCTCTACATCTCTGCAACAAATTAAAAAGCTTATGCTTCTAATTACCAGAAATGGTTTTATCATTTGCTTCCTTGTAAGTAGAAACGAAATAAGGGAGTAACATAGGTTAAAGTGATAATCAAAAGCTAGTTGCTATGTGACTGAAGTTCCTTTGTTTGTATGGACAGGAGTTGACAAATTCCTGTACGAAAAATGTATGCTTTTCAAAGCTGAAATTAAAAACAAGAAATATCTCAAAGACATCAACTTCGCGAAAAAAACGCACATAGCATAAATTGTGTGTTTTAAAGTGCTCTACATATTTTGAGGGGTAAGTTTTTCTCCCACTCTTACGGTTTAGCAGTTACGCAAAAGTCCATAAAGTTCATCTAGAATAAAGTAGTTTTCAGAGGCTATTCCCAGAAAATTCAAGATATTTATTTTATATGTCACGTAAATATCTTTAATGTACGATAATTTAATCAAAATCGTTAGAGCCATTTTGAGAAAATCAACTTTTTCGAAAAAAGTGCTATGTAAAGGGTAGTTTGGGGTAGTGGGATTTTTCTCCAAATGTTTGTGTCGCGTCCCTGGAAGATACTAAACTTAAATACCAATATTTAAGACACACACACACGGACCTTTTTTTTTATGAAAATGCCTTTTTTGGATACAGGTGAACCTAAAACATAATTTCCGGTGAAATCTCGGTATCAAATTTTTGGGTGGAGTGCAATACCTTTTCTATACACTATGTACATAGTACGTGTAGAGAAAGTAAAAGATGATACTGGGGTGGAAAGTGGAGTGAAGCAAGCATAAGGAACAAAGAATGAATGTAGTAAGAAGAAATATGAACAGCAAGGGATATACAGAATAAGAGATATCTGTGGAGAAATGATATTTATTTGGGTTAAATGATAATTATTGTGTTGAAAAATCCTAGTAAATGAATACTAATAATATTAATTTAAATATTTTTATACAAGCCGTGTGTAGGACAGGAGTTGGAAAGGTAGGTTCAGACTGAAAAACTCAATGCAACTTAAACTCAAGATCGCGGGTTCAAAACCAAGGTCAATGGGTTTTTCGGGCATAAAACCCTTAGCATGGCTTCCTTCGGAAGGGAAGTAAGGGTGTTGGTCCCGTGTCGTAGATTTACGACACGTAAAAGAACCTCAAGCCCGATAAAAGAGGCCTCTGAGCGCAAAAAAAACTGGTCTTTCCCGCCCAATATAGAATTGGACGCTGAGATCCACAGCAGTTAAAGAGCGCCCATAAATAAAACTCCATTTTCATTTCAATGAAACATATGAGTCAGTTGAGAAATGTAATGGCTTGGTGGCAGAACAACAGGCTAGAGACCGGGAGATCCGTGGTTCATGTCCCGACTATAGCACTTAATTTTTGTGAAAGACTCTACTTATCCAATAATAATAATAATAATAATAATAATAATAATAATAATATGTTTAACTTCCTGAGGTGAACAAAGAACGTATTTATCAGAAATAATTGGCTCTCTTAAAACTTAGAATTGAAATGATTGTATTTTATTTATGAACACTCTTTAACTACTGCGGTTCTCAGCACTCCATTCTATTCGGCGGAAACCCTGGTTAATTTTGATCAGAGGCCTCTGTGTTAGGCTTGAAAATCTTTTACATGCTGTAAATCTACAAGGGACCAACTTGATTTCGAAGGAGTTTTACGCCCGAAAAAAACAAAAACAAAAACAAACATCGTTCTCTGCTGGGTTTAAAGCCACGACCTTGGGAATCCGAGGCTAGCATGATACCTCTATACTACGAAGAACGATCTCGAAATCTTGAGGAACGTTATTTGTGAACATTTGATATCTGCAATCCACTTGCAGTGTAGAGCCTACTGTTCCACAGGTTGAAAAACGCGGCTCTAATGAATGAAGTTGCAAGCTTCATTGTGTTCGTGACAAGTTAGCGAAGCCGACGAGTAGATGTTAAGGTTTTGTCAACATTCCAACCGCCAGGAACTTGTTTGCTCTGTGAATCAGCTGCAGGAAGATTAAGAGTCGAGGAATTAGTGGAGTAATTATAGACGCGGTGAAACGGCTCAATGCTGCTCTCGTAGCCAGAAAAATTGCGTTCTAGAGCAGCTTGCTTCACAATGTTTCTTTACATCTGTTTAAGATCACCCACTCAAAATTAATTTTCTAAAGTTAGTCATGAGTGTAATTTTAAAATTATCGCAAATTATATTCTTTTTATTTGCTCTACCTCTCAACTAGTTGATAGCATTCATTCCATCCAAATGCAATATCAATGTTTCACCGGTGTTATATGTTTTGAGGCTCTCTTAATAAAAATCTGAAATGTTCCACTCACATGATTTTCTCTACATAATCTGAAACAAAATACGTGTGCTTCGTGCTCAAACTGTCGTGAGTTCGAATCTCGCTTAGTGTTAGTTACCCGGAAATTTTTTTCTCGGGGTTTTCCCTTTTCCAGAGAATACGATAACGAGTAACTTTGAACTCCATGGGCCCCAAATTATTTGAGCATCATTTCACCAATTTCATTCATCGTCCGATATGACTAACCAGGTTAAAGGACGTTAAACTACATATAAAAAAAAAAATCTTGTAAAAGTTTATTTTTCTATCTGCTTCATGCTAACCGAGATTAACATTAGCAGAAATATTATTACTTAATACCTTATAATTACAAGGGAAATAAGGGAATACACTACGCTAAAGTTAGAGTCAATCTTTTAAAAGCTACTCCGTAGGAGGCAGGTTACGAGCTCATAAGCTACTCCGGTGCGAGCACTGCGAACCTCGAGCACCAGCGGTATTCTGACGTTACTAGAAGTATCCAGCCCCCCCCCGGAAAGGAGCTGTTAGGATTGGGTTGAACTCGGCTTGACAATGGTCCTGACACCCAAGGGAGATTGGGTACGTCTGGATGGGGTTATGAGATACCTAAAAGTTTTCCGGTACAGCCAGAATAGATAGTAGACAGCATGCTAGATGACTGTCACCCCTACCGAGGTTCTTCGGTTGTCTTCCCTGCGGAGTTGACGCGCGAAAATGACGTATCCACTAACGACCCGGTATGTTTAGATGTGGAGGGGGCTTTTTAGTAGCCTAAGTATTGCTGTAATGTAAAGAGTCACGGAAGATATCCTCTGGTAAGAGAGGGAGCTTCGATTCCGCGTAAAAATTCGCATCGACGATTTTAAAACCTGTCGTTATGTAATGCAAATGAAATACCATTTTCTTTGAAGGACCAGATGAAAATATTGGATAGCGACTTTCCATTTGAAAAAAGCATAGTATTAAAATTTAAAACCCGATAGTAAGAGATATTTCGGAAGTAGTTATCTCCACAAAGATGTATACGACATTATTTGTGTTTAATGGGATCTACATATTTGAGTAGTTCGATATAGTAGTACGATATATATATACATGTGGTTTTTGATGAAAATATATAACACATGTGGTATTTTAATCAAAATCGTAACATCTATTTTTTGAGAAAATCAAAATTCTCGAAAATGTTTCCAAATGAGGGCAGTTTGTAATACGGGATTTTCATGAAAATCTTCTGTAGCATCCTTAAGAGATGCTGGATTGAAATACCAACTTAGGTATTTAACAGACTTTTCGTTTTTGAGTTATTCTGTTTGCGCTGGTAAAACATACACCATAGGAGACAAGACAAAATCCTAGTAACCAAAAATATAGATCTAGTTAAAGCACACAGTTTATATCTTGTACTGTTTTTGTGGAGTTAATCATTTTCGAGATATTCTTAGTTATTGGTTTCAATTTTTCCATACTTATATTTTTAATTTCTCTATTTCGTACATAGCACATATATCGAGAAGCTATTGCATTTCATCTTATAAGTTTATACTAACATTTCACTGTAAATTCATGTTTTGGGGTCCTTTGAAACAGAAAGAAAGGTAAAGGTCCTATGTTTCTCTGGCGAAGTGTCTGTGAACAGTATAATGCAAAAACGATGCCAGTTAAATATGAAACTTGATATTTAAGTTCAGCATTTTCCGAAGATACGACGAAGGTTTTCAAATTCCCTCTGCAATTTTCTCAAAACTGGCTCTAACGATTTTGTTTAAAACATGCATACTAAATGTATTTATATTACGAATAGAAAGTGTATCTTGATTTTTTTTTTTTTTTTTTTACACTCAAAGTACTCTTTATACTGAACCACTTTCGAATAACTGGTAAAGCATAAGATAGAGACAAAATTACTATTTAAACATTTAAAACTCATTATAACCCGCAATTGATATCAACATATTTGTTAATTCAAGATCTTCTCGGGCTTCTCTTGAATTAACACGTCGCCAGGAAAGCTATAGTTCTTATTTTAACATATTTGTTGTTATAAATTTATATTTTGCAACACATACTTTTCTTAAATAGAAAGTAGATATGCATTTTTTTTCATCCTGGTTATGAAATTTCTGAATAGAAATGAATTTAGTATAATAATAAACAAATAGCAATCGAAGTTGCAAGAAGTCATTCGCTTTTTCAGACTTATATAGGCGCTATAACCTATTCTTACAAAACATTCTTTCTACCTACTTCACGCTAATAGACGAAAGCCTTTGCACAATCACTTTCATTACGCATTTCTCTGTAGTGAATATGTTTATAGATTTTATTTAAGGGGATACAAGAAATCATAGGAATATTTAGATGTTTAAAAGCGAGTGGCTTTATGGTAGCTTTGAAAAATCATACACTTTCCATGAAATTTAGAGACAGCTTCATAGAAAGAGTGATTTAAAAAACTAAATTCTTAAAACACTCAAACTTATTATAACGGGTACATTGTAAATTTATTTTGCCACCAAAAGCTTATTTGAAATAAACTGTGTGCTTTAAAGACATGCTTTTAAAAAAAAGTTATCTCTCTCTTATGTCTTTCCTGTTACTCAAAAATTATACAACATTGTACAAAATTATATAAAAAAAAAAAAAAAAAATCCTTTCAAATAAAGATAATTTTAAGACTTTCCTCAGAAAACTCCAGTTTTGCATTTTATCTGTCATTTCAATGTGTAAAACGCGTGTTATTTTAAATAAAAATCTATAAATCCATTTTTTAAAAAATGTGAAACTAAGTAAAAATGTTATACATAGTAATTTTGGTTAGGAGGATTTTGTTGAAAATCTTCGTGTTGAAACTTTTAGAAGTTCTAAACTTAAATATAATGTTTGGCATGTATCCAACACCTCATTATTTTGCTTTTCACACACACAGCCACGCGGACGTTCTTCGAAAAACGCTTTTTCTGGATTCAAGAGGAATCAAAACATAATTATTTTAGGTGATTCTGATATCGAGTATTTTGGGGTGGAATGCAATAGCTCACTAACCTTCTAATATACATGGTAGAGAAATTAAAATGCTCTGCCAAAAATTTCTATTGATTAAACTACGCAAAACTTTATAAAACAATTTTCTTTTAAAGCTTAACGTTTTTTAACCTGGGTGGTCATAGCGGACGATGAATGAAATTGGTGAAATAATGCTCAAATGATCTCGAGGCCTATGGAGCTTAAAAATACTCAACATTCGTGTTCTCGGAATAAAGGAAAACCCCGAAAAAACCCTTATCCGCGTAACTCATCCTAAGCGAGATTCGAACTCAGGGCCTACGCAGGTGGTGAAAACATACAGCAAATTCACATAACAAATGAATGGTTAAATCGGTCATGTTAAACATAATATATATCTGCCTATCGTGAAATATTAAAGCAGCATTAATTGAGCCAAGAGATTATAACAAGAGAAGGGAAAGGAAATAATTATTGTATAGAAAATTCTCAAATGTGGTTAAACCTTTCAGTAATTATGCAACAAGTCCAAATTAAAGGAGCAGTGAGGAAGGCACAGTACATTTCACTCCGTGTGAAGCATTGGTGCATGCTGCTATGCGTCGTAATGGAATGTTTGTAAACACAAAGCCTTCCTCATCTGCATATCTAATGTTGTCTTTTTTCCCCCACTTCGGTAATATGTTTTACTTTGGACGGGTCTATCAATATCTGCCGCTAAGTTAAATGTTCAAAGCCTTAATAAGTGAACCAAATTGTCTTCATGTAGTCTACTGCGAGGCCTGGGAACGATGCAAATGACCGCAATGATTTTAAACAACTCCCACCCTCTTTCTTTCGAACATTTAATGTCCATATAATTTTGTAGAGCAAGTAGCTCCATTTGTTGTTCATGTGGAGTCTCTGAGAATGGCATTAAAATGCTTCTTCCGCGTTTCGAAGCTGGCATTCTGTTTAGTTTGCTTACATACAGCACCTTTGCTTCGACAGTATGTGTAACTCACCAATATTTGTCTTTCCTTACTGGAGTTGAGAGACACCAAGTTCTGACGTCAGTAGCTCGCAAAAGGTACCTTTGGACATGCTTGCGCTATAAGCATGTCAATAATGAACATTAGGGTTCGTCAAACAGTGAGATTGCATAGGCTTTAATGCGCCCCTTATGCTAAACTAAATTTGCTGACACACTTTGTGCCACATTTAATTTCCTGCTAGCGCTCAATATATTGAATACGATGTGAAATCTCTTGTTAGTAGCTTTTAAACGCCAAGTGATTTTCTAGCCTAAAAAAGATACGATTTCGTCACGGAAGTCTGAGAATACCGGTCGAGAACAGAGCATTACTAAAAGACCCGATGCTTTACATTGGCATTATTTTCAATATACATTCCTCAATACATTTTTCCTACAAACGCTTATTCTTCTACTTTATGATTACTTACTGAATGGGTTCTACAACGTTACATGGTCTTTAGCAACCAAGGTTTTATATTGAGATAGAAGGCTGTTAGATTAGTTTGCCGAGTTCATTCTAAACAGCATTGGTCGATTTAGGAATTCGCTATAGATGTATGCTGAATTGCCTCCTACATGTTAAATAGAATTTTAATAATGTTATAGTTTGTTCAAATATGTACAGTTACATTTAGGCTATTTCGACGAGAAATAGCCTAAAGTATATATTTAAAAAATCTGATGTGTTCAGTTCACATGAGTTTCTCTAGTTGTTCCACAGACAAACGTTTCTTAGAAAAGATTATTCTTTCATCTACATTATGCGAATCGAGATAAACGTTAGCAGAAATTTCTTATTACTAGCTTCTTTTTAAGTAGAATGGAAATAAGGGAATACACTAGTAAATAGTAAAATCTGTTAAAATAGATATAATGCTTTATGAAACAATTGAAATCCGACTCTCTTTGCTAGGAGTAAAGCAAAATAGGTATGAAACGGGGTAGGTGTTGAAAGCCATCCATCGCTGCCCTTCGTTCACCACGAGTAAGGAAATGCTATATCGGCGGCTCATAGAAGCTATTGCAGCAGATATATAGCATCCGATTAATGTTCCAAAGGCACCTGTTGTTAGAATGCAAATCATAGGAGACACAGAAAGTTTTTCAGTGGGAAATTCTATCACCCAGTTCTTGCATAGTAAAGCATGACTCAAAAATTGGAACATTTTGGAATGGAGATTAACGGATGAGCAAAACTACTTTGCACATATTTATTTATGTGAATATATAGTACAAAGTATGTCATTATTGAATATCACAACAATATTTATTTCTTAAATACCACATCCAACAGAGGAGCTCCCTTTCGGCGCACACATTTCTGAAGCGTGATAGGAAAGTTATGCATGGCTCGACTTATCATTTCAACAGGAATCCTGGAGATGTCCCCCTCTTATTCTTGTTATAAGTTCTTCAGTGGCAGCAGGTCGAGAACGGTAAACCGCGCTCTTAAGGTGGTTCCACAAAAAAAAATCACAAGCTCTCAGGTCGGAGGATCTTGGGGGACATACAATGTCACCGTGCCTTGAAATAATATGGTTACCAAACAATTGTCGGATAGCTCGCATCAATATACGTTCTGTATGTGCTGTTGCTCCATCTTGCTGAAATCAACAGTTGGCAGGAAAATGGGGCAGATCGTGGGCTTCCATTCCTAATAGGCTTTTACCGCAAAGACACCATTCCATTGCTCCATGTTTTCTAAATGGCAAGGCTGTGTTAGCAACCTCCTGTATGTCATTCGGTGCTATCTATCGCTCAGCGTTGCCACAACAGTTTTCAAAATTTTGCAATCTTTTGAGTCACCTGTATATAGCTCAGTGTTTTATTTAGTTGAAATCTTTCCTGAAATTGAATTTCATTGAGCGCGTTGAATGGATCACTTGCGTGGATATTATCCGAGGATAACCTTCCAGCTCCTCCAAATACTGTAAGCTCTGTTATCACAAGCTGTTAAAGTTTACAGCCGTTAATATATCTTAATGCAGAACCGGTCCCCATGGCCACGCTCGCTAAGGCGTCTCGCTTTGGTGCTTCGTGGGCAGGAAATCGTGGATTCGAGTCCCGCCTTGGGCATGGGTGTTATATGTTTGTGCAATGTGTATATGTTTGTGTAAAGAAAGGAACAGTAAAACCAGTAATCATACAGGAGGGGGTTGTAAATAGGGGATACAGCGCCGGAGTCCTGACTCCGGTACTGTTTAAAAAAAAAGAAATAATGCAGACGTCTCAAAAACTGCACTTGAGAATACAGTCCCTGAAAGAGGGGAGGTCATAGGTGGGCTATGACGTTACAGTCCGTTCAGGCCTTCCCTGAGACGTGAAGTTGTAGGCTGTCATAGTGAAATGGTGCTTCAAATCACAACAAGAATCCACGGAAACGTGTATGCGAGTTTAAGGACGAATGAGTGGAAACTTTTTTCTGACGAAAATGAAAGATGCCTTGTTTATTTCAAGAGTCTACGGGGGATGTATAAGGCTAACATATCACGTCATTATATTGCGTGTCACAAAGAGCACGTAAACATTACAGACAACTAATTGTAACAAAATTAATCAAGGGTCACTACAGTGGTTATTTATCATACCCAAAATATATTGGTATTATTACTATATTAGTCTACTATTACTATAACCAGAATCATTAGCGTCCTTATTAGCATTATCATTATCATTAAATGCTCTATAGGAGTATAATTTAATAAATTCACCAAGTTTTAATCTATGTGCGCAAAAAGCAATCGCATGTGACAGTGAAACAGGTTTGAATATTCTTGTGCCATGATTCTTCTACCAAATTCATCCTTCAGTAAGACCTGTGGCAGGTATTTACAGTGCAGCACAGCGTCTCTGTCCACTACCCAATACCGTAGTAGTACGGTACAGTGAGCTAGCCTAATGTTTACTTTCTCTACACGTACTATGTACATAGTGTATGGAGAAGGTATTGTATTGCACCAAAAAATTCGATACCGACTTTTCACCGAATATGCATGTTTTGGGGTCCCCTGATTAAAAAATGCATTTTTAGACAAATGTACTTGTGTGTCTGTGGGCAACAGCTCAAAAACGAAAAGACCGTTAAATACCAAACTTGATATTTAAGTTTGGTGTCTACCAAGGATGCGATACGAAGATTTTCAAGAAAATCCCCCCACCATGGAACATTTTTAGAAAGCTTTGATTTTTTCAAATGGCTCTAACGATTTTGATTAAAATACCTTATGTTTAAGATATCTTTATGACAAACGAAATGTATATCTTGAATTTTCTGGAAATAGTCTCTGAAGACCTCTCCACCTGATCAATTTTGTATAACTGGCAAACGTAAGGGATATACAAACACTTAACTATAACTATAACTCCATGGCACGACAGCTCACGGGGAGCCTAGGCCTACCGCCCGGCCGCTGCGTCCCCCATCTCGGTCCACTACAGACGTCATGCATGGGGTGCAGTATTGGAGGGTGAGACGTGGTCAGCGCCTCGAGCCCCTCCCGGCCGGTTAATGCGGTCCTCACGACCTGGAGCCGTTACTTCTTCATCAAGTAGCTCCTCAATTGGCCCCCCCCCAGGGACCTCACGAGGCTGAGTGCACCCCGGTCCAGGTCTCCCAGCGGGGGAAAAATCCCCACGCCGGTACTCGGGATCGAACCCAGGTCTCCCGCTTGGTAGGCAGCTGCGCTACCACCGCGCTAAGGAGACGACCATACAAACATTTACTACACAAAAATGTAGATCTCATAAAACACACAATTTATGTTATATACATGTTTTTTGTAGGGTCAACCGTTTTCGAGACATTCCGGATTATTAGTTTCAGTTTTAGCAAACAGGAAAGACATCTTCCTTCTCATTTCTCGTTTGTTTACTTCTGACAAAAAAAAAAATATTGGAATTTCAATTGTTTCACACAGTGACCGGCTTTTAAAGGACGAAACTACCGCTTTAGTTTGTGAATTTTCTTATTTTCTTATTTCCCTTACAAGAAAGCTAGTAATAAAACTAATTCTGCTTATGTTTATCTTGATTAGTGTGATGTAGATAACAATTTAATGTTTTGAATAAAAGTTTTGTGTACCGAACAGCTAGAGGACATCATGTGAATGGAACACATTAGATATTTTCCCTTCTATTTACAAGGAACCAAGTAATAAGGACAATTTCTGCTACTGTTTATCTCGATTATCATGAAGTAGATAAAAGAAATCAGCTTTTTAAAAGTAATTTGTTGCAGAGATGCAGAGAAAGTCATGTGAGTGTAGCACGCCGGATTTTTTATAGTGTTTAACTCCCGCCTTTACTTAATATGGCACCGCAGGCTTGACACTGATGAAAGAAATGAAGACGGAGCACCGGTGGAATGCGATAGCGAGGGAAACTGGAGAACCAGGAGAAAACCAACCCCTGCGCCGCTTTGTCAACCACAAATCCCATGCGGTCACCTAGGAGTGAGCCGAAGCCACGGCGCAGTCTAGCCTATCTATAATAAACTGACTGCAACATTTTGCGCGGTAAGCGTGCGAGGCATTGTCAGGTTTTAACGAGAGCTCCTTAATTACTAACATGACAATGCATATTATATTGTCAAAACTAAAACAAAAACTGAAGAGTCGCGTAATTATTTCTAATGTTTATGAGTACATGAAGGAAGAGGCTAAATGTAAGATCCATTTTCTCCAACGTATTTTAAAGAAATTAGAATGCTACTGCAGAGCTCAGTTCACAGAATTGTGGGAGAGAAACAAAGCATGAAGAGGAAGGAACTTCTTCTGGTACTCCACGAAAGAAGCACACGTCCCCAAAACTGTGGCTGAACTCGACGGTTTTGATAGCTGTACGCACTAAACACAACTTCTATGCTGGAGAGAAGACAGCACCTTCAACAAAAAGACTGTTACAAAAATTGCTAGAGGCCATCAGTTTTGAAGGAAAACTAGCAAGGGTACGAAATGTAATTTAAAAAATGGACTTCGAATGGACGGGGGAGAAAAAAAGCGAATTATAATTGAAAACCGTAATATTCGTTTTCTGTGTGAGGGTTATCTTACTTCTCCCCGAAATACAGTGCTCAAAGATGCTCAATAGTGTATGAAATGTACATACGTAGTAGCCATATTGTTACAAAAATCTAATGAATTACATTCACATGATTTTCTCTGCCTATTCTGCAACAAATTATTCTTCTATCTACTTCATGCTAATCGAGATAAACATTAGCAGAAATGGTGTATTACATATCGTCTTATAGGTACAGGAAAATACAAGAATACATTACGTTAAAGCGATAACTAAATCTTTTAAGAGCCGTCGGGTTGCTATATAATGGTCTTGAATTCTATTCTCCTTGCATAATCAGAATAAAAAATAATAACGAATGACTACTTTTCATTGGAGATGTAAACCAAAACCAAGGAATATCTGCAAAAAAGTTGATTCTACAAAAAAGTTTTTGACATGAATTGTTTGTTGTAACAATCTACATTTTTGTGTAAGATTTTGTCTATCCCTGCTGTTTACAAGTTATGCAGAAGTCCTCCAGTTTGAAGAGGACTTCAGAAGCTATTGCCGGAAAATTCAAGATATAAATTTTATTTGAGATGCATGTAAAATGTACAGTATTTTAATTAAAATCGTTCGAGCCATTTTGAGAAAACCGAGAATTCCGAAAAGTCCTCCATGTAAAAGCTAGTTTGGGTTGGGGGACTTTCTTAAGAATGTTCGTGACACATCCTTTGAATGTGCTTAATTTAAATACCAAATTTGGTATTTAACTATATTTTCATTTTTGAGCTACGCTGCTTAAAGATATACGCACACACACTACAAAAGGGGATTTCAAAACATGTTACAATACTGGTATGGAATTATTGGGTGGAATCCAATGCCCTTTCTACCTAGTGTTTGAGGCACGGCTAATGACTGAAAGAAGCTGCACATAATTAATAAGCAAAATAATGTAAATAAATGTATGTAATATAGAAATAAGGCTATATTATTAGAGTATGTTAGCATAAGCTTAGTTTTAAAAGAGAAGATATAGCTGAAACTGTATAAGAGTAGAAATCTCTCGCAAGGTTTTTGTGTACAATAGCCATGGAGCTGAGCTGAAATATATAAAATGATGCCCTACTGCTAAAAAGAAAACTCAAGTTTTGGCGGATCGGGAAATGATAATGTGAGCGATACTGAGGAGCTGGTACCTAAGTGAGATACTAGGATAGCTTTTATTAGAAGAGACGCTACTGAGAGCGGGAAGACTAGCCAATTAGAGCACAATTGTAATGGTTAGGCTGAACAGGGGTGTTCAAATATACATTATTTACGTAAGAAACGTGATAAGGAAAATCTAAGTTTCACGTGTAATAAAGTTTCAGCTATGATCACATAGAAATATAACCTGTACATAAATATAAAATCTCTTGGTAGAATTATAAATAAATTGCTTAAATTAAAATTACAAATATGTTATTTATGAAATAGTTCCTTTTACCATACACACTCTGTTAAGAAATACTTGCTCATAATATCTACTATATAAATAATCTACTGAAAACATAATTCACAATATAAGATATAATCAGAGATAACGAGGAGCAGGGTGGAGGCCTAATAAAACCATATTATAGGTGGTTGAGAAAGCAAAAAAAGTTGGTCTGATGACAGTACTTAAGGGTTCATGGTCGTTGTGTCCAGAGGGGAGCGGCTGATTATTTATAGTCCATGCAAATAGAAGCTCCGGCTTCATACCAGGTGGTCACCTTATTTACAGATTCTCAGCAGAAAACACAATTTACCATCTAATTATTTTCTGGCAATCGCTAATACTTCCTATCATAATGCACATACAGACAATCCCCAACTGTCAAATTCATTAAAAAGAGATATGCAGTCTTCTTACAAAATCACAGCATTCCCTTTCATGAGTACGACTCTAACACACATTTGGATGATTTAACCCAGTAAAAATATTCGTTTGATAAAATATTGTCTGAACATACCGCAAAATTTTAAGAATTCCATCATGTCATCCAGTCCTGAACCCATTAAGTTAATAAAGGGGGAGGCTTATAGCAATGAATGATAGCTGCCAAAAACGTAACTTTTAAATTAAAATATGTTAATACTGTACAGGGATAAGTTTCATGAAATTGGATAAACAGAAGGGAAAAATACACGTCACATCATATCGAAACAATTGAACAGAAGTGCTGAGATAAAGAAGACAGTGAAAAAATCAGATGTGTTTCATTCACATAACTTTCTATAGCTGTTCCAAATACAAATTATTGTTAAAAATCTGATGTGCACCATTCACATGACTTTCTCCATATCCCTGCGACAAATAATGCTTAGAAAGCTTATATTTCTCTTTACTTTATGCTAATCAGAAAAAATTAGCAGAAATAGTCTTATTACTCGCTTCCTTGTAAGTAGAAGCGAAATAAGGGACAACCGTAGGTTAAAGTGATAGTCAAAAGCTGGTTGCTATGTCAATGAAGTTCCTTTGTTTATATGGATCGGAGTTGACAAGTTCCTGTATGAGAAAAGTATACGTTTCCCATAGCAGAAACCAAAAATAAGGAATATCACAAAAAAGACGAACTCCACGAAGAAAATGTTTATAACATAAAGTGTGTGTTTTAAGGCGCTCTACATTTTTGTGTAGTAAGTTTTTGTCCATCTCTTACGGTTTAGCAGTTATTCAAAATTTAGTAAAATTCATCCAGAATAAACTACTCTTCAGAGGCTATTCCCAGAAAATTCAACATATACATTTCATTTTTCAGGTAAATATGTTTAATATTCGAAATTTTAAACAAAATCGTTAGAGTCATTTTTGAGAAAATCAAAATTTTCGAAAAAAGTTCCATGTAAAGGGTAGTTGGGGGTGGGGGGATTTTTCTCAAAATCTTCGTGTCGCATCCCTGGAAGATACTAAACTTAAATACCAAGTTTGGTATTTTACCAACTTTTCGTTTTTGAGTTATCGTGTTCACAGACACACGGACACACACATACACACACACAAACACACACGGACCTTTTTGTGAAAATGCTTTTTTTGGATATTGGGGACCCTAAAACATATTTCTGGTGAAATCTCGGTATCGAATTTTTGGTGGAGTGCAATACTTTCTCTATACACTATGTACATAGTGCGTATGGAGAAAGTAAAGGTTATTCTTTTATGTACATCACACTAATCGAGATAAAAATTATCAGAATTGAATCTTATTACTTACTTGCTTCTTGTAAGTAGAAGGGAAATAAGGGAATACATTATGTTAAAGGCGATAGTCAAATCTTTCAAAAGATGGTCACTATATTAAACAATTAAGGTTCTGTTTGCTTTGCATGATGCCGTTATAGAGAATTTAATTGGTTTAAAACAAAACCAATAACAAGGAAGCTCCCAAAAACGGTTAACTCTACAAGAAAGATGTATATGATACAAATGATATGTTTTAACGAGATCTACATCTTTTGTATTAAGTTTTTGTCTATCACTTAATGTTTAACCGTTGTGCAAAATTCTGCAAAACTCATCCAGAATAAAGAGGCCCTCAAAGATATTTCCCGAAAATTTAAAATATACATTTTATCCGAGATGTAAATATCTTTAATATATGATGGGTATTTTAATCAAAATCGTTGGAGCCATTTTTAAGAAGATCAACATTTTCAAAAACTTCTCCATCTAAGGAGTAGTTGGGGGAGGGACAATTTTCCTGAAAATCTTATTGTCGCACCCTTGAAAGATACTGAACTTAGATATCAATTTTAGCACTTCAGAGTCCTTACGTTTTTGAGCTATGTTACCCACAGACACACACATAAGGACACAAAAAAAAACACTTTTTAGGATTCAGGGGGCTCTAAACATGTATTCCCGGTGAAACCTCTGTATCGAATTTTTGGGTGGAATACAATACTTTTTCTGGCTAGTATGTCCATTGTTTGTACATTCAGGCTAGAGAAAGTAAAAAGAACTTGGATAATTATTATTCAAGACAATTGAATCAAAGCAGTGATAAAGGAGACGAGCAATAGATGTCGGGATAGAAGATATCTACATAAGAAATTTAAATATAAACCGTTACCAACGTTGATAGTATCATGCATGTACTGACACACTGGAAGTGTGTTAATTGTTGTAATTACTGTACCACTTCTGCTCTGAAACATGAGATAATAACTATCCGAGTTCTATGTGGCATTCTGGCTTCTGTGTGGCATTATCTCATACTCACTAGGGCTAGTTCCCAGGCGAACGAATGTGGAATTTGTGGTGGACAAAACGTTGCAGGGGCGGGTTGTCTCCGAGTTCTCCGATTTCCCCCGCTATCGCATTCCACCGGTGCTCCATCTTTGTTCCTATGTATCACATTGGCTGCGGTGCCATAGTAATAAGAGCGGGCGTTAAACACTATCAAAAAAAACTCTCGTACATTTGGGTAAGGGACTCGCATCTAACTTCCAATTTAAGAATTTCATTCGTCAAGAACTAGCGCGTGACCGCGACCTGTACGTACAAGGAAAATAAGAAATAACTAATAAAACCATTCCTGCTTACGTTTGTCTCAATTATCATGAACTGTATAAACCAGTATGCTTTTTACTTTCTCTATACGTACTACGTACATAGTGTATAGAGAAGGTATTATATTGCATTCAAAAACTCGTTTACGTGATTTCACCGGAAATACATGTTTTGAGACCCTCTGAATTAAAAAAGAAAGCAGTTTTAGAAAAATGTCCATGTGTGTGTGTCTGTGTGTGTGTGTGTGTCTGCAGGCAGCATAGTTCAAAAACGAAAACACCGTTAAAAACCAAACTTGGTATTTAAGTTTAGTATCTTCTAAGGATGTGACAAGAAGATTTTCTAGAAAATCCTCCCACCTCAAACTACCCTTTATATGGGGAAAAATTGGAAAATTTTGATTTTCTTAAAAATGGCACTGACGATTTTAATTAAAATCTCTTATATTTAAGACATTTACTTGCCAAATAAAATGTATATCAAGAATTTTCTGGGGATAGCCTTAAAAGACCTCTTTATTCTAGATGATTTTTATTGAATTTTGCATAACTGGTAAACCGTAAGAGATAAACAGAAACTTACTACACAAAAAATGTAGATCAAGATAAAACTCGTAATTTATGTCATATATATATTTCTTTTCATGGAGTTGATTGGTTTTGAGATAATCCTTGTTATTGGTTTCAGCTTTAAAAAACTTACACTTTTTTCATACAGGAATTTGTCAACACCTGTCCATACAAACAAAAGAACTTCAGTCATATAGCAACCAGCTTTTGACTATCAGTTTAATCTATGGTGCTCCCTTATTTCGCTTCTATTTAATAAGACTGTTTCTGATATTTCTTTCTCAATTAGCATGAAATAAATAGAAGCATAAGCTAGTTAACAATTAAATGTCCCAGATGTAGAGAAAGTAATGTGAATGGAACACAGATAGTTTTGAGAATAGTCTGTTGCAGAAAAGATTGGGAAATTCATTGAAATGTAATACGATTTTTTTACAGCAGTCTATATTTATCTTTGTGTTCATTTTATATTTCCAAAAGACGGCAGAAGAATCCGTTGTGAACCAGCGTGCCTTTTGACAGAGTAGAGTGCCTTAGAGTAAGACAGACAGAACCATTAAAGATGTAGCTAGCGGATGTTACTGTCAGGCAAATGGGATGATAGTCCCTTAAACAATGTATGCTATGCACTATGAGACACGTGGATGTTTATTCCTACAGTTTTTACCCGCAAACTTGTAAACTGTGCTTCAAAAATCAGGTAGTTTAATCTTATTCTAAATATATTTAATTACATTTTAAGCCTTACGTAGACTTTCACCACACAAAACGATTGCGTTTGGTCACATTATTGCTCCTGGCATCGATACACATTGGAGGGCCTTGCATTTTATAGGTAGCTTTCCCAGATCGGTAGACTGAATGATGCGGTAGATTATTATTTATCACAAATTTCTCTGTCCGTCATTTCCTCACATTAAGTTTTCTATAGAAATTTACCTATGCCAATGGATACAACGGAGAATTTTTGTTTCTTTAAAACATGTCCCATAAACAACCTTGGTTTTTTTTTCCCCGACGACATTGTTAGATACATAACATTAAGGATTTATTGTAGCATCTCAACTAGCCTAATAATAATTGTCTATGAAATTTCCTTTAAAGTGTATGAGAGAGCAGCCAAAATGACTACGGTACCACAGTATAGACTGCTAGAGTTTCCAACGCAACTGTGCGCCAGCTCTCAAAAATTGCAGATATTGTATGACCTCCAAGATTCCCAGATTTCTCTGTCTGTGATTATTTTTACTTTCTCTACACGTACTATATATAGTGTATAGCGGAGGTTTTGTGTTTCACCTAAAAATTCCATACCGAGATTTCACCGGAAATACATATTTTGGCTCCCCCTGAATCCAAAAAAACCATTTTCAGAAAAAGGTCCGTGTGTGTCTGTGTTCCTGTGGACAGCATAGCCTCAGAGGATCTCTTTATTCTGTATGAATTTTGCCGAATGTTGCTTAACTGCTAAACGGTAAGAAATAGACAAAAGCCTACTACACAGAAAATGTAGAGCACGTTAAAACACACAATTTATGTCATATATATATTTTTTTTTTCTCGTGAAGTTGATCGTTTTTTAGTTCACCTTTCAAAAACTTATATTTTCTTATACAGGAATTTGTCAACTCCTGTCCATGCAAACAAAGAAACTTCCGTCACATAGCAATCAGCCTTTGACTATCACTTTAACCTATGGTACTCCCTTATTTCGCTTCTACTTAAAAAGAAGCAAGTAATAAGACTATTTCTGATCTTTTTTCTCGATTAGCATGAAGTAAATTAGCATAAGCTTTTTAACAATAATTTGTTGCAGAGATATAGAGAAAGTCATTGGAATGGAACACATGTTGGAATTTGTATGAGAAAAGTATAATTTTTTCAAAGCTGAAACCAAAAACAAAGAATATGTCAAAAACGATCAACTCCACGGAAGAAAATATACATTACATAAATTGTGTGTTTTAATGTGCTCTACATTTTTTGTGTTCTAAGTTTTTGTCCATCTCTTACGTAGCAGTGTAGCAGTTATGCAAAATTCCGTAAAATTCATCCAGAATAAAGTAGTCTTCAGAGGGTATTCCCAGAAAATTCAAGATAAACATTTTATTTGTCAGGTAAATATCTTTAATATTTGACATGTTAATCAACTCGTTAGAGCCATTTTTAAGAAAATCAACATTTTCGGAAAAAGCTCCATGTAAAGAATAGCTGGGGGTGGTGGGATTTTCTTGAAAATCTTCGTGTCATATCCTTAGAAGATACCAAACTTAAATACCAAGTTTGGTAATTAACGGTCTTTTCGTTTTTGAGCTATGCAGTCCACAGACACACAGACATACACACACGCACACATGGTCCTTTTAGTAAAAATGCTTTTTTTTTGGATTCAGGGGGATCCAAAATATGTATTTCTGTTGAAATCTCGGCATCAAATTTTTGGGTGGAATACAATACCTTCACTATACACTATGTACATAGTACGTGTAGAGAAAGTAAAATAAAAATTGTACATATTGTTTACAGCAGTGAACGTACATTTTAAAATTGATGTTTAATAACTATGAAAGAATATTGCTATTATTAATAACAAATTATGCACTGTAGTTATTTCAAGTTTCTCTGTTTTTAAGAGATTATGGAAATATATTCTGCTAACTACAAGTTTAAACTGAAATCATTAATGGAGAAAGTTAATCAAGATAACGTATTTCAAGAGCTTTCAAAGTTGAATGTGTTTTGCTACTCTGTTTTCACTCTCGAGCTTAACAATGCAACGCATGGAAGACAATTCGCTTTCATGTAGGGAAATGAAGCTTCCATGCGGGCCCATAAATACATGCGCAAACCCGAGCCCTTAAACACTCTGATTCATTAACAAAATTGAATTCCACTGATTATGTGATCGATCGGATCCATCCTTTAGGAAATTCATCGCAGTATTTTTGGATTAAACTAATAAACTGTTCAAGTTATAGAAAACTGCTACGTGTAAACAAGGCTGGAACCTCTCAAAATAGTCCGATTAAGCAAGCTTATCATCTCTTGGGCTTACTCCAACACTAAAATATATGCAATGTCATTAATCAAGCATAGTCTTGGGTTTTTATTAGCTTTTTAGCTTTTAAATTAGAAACTTTATGAAGCGCTTCATAGAAAAAAGGGTTTAACATATCAGAAAGAATGTTTGGAAACCAGTTAACATCAGAGCACTTTATATAATTTAAATGCAGGTTTCCGGACACTATAGTTTTATTAGTATTAGCTGTATAGTATGTTTAATAATATACTGTATATCTAGCATAATCCTCAGTTCTTCAGCTGTTATTTCGTTAAATGTGGAGATTATCTAGTCCGCTTCTCTCCCTTTATCAAGGCTCTCCCACCATCTTTCTCTTCCCCACTCTTATACTTCCTTCCCTCTCTCCTTTCCCCTCCACACCGTCTTTTTGAAGTCGGTTTGGATGGCTAAGTTGATTACGCTGATTCCATGGCCACTGATTCAAATCCGAAGCAGGTCGATGGTTTTTAAGTGTGCTTAAAAGCCACAGACTTATGTTAGTATATTTGCTGGCGTGTTAAAGAACTCCTGTGGGTCAAAATACCGGAAAAACCGGCGATGCTGGAAATTGACAGCTTCGTTTCAGCATATGTTACTTTCTCTAGCACGTATATACAGTAGACATAGTAGATAGAGAAAATGTTGTAGTCTAACGCAAAAATTCAAACCGATACTTCACCGGAATTACATACCTTTTTGAGGACTCCTAAATCCAAAAAAGCATTTTTAGAAAAATATACCTGTGTGTAGACAGCTTAACTCATTAATTAAAAGAAAATTAAGTACTAAACTTAGCGTTTAAGTTTAGCAGATATCTTCCAAGAATACGATATGAAGATTTTCAGGAAAATACCCAACCACAAACTACCATGTATTTATGGAACAATTTTTCGAAATGTTCGATTTTATAAAAAATTAGCTCTAACGGTTTTGGCTAAAATACGGTATATTAAAGTTGTTTACGTGGAAAATAGAATTTTTTGGAATAGCTGCTAAAGTCCTCTTCATTTTGAATAAATTTTGCATAAGTGTTAAACAGTAAGACATAGACAAAAACTTACTACAAAAAAAAAAAAAAATAGATTTCGTTAAAACACATAATTTATGTGACAGCAAGTAGCCCAGCAGCCCCGTATATGACCAGTGTAGATAGCCCTTCGTGCATTAAAAGAGTTGTAGAACTCAACGGTCTATTTCAAGGTGGGGAATTGCCTGAGCGACCCTCCTTTTAGCTCTCTTGTTTATGAGCGGAGACGTTGGGCTGGTCACGGTCATTAAAAGGTGTGAAATGAAGATGGTTCAGCCAGTTCCTCACTGGCACATTTTAACTTAAAATAGCCCCGTGGAGTTCTACAATAAAAGAGTTATTAGTATATGACTGCTTGTAGTGAAAAAATATGGGAATATACCTATCAAATTATTAATCTTTTTACATACGACCGGATACCTGTACATGTCAAATATGGGGCAGTTAGGTGACATGGTATTTAAGTTTGGTATCTTCCAAGGATGCGACACGAAGATTTTCAAGAAAATCCGCCCACCCCAATCTACTCTTTACATGGAACTGTTTTCGAAAATTTTGATTTTCTCAAAAATGTATATAACGATTTTGATTAAAATGTCGTATATTAAAGATATTTACTGAGAAATAATATGTATATCTTTAATTTTCTGGGAATAGTCTCTGAAGACTTTCTTATTCTGGATGAATTATACGAAATTTTGCATAACTGCTAAACCGTAAGAGATCGACAAAAACTTACTAAACAAAAAATGTCGAGCACATTAAAACACACAATTTATGTTATATGAATTTTTCGTGGAGTTGATCGCTTTTTAGGTATTCCTTGACTTGGTTTCAGCTTTAAAAAACATACTTTTCTCATACAGGAATTTGTCAACTCCTGTCCATACAAAGGAACATCAGTCACATAGTAACCAACTTTTGACTATCACCTTAATCTATGGTACTCCCTTATTTATCTTCTACTTATAAGGAAGAAGTAATAAGACTATTTCTGCTATTTTTTTCTCGAATAGCATGAAGTAAATAGAAGCATTATCTTTTTAACAATAACTTGTTGCAGAGATGTAGAGAAAGTCATGTGAATGGAACACATCAGATTTTTTTTGTAGAACTAACCATATCAGAGATATTCCCGTTATTGGTTTCAAATTTAAAATAATTAATTTTTTCTCAAACAGGAAACCCTTGTCGGTTTCATTCCTCTTTTGTTTTATTCCTGCCCTTTGAAATAGAACTGAATTCCAATAACAATCACAAAGCGACAACTTGTGAAAGATTTGACTGCGGATTTAGCCTAGTATATTCCCATATTTTCCTTCTGCTTTTAAGAAACTAAATATTATGACCATTCGTATTAATTTTTATCTTGATTATCATAAAGTAGATAAAGAACAATCTTTTGTGAGAATAGTTTGTTTGAAGAACAGATAGAAGTCATATGAACGGAACACATCATAACTTTTTTCTTCTTTTTGAAAACTAGTAATAAAATTGGTTTCTCAGCTAACCAAATAACACTTAAAAATCTGATGTGTTCCCTTCACATGACTTTCTCTACATCTCTGTAACAAGTTATTGTTAAAAAGCGTATTTTTCTCTCTACTTCATGATAATTGAGATAAACATTAGCAGAAATTGTCCTTATTACTTGGTTTCTTTCAAACAGACGAGAAAAATATTATGTGTTCCATTCACATGTTGTCCTCAAGCTGTTCGGTAAATAAATCTTTTATTCAAAATATTAATCTGGTATCTACATCAAGACAATCAAGATAAACATAAGCAGAATTAGCCTTATTACTAGCTTTCTTGTAAGTAGAAGGGAATTAAGAAAATGCACCGGCTAAAGTGCATGTGAAACAATTGAAATTTCAATCACTTTGCTTGTCAGGAGTAAACAAACGAGAAACGAGAACAAAGATGAGTTTCCGTTAGAGAAAAGTTTGTGGCTAAAATTCAAATCTCGAAAACGGTTAACTCTTAAAAAAAAAAAAAAAAAAAAAAAAAAAACCAGAAGTTAATAACAAACTGTGTGTTTTAATGAGATCTAAATTTTTTGTGTAGCAGATTTTCGAATATCTCTTACGGTTTACCAGTTATATAAAAGTCACCCAAAATGAAGAAGTCTTCAGAGGCTATTCATTTTGTTTTTTATAAAAATAGTTTTACATAAGGTATTTTAATCAAAATCATTAGCCATTTTTAGAAACAAATCAAAATGTTCTAAAAATGTTCCATGTAGTTGGGGATGGATAGAATTTCTTGAAAATATTCGTGTCATATCCTTGGAAGATACTGCACTTAAAATACCGTGTTTGGTAATTAGGGGTCTTTTCGTGTTTGAGCTATGCCACCCACAGACACGCGCACGCGCGCGCGCACACACACACACACACATATGGACCTTTTTCTAAAAATGGCTTCTTTGGATTAAAGGGGTCCCAAATCATGTATTGCCGGTGAAACCTCGGCATCGAATTTTTGGGTGCAATATAATGCCTGTCTGCACACTATGCACATAGTTCGTGTAGAAAAAGTAAAAAGTAAAAGGTTTAACAGCACCTAAACAAACCATGCTTTTCCTTACCAATCTTGAGCACACCCCTTATCTGGATTCCACGTCGGTTTGGGTGAATCAATTTCTTACTAATTTGAATTCTCATCCGACGCATGCATGGATTATACTTTAAACCAAGGTCAGATCTAGGCGAGCGGTGAAAAGGAAGGAGTACCGAAACATTTTACTTGAATGTTGGAGAAGGCAAGCTTTGCTACGATGGTCCACATCAGCCCTGACTGAGACTGTCTTATATTGTCTTGATCAGAAGTCTGAGACTCAAACAATAATTTATGATTACATGTCAGTTCAAACTCGGGAAAGTAGGAAAAGGGGAGGTAAGACAAACATTAATTGCTGTGCTAAAACCAGAGAATAGGTGAGGACTGGGCGTGGCAGAGGTGGTTTAGTATTAATTCCTTAGCAACATTGTCTAGGATACACACTTAATACCAGGATGATATTATGACACTCAGGGCTTTGTTTGACAGATGTTTTACTTTTACCGTTAGAACCAGCTGAAAAATGCAATGCCACAGCCGGGATTTGAACGCGGTTCTCTCGCTCTCCGTGCGATTGCTGTAACCATTGAGCTATTGTGAAAACATGCCGGTATAACATTTAAATCTCCAAATGATTCCATTTTTTTCCCCTTATTTTTCCGGTCAACCAACCGGAATGTCTCATAACTTCAGAGAACTTCTTGATGGTGACTGAAATATCGTAGGGACTTAGTATCCGCGTAACATCACATAGTTAACATAACTCCATGGCCCGACAGCTCACGGGGAACCTTGGCCTACCGCCCGGCCGCTGCGTCCCCCATCTCGGTCCACTACAGATGTCATGGATGGGGTGCAGTATTGGAGGGTGAGACGTGGTCAGCGCCTCGAGCCCCTCCCTGCCGGTTAATGCGGTCCTCACGACCTGGAGCCGCTACTTCTCCATCAAGTAGCTCCTCAATTGGCCCCCCAGGGACCTCACGAGGCTGAGTGCACCCCGGTCCAGGTCTCCCAGCGGGGGAAAAATCCCCACGCCGGTACTGGGGATCGAACCCAGGTCTCCCGCTTGGTAGGCAGCTGCGCTACCACCGCGCTAAGGAGACGACCACATCACATCGTTATGCCAAATATATTAAGTGCTTACGATACTTAAGTCACCATTAAGGTGTTGTGAGACATACCGGTTGGTTGACCGGGTAAAAAACACAAATCATTTGGTCCAATAGACCGCGGTTTGCTTTTCAGAAAATATATTGTAATATACAAGGTGGCGCTAAAGTCGCTGGACAGTGGGCAAAGAGTGAAAATGCTGAACTATTTAGTGACTTTCGCACCACCCTGTATACCATAATGCAATATATAATATAACAATGCAATATATTGTAACCCATTACAGAAGTTGTTCACGCGTGTGAAGTCATATTAAACGTATTATTTCATATGCCTGGGTACAAATTTATTATTTTATTTATGTTATTTATATGTTGTAATAAGAACTAAAAGAATTAGGAGGGAGGCTAGACCTCTTCAGCTGCTCCGGTGCTGACTCCGAGCACCCGTAGTACTTCTGACATTACTAGGAGTACGTCGGGCCGAATATCTGAGCCCCTCCCTCAAGGGAGCTGTTTGGATTGGGGTGGATTTGACGGGCAGTGGTTCCCAAAACCCATGGAGATTGGGTACGTCTGGGCGGAGATGCCTGGGCAGGGTTGTGAGACACCTCAATGTCTTCCGGCACTAACATGGAGAGCTTGGTAGACGGGAGGTAATAACTGTCGCCCCACTGAGGTCTTCAGTGGACATCCCACTGAGGGGTTGAAGCCCGTAAGTGGCGTATCCACTTCCAGCAAAGTGGGCCGGTGTATAGAAAGGTACCAGTCTAATGGAAAACCCCATGGGATTGTTCTCTGGGGCGATTGGCATACCTGAGTAGGCAGGTCACTGCTGCAGGCTTATGTGCAACCCGAGTAGTAGATGGGACTTCTACCTCTCTCCTCTCCGCTCGCTTGTAAATAACGCACTGAAATTAACTTGATAATAAATGCACGAGCTTTAGATATCCTAAGAGGCAAGTTTGAAATAAAGCATCCTACTCTGTATTTTTGATAAGAATTTACATGTATTTCAGATGTATTAGCTCTGTTGCATAATATGTTTCCCTTCATTCAGGATGTAATTTTTACAGGTACCTTGAATATATTATGATCAGCGATCGTGTTAATCTAAGAAGTATTTTATACCTCACAGTAGCCTATTCCTCAACAGAGCCAATGAGAGTAAAGAGGGTGCTTGATATTTAAGAACTACGCAGCAAGGCTTGGCATGCATGTCAAAACATGCCAAAACAATAAAAATAAATCACAGAAATATAATTTGACGCTTAAATGATACATAGTAACTCTTCTTGTAGAGCTATTTACGATCTGAATAAACGTACGTTTCAACCTTCTCGTTGACTAGCGTACTATTGACTTTGAGACTATAGAACAGGCGCCCTTTGAGAAAAGCAAAGAGACCAAACTTGTTAGATGCTCCTGCAAATCGCCCACTTTGTGTGACCACTGCGCGGAAAGCAGGAACACATCATTCCTTCAGTGCGGTGGACGTATACTACATTTTGGGTTTGGAGTATCTAATCCAGTCCCAGAAGTACCTCACCCAACAAAGAAAGCGCAAAAATTTTGGAAAAAAACATCTTTATTTCTCTACATAGTCCCCTTTCAGCTAGATACACTTTTCTCTCGATGTTCAATAGCTTCGATACCCTGTTTACAGTGAGAACTATCGAGATCTGCAAAATAGCCATTAACTGCAGACTCCACCTCTTCACTGTTGGCAAATCTTCTACCACCAAGCCATTTCTTCAAGTTTGAAATCAGAGGGGGCAAAATCTGGCGAATAGGTTGCATGAGGAAGCAATTCCAACTTTAACTCATTGATTTTGGCCATGGCGATAATGGATGTGTACCCTGGTGGATTATCTTGATGAAACAAAACTTTCTTTTTCGCTAAATGCGGCCGTTTTTGCTCGATTTCGTCAGTCAAACGCTGTAAAAAGCTCGCATAATATTCGCCATTGATTATTTTTTCTTTTTTGAGATAACAATGAAAATTATCTAGTACGTCCTAGAAAACTGGCGCTAAGATCTTGACTTCGTTTATTAAAAACCTAGATATCCTTAAAAACGATAAACATTTCATTACCAATAAAGCATTTTTAAGAACTGTTTTCGCATTCTTTGGAGTAGATTATCCCATTCCAATCGACTGTTTTGATTGTTGCTTTGTCTCAGGTGTGAAGTGATGGCCCCATATTTCATCCATTGTTATGAATCGACGAAAAAACTCAGCTTTAATGCAGCGAAACATTGCCAAACACTGGACTAAAACATTCTCACGACGTTGTTTTTGTTTTATTGTGAGCAAACGTGGAACCCATCTTGCACACAGCTTTCCCATATCTAAATTTTCAGTCAGTATGCGATGCACAAAACTTTTTGAAATACCTGCAATGTCTGCTAGCTCGCGCACTTTCTGTCGAAGGTCATCCAATTTTACAATATTTTCTTTACAATGCCTGGTCTGGTATATTCAATTGGTCGACAACTGCGATGTTCGTCTTGGCAGCTCGTATGCCGCGCTTAAACTCTGGCACCCAATATTTCACTCTTGTAAGTGAAGGAGCCGACTATCCCAAAGTAGAATCTAGCTCATCTTTAATATTTATTAGTTGGACTAAGATCTTTCAAGTGAAAGTATTATATCACATAACGATGACCAGTTATATCGGTTTTTACAAATTTGCTGAGAGCAATAACTAATGATGACTGCCAAACAAATGCTAAACAATGTAAAATCGTCAAACTTCAAACTTAAACTTGCTAAGGTTGGTACCTTTTCACATTGTTGTTGTTTGAAACAACAACCGCTATCTGTACGTCAGGTCGGGTACTTCTGGAGCGGTCACTGTAAATTCATGAAAGGTAAAATAATTGTACTATTAGGTTTCTTCTATTAGTTCTATACCTCAGATATGAACATATACATATATTCGTAGGTTTGGTGATAATTGGTAGTCGAACAATAAATAATTGCAAAAATTAACGGCAATCATCATTATATTAACATAATAAATGAACAAGCATTGTAACGCTAACAATATGACCATTTTATAACGAAAAACTTTCACATTTATAGTACTGCATATGAACAAGGGAACACAATAAAAATGTAAATGGCATGTTATTTATGGACGCTCTTTAACTGCTGTGATTCTCAGCGTCCCATTCTATACTGGGCGTGAAAGACCGCTTAATTTTACTCAGAGGCCTCTCTATCAGGCTTGAGGTTCTTTTAGGTGCCGTAAATCTACGACACGGGACCAACGGCTTTACTTCCCTGCCGAAGGAAGCCATGCTAAGGATTTTTACACCCAAAAAAATCCATCGTACTCCGCCGGGTTTCAACCCGCGACCTTGGGTATATGAAGTCAGCACGGTAACCATTACACCACGGAGGGCGATGGGAACACAATATATTAGCTACCAAGAGCTAATTGATATCGAACAAAATTAAAAACAAATGCTCTTTTTCTAGGTTTCTTCGTACTCATATCTATGGGTTGCGTAGTGAGGCTGTAAATTTTTCTTTATATGTGCAGAAGCTTTACCGAAAACTAAACACTTATTCCACCACTTTTTGTAAACAAGAAAGATTCCTTCTAGGCAGCCACACTAGGAGTTGGCAGCCTACATGTTGGATTGCTTTATCTTTCTGATATTATAAACTAGCACACAATACACTATACAATCAAGACAGACAATCCCTGTTGTCGCGTTTCCCACCACTTGCCAAAATCAGGCGAGTTACTAACGCCTGTTATAGAAAATAAACGAACTAACCTCTGGCATTTCCTAAGATAGAAAAAAAAAAGGATTAGATTTCAATAAAAGTGGCGTGAAGATAGCATAAACAACATTTTTGAAGGTTTAAACGCATTAGGTAAACAATTTACACTCTGCAAATACATAGTGCATTTTAATCGCATATTTCAAGCGTCAAATATGAACTCTTTACACTTCCAAATCGTATTCTTCATTACGTTGTCTAACATATATTTATGTGTGTGTGTGTGTGTTTTGAGAGCACTTGAATCCAAAATAATAATTTTTAGAAAAATGTCCGTATGTGTGTCTGTGTGCTGGGGAGCAGCATAGCTCAAAAACGAAAATTCCTTTAAATATCAAACTTCGTATTTAAGTTTAGTATCTTCCAAGGATGTGACACCAAGATTCTCAAGAAAATATCCCCAACCCTGTTTGCTACCCTTAACATGGATTTTTTTTTTTTAAATTTGATGTTTTCAAAAATAGCTCTAACACTTTTATTAAAGTACCATATGTTTAAGAAATTTACATGCCAAACGAAATGTATATCTTAAATTTTCTGGATGACGTCATTTTGATTTTTGAGGAACTGGTTAACCGTAAGAGATAGACAAAAACTTACTCCAAAAATACAGATATTGTTAAATCTCAAACATTTTTGGCAGAGATGGCCGTTTCTAAAATACTATTTGTTATTGGTTTCAATGTTAATCTACTTATATTTTTCTCAAACGGGAAATCATCTTTCGTTTTATATATCTTTTGTTTTGCTCCTAGTCACTCAAAGATAACCTAATTTCAATTGTTTCACACAGCGATGGCTTTTAAAACAGTTGACTATCTAGTTAGCGTAGCATATTCCGTTATTCACCTTCTACTTACAAGAAGCCAAACAATGTGACAATTTCTGCTAATATTTATCTGGATTAGCATGCTGTAGACAAATGAATAATCCTTTGTTAAACTAATTTGTTTGCAGAGCAGGTACAGAAGGTAATGTGAATGGAACACATCGACTTTTCCCTAAGTATTATAAGGAAGAATCACTTGTTTTGGAAACATATGACAAATGTAAATCTTATTTAAAGGAAAATTATCTGAATGATCTTAGATCTCCAGCTCCTGAAACTGCTGTTGCACCAAAAATAGAGGTATTAAGATTTCGGTTTGTTTGTTAAATAGCTCCAGCTGAAACTGGAAGTATAATAATAATAATAATAATAATAATAATAATAATAATAATAATAATAATAATAATAAAAGTGCAGTTATTCCAACTGATCACACAAATAAGGGTATTTGAACTTGGGCTATGTAAGAAATATCCTTAACACTAATAAATTACAAAGGTATTCAAAGAGTTCTATAATTAAACTTACCGCCAAAACCGGGTCTGATTCTCTTGTCGTACCGACTTTTGTTGAGAAGCATATCCAAGGTCGAAGATATGTTCTTCGACATCACCCGATAATCACGTAACACTGCACCACTGGGCCCCCAAAACTCCACGAGGGCCAAAATAATAATCAACATGACCACCACGCGTGTTAAAATCATGACATTAAATCAGCGGATGCACTTTGGAATGTCGAAGCTAATCAAACCAAGGACCTTCTTGAAGGTTCATAAAACTCGTCTGAACTCTTCATATTGTAAACAGTTTAATCATTCTTAAAATGTTTATGTCTCTTGACACAGCCGAGTGTTCTGCCAAACAAATGAACTTATTACATGGTTAATACTCAAGTTACTAGAGCTGAAATGTTACTAAAACTGTTTTTGGAGTTATTCTAGTTCTTGAGATTATAGTCGATTGCTTTCAATTGCATCCTTAGACTACAGTGTTATCTAAATGTGAGAGATATGATTTCAAGTTTGTTGTCAGTTTTATTTTATAATTCTCCAAATTGGCTCTCAATTCACTGGTTGTAAGATTTTTCAAGAATAACTTTAAAAGCTTTATTAAAACAGGTTTCTCTTCTGTGAATGTCACATAAAACAGTGTATTGGTTCGAAGTTTACATTTTTGGAATGAAATAATCATTTCATCATATTTCTCCAGTATTCTTGACTTAAAAGATTTAAAAAAATTGCAATCCATTGTAAATTGTTATATTATATGTTTCCTTTTACAAAACAATAATCAGTAGGAACCGATATAGAGACCGACTGCGGATACACGTTACATACCTCATTTGTAGAAACAGAAGAGCGTTGATAGCTCTCTATAGTCAAGTGCATATCTGAACCGTGTGGCGTGTCGCAAAGTTTTCACAGTTTAAGAGTTGTTTGCGACCCATTCACATTTGAGACCTAAGAATGTATTTGTTGGGCATTATAATCTATATTTCTAACCGTTTATTGTTTATCTCTGGTAATTTATAGTTATACGTGGTGGTATCCAAAATGTTCGGGACTGGTGCAGTCATCCGATCAAAAACTTACTTTGAGATCAATGTCCACCGTCACCCTAGAAGTGGCTCCCTTCCTCACGTATATATCGGTCCAGCGACCCTACCATTTTCCAAATACATACTGGAAGTCATGTTCTTTGAGGGTGTTTAGCACAGACAGAGTTTCTTTTTGAATCCTCTAAATTGTGCTGAACCGACGTCCTTTCAACTAGATTTTTAGTTTGGGGACAAGAGCGAAGTCGCAGGTTGCCAAATCAGGCGAGTACGGTGGGTGGGGGATAACCATCAAGCGCCTAGTGAACAAGGAATGGTGACGGCGTATTATTTGATTCAACAGCCAGTTCCCTTGGCACGGAGCCGTTGCAAAACGTCACGAAAGTACGTGGAATTCACTGTTTGGTTTGGTGGGACGAATTCTTGGGCACAATGCTCTTGGTATCAAAGAAAGCGAGGAACAAGCTCTTGACTTTGCTTTATACTTGTCTCGCTTTTTTGATTTTGGTCACTTCGGGATCTTCCACTGAGAGGATTGCTGTTTTGTCTCAGGGTCCCTCAAACACTTCTTGAGTCATTACGAGGGTCACCGTTGAATTTTTTTCCCGAGATTTTCACAGAATTCCATGCACACTGTCTGATCTAATATTGACTCCATTGTAAAATCCCCACACACTATACATAGAGTATCATGAAATGTACTATAGAAATTCAAATCATCTATTCAGCTGCATGAAAACTTAAACCCTCACTCACCCACCAGATGTGCTAGTGTTGTCATCTAGCAGTACAAAGTTCTACTGCGACTACTATCAAGGTGGCCACACAGTCCCAAAAATGTTGGATACTACTTCGTATATACTAGCTCCTATCATTACTGCTTTAGCTTCATATGGCCACTGCCGAAGTAACAAATAAAGAATGGTTGATGTATGTAGATATACGTAAGAAACAAGAGAGGAAAGGATTAGCATGGATGGAGACAGGAGCAATATTTTTGAAAGGGATGAGAAACAATGAATTAAAACATTGTATTTTTTGCGGGGAGCAGGACAATATTGATCACTCTTTAACTGCTTGCAATAAGGTAAGGCATTGGAGGAAATAAATATGGAAACACAAACGTGATATTATACCAGGAGAGATGGTAGCGATGAAAATGTTGATGTCAAGGGAAAGAGAAGAGTTAAAGAAATAGGACAACATTTGGGAAAGCTATAAGAAAAGTAGATAAGAAAAATGAAAGAGAGAGGAAAACAGGAAAGAGAACATAGAGAATGAGGTGAAATAGGCATTAAAAAGACAACTTCATTCTCTAATAGCCAGGGGGCTAAGTGGATGTAGCGCCTAAGGGGTAATCAAATCTAATTGTACATTGGGATAAACAGTATAGTTTTTAAGTAATGGGACATGTTTTATAAATAATTAAAAATATAACTTAAGTTCAATAAATTATTAACTAGGTATCTTAGACCAAAATAAATTGCTGATGATGCTGATGACTCGTTGCAAACCATAAAATTAATTATATAAACATTAAAATTGAATTTCCGTAAATCAGTAGTACTTATGTTTACCGCTCACCCAATCTCACTCTCCTTCAGCTTCTAGTCACATCACAGTCTACCACAAGCCAATACCCTGTTTCCCTTCTGTCATACCACTAATTATACAGTACATTGTAAAAACTCAAAACTATAAGCTATCTGTGATAACTTCGTTACTTCTCCCTTATCGGTTCCCAAAAAGGTATCTCTAATCATCAATTACCGAAGTTCAAGTTAATTTATAATATAAATTAAGTAAAACGTTTCTCAAACAATTTAATATTTGAATTCAAATACCTCATTAGTTAGAAAGAACAGCATAATATTCAAACTTCTTTTAAACACTGAAACGGGAACATTTTCCGCAGTTCTTTTATGAGAGGGAAGCTTAAATGTTCAAGAATAATCCTAGGAAATTCATTTTGTAGAGCAAAGCATGGGTGGCTGTTGTAGAAAAATTTTGAGCACAGGGAAAGTAATATTATATACTGCATTTATCTGAACATTAACTATTCAATAACGTGTTAAATTAATCCATAATAATATTAAACATTTCTTGAAGCATCTTCAAATGTTATGTCAGTGAAGGGGTTCGCTTTTGTATATTTTCCTACGACTTAAGTATCTTATTTAAAAGCCTAAACATTATAAGAGATATTTTGATGGTGTTTGTTCTTGCAGTGTCAAAGGATTCAACTTCAATTTTTAGAAAGCATTCATACATGCAGTGTTCCCTAGTTTTGTTTTTTAAATTCTCTATTGTTATTTTGTTACTAAATTATTTGTTGTTGTAATATAATTTAGTTATTTTAATCACTTATATCTTAGTTATTGTTATGGAATTGTTATATTTATTACGTTGTAATTGTATTACATTTGTGTTTATTATCTTGCCTATTCTTCTTTCTTATTATTATTTTTGCTATTGTAAGTATTACATGTTGATTTTTACTAAGCCAAATTCACACACTGAAAGATTTCATCATCAATACCATGAACATGAATTCTTTCTTTCTTTTTAATAATTTTATGTTCTTTAACCTGTAGTCAGATCGATGACGAATAAATGAAATATATGAAATGATGCTAAAATAATCTCAGGGTACATGGAGCTTAAAGTCACTAGACATTGGTCTACTTAAGATATGGGAAAACCCCGAAAAAGCCCTATCCGGGTAACTCACCCCAAGGGAGATTCGAACTCTTGAACTTGAATGCGAGGCAGACACGCTATCTCCACACTACCCAGTTAAATGAATTATACATGATATATTTCATAGATTAAGAAAAGTTGCCCCTTCAGTTAACAAGTATGTTTAAAGTTGTTTTGAAAGACGCTTACTGTAAACACATGTGATAATGTTAACAATCACAATGTTTTCAATGTTGTATTTTTAAGTGGTTTGTTTTTATTTGCATAGTTATATACGTATTAATGCTGTATGTTTCCAGTTTTATTGTATTCATTTACTGACTTAATTTTAATACTTCTTTTTGTTGCAATTTCAAAACACCAAACAAATATTGAATTGAACTGAAATAACATATAAAGCTGGAATCTGTTCCTCTAGGAACAGATAAATATAAAAAGCAATAATGTAAATAATAAACGGACATATTGTTTTCATTAAATCTTTTCCTCCTGGTAAATCATTTACCAGTATTAAGACAAATTTGAGAGTTTGTAATTATTTAAGTTCACAATTTGACATGCATAATTGTGATGAATTAATGTGATTAGAGTTAATATTTTTGGATAAGCTTTAGACCGCTTAAAGACCCTCAAGTGCTGCGTCAGTATTTATGAATTGATTTCTAAATAAAGTGGAGTTTTTTTATAAAATCAGGTAATTATAATTTTTATCAAATTATGTATTTTGTACAATATAACAATGCAAATATTCAGTCACAGGAAGCGTATTTTAGTAATGAATGCATACCTACCAGTAATTGATTGTATTTGGTTTAAGAAACAGTCTCTAAAGTACACTAGCTTGCAATCGCATCAAAGTAAGAAATTTTATAAGATGAACTGGCTGCATTCATTTGATACCATATTGTTTTCTTCGGACGTGGTGACGAAACACGTTCCTTAATATGATATTATATATGTGTAAAATATGTAATAAGCTTGGTTGTTACTAATAGTTGTAGCCTATATCCGTTTAAATACTGTTTTGTGGTATATAGTAGAGGCAATCCAGATATTTTATAAGTTATATACAAAACTTAGATAAGTCCAAATATGGGTAGTGTTGAAACATTTATATATGTACACAATTTAAAACATAATCTAAGACTCGGATAAAACCAAAAACCCGTTTGTTACTGTAGTTTTTTTTTTTAAATATAACTTTCACAAATACATCTAAAAACAATGTTTTATTGCGCTCTGTCGGGTTAAGCCACTTTTCGGTATAAGTGAAACATTGACCAAACTTACAGGATTAACAAATTTTTATCCATCTTTATCAATTCCAACGATTTGGCAAATAAATTTGGTTACAGAATAATTCAAATAATGTTAATTTATTGCATCGTTTATACTTCTATGATTTGACGAAGAAACAGCTATATTTCCTTCGTCAGAGATGTGAGTAATGTAGATATTCAGCAACTGATACCTTATATATATTTGAACAGACGTTTGAACACAACAGTTCTTCGATACTTCTGCAAACACCCACCTTTTCCGCAAAATGCAGGTGTATAACTGTTATTTTCGACAGCATGGAGTAGCTAAGGATGCAATTGTACAATGGACATGTGAAGTGAGGCCTGAAGTGAGTTAAAAAAAAATCTTGCAACTTTCCAGCTGTAGTTCTTAAGTACTTACCTTTTCAGAAAAACCATCAACACACTCGGTTCATTGAAGTACAGAAATCACATTACCAAACAACGTTTCTGTATTGATGTTTACAACAACAAAACCTCAAAAAGTCATCTAAAAGCGTTGCCGTCGTCAGCGCCCATGATGCACTGGGAAGAATTTTGAAATCTGCAGCAGATGATACCCCGCCTTTCGACCCCACCACATCCTACCGCGACTTTGGTGGGACGATTCCCCGGTTCACGCTCCAAGAGTGGCGGAGAGGAGATACTCTTAACATTTTGCCAACATGAAGGCAAATCAAGAAGGCAAGTCGCCAAAATATTTCTCAAGGAACAGGTGCGTTCCCGACGGCGAGCGAAGAACCATTCACAACATTTTGGCTCTGCTTCCCGGAAACAGGGTAAAAAAGAGCAAACAACTCAGCCTAAACATAAGAAAGGACACAGACAGAGAAACAAAATCGTACTTGTGTGTTCGAAGTCAGTTTACGTTTAATGAAAGCGAAGACGGACAAATGTCCTTCCTCAGTGTTCATTAAGTAAGATATCTTCATTCTTTTTTGTGCCAGATGGTCCACTGTTCGCTTAATGCATTGCACAGTTTGAATCATCCACAACTGGCATTACACATACACATATCCTGCGATGAAATCATAAACGAAATGAAGTTGTTCTCGTGTGGATAACATTACATCAGAGTATTAAAGGAAATGGAGCTGCAGACAAAGCAGTGAAGGAAGCTACAAGGCACCTTTTATCAGATAAAACTATTGCTACCCGCACTAGATGTCAACAGGAACATAAAAACTAAACTGCATCAGAATTGGCGTCGTAAATGGCTAGCAGAGAATCCCATATTTGAAATAGTAGCAAGATCAAGAGTTCGAAATCCCATCACATTCCTCAAGGAAAGAACAAAATGTAATTTCCCGTATGAGAATATACACTCCAGACGCACACACTCATATCTACTTAACAAGAATGAATGGCCGCAATGTACACACTGTAATACGAGACAGTTCATCAGGCTTATGATATTAGAATACACAGAGCTACAGAACCTTCCCGAAGAATTCAAAGCAGTTTTATCGGAACCCAGCAAGACAAGAAATCTCATATGCTTCATGATATCAATCAATCTAATGAAGAAAGAAATAAACTGATATGGGTGTAAACATTACCAGCCAGAAAGATAAACACCATCCTCACTAACACTACATTTATATAAGAACTGCTTACTTCTCAATTAATTTGTAATTTATTATTGTATTATTTACGTCATTGTTTAATATAACCAAGAATTACTATATTATATGAACCATGCACTCGATACATGAGCGTAATGTGTATCTCTGATTTAATTAACTACACAAAAATCTGATTACCATTATATAAATTGTGTGCTTTAAGAATAGGTACCACATTTTTAGGCACTAAGGTTATGTTTATCTCTTAAGGTTTACAAGTTATACGAAAAATATTCCAAATGAATGGGACTTCACAGGTTATTTCCTAAAAAATTCAACATAAAAATTTTATTTAACACACAAATAACCTAAACATGTAGTTTTAACCAATATCGTTAGATCCATTTTTGAGAAAATAAACATTTTCAAAATTATTCCATGTAAAGCGTAGTTTGGAATGGAGAGATTGTTTTGAAAATAATCGTGTAGTATCCTTGGAAGATGCTGAACTAAATTACATATGAAATTTGGTATTTAACTGACTTTTACTTAATTGTGTATGAGTAATGTTCATCGACACACACATGGATAGTTTTCTAAAAATACTTTTTATGGATTCAGAGGACACTAAAACGTGTGTTTCCAATGCATTCCCGGTATAACATTTTTGGGAGGAATGCAATACCTTCTCTACATATGTACTATGCACTAAGTAGAGAAAGTAAAAATGTAAACCTCTTTTAAGCACATAGTTTATGTCACTGAATTTTTTGTGCAGTTACATTTCCGAGATATTCCTTGTAGCAGTAACTCTATATTTCGGTTTTTTTTTAGCGCTGATATTGCTATAACTGCGAGTATAACAGTTATATTATGTATATGGAAATACACACACATTCACTCTCTCTCTCTCAATTCAGGAATATATACGAGGGTCATACTGTAAGTTTTGAGTAACCTATTGTTAAAATAAAACTTCCAAAAATGTAATAAAAAGGATTGCAAGATTGTAAGCTACAGACTTTAAATCACATGTTGTCATTCTGAAGTCAATGTTTCTATCACGTGAACACCGGTAGTATTTCCAAAATGGCAAAATGTTTCCTTTCTATTCCTTGTTAAAGAGGGAAAATCAGCTGCTGAAATTCACCGTAGACCTCAACGAGCCTATGGATGTCTACATGGGTGCTAGCAGTGGTAGGAGATGTGTGAATACGCATTTAAAACGTGGAAAAACAAATACGAGGGCCGGTTTTTTTTTTCAACCTCGATAGGCTATAAATAAAAGAAAAGTTCATAGAAAACAATTATTTTATTACTAAAAGTTTTGTACACTTATGGTTACTTTTCAACATAATCACCGAAAATATTGAGACATTTTACATGGCATTTTTTTCCAAAATTTTGATTTTTTCAAAAATGGCTATAACGATTTTGATTAAAATATCGTGTATTAAAGATATTTACCTGACAAATAAAATGTATATTTTGAATTTTCTGGGAATAGACTCTGAAGACTACTTTATTCTGGATGAATTTTACGGAATTTTGCATAACTGCTGAACCGTATGGACAAAAACTTACCACACAAAAATAGTTTAGCACATTAAAACACACAATTTATATCAAATACATTTTTTGTGGAGTTAATTGTTTTTGAGATATCTCTTGCTTTTGTTTTCAGCTTTGAAAACCTTATATTTTCTCATACAGGAATTCCTGTCCATACAAACAAAGGAATTTCAGTCACATAGCAACCAGCTTTTGACTACCACTTTAACCTATGGTACTTCCTTTTTTCGCTTCTATGTACAAGGAAGCAAGTAATAAGGCTATTTCTGCTAATTTTGTTCTCGATTAGCATGAAGTAAATAGAAGCATAAGCTTTTTAACAATTTTTTGCAGCGATGTAGAGAAAGTCATGTGAATGGAACACATCATTTTTTTTTCTTACAATTTCAAACATTTTTCTTAGATGAGGAGCCATTATTCTTTCCCGCCCCCTACTGTTATGATGCAAACAGAACGGAATTTTAAAGTAATTACATAGCGTGGAGCTTTTTGAAATATTCGACCATTCCTACATTTACATTGTATCTACGAGGAAACCTGTAATAGAAGCATTTTTACAACTGATTATCTGGATTATTATGAAATAGTGAAAATAATCAGTTCTTTAAGAATAACTAGCAAATGAGTAGAGAAAGCTGTGTGAATGTAACACATCAGATATTTTAATGTAGTTATACGTATCGCAGACACTGACCCTCACCAACCGCGTAAGCAGATATTTTTGTTCTGTGTGAACTTCATCATGGTCACATTCTGGATACAAGCCAGACTTTTTGATTTGCTACTGTAAAATATTCTTTATCTTAGACTTCTTATTAATTAACTCATCTTAGAAAGGAAGTGCGCACTTCTTTTTCTTTTCTCTCTCTCAAACGTTCAGTCTACTTCACTCTTCTTGAAATCCCGGTGCTTCCCGCGAGAACCATTAATCCTGTTAAACACTTCATATGTTAAATGTCAAATTTTTAACGTAAATTAAAGGGCATTATGGCACATTTCACAGGTTGTAAAATATAGGGAAGTAGGTCTTTGATCACGTATCTATCCAAGATGACAAAATCTAACTAACCCTTGTATCCTGTTTCTTCCAGAATCACATCTAATCTGAATAGGGTCATTTATGATCCCAACTTACCTTTTCTTTTATAAATTGGTATTCTATATTACAATTTGATGTGTTCAGTTCACATAACTTTAGCAGAAATGTCTTACTATTTGCTTCCTTGTAAGTAGAAATGAAATAAGGGAGTACCATAGAATAAAGCGACAGTCAAATCTTTTAAATCTTGGTTGCTATGTAATTGAAGTTCCCTTGTTGGAAAATTCCCGTATGAGGAAAGTGCTTAAGTATTTTAAAATTGAAAACAATAACATGAAATATCTGAAAATGGTCAGTTCCAGGGGAAAATGTACATAACATAAATTTTGTATTTTAACGAGATACACATTTTCCATGTTGTAAGCTTTTTGTCTGTCTGTCACGGTTTTCCAGCCATTTAAAATTCAGCAAAGTTCATCAAGGATGAAGAGCTCTTCAGACCTTGAAGAAACTGTCAATAATGTTCATATTCGTATTGTGAAAATATGTTTTAAGGTAAAAGGACAAAATGATTGTTGAGCTACGTGAAAAAGTAAACATTTTAACTCGTCATGTCGAGTTATCAGAAAAGTGCTTCAGCGCATAAAAGTGTAACAGGCTAATACATCTACATCTTTGGACAAAAGACCAGTAGACATAACGTCATCTTCTAGTTCCTCGTTGCTAGAAAAATCAATACCAGACAACAAGAAGCAGGAAGTCACTCCTCGTGTCATGAAAGAAATATCTAATGAGGTAACTTCTGATGCAATTATATAAAATAATTAAGGAAAAAACACTTGGGCAAAAGTCATTGGCAGGAAAACTAGACGCAATGTAGTGGTTGGCAGTAACTTGCAAAATAATACGGTTAGTACAGAAAACTTCAAGGGTATCGTTGCACGTATTTAGATTGGCCCCAGAGACTAAAGTAGAAAATATTGTACAGTTTTTGAAACCAAAATTTCCAGAAATTAAATGTGAACAATTAGTATCACAACAACCTCACGAGTATTCCTCCTTTAAAGTGGACATTCTGGAACAACATTTTGACTCTGCAATGGATCCCAGTGTATGGCCAATAAATGCCTGTGTGTGGCGTTTTTTATATCAACGCCAGAAGAACCCACTAAACACAATTCAAGCACTCGGATAAATTCCCTCGATAATACTAATGTACATTATAATGAATCTATATCTATGTCAGTTAATTGTGTAATAGAAAATGTAATAATGTGCTATGATATATTTTTTATACATTTTCAATGCATTAGAAATAAACTTAACGAATTGGAAGCATATTTACAAAATAAAAGCTATTCCGTGTTATGCTTTGCGGAACATTGGATTGTGAAAAATGAAACTGAATTTTATAATGTTAGTTGTTATACAAGAGGAAACATTTTTTGTCGTACAACCAAGAAAAAAGGGGGCGTAGTCATTTTTGTTAATAAAGGACTTGATTTTTACTAAAATTAGTGTTTCCTCATATTATATAGAGGGACATTTTGAGGTCGTAGCTATTTATATAAAGCTCCATGACGTTATTATAATTACTGTTTATCGCCCACCAAGTGGTAATATGGAAACATTTCTAGCTGCATTTGAACAACTTTTATTACATTTTTATAGTAAACATATGAAAATTTTAATTGGTGGTGACTTTAATATAAGTATGCTCACTTTTAGTTCTAAAAATACCTGTTTTAGTAATATGCTTAATACTTTTAATTGTCATTATACCCATGCTCTACTACAAGAGACAATACATATCTTAATAATGTCATTAGAAATCTTCCTAAACATTTATATGAAGTCAAAATAACTGACATTTCAATGTCTGATGATTCTCTACTAAGTTTCTCAGTCTTTGGAGATAAAATTGAAACTAATGTACCAAAAAGCTCAAGATCTAAAAGAATAACTACTCCGAATCATATGAGGCATGCTTTTATCTCACTCAAAAATATTTTACGAAGATATCTTATTCTGCCATTATATGAGTGCTGATAACATTTTTAAATTATTTTAATACTTTTTAAATGTACCTTATATGTCCTTCCTATTGATATTGTGAATTACAAGGCTAAGAAAAGTAATAACAAACGTAATACTTCGTTTACTGCTGACATGAAACAAATGAGAAACAAAGTTATAATCAGCCTTAATAATGTATAAACTATAAGATATCAATATAAATCTGCAGTAAAAGCAGTAAAACTAGGGAGCAATATGAAATATATTGAAAACGAACAAAATAAACGTAAAGCAGCCTGGAATGTTTTGACAAGAGAAGCTAATAGTTCTAAGGATATGTTTACTGTACTTATTTCATCAGATATCTTTAAAAATTATTTCTCTGAATCTGTGAAAGATACTTGTGATAAACCAAAGCAAATATCAAAGCAATTTAATGTAGCAAAAATAAGTGCAAGTATTAAAAATCCTATTGTAATGTAAGTTTTATGTGGCAAGAAGTAACTGAGGAGCTGGTTATCCAGGTCGTGAAAAAGATGAGTAACTCTTCTAGTGAGGATATATATGGAATTAGTAATAGAATAATTAAATGTGTTATGAGTACTGTATTAATTTATGTTTAAATGCTGGAGTACTTCCTGAGGAGCTGAAGACTGATAAAACAGTTCCCACCTTTAAGAAAGGTGATTTGAATAAAGCAGGAAATTATAGCCCAATAGCTATTGTTCCTATATTAGGTAAAGTTTTTGAGTCAATGTTGTGCTGCATCAATTAAGGTTATGTACCAAAGAAGATAGCATTCTCAGCCGTTCACAATTTGTCTTTTCTCCAGGTAGAAGTACACACTATGCAATACAAGATTTATTAGAGGTTGTATATAAAGCATTTGAAGATAAGGAAAATGCTCTCACTGTTTTATTTGATTTAAGTAAAGCCTTTGATTGCATTCCACATGACTTATTGCTAATGAAATTAAAACATTATGGAATTAGAAAAACTGAGTATAACTTCTTTAACTCTATTTAACAAGGCGTAGCCACACTGTTTTGTAAATGGTTTAAATAGTACAAATGACTACATTGATTTTGGAGTACTATAAGGAACTCTCTTAGGACCATTTCTATTTCTTATTAAGATAAATGACCTGCCATGTAATATACCTACTAAAACGATTCTATATGCTGAAGATTCCACTTTTATTTTTACACATAATGAATTTGCTGTTTTAAATAATATGTTATGACATAATTCAGTATGCTACTAAATGGTTCTCAAATAATGGTTTTTTAACTGTGACAAAATACAAAAAGTTATTTTTAGCCTTAGACAAAGCTCAAATGATGCTGAATACACTGGTGCAAAGCTTTTAGGAATGGTCTTAGACACAGAATTAACCTGGAATTAACATATTGAAATGGTCTGTAAAAAGTTATCTAAAGTTGTGTATTACCTAAGAACCATTTATAACAAAGTACCTTGCAGCTACTTAAAGCAAATATATCTTACTTCGTTTGAAAACATTTTTAACTATGGACTGTTAGTATATGGGAACTGTTGTAAATTAAATGAGATTCTACTTCTACAAAATAAAATCATACTTCTTGCAATGGTCCTTGTAGACCACTTTTTGAGTAAACAGAAATTTTAACGGTGTACAATTGCTATATATTACAATTATTTTTATATGTGCACAAGAAAATTTAAACATTCATTAAATACCAGAAATATTGATAAATTACATGTTCTATTCACTAGACTGAAGAAAGTTAAAGATAGTAATTTTCAACCAGTATTATATAGCCTATAATAAGCTCCCTCACCACATGAGAGATCTGAATGTTGTACAGTTTAAGGCTAGGTAAAAAAATAGTTGATGAACAATGGATTTTACAATTTGGATGCATTTTTAATACTAAAATTGTTATACGAGTCTGTCTGACTTTATATCTCACTTGTATATATTATTCTGACCATGTCTATTGTACTAATGTACCTAATGACTGAACAAATAAATAATAATAAAAATAATAAAGATTCCCAGAAAATTCAAGACATAATTATTATTTGTCAAAAAAACATCCTTAATGTACGGTATTTAATCAAAATAGAGCCGTGTTTGAGAAAATCAAAATTTTCGACAATTTTTCCATATAAGGGGTAGTTTGGGGTCGGGATATTTTCCTCAAAACATTCGTGTTGCATCTCTGGAAGATACTAAACTTAAATACCAAGTATGGTATTTTACAAACTTTTCGTTTTTGAGTTATCGTGTTCAGACACACGGACCTCTTACTAAAAATTCCTATTTTGAATATAGGGGACCATAAAACATCTATTTCCTGTGAAGTTTCGGTATCTAATTTTAGGTGGAATGCAATACCTCTCTATAGACTATGTATATGGTACTTGTAGAGAAAGTAATATAACTTAAAGAGGTTTGAAATTGCGACATTAAATTTCAAGTGTCGGCTAGTTGGGTGTTGTTTCGCAACAACCAGTATATAACTACGAGACAAATAATTCACACATTCCAATTTTGAAAGGTTTCCATCACCCAGAGAGGTACCATTTAAAAAGAAAGGAGCAAGTGCGTGTTACTAATGTAGGTACTAACAGATGGCGCCAGTTGGTGTTTTGTGTTATTTTTTACATCTCATTATGAGACAACATTAAATCGCAACACACGCCCTGCAAATTAACTAGTCGAGACCTGTTGGCAAAACAAAAGGCACAAGGCCACCTTTGTGTTCTGCTGTAGCTGATTTATTTCGGTTGATCCTCCTTTTTCTATGTACGATCCAAATGATTGTGACATTCTGACTGCTACCATTCTTTGATAGGCGGTCACTCAAGGAATCTTCCTTCCAACCAGAACTTTCGGAGAACAATTAGTTTGTGTTATACAAGCGTTACAATACTCAACGCTTCTTACAACACTCATCTGTAATTTTCTGAATTCACGTGACTATTAATGCCAAGAATATATTTTGGTTACAGCTCGGCGTGATAAGCGCTAGAACAATTAAAAATATGACGTGCTCCATGCACATGACTTTCTCTACATCTCTGCAACAAATTATTATTAAAACGCTTATGCTTCCATTTATTTCATGCTAATCGAGAAAAAAAATAGTAGAAATAGTCTTATTACTTGCTTCCTTGTAAGTAGAAGCAAAATCAGGGAGTACCATAGGTTAAAAGGATAGTCAAAAGCTGGTTGCTATGTGACTGAAGTTCCTTTGTTTGTATGGACAGGAGTTGACAAATTCCTGTATGAGAAAAGTAAAGTTTTTTTTAAAACTGAAACCAAAAAATAAGGAATATCTAAAAAGCAATCAAATCCACGAAAAAACTGTATATATAAGATAAATTTTGTGTTTTAACGTGCTCTACTTTTTTTGTGAGGTAACTTTTTCTCCATCCCTTATGGTTTAGCAGTTATGCAAAATTTCGTAAAATTCATCTAGAATAAAGTAATCTTCAGAGGATATTTCCAGGAAATTCAAGATATACATTTTATTTGTTGTGTAAATAACTTTAATATATGAAAAAAAATGGAAACTGTGTGTTATTTATGGACGCATTTTAACTACTGTGGTTCTCAGCGGCTGATTCTAAATTGGGCGTGAGAGACCGCTTTATTTAGCTCAGAGGCCTCTCTATCAGGATTGAGGTTCTTTTACGTGCCGTAAATTTACGACACGGGAAGGGAGTTAGTTGTAAACCTTTAACAATTGGACCAACGGCTTTACTTCCCTTCCGAAGGAAGCCATGCTAAGGTTTTTTACACCCGAAAAAAATCCATCGTCCTCCGCCGGGTTTGAACCCGCGACCTTGGGTATATGAAGTTAGCATGGACATCATTACACCACGGAGGGTGGCTTTAATATACGACATTTTAATCAGAATTGCTAGAGCCATTTTTGAGAATGCAAAATTTTCGAGAAACGTTCCATGTAGGGTAGTTAGCGTTGGGAGGATTTTCTTGAAAATCTTCGTGTCGTATCCTTGGTTGATATCAAACCTAAATACGAAGTTTGGTTTTTAACGGTCTTTTCGTTTTTGAGCTATGCTGCCCAGACACACACACACACATACACACACACACACACACATACAGACCGACAGACGGACATTTTTCTAAAAATGCTTCGTTTTCTTTTTTTTTTTTTTTTTTTTTTGGATTCAGGGTGTCTGCAAACATATTTCCGGTGAAATCTCGGTATCGAATTTTTGGGTGCATTACAATACCTTCTCTATACACTATGTATATAGTATGTGTAGAAAAAGTATTAGACAGGTAAATAGGCACTACAGTTTTGAAATGTGCGCCAGTAAAAGCCACTAATCAGTTATGATAAGCGTTAAGGTTGGAAAAACCGTTTGCTTATTTATTTACCACTTAAAAACCGCGCCAGGTGACGCAGGCGTTTCATCTGGCACTGACGTCCGGTTTTCCCAGGTCACGAAGCGAATGCTGATGGATTTCTCCACTCACTCCTTCATTGTATCTCCATTTAATCCACTCGGTGTCCTTCAGGGTTGCAAATGTCGGCGAGGACTGAGGTGGTGGACCCCTCTCGTGGAGGTGACTGAGCTTTGGAAATTCAGCTCTCGGCGGCAGGATAGCGTTGGAAGTCGTCTGTAGACTCAGAGGAGTGTGGTCAGATCTAAGGCGCAGGCTCCTAGCGCTCGCCGTGTCAAGATGAAGATCTGCTTGAAAACTGTTAGGGGCCACCATAGTGGCTCCCTCTCGCCGTCCGGTTCCGGCAGCCCATTGTAATTCCGCTCATCTTAACTTATACTTTTTGGGGTCTGAATACAAAAAGCCTACCACTGACTGAAGTGTGAGATAACATACCATGGAGCCCGGGACATAAAGTTCTTACGACATTGTAAGTCGCCATTGGGGTATGTCATCTCAAAATAATTTAGATCACATTGTGGTTTGCCGGGAAACATCCGAGTCAGTTGAGAAATTTAATGCCGTGCCGGCATGCTGCTATGGTAGTTCAGTGTTAGAACGACCGGCTAGTGGTTCAAATCCCGGCTAAGACTCTACCTATCCAACTTCTACATATGCTTGTATGAAAAACACAATTAAATTAACACTAATTGACTATAATAGTTGGATAAACTATGAAGCCCGGACTTAAAAGTACTTGCAACATTGTGGATTACTATTGGGATGTGCCATCTCAAAGCAGTTTGAGATTACCTTGAGGTTTACCGGGAAACATGCAAGTCAGCTGAGGAATTTAATGCCGTACCGCCATGGTAGCTCAGTGGCTACAGCGACCGGCTAGAGACCGGTAGCTTTGAGGTTCAAACCCCGGCCATGGCAGTGAAATTTTTCAGTCTGATTTTACCTATCCTAAGTAAAAAATCTGATGTGTTCAATTCACATGACTTCCTCTACAAATTATTCTATTTACATCATCTAATCGAGAAAAAAATAGCAGAAATAGCCTTATTCTTGCTTCCTTGTTAGTAGAAGCGATATAAGGGAATTCCATAGGTTAAAGTGATAGTTAAAAGGTGGTTGGTATGTGACTGAAGTTCCTTTGTTTGTATGAACAGGAGTTGAAAAATTCCTGTATGAGAAAAGTATGTTGTTCAAAGCTGAAACCAATAACAAGGAATATCTAAAAAACAATCAACTCGAGGAAAAAAAAGTATATAACATAAAGTGTGTGTTTTAACGTGCTCTACATTTCTTGTGTGGTAAGTTTTTGTCCAACTCTTACGGTTTAGCAGTTATGCAAAATTCTGTAAAACTCATCCAGAATAAAGAATTCAGAGTCTATTCCCAGAAAGTTCAAGATGTGCATTTTATTTTTCAGGTAAATATCTTTAATATACGATATTTTAATCAAAAGCGTTAGAGCTATTTTTAAGAAAATCAAAATTTTCGAAATTTTTCCTTGTAAAGGCTAGTTTGGGGTAGGGGAATTTTTTTGAAAAATCTTCGTGTCGCTTCCCTGGACGGTACCAAACTTAAATACCAAGTTTGATATTTAACGGTCTTTTCGTGTTTGAGCTATGCTGCCCACAGACACACACACACATACACACAGATACACACGGATATTTTTCTAAAAATGCTTTTTTTGGATTCAGGGTGTCTCGAAATATATATTTCCGGTGAAATCTCGGTATCGAATTTTTGGGTGCAATACACCAGCTTCTCTATACGCTATGTACATAGTATGTGTAGAGAAAGTAAACATGTAGATCTCAGTAAAATACACATTTATATCATATATAACCTTTAGTAGAGCTAGCCACTTCACATATATCCCCGTTTATTGGGTTAAATTTTAAAATACTTATTTCAAACAAAATATCTTCATCAGTTTCATTTATCTTTTGTTTTACTGTTGGCCATAGAAAGAAAACCGAATTTCAATAACAAACGCATAGTGTCAGCCTTAAATGATTTCACTTTAGCTTTAGCTTATTGTATTCCATTATTGCTCCTCTAATTAAAAGTTACTAAGTATTAAGAACATTTGTGGTAACGTTATCTCGATTAGAATAAAGTATATAGAAGAAGAATATTTTGTAATAAGAGTTTGTTTGAAGAAAAGATAGAGAAAATCATGAGATTTTTTTTTGGTAGTGTTTAACGCCCGCTTTAACTACTTATGGCACCGCTGGAACTACTTATGAAGATGGAGCATCGGTGGAATGCGATGGCGGGAGAATGTGATGGCGGGGGAAACCGGAGAACCCGGAGTAAACCAGCCCCAGTGCCGCTTTGTCCACCACAAATCTCACATGCGGTCGCTTGGGATCGAACCTGGGCCGTCTAGATGAGAGGCGAGTGGTCTAACCACTCGGCCACGGTGCGGCCAAGTCATGAAAAGAAACGATTACGAATTGTTTTCTATTTACTTCAGTTTGAAATAAACCTTTGCAGAAATAAATATGCTACACGTTTCATTATAGATACAAAGGTACAGCGATGGTAAATTGTTTAAGAGTTGGACGCAATGTGCTGTTTTAAAATGTTATGCGATCACAGAAAAACTGGATTTCAGTGAATGACCAAGGTTTAGACCAAATCGGACCATTACATAATAATGAATAGTCTGAAATAGCTGGTTCATTAAAAATATCTGATAAGTTCATAGACTTTCTCTAGGATCTATCGTTTATTAGTGGTATGCAAAGCATTCCTATGAAAGTTTATAGTTCTATATACTTCATTTTAATCGATATAAACCTTTATAGAAGTAGTTACACAATGAATTTAACTATAGATAAAAGTAAATAGGGATAGTGAAATAAATGACTGGCCTTTCCATTCAACCACGAGAACCAACTTAATTAGCCACAGAATACAAGTATTCAACAAGTCTATTAATAACGGATATCTTTGTAATAGCTTATGCCACCAAAAAAGTAATTGGAATAAATCGTGTGTGAAAAAAAGATCTACATTTTTACTTTCTCTATACGTACTATCGACATATTGTATAGAGAAGATATTGCAACCCAGCCGAAAAATTGATACCAAGATTTCACCGGAAATATATGTTTTAGGGTTCCCAGTATCAAAAAAAAAATTCACAAAAAGGTCGCGCGTTTTTGTGGGTGTGTCAGTGTGTCCGTGTGTCAGTGAACACGATAACTCCAAAACGAAAAGTCGGTAAAATACCAAACTTGGTATTTAAGTTCAGTATCTTCCAGGGATGCGACACGAAGATTTTGAGAAAAATTCCCCACCTCAAAATACCTTTTACATGGAAAAAGTTTCGAAATTTTTTACTTTCTCAAAAATGGCTCTAACGATTTTCATTAAAATATCGTATAGTAAAAATATTTCCCTGATTATTCTGGATGAATTTTTCTCGATTAGCATGAAGTAAATAGAACAATAAGCTTTTTAATAATATTTTTTCAGGGATGTAGAGAAAGTCATATGAATGGAATACATAAGATTTTTTTATTTTATGACTGGATATCTAGAACATAATATTGCATTAATATGACGTTGGTATTTGAAGTTATAGGCCCATCTAATCACACAAAAACTTAATTGTACGATCACTCGTGTTAAATAACTAAAAAAAATATCTTATGTGTTCCATTCACACGCTTTCTCTATATTCCTGCATGCAAAAAAATAAATTTTCGATAAAAGTCCTGGGTCTAAATGTGTGTGTCGGTGAATACGATAACTCAAAAACAAATAATCTTTAAATACCAACCTTGATGTATAAGTTCAGTATCTTCCAAGCGTGCGATACAAAGATTTTCAAGAAACCACCCCAAAATAAAATTTGCATTAAGTATTCGACATTTTTTGTTTTGATTTCAAAATGTTCATTTATTAAAGATATTTATATGAAAAAATAAATATCTTCAAATTTTTGGAATTAACCATTTCCTTGATAGTCCCTGTTATTGGTTTCAATTTTAAAATACTTAACTTTTTGCAAATGGGTATTTGTCAACTTCTGGCCATGCAAAAGAATCGATTTTCAATCACATAGGAAACCAGAGTTAAAAAAAAATGCACTATCGCTTTAGCCTACTGTGTACCTTTATTTGCCTTTCAGTTATAAGTAACAAAGTAATAAGATTTATCTACTGATGCTTTTCTTGATTAATGTGAAGTAGATAGAACAATAATCTGTTTAAGAATAGTTTGTTAGGACTCGTAGAGAAAGTAATGAGAATGGAACACATCAGATTTTTTGTCATATTTCACAGATGCATTACCTTAAGCATTTACACTTCAGATGTTTACAGTCATGTACAACTTGGCTTTAACTTCATTATATTAAACAGTGTTCTATTATGCTAGAGAACTCATTACCAACTTGTGTTGCAGAGCATCTCTTACTAAGAGGATCTGCTCTTTGTACCGGGCTCATTTCATTATCACGGACCCCTTGCATCCTATAACCACTAAGTACATAATCCATAATCTGTGTTTGCACCCTCCACAAACTATCCGGAAACAGTACTAAGATACTCCCTAAGTTTGGTCGTTCGCATATGTGCATCAGTAGTAAGTACAGTACACTGCAGAAAACGTGTCAATTCATTTAGTTTCTTATAGTTTTTCTTTACTTAATGTTATCAGTATTCCCTTGACACCTTGTTCTACTGCAGTACTGGATGAGGTAGGCTCTTGTTGTTTGGAATTCAAGTCCCACAAATTACATTTGCTTATGAACAGAAGTCAGTCCCAGGTGAGCGGCGAAAGGGGAAGAGTTGGAAACATTTAATCCAAGTGCTTCTAATATAGGTCTTCTCCTTTCAAGAATTAAGTGTTATATTTACCTAATCCGTCTCTATCATCATCTACATCTTACGAGGCCAACCCAAATTTTCTTCCAGTCGGTCAATAGTTAATTACTTTTTGGTGTCGTCCTCCGTCGTCTAGAGCAGTGTTTCCCAACCTTTTGAAGTTCACGGCACCCTTGGGAACAGCATTAAACACTAGGGGCACCCTTCCTTGAATTAAAAGAAAATTAAGCTTAATATGTTAATTTATTGAAATATTATATAATAATAACGTACACCTTAACATAATACAGTAAACTTTACTACAATCACTGAGTAAAAATACATCAATAAATTTTGTTCGATTAATGATTAATGTGAAACTTGTGATTGATGCTTAGAGCACAGATATGTGATGTCGGGTCTTACAGTTGACAGTGAAACACGCAAATCACCCTCAAGGTTATTCAGTGTATTTCTTGCTTTGCATTTTACTGTCACCATAGCAGAGAAGGCTTGCTCGCATAGATAGGATGTTGAAAAGGGCAAAAGTGCGTTAATTGCTTTCTTCATTAGGTTAGGGTACTCCTCTCTCCGTTGAAGCCAAAAACTAGCCACCGACGCCTCACTCTTGGTGAACTTACCTTTGAGTGTGGAATCAGCGCAAAGATCAATAAATTCATCTCGTTCGCAAGCAGTGAAATATATTTCCTCTGCACTATCTACGAAATCAAATGGGGAGACAACCCAGTCGAGATTCGTAGTGGAAATAGTTGGAAAGTACGCATCTATTGCATCTTGCAATCTTGATAAGTGATCACAAATGCGGTCTTTCAGCTTACCCAGATCTTGATCTTCTGCCACATTAAGAAGAGATGGAAAGTTCGACAAATCTCCTTTTTGAACTGCAGACTTCCAAGAACTAAGTTTTCTTTTAAAACCTTTCATTTTATTGGTTGAGGAGATTATTGTTTCATGTCGACCCTGCATCGAAACATTCAGTTCATTCAGCTTATGAAAAATATCTGCCAGATACGACAGTTCAAAACACCAAGAATCACTTAGTAAGAGCTCATGAAATATGTCTTGATTTTCATCCTTAAAAAAGGTTTTAGCTGTTCTTTAAGTTCGAGAAACCGGTTCAATACACGACCCCGCGACAACCACCTTACTTCTGTGTGAAGTAACAAAGAGGTATGAGCTGCATCCGTTGCGCGACATAACTGTTCAAAAATTCTGCACTTTAAAGGTCGAGACTTCATATAGTTCACCATTTTCACAACTTGGTTAAACACTTTAGCAAAATCTTCATTACACGCTTTCACGACTAATGCCTCTCTAAGCAGAAAACAGTGAGTTATAATAATGGATGGATTTTCATTGAGAGCTCTGGCAGTAAAACCTTTAATTTTCCCAGACATAGATGGTGCACCATCTGTACATATACCACAGCAGTCTTTCCATGAAAGATCATGGTCATTGAGATAGGAATTAATAGAAACGAAAACATCATGGCCTGTGGTTGCAGTCTCCAACGATCTACAGAACAGAAACTGTTCACTTATATCTTTTTCATCAATATATCTGATAAAACCAAGGAGTTGCGGTTTGTCAACAATATCGAGACTCTCATCTACTTGCAAAGCAAATGTTCTATAAGTTTTTATTTTCTCCGTGACTTGTTCGTTGATATTGCATGACATTTCAGATATCCTGCGGCTGATTGTGTTGTTTGACAGAGGAACTTTCGAAATTTGATTAGCTGCTCCTTCGCCAAGTATTGTTGAAACTATAACTTGATATGCAGGGTCAATGATTTCCTCTCCAAGAGTATGAGGTTTCTTTTTTTTAGCTATCAGTTCTGCTACTTTAAATGAGGCTTCAAGAGCAGTATCACCTATGGTCATTCTCTTTACCATTCGCACAGCTGTTTTCTTCTCCCCTTCTAATATATGTGAAAAATATATTACACTTTTCTGTGACACACTAGGATGCTTTGTTGTAAGATGCCGCTTCAGTTTGCTAGGTACCATGGCCTCGTTGCTAAGGGTTTCGCCACAAACTAAACACACAGGGATAGGGTTTTCCTCGTTGTTATTCCACTTAAATCCATACGCTAAGTAACTCCTGGCATGTTCTTTTCTTTCGTTTGTCTTCTTTATGTGGTGAATTCGACGGTCCGGGAGAAACTGTAAGATTTGGCTTCTTAAAGCAAGCAGTAGGAGCCGACTGTTCACTTTCACTGTCCTGACGTTTACGTTTAACAATGAACTTATATATAACTTCGTGAGGAAGCGAGTAGTCTCGGGAATGTTCGGCAGGGTATAGCTGTAATGCCATCTGTGGGATACTAGTATAACTGAATTATTGAAATGAATCGACCACTATCATCATCTGCCGTGCATGAGAGTAATTGATTTGACTTATTTTATTTCAAGACCTTACAGACTTAAGGCTTCAGTAGAAAGTATTTTTTTTTTGTTTATCTCAATATCTCGCGGCACCCCTTAATCAATCTCACGGCACTCTAGGGTGCCGGGGCACACCGGTTGGGAACCGTTGGTCTAGAGGTTACATGCTAATATTGGCATCCCAGATCGTAGGTTCAATTTTAGGTGCAAAAATTCTTAGCATGGCTTCCTTCGGAAGGGTAGTAAAGCCGTTGGTCAAATATGTTATATTTAGGGCAAGTAAAATAACCTCAAGACTGATAAAGAGGCCTAAAAGCAAAATTAAACGGTCTTTTACATCAAATTTGGAATGGAACGCTGGGAATCGCAGTAGTTAAAGAGTATCTATAAATAAAACTCAATGTAATTATTTTTGTCACTCTGTCAACATGCTCCTTCCATTTCATTCTATTTTCTTCTATATTATCATGAATTTAAAAAATTTTTAAATCTGATATTGTTTCATTCCTTATTTTTATTCATTTTATTGCATCTTCTTACGTATCTCATGAACAATGCTCCCCAAATGCGTGATTTTTCTTCTTTTTTTTTCGTTATTGGTCATGTTTTGGAACCATTTCAAGAATAGACATAGGCATAGGCTTATAGAATTTTATTTGTGTTTCCTTTCTTCCCTAAATCCTTCCAATTGTTACACAAATAACTTGAAATCTATTAGTAACGTTCTTATTAATGCCTTTTTAATATCTAAAATATCTATGGAATCCTAGAAAATTGAAGTGGGGTACGTTTTCTAAAATACACTCATTCGTTATTATTATTATTATTATTATTATTATTATTATTATTATTATTATTATTATTATTTTCGATTTGAATAGATTCTGCCCTTTAAGAGACTATATATTTGACTAATTGGTATATATAGTTAAACTGTAGAACATATTGAGTTTGGCCTTCATATATCTACTAACTTCTCTTTTTACATTTCCTTCTCTTAACTTTATAACTATTTAGTATCAGTGTATAACAGAATATTCATTATTGTGCTGTATTTCTCCTTTCCAATTCAAACACCAACCGATGAACATAGGTCGGTCGATGTAAGTCAACATTAAGTAAAATGATAGAACCAGTATGAGGAAACAGGGCGTGGTAGAGACTGGGTAGTATTTCCTTACCAACATAAATTATTGCATGATTCTAATGTACTCGACTGTACAGTAGTATCACAAAATTCATTATGTTCGAGCCGTGTTTCTAGAGTGCGGCCACTACCGAAGTTTGTTTCTCAGAGGCGACGCCAAAGTACGTTTGTTGACCTCACACCCTTATTGCTGTCTCCCTCCTTTAATTAACACAGTACAAATGATATCGGAGAAATGAGCTATCAAGATCATGGGCTACCACACATACTTTTGTGCCTAATACACATTTAGTGCTCTTATGTACGGAAAGTAAATACACATTATTAGTTATCCTAAGCTGTAAGTTTCTCTACTGGTCATAAAAAAAAATCTATTTTATATAAACACCTGCATAAACGAATTAAACTATTTTAAAAACAACACAACTACTATTTATGAACCGTGAAAAAGTGCGTGCAAATTAACAAGTCGGTATAAGACAAGCATCTCAAAATTAATAAAAAGGAAAGTGCTCCTTAATTAGTATCATATTGAAATGGAAATAACGGATAACAGACGTTATTTTCAAAGCAGAACGAACTACAAATCAGAATTATTAAATTGTCATGAATTAATAAGACTTGGTCTAGGATCAACTAAGCCATCATCCCATGATACTAAGAAATTCCAGAACTTTGCTAAGGTATTTTGGCTTTCTCTACCACGTTCATTATAAGTACATTAGTATTGTGTTGCGCTCAAAAATTCAATGCAGAGGTTTTACCGGGTACAAATATTTTGAGAACGCCTGAAATTACCAAAAAAGATCGCTTGTATGTATGTGTGGACAGCATAACTCAAAAACAAAAAGTCGAATAAATGCCGAACTTTGTATTAATTAAGTCCTCTATCTTCCACAAATACGACACTAAGATTTGCAGGAAAATTCCCCACCCTAAACTACGCTCTATATGGAATATTTTTCAAAATTTTCGATTTGCTCAAAATGGCTCTAATGAATATGATTAAAATACCGTATATTAAAGATATTTAGATTACAAATAACATTTTTAGTATTTTTTGGAAATGGTCTCTGAAGCCTTCTTCATTTGAAATGACAGCGTAAGAGAGAGAGAGAGAGAGAGAGAGAGAGACAGAGACAGAGAGAGACAGAGACAGAGAGAGATATCTTACTACACAAAATGTCTATCTGGTTAAAACAACAATTTATGCCCAATAAACATGTGTGAAGATAATCATTTCTGAATTATTTCTTGTTACTGTTAAATGTTCCAATACTTTTCTCTACTAAAATGGGAAGTTGTTATTCGGATTTATTATTTTTACTCGTGAGGATGCAAAGAGAATGGGATTTCCAGACATCACTTAGCAACCGACTTTCAAAATATTTTACTATTGCTTTATCCTATTATATCCCCTACAAGAAAATAAGAATCTTTCTGTTAATGTTTATCTTGATTAGCATGGAATAGATGGAAAAATAAGCTTTTGTAAAGATAATTTGTTGCAGAACAGATAGAGAAAGCCACGTAAAAGGAACAAATCAGTTTTTTTTTAAACAAGAGCTTACTCAGCACTGAATGATCTACATCTTGGAATCTCAATTGATCAAACGATCTATCCTAGTCACCAAAAGTCGCCCTTCGTGGTGTAACGGTTAGCATATACCCAAGATCGCGGGTACAAACCCGGCGGAGGATTATTTCGGGCGTAAAAATCCTTAACATGGCTTCCTTCGGAAGGGCAGTAAAACCGTGGGTCCCGTGTCGTATATTTACGGCACTAAAAGAACCTCAAGCCTCATGAGAAAGGGAAATTAAGCGGTCTTTCACGCCCAGTATAGAATAGGACGCTGAGAACCACAGCAGTTAAAGAGCGTCCATAAATAATACATTTATTTATTTATTTATTTTAGTCATCAAAGTCGGTCTGGGTAGCTCAGTTGCTTAGGCGCTGGCCTTCTGACCTTAACATCGCGGGTTCAAACGTGCGCAGACGATGGATTTTAAGTGTTTTTGTGCTTAAAAGGAACAGCACATGTCAGTAGATTTTCTGGTAGGTAAAACAACTCTTGCGGGAGAAAATCCGTCTCATCGACAGCGCTGATGCTGTCCTAGCAATTAACAGTGCAGTTAAAAATAATGTTAATGTTATCAGTCACCCATTATCGTTTTGAATATACACTATCGAACAAAGTTTACTGGACTCGGGCATTCTAGATAACACATTCCACTCATATGTTTTAATGGTTGCATATGCAACAAGGCTCATGTTGTCTCTCTTGATTTCTCGCCTACAGTTTGAATATTGTATGCCACTACTGTGCACTATCAATACATATTTTTGAAAGCTGCTGCTGGCTAGAAACAAATAAAATTGAAAGTGCTAAATAGCGTATAGCATTATACTAGATTATTAAAGTTATTGAAAACGCTTATCAATGACTCTTTACTGCATGTATTTCAAATGTTGCCTAAAACAACACGAATCTATTGAAACTACATGCTTTCATCCCCGTCCCAAATCTAATTTCCTCTTAACCTGCAAATTTCTAAAGCCTATTGATTCCGGGTGATAATGGAAACTAAGTCCTGTCTCCGATAATATCTGTTCATTATATATATTAGGTGAAAATCGAAAATTTCATTCATCCTAATATGTCGTGGGTCGACTAATCCGGATGGGTATTTTTCCTGGTTTCCCTCAATCACAAATTATAAATACCTGATTTTAAAGTAACACCCAATCTTCCACCTTCATTCTAAAAACAACAATAAAAATCTGATGCGTTCCATTCACATCACTTTCTCTACATTTCTGCAACAAATTATTGTTAAAAAGTCTATGCTTCTATTTACTTCATGCTAATCGAGAAAATCATAGCAGAAATAGTGGTATTACTTACTTCCTTGTAAGTAGAAGCGAAATAACTGAGTACCATATGTGAAAGTGATAGTCAAAAGCTGGTTACTAAGTGACTCAAGTTCCTTTGTTTGTATGGACAAGAGTTGACAAATTCCTGTATGAGACAAGTAAACATTTTTAAAGCTGAAACCAATAACAAGTAATATCTAACAAACTATCCACTCTATGAAACAAATGTATATAACATAAGTTGTACTTTTTAACGTTATCTACCTTTTCTTTTAAGGAAGATTTTATCTAACTCTTATGGTTTGACAGCTATGAAAATTTGCGTAAAATTCACCCAGAATAAAGTACTATTCAGAAGCTATTCCCAGAAAATTGAAGATATACGATAAATTATAAACAATATTTTAATCAAAATCGTTAGAGCTATTTTTAAAAAATCAAAATTTTTTGTATTTAACGGTATTTTCGTTTTTTGAGCTATGCTTCCCACAGACACAAACAAACACATACACACAGACACACACACACGGACATTTTTCTAAAACTGCTTTTTTTTTTTTTTTGTATTCAAGGTGTCCTAAAACATGCATTTCCGGTAAAATCTGGTGTCGAATGTTTGGGTTCATTACAATACACTATGTACATAGTGTAGGTATAGAGAAAATAAAAATATGGCGTGTTCCATTGTAATGACTTTCCCTACAAACTATCACAAAATATTATTCTTTGTCTACATCATGGTAATCGAGATAAATTAGCAGAAATGAATTGTTGAATGACTTCCTTCTAAGTAGAAGTATAATAAGGCAATACACTAGACTAAATATTTTTAAAAGCCGGTCACTATGAGAAACAATTGAAATTCATTTTGCAAGGCCAGGAGTAAACACCAAAATAGAGATGAAACAAAAGTTGACTTCTGGTTTGAGAAAAGTTCAAGTAGTTTAAAACCGACATTAATATCTTGGAAATGGTTAGATCTACAAAAAAATGTATATTAGTATGATGATGTGTTTAAATGAGATACAGTTTTATATAGTACGCTTTTCAATCTATTACTGTTAGCAGCTATATATAAGTCATTCTGAGTAAGAGGATTTCAAAGGTCATTTCCAGAAAATTTAAGATATTCATTTTATTAAATAAGTATCCTTAATATACAGTATTTTAATCAAAATCGTTAAGAGTCATTTTTGAGAAAAACAAAAAGTTTTAACACGTAAAGAATTTGGGTTAGGGAAATTTTCTTGAAAAAATTTCATGTCGTATTCTTAGAAGAATCTGATCTTAAATATCAAATTTGGTGTTTAACCACGAACTTAAATTATCGTGTTCACAAAGACACAACCTGTTTTTATTTTTTTATTCAGTCAGGGGACCTCAAAATGCACCGGTGAAATCTCGACATTATATTTTTGGTTTGGAATGAAATACCTCTTCTATACTCTATCCACATATTACATGTAGTAGAGAAAGTAACAGTGGTTGCGCTGTCATCTATTTAAACATAGTGAAAGCAACTATACTGGGCATGGTGTAAAGGGATGACACCCTTAAGAAGGCTGCACTCCACCATCCGATTTTGGATTTTAAGCAGCTAACTGAACTGCGTATAACACTAGCAGCTAGGCGCAAAGGCAAAATAGTACGGAACGAGGCTGAGACCTAAAAGGCTACTTATTGTCCACCACATACCGATCAATAAGTATATCATATAATAGATCCTTCACGATAAGTCCAAGTTGTTAAAGTGTCTTGATATATGCGTATATATAGCCGATATACAGGCCGTTTCAAAACGACACCAAACGAAGATAGCAGTCGATTAGCTTACACTATGACTTGTACGAAACTTGATGTAGCAACTTTCAAACTCTTCTGTTTAAAGTTTTATGTGCGTTTAAAAATAGCACACATTTGGGATTAGGCAGCAAAGGTTGTCATACGCCACACCCACACGCTGTCCCGCGCCGGCGTGTCTATCTAACCACGCCTAAATCACGCGACTGGGACCTTCGCTACCAACCGGCATCGCTCTTTGAGTGGACCAGACACGTGCCATCTGGTTATGTACAGCTGCCTAATCCATGGTGTTTTTATGGTAGTTTTTGTATGTGCCGAATTTAGAGCTGAAAAGTATATTCACTTATCCCGTACGGTATGATCAACAAGGTCCACCATGGTCCAATGACAGTTTTAGGTGCGAGATTTTCTTGAAATTCTTAATGACTTCTCCTTGGAAGATGCTGAACTTAAATATCAAGTTTGGTATCTAAGCGATTTTTCGTTGAGGTTTGCTATTCACACACACATACACACCGAACACACACATGGACATTTGGCTAAAAATTTGATGTGTTCCATTCACATTATTTTCTCTGCTATTCTGCAAACAAACTATTCCTACAAAATATTATTTTATCTACAACATGCTAATAGCAATAATCATTAGCAGAATGATTGCTTCCTAATAAAATAGCTGGTCACTATGTAACACAGTTCTACTTGCATTGTCAGGAGTAACGTAAAGAGATACGAAAGAAATGACCTTCCGTTTGAAAAAGATTTTAAATATTTTAAAACTAAAACTAATAACAAGAAACTTGTTAATTGTACAAAAATCATATATGACATACAATGTGTGTTCTAATGATATGTATATTACTTTCTCTAGCCCAATATGTACAATGTACATAGGGATATAGAAAGTATTGTAATGCACCCAAAAATTTGATAGCGAGATTTCATTGGAAATATATGTTTTGGGATCCCCTGAGTCCGATAAATGAATTTTTAAAAAAATGTCCGTGTGTGTGTCTGTGGAAAGCATACCCCAAAACGAAAACACCGTTAAATACCAAACTTGGTATTTAGGTTTAGTATCTTCCAAGGATGCGACACGAAGATTTAAAAAAAAAATCCCCCACCTCAAACTATCCTTTACATGGGAAATTTTGAAAAGTTTGATTTTCTTAAAAATGGCTCTAACGATTTTGATTAAAATCCCGCATATTAAGGCTATTTATATCCGAAATAAAATGTATATCTTGAATTTTCTGGGAATTTTCTAAAGACCTGTTTATTCTGGATGAACTTTGCTTAATTTGGCCTAACTAGTATACCATAAGAGATAGACAGAAACTTGCTATATAAAAATGTAGATATTGTTAAAATACATAAGTTAAGTCATGTGCAATTTTGTCATGGAGCTTACCGTTTTCAAGGTATTCCTTGTTATTAGTTTCAATTTTGAAGTACTTATACTTTTCTCAGACGGTTCTCAGACGGAAGTGTCCGTTTTTCCTTTGTTCTACAACTGGCACAATGACAATCGCATAACGGCAGCTTTTAAAACATTTGACTATCACTTTATCCTAAGGCATTCCCTTAGTTCCAGTCTACTTATAAGGAACTAAGTAATAAACTTCTGCTAATGTTTATCTCGATTAACATGGTGTTGGAAGAAGAATGATGTTTTGTAAGAAGTGTGTTTGTGGAGTAGCTAGAGAAAGTTATGTGAGTGTAACACATCAGATTTTTAATGTGTACTGCGTTTTTGCGTATCTATTGTGGCTTACTGGGTATGCAAAAGCCATTTAGAATGAAGACAACTTCAGAGGTTATTCCCAACATATTCAAAATATGCATTTTATTTGTCATGTATATATTGTTAATATGCGGTATTTTAATCAATATCATTAGATCCATTTTTGATTAAATGGAAAATTACAAACATTTGGCTTGGACTTTTCCAGAAAACCTTCCTGTCGCATCCTTGTAAGATACTACGTTTAAATACCAAGTTTAGTATTGGAGTTGTACTTCACGCACACACACACACACACACACACACACACACACACATACAGATGTTTTTTGGGGGGGGCCTAGGGGCCTAGACGCGTGTTTGTTTTGAAATATCGGTATTGAATTTTATGCATCACAATACCTACTCTACTGCTATGTATACATAGTAGATATCGAGAAAGTAATATGCTGTTTTACTTTCTCTATCCCGTATATACAGTATACATAGTGGATAGAGAGGGTATGGGGCCGCGCCGTGGCCGAGTGGTTAGACCACTTGCCTCTCACCTAGACGGCCGGGGTACGATCCCAAGTGACCACATGTGAGATTTGTGGTGGACAAAGCGGAGCTGGGGGGGTTTTCTACGGGTACTCCGGTTTCCCACGCCATCGCATTCCTCCGATGCTCCATCATCATTCATGTATCATTAAAGTCATCGCATGCGGTGCCATAAGTAGTTAAAGCGGGCGTTAAACACTACCAAAAAAAAAAAAAGACAGGGTATTTTATTCCAGCAAAAAAACTCGACGAGATTGCGCCGGAAATATGTTTTGAGTCCCCTGATTCCGAAAAAAAACATTTTTTAGAAAAAGGTCCCTGTGTGTCTGTATGTAGCATAGCTCAAAAACGAAAAATCCGTTAAACACCAAACTAGGATTTTAAGTTTAGTATCTCCCAAGGATGCGACACGAAGATTTTTATGAAAATCACTCCACCCTAACTACCCTTTACATGAAAAATATTTCGAAGATTTTAGTTTTTTCAAAAAATGCCTCTATCATGATTGAAACATCGTATACCTTATAAAGATACTCGTATTTACATAAAAATAACATATGTCTTGAATTCTATGGGCGTAGCCTGTGAAGACTTCCTTATTCTGGATAAATTTTGCTAAATTTTGCATGGCTGGTAAACCGTAATAGATAAACAAAAACTTACCACGCAAAAAGTAGATCTTGTTAAAACAAAAAAGTTACATCATAGTGTTTCTGAGATATTACACGTTATGGTGTCAGCTTTAAAATACACCTTTCTCAAACGAGAATTTGTCAACTCCTGGCCATACAAACAAAGGCAGTTCAATCGCATGGCAACCAGCTTTTAAAAGATTTGATTATCACTTTAGCCTTATTTCCCTTCTAATTATAAGGAAACAAGAAAAAGACAACTTCTGCTAATTTTTTATCGATTAGCATGAAAGAAATGGAAGAATAAGTTTTTTAACAACAGTTTGTTGCAGAGCTGTAGAGAAAATCATGTGAATGGAACACATAAGATTTTTTTTCTCTGCCCATATGAAGTAGAAGGTAAAAATATAAATAGAAAGTTTGATGTGTTTAGGGCGGATTAAAAGAGGTCCTCATGTTTGTAAGTTGTGGATGGGTGTTGTATTTGTTTTTAAACCTTTTTATGGGTTTGAATTTACCGCTGTATATGAAGTTGGCAATTCTTGCTGTTGGCGAAACTGGAATTAGCTATTTGCACCAGACTTAATTGTTGTAGCAGTTGCAAATTATTATCGGTAGCGAATTAACTTATTGTGCACAGCACTTAATCTCCATGCTTGGTTGATAATATAAAATACTATATAAATTAATTTAAAAGATTTACTGTTATATATGAACTTTTATTCCTTAACTGGTCGAAACAATGTTTTGAATTAAGGCATGCTGTTTGAACAAATTCCTTTTTTTAGAAAACTGTGCCGAATATATACATTATTATGTGTACTTACAATCAATCACTTGTTAATAGTAGTACAATACTATATTTCACTCTGAATAGCCGTATAAGAGGTCTCAATTTGCGAGATTATCTCATATCGTCCGTATCCCTGGCGTTTATCTCATTGAGTGCGTCCCGGAAGCTTCTTACAATTTTCACATATATACAATAGTTGAAGATCAGCGTTTTATGGCATCCGTCGTCCTGAGAACGACAGATTTTCTTTTTCCACAGTTCGTGAAATACAAATTTATTATACATTTTTATACATTCATAATAATTAAAATTAATGCATCTGTATAATTTAAATACAATTTTCTTTTAAATAGCTAACATTTCTTAAATACATATTTGCTTTGTAACCGGTATAAGCAATTTATAGCATCCGGTATCTCGTTCACTTTTATTATTCTTCGTCTTCTCTCATATTACTACTTTTATTTATGTTTATTATAAATATGTTTTTCTAAACATAATTTCTTAGCTATACATTATGCATTATAACGAGGCCACGCCGTGGCCGAGTGGTTAGACCACTCGCCTCTCACCGGGGTCGGGGTTCGATCCCAAGCGACCGCATAGGAGATTTGTGGTGTACAAAGCGGCGCTGGGGCGGATTTTCTCCGGGTACTCCGGTTTCCCCCGCCATCACATTCCACCGGTGCTACATCAACACTCATGTATCATCAGTGTCACCGCCTGCGGTACCATAAGCAGTTAAAGCGGGCGTTAAACACTACCAAAAAATGCATTATAATGTGTTGTATTCATTACTTGGCTAAGTTATTTTCCTAAAAGCACGACATTTCAGGCTAAATTCGTGCTTATCGTGAGGCGATGACGTCACGCTACCATTTTTACTTTCTTTTTACGCACTATGTACATAGTGTATAGAGAAGGTATTGCATTCCATCCAAAAATTCGATACCGAGATTTCACCGGAAATATATGTTTTAGGGTCCCCAATATCCAAATAAATCAGACAGATTTCCTGATATCTGGCCCTCTTATATACCCTGTGAATAGCGAACGCCTCATGTTCACATAAACAGGCTCTCCCGAAACAAATTAAGGTGTTTAAAGGCGTTCAGTGCTGTTTACAGTCCTCACTGTGGGCAGCACAGTTGCACACTCCAGTATTATCAGTTGTGGTGGAATGCAACATATTCCTTCGTAGTTGTGTTGGCTGTAGTATATTCGGTATTCAACGAACTACGGTTGCAAATAATTGTTTTACAAAACCTGCACATTCCAAAGTTAAAAGTAGAATTATAAAAATTATATACAATACATATATTACCATTGTAATAAACAAATGAATTCAAATAACCAGCATAAAAAGGAATAATTCTTATAGGAGGTCATAAAGATCCAATATCAATAACAGGAGCAAGACTTCTGTGATAAAATGTTCAGAAAAATTATCCCCCCCCCAAAAAACTTCTGAAACAATAAAGAGTATTATTTCTCGTCGTAATCCTGTTATTACTTCTGTAGTATGTCATCCTTGATATGTTCTTTCTGGAACTATATTGAGTTAAAGAACAAGTGTCAAAACCAAAAAATGTATAAACCATTTCTACACTTTCTTTCGACAACAAGAGTTTCCTAAACTCCATAATCTCGCTTCAAGAATTTTGTTCATGTTTGGGACAATCTTAAATATCCCTTAAAAACTCATGTAATAGTAGGAAATTAAATAATAATCAATACTTGAAAGAAAGTTTACAATTAGGTATTCTACAGACGACAGTCCTAACATGCTAACTAAATGTCATGTTATAAATCCGTATAATGATGTAAAACATTGCTCTCGTTATTATTCAAATAACAATGAATATATAAATCAATAACAAATTTCAGTTCAATTGTATCCATATCGAAAATATCAGTTTACATATAGATCCCTTGTTCCGCCATTGTAGCATAGAAATGCTAATTTTAATTAATTTGGTTTATTACAATGTTATATGAATTGTATATTGTATATATTTTTAATAATCCCTTTTTGTTTTATAACTAAAGGTTGATATATAATTCAGAACTTGCCCTTCCTTTGCCCGCAGCCGAACGTCAGGGTTTCAGGGCATTTACTCACGCACGAGAGGGCAGTCAGTTGAAGGCGAAATATGCTGTGAGACTTCAAAGTCCAACCTGCTTATGCTGATAGCGGGTCCAATAAGCCCCATAATACATAAGTATCTTCTCAGAGTGGTGTGTCCAGTAAGATAGCCAAAGACCACTCTGAACGTGGTTCAGTTAAATCCAAAAGAACCTTACTTAGTCCCCAGTCCTAATGCTTATGTTAACGTCAAGAACATGAATGTCTGCACAAGATGACTGAATAAGCTTCTACACTTACGTTATGCTTATGCCTAGGGCTTTCTTTGCGAATTATCCATTTAGGCTTTTGCAGGAGGAGTTTAAGATTCAATATTCTAGCAGTATAATATATATTGCAATGAAGTACTTACTTGTAATTGGCAAGTTCTTTGTACAGATCCGACGTCCAATTGACATTTAAATTTTTACTTTCTCTAGTGAGTATTACACTCCACGCAAAAAAATTGGTATCGAGATTTCACAGAAATACATCATATTTTAAGACCTCCTGGAACAAAAATAAAAGCTTTCTTTTAGAAAAACCTCATGTTTCAAATCTTTTAAAAACTAATTGCTATGTTATTGAAATTCAGTTCTCTTTGCATGGACAACAACAAAAAAAAAAAAAAAAAAAAGAAAAGAATAAGAAATGGCAAATCCCCTTTGATAAAGATTTAAGTATTTTAAAATTGATGCCAATCACAAGGAATATTTCGGAAATTTTAACTCAACAAAGTAACTCTTTGTCATTAACTGTGTGTTTTAACGAGATCTGCATTTTTATGTAGTATGTTTGTGTGTCTCTCACGGTTTATCAGTTACACAAATGTCATCTAGAATGGAGGAGTTTTCAAAAGCTATTCACAAGCAATTCAAGATACAGATTTTGTTTGTCATGTAAATACCTTTAATATGCGGTATTTTAATCAAAATAACCCTGCCAGTGGTATCTCAGTGGTAGCGCAACCGGCTAGAGACCGGGAGATCTATGGTTCAAATCCCGGCTATGGGTTGAATTTTTCAGTCTGACTCTTACCTGTCCTACACACGGTTTCTGTGAGAAAACAATTAAAATTATCACAATTGTCCATAATAGTTGGCTATATTATGAATCCTGGGACTTGCAACATTGTAAGTCACCATTGGGGTTGTCATGTCAACATAATTTGACTTCACCTTGTGTGGTTTACCGGGAAGCATGCGAGTCAGTTGAGAAATTCAATACTATGCCGGCATGTTGCCATGGTAGCTCAGTGGTAGAGAACCGGCTAGAGACCGGGACATCCCTGGTTCAATCCCGACTATGGCACTGCATTTTTCCGTCTGACTCAACCTATCACACTCCTGCCCTACACACTGTTTCTGTGAGAAAACAATTATAATTAAAATAAGAATTGTTGAACATTTTTCCATTTAAAGGGTAGTTTGTAATGGGAAATTTTCTTTAAAATCTTCGTGTCTCATCATTAGAAGATACTGAACTCAGATTTTTCGTTTTTTGAGTAATCGTGTTCACGGACATACAAGGAACTTTTTCTAAAACTTTTTTTTTTAGACGTGATACCCTAAAATATGTATTTAAAGGAAAACTCGGTATCTAATTTTGGGTGGAATGCAACACCTTCTCTATCTATGCACTACATATGAAGTAAACAAATTAAAAAGAGAACGAACTTGGAGAGAACGATATAATTAATTATAAAATGTTTTGCTTGGAATACAGTCTGGATGTTACATTACAGATAAATAGAGAAGTTGAGGTAAATTTACAGAGGATATATTCTTACTCCGTAAAGAAAGATGGGATCATTTTGAATGTTTGATCTGTGAGGCAGAACGCTAGACACTACATTCCGCCCAGTTATGTGGGTGTAATAACATCATTTGGCGCCTATGCGGTATTTTTCGATGTCTCGATGCTTCTCAAAGGATAACAAACTGAAAATAAAGATTATTTTCCTTGCAGATAACACCTGTGCGTTGGAGATCACAAAGAAAACACTGGGAAAGGATTAAGCAACTGTTTGTAGGTTATAGTGGCGCCGCTGTCGTCAAAATGGGGAAGATCAACCCTTTCGCTTCCACCTACTCACCTGCTTCCCCGCCCCTTCTCATCCAGTGTTACCAAATTAGCGGGTTTGTTACACGCGCCAGAATCCTAGTTAGCTAACTCAGAATCCGGAGAAACCGTGCTTTTAGAAAGTTGGTATACCGTACTTCTAAACCATCAGCATTGTTACGATGGAGGTGTGATGTTCTAAATTACCAAATGTAGGCATATTATAAAGCTTACTTGATGTCAAATATTTGATATAATTCGAGAAACATGTTAAAAGGAAATTGCATATAATACCTATACACACACGACTTTCTCTACAAGCATTTTACCTACATTAATTGACACCATATTTCATATTGAGTTCAAATTTGTAGAAAATTAAGGGCTGTTAAGATTCCAAACTGGGGCAAAATATTTTTAAATAGTCTTATTAGCTTTGACACCTATCTAACCATAATGCTGTAATTAATTTTGAATCTAATTGTCTGCACAACAACCTAACACATAAACGGTTTATCCATTTCATTTTCACTTTCTCTACTTCGTATCTAGATAGTAGAGAATTTATTACAAGCACCCAAAAATTCAATACCAAGATTTCACTGGAAGTATACGTTTTAGGGTTCCCTGAACACAAAAAAAAACAAAAAAAACAAAAAAACCGTTTTAGGAGAGGGTCCCGCGTCCGTGAACTCGATTACACAAAAGCGAAAAGTCGGTTAAATACCAAACTTGGAATTTAAGTTCAGCATTTTCCCAGGATGCAAATTTAAGGTTTTTAAGAAAATTTCCCCACCCCAAACTATTTTTTACATGGAAAAAATTGCTATTTTCTCAAAAATGAAGCTAACGATTCAGTTTAAAATGCCATATATTAAAGACATGTACATCACAAATATCTTTAATTTTCTGAGAACAGCCTCTGTAATCATCTTCATTCTCAATGACTTTTATATAACTGGTAAACCATAAGGGATAAAAAAATCTGATGTGTTCCATTCACATGACTTTCTCTATATTCACTGCAACAAATTATTCTACTTACTTCATCTAATCGACAAAAAAGTAGCAGAAATGGTCTTATAACTTGCTTCCTTGTCAGTAGAAGAGAAATAAGGGAGTACCATAGGTTAACGTGATAGTAAACAGCTGGTTGCTAAATGACTGAAGTTCCTTTGTTTGTATGGACACGAGTTCACAGATTCCTGTATGGGAAAAGTATGTTTTTATAGCTGAAACCAAAAACAAGGAATATCTCAAAAACAATAAACTCCACGAAAAAATGTATATAACATAAATTATGTGTTTTAAAGTGCTCTACATTTGTTGTGTGGTAATTTTTTGTCCATCTCTTATAGTTTAGCAGTTATGCAAGATTCCGTAAAAATTCACCCAGAATAAAGTAGTCTTCAGAGGCTATTCTCAGAAAATTCAAAATACACATTTTATTTCTGAGGTAAATATCTTTAATATAGGATATTTCAATCAAAATCTTTAGAGACATTTTTTAGAAAATCAAAATGCTCGAAAAAAGTTCCATGTAAAGGGTAGTTTGGGGTGGGGGATTTTTCTCAAAATTTTCGTAAACTTAAATACCAATTTTGGTATTTTAACGACTTTTCGTTTTTGAGTTATCGTATTCACAGACACACGGATATACGGACACACTGACACACGGACACACACGGACCTTTTTCTGAAAATACTTTTTTTGGATACAGGGGACCGTAAAACATATATTTCCGGTGAACTCGGTATAGACTTTTTGGTGGAGTGCAATACCTTCTCTATACACATTGTACATAGTATGTATAGAGAAAGTAAAAAACGTACCCAACAAAAGAGCAGATCTCTTTAAAGCATACAATTTATTAATTTACATTTTGTTTTTAGAGCTAGCCATTTCAGAAATATTCCCTGTTACTGGTTTCAGTTTTAAAATACTTAAACATTTCTCAAACGGGAAGTCCTCATCCATTGAATACCTATTTTGTTTTACTCCTGGCCTTGGAAAGGGAACTGAATTTCAATTCCAATCACATAGCAACACCTTTTAAAATATTTGATTATCGCTTTAGCCTGATCTAAAAATTAAATAAGAGATCCTAGACAGTTGCATCCTCCCAGCATTGATATTTGGAGTACAAACAAGGACAGCAGCCCAGCAACAAACGACATCCCTACTGGTCATTCAGAGAAAGATGGAAAGGAAGATATTACAGATACCAATACGAAACCGAAGTTAGGAGGACTTAAGTGAAGGTCGCAGCAACCACAGTGGAAGTAATGAAATGGAGATTGGTAGGCCAAACAAGAACCGTTGGACGAACATAGTAACGGTATAAGATCCAGAGGAAGAGACAGAGGACGTGGTATGAGGAGGAGGGATGAAATGAAGAGGAACGCTGGTAACATCTGGATCAGGATTGCGAGGAACCCCGACGCTTGGAAGGCTCACTAACAAGTGTACAAGAACTGAGACAGTGCGACCGTGGACCAAGGAAGAACGGACTTGCTGGATAGGACAGTGAGAGTGTTTAAGTGTATGGATTGTCTGGCGAAAGAATGCAGCTGTTTGGGGAGGTCGCTGGTGAGTGCAGTACAGCCTGACCATCAAAACATCATGCACAGCGCACGTAAGTAGGAATCAATTAAACGATCCACAACAGGTTAAACTTTCTGTTTTCTTTATCACTAATGAATATTAATTTTCTACTTTGTGAGGGTATGATTACGTGCGGCGGTGTTTACGTTTTGACTTGATTCGAATCCATTTACTGTAAGAGACTCAACAGCTGCATTCTAGTACTGCCGAACTGTACAGGACATGCACAGGGAGTGATGACGTAATACCGCTTATCTGTTTCTGTTTACGCAAGCTTCCACTTGTGGCCGTTTGCATTCTTCAGATAGATAATATGAAAAGTGTTTAAGTGTAAATAACTAGGTCAAGACAAATGAGCTAAGACAAAAAGTCAGGTAAATTCCACATTCATAGCTCAAATGTGGGAGGAGCATTCGAGCCACCCTCCTCTTGGAGAGCCCGTTGCCCTATTAGGATTAAATGTTGTTATTATTATTATTATTATTATTAGCCTAGTGTATTCATTCATTTCCTTTCTAATTGTAAGGAAGAAAGTAATCGGATAATTTCTGCTAATGTTTATCTTGATTAGCGTGATGTATAGAAGAATTATCTTTTGTAAGTATAGCTTTTTGCAGAACAGATAGAGAAAATCATGTGAATGGAATACATCAGAGTTTTATTACCATTAAAAAGATATTGCAACCATAATGGAATTCAGGTCATTGTTTGAAGCGGTTTAACCTATTTATAGATTCCTATTTCAAACATTTGCTCGGTTGAGTAGTGTCATCATCTCCTGCCTATTCAGGAAGCAGAGCATTAATATAATTTACATTTACTAATTAAACCTTAAACGGATTAAACATGTTTTATATTATAATTACCTAAAACTTAATAAAATGCATAAATTCGTCTTATTATCTACTGCGTAAAGTAAGTAGGAGTTCTGTATAGCACACAAAAATTGTATAACAAGATTTCACCGGAAATGCACGTTTTGAAACACCCTGAATCAAAAGAGTATGTATGTATATTATTTTAAATAGTACATTGTGAATGCGTGTTTTTTTTAATAGTGTTTAACGCCCGCTTTTACTACTTGTGGCACTGCAGGCGCGAACATATGACATGCAATTTTAATTTGGCATCTTTCAAGGTTGCAACACGAAGATTTTCAAGAATTCCCCGCCCCCAAACTACCCTTTACATGGAAACGTGTATTATTTTATATTGCCGGTTCCCATGACCGCGCTCGCTAAAGAGTACTTGCTTTGGTGTTTCGTGGCGCAGGGGATCGTGGGCATGGGTGTGTGCGTATTTGTAAATGTGTATATGTGTGTGTGTGTTTGTATTAGAAGCAAAACGAAAACGGTAATCAAATAGAGAAAAGGAAGTGTGGGAAAACTGGAAGGGGGGGAAGAAAAACGAATACCTACAACGAAAAAAAAAAAAAAATAAATAAATAAATAAATAAAAAAAAGTATTGTTCTTTTTTTGTGTGTGTGTGTGTACCTTGACGTTCTGTAACCTAGTTGGTCTTATTGGACGATGATTGAAATTGGTGAACTTATGCTCAAATAATCTCGGAGTCCATCGAACTTAAAGAGCTTAAAGTTACTCGAGATTCGTCTTCTCAGGATAAGGAAAAATCTCGGGGAAAAAAAAAAAAAAAAAAAACTTATCCTGGTGTCACTCTAAGCGAGATTTCGAACTCACCAACTTTTGAATGTGAGGCTGGCCCCACACTACCCAGGTGCTCTATAAAGTTTCGTGGACATAGTTTGTTGAATGAGTAAAACCACGTGAACGTAATGTATAAGACATCTTTTTAATTTATTGCAATAATTTAGACAGCTTTTACTATACCAGGCCAATCGACCTTCTCCCAACAAACCTGGTTACTCTTTAAAAATGTTCATAAATCTAAAGACTACAACAGCACAGAATAAAAGTAAACAAAACCTTGGGAAATCCTGAGATTTACAAAACATCCCACCACATAACCAAACGGTATTGCAGTGCTCATATAGATAGCTTGCAAAAAGGTGAACTGTACATTGATATGTAGTATGAGTATATATGAAACGATGCACTACTTAGATATGTTGGTTATATTTAAATGTTGAAAGAACAAGCGAAGGTTGATTAAATAATCTTAATAAATGTTAACTAAACATTCATTGATACAATATGCTTGGCATTTAAGAATAGTTTAAATGGGGAAATCGGCTAAAAATGTACGAGCTTTGAGACCATTTTATAAAATAATTGAATAGAATGCAAGTAAAAATGCTGCTAACCCACCTACAGTGTAATGACATTGGAACGTCATATATTGGTAAGTTTAAAACACACAATTTACGTCAGATGCCTTTTATGGAGATATTCGAGATATACCTAGTTAATGTGTAAATTGTCCAATAACTATTCTCACATGGAAGTCGTCTTTCGTTTTTCTTTTGTTTCACTCCTGGCTATTCAAAGAAGGAATTTTAATTTTATCACATGTGGATATGTCTTTAAAAATGTTGACTATCGATTTAGCCTAGTGTACTCCGTTGTTTCCCTTTTGCTTAAAAGAAACCAAATAAAATCATTTATGCTATTGTTTATCTTGATTATTATGAAGTAAATAAAAGAATAAGCTTTTATAAAAATAGTTTGTAGCAGAGAAGGTAGAGAATGGAACACATCGGATTTTTAAATAACTGACTGTTATAAATTTAAAGTAATATTACAACAGAGTCTGAAATTGCTTGTAAATTTATGAATGTAGTGCATTTATTAGGACTATTTCCTGAATGAAGTAAGAATTTGAATGAAAGACTCTAAAAACTGCGAAATGTGACGTAAGTATGTCCCAGTGTATCTCTAGGAAGGCGACCGAGAGACTGAACAATTGAAGAGATAAGTAGACGAGGTAGCGCACTCACCCAGCGCAAACACCAGAAACACTACCGAGAGATAATCAAATTCTTATGAAGATTTTCCCCCTTACATTTCAGAAAGTATTAAGGCTAACGTGTTCTCGAATGAAGTAAGATAATGAGTTTTTGAAATGATACAAAGCGCTGCTCTACGAGTAAGGTTGTGAGAACCGTTGTGACGCATAATCAATACTGCTTCTACGAGTGTTTAGAGAAGTCTTATGTTTGACGCCGCGGTAATGAAGCGGAATGAAGAAGGTGCTTTACGCGTGATTCATTGAACTAAACCACAGTGACATGACAGTGATCTGAGCAGTCACATCTGTGTCGAGGGGATTTAAGCGCCAAAATGGAGGAAATGCTTATAAAATTGTTGGTTGGAATGGAAAAGTTGGAGCTAGAAATGATATCTTGAATGGAGAAAACGGAAAGTGGGAAGGATGTAAACTCATGTTGAAGAAAAAGACGGAAGTGAAATCTGGAATGATGGATATGGGAAATGAAAAGAAGAGTAAAGGAAGAGATGAAGCAAGAAGTGAAAAAATTGAAACCTGAACCTTGAATGATGACATCGCTAAGGAGTTAAAAGAAATCAAATCTGACTTGGAAGAAAGAATAATGTTCTGGAACAGCGTTTAAATCAGCAAGGCCAGCTCCTCGAACAACAGACGAGGGAATTTAAAATGATTCAGTCATCTTGAGGCTGCAGTAGAAGAATATCGATTATTATCAGTAATGACAACAGAGAAAAGAAAAATACCCGTGATTTAACACTCGTAATTGCAAGCACCACGTTATTCATTTGTTACTACGTATAAAAGAAACACATTTACATGAATTGAAATCGAATTGGTTTTGTTCACGGTTGTCGTACTACGGGTTCGTGATTCGATTCCCGGCTCTGGGTTGGCGATTTTTAAGTCGGCCCTATCTAAGCTCTACGTCTAATTCTCTATCTCCAACTCATTTGAAATATGCCCAAGGTCCAACGTGGTTTGGAGTATAGGTGCTGTAGGTCCTCTCATTTCACGGCCATCCTCATCTAATCCCTACATCGGAAGTCTTAGAAATGGACCAGTTATCGTCAGAAGGAATAAAGTTACCCCGAAAGTACGAGATTAAATGAAGAGTGTTTGAAACAAAAACAACACAAAACAAAAAAAAAAAAAAAAAAAAAAAAAAAAAAACATTTTTCTAATCGAGCGGCATAAGTCAGGCGGTAACGTCTGTGGTCTGCATTCGGAGGTCCCCGGTTCAAATCCCGTGCACCGACCTAGCCGGCTGAGATTTCTCGAGGTATCCCTCAGTCGCCAAGGTAATTACCGGATTGGATATTAAATGCGAGTACCCAACAGTTAAACTGAAAAATAGATGGTGATATTGTGATTACGCTGCCATTTATCCAGAGAAGGCTACCGCCCACCATACGATCAAACAAATATCACAAATAGAAGCGTTGCTATATGACCAAGTAGACACAGCGATGTTAAACTATAATTAAAAATCTGATGTATTCCATTCGCATAACTTTCTCCACATCTCTGCAACAAATTATTGTTAAAAAACTTACTCTTCTAGTAACTTAATGCTAATCGAAAAAAAAATGCAGAAATATCTTATTACTTGCTTCTTAGTAAGTAGAAGCAAAATAAGGGAGTACCATAGGTTAAAGTGATAGTCAAAAGCTGGTTGCTGACTGAAGTTCCTTTGTTTGTATGGACAGGAGTTGACAAAGTTCTGTGTGAGAAAAGTATAATTTTTTAAAGCTGAAACCAAAAGAAAGGAATATCTCAAAAACGATCTGCTCCATGAAAAGAATGCATTTAACATAAATTGTGTGTTTTAAAGTGCTCTACATTTTTTGCGTGGTAAGTTTTTTCCAATCTCTTACGGTCTAGTAGTTATTTAAAATTCGTAAAATTCGTCCAGAATAAAGTAGTCTTAATAGGCTATTTCCAGAAAATTCAAGATAGACATATTATTTTTCAGGTAAGCATGTTTAATATACGATATTTTAATCAAAATGGTTAGTCACTTTTAAGAAAATCAAAATTTTCGAAAAATTTTCCATGTAACGGCTAGTTTGGGGTGGGGAGATTTTTCTCAAAATCTTCGTGTCGCATCCCTGGAAGATGCTTAATTTAAATACCAAGTTTGGTACTTTACCGACTATTTGTTTTTAAGTTATCGTGTTCACAGACTCACGGACACACGAACACACATACACATACACACACGGACCTTTTTCAGAAAATGCTTTATTTGGATACAGGGGACACTAAAACATATATTTCTGGTGAAATCTCGATATCGAATTTTTGGGTGGAGTGCAAAACCTTCTCTATACACTATGTACATAGTACGTTTAAAAAGTCTGATGTGTACCATTCACATGACTTTCTCTATATCCCTGCAACAAATTATTCTTAAAAAGCTCATACTTCATGCTAATCAGTAAAACATTAGGAGAAATAGCCATATTACTTGCATCCTTGTAAGTAGAGGTGAAATAAGGGAGTACCATAGGTTAAAGTGATAAACAAAAGCTGTTTGCTATGTCACTGAAGTTCCTTTGTTTGTATGGACCGCAGTTGACAAATTCCTGTATGAGAAATGTATAAGTTTTTCATAGCAGAAACCAAAAATAAGGAACGTCACAAAAACGATGAACACCATGAAAAAATTTATATAACATAAATTGTGTGTTTTATCGTGCTCTACATTTTTTGTGTAGTAAGTTTTTGTCCATCTCTTACGGTTTAGCAGTTATTCAAAATTTAGTAAAATTCATCCACAATAAACTACTCTTCAGAGTCTATTCCCAGAAAACTCAAGATATACATTTTATTTGTCAGGTAAATATCTTTAATATACGAAATTTTAATCAAAATCGTTAGAGCCATTTTTGAGAAAATCAAAATTTTCGAAAAAAGTACCTTGTAAAGGGTAGTTGGGGGGGTGGGGGGCTTTTTCTCAAAATATTCGTGTTGCATCCCTGGAAGATACTAAACTTAAATACCAAGTTTGGTATTTTACCTACTTTTCGTTTTTGAGTTATCGTGTTCACAGACACACGGACACACGGATCTTTTTCCGAAAATGCTTTTTTTAGATAACGGGTACCCTAAAACATATGTTTTCGGTGAAATCTCGGTATCGAATTTTTTGGTGGAGTGCAATACATTCTCTATACACTATGTACATAGTGCCTATAGAGAAAGTAAAAAAGTAAACATCATATATGTTCCATTCAAATGGCTTTCTCTAGTTGTTCCGCAAATAAACCTCTTATTCCAAAAGTTAATCTTTTAGCTACATCATGCTAATCAAAATAAACATAAGCAGAATTAATGTTGTTACTAGCTTACTGTACAGTTCCTTATTTTCCTTCCGTTTACAAGTAAGGTAGTCGTAAGACTAATTCTGCTTATATTTATCTTGATTAGCATGATGCATATAATAGATTAATGTTTTAAATAAAAGGTTTATTTATCGAATAGCTAGAGAACATCATGTGAATGGGACACATTAGATTTTTTGCCCTTCTACTTACAAGGAACCAAGTAAAAAGGGCAACGTCTGGCAATATTTATCTCGATTAGTATGCAGTAGATATAAGAATAAGCTTTTCCACAATAATTTGTTCCAGAAATACGAAGATTTTGAAGAAAATCCCGCCACTACAAATTACCCTTTACGTGGAACATTTTTCGAAATGTTTTTTTTTTTTCAAAAATGGTCTCACGATTTTTATTCAAATATCTTATGTTTAAAACATTTTTATGACAAACAAAATGTATATCTTGAATATTCTGGAAAAAATCTCTAAAGACCTCTTTATTCTGAATGAATTTTGATGAATTTTACTTAACTGGTAAACTGCAAGAGATAGAAAAAAGCTTATAAATAATGTAAATCACATTAAAACACACAATTTATGTCATATACGTATTTTTACTTTCTCCATTCGCACTATGTACATAGTGTATAGAGCAAGTATTGCATCCACCCAAAAATTCGATACCGAGATTTCACCGGAAATATATGTTTTAGGGTCCCCAATATCCAAAAAAAGCATTTTCACAAAAAGGTCCGTGTGTGTGTGTGTTTGTGTGTGTGTATGTCCGTGTGTCCGTGTGTCTGTGAACACGATAACTCAAAAACGAAAAGTCGGTAAAATACCAAACTTGGTATTTAAGTTTAGTATCTTCCAGGGATGCGACACGAAGATTTTGAGAAAAATCGCCCCACGCACAACTACCCTTTACATGGAAGTTCTTTCGAAATTTTTGATTTTCTCAAAAATGGCTCTAACGATTTTGATTAAAAATTCGTATATTAAACATATTTACCTGACAAATAAAATGTATATCTTGAATTTTCTGGGAATAGCCTCTGAAGAGTAGTTTATTCTGGATGAATTTTACTAAATTTTGAATAACTGCTAAACCATAAGAGATGGACAAAAACTTACTGCACAAAAAATGTAGAGCACATTAAAACACACAATTTATGTTACATACATTTTTTTCGTGGAGTTCGTCGTTTTTGTGACATTCCTTATTTTTGGTTTCTGCTATGAAAAACGTATACTTTTCTCATACAGGAACTTGTCAACTCCTATCCATATAAACAAAGGAACTTCATTGACATAGCAACCAGCTTTTGACTATCACTTTAACCTACGGTTGTCCCTTATTTCGCTCCTACTTACAAGGAAGCGAGTAATTAGTATGTGACAGGAATATTTTGAGGAATACCCGTCACTCCAGACTACCCTTTAAAGGAAAATGTTTCAAAAAATTTTGTTTTCTCAAAATGACGCTAACGATTTTGATTAGTATACGCATATTGAAGATATTTACGTGACAAATACAAATATATATTTTAAACATTCTTGAATAGACTCTGAAGATCTCTTCTTTCTGGATGACTTTTATATGACTGGTTTAAGAGATAAAAACGTAATACACATATCTTAAAACACATGCCATAGATATTCTTTCATAAAGCTGCCATTTCCGAGATATTTCTCGTTATTGCTTTCAATTTTTAGATATTTAAAAAGTTCTCAAACTAAAATTGACATTCCCATGGATTTTTTTTTTTAATTGTAATCTTGAACATGCAAAGAGAAGGAATTTAAATCACGCAGTGACCGGCTTCTTAAAAGATTTGGCTATCGCTTTAAGCCTAGCGTATTCCCTTATTTCTCTTCTACTTACAGGGAGTGTAGAATGGAATACAACACATTAGATTTTTAGAAAAATATCTGTGATTGTGTGTTTGTTTGCGTGTATCCGTGATAAACATAACTCAAAAACAAAAATTTGGTAAAATACCAAACTTTTTTAAGTTTAACCTCGTTTAACCTATTAGGTTATATTGAACGATGAATGAAATTGGTGAAATAATGCTCAAATGATCACGGAGTCCATGAATTTTAAAGTTACTCGGCATTCATCATTTGGGTAACTTACCCTAAGCGAGATTCGAACTCATGACCTGTTGAATATGAGGCAGACACGCTACCACCACTATCCAAGCGGTCAATACCAAACTTATCTCGCATTCATATCATATTCTCCCTTTCGTTTTTGAGATATGTTATTCAGACACATACGCAGACATGTGGCTTCTTCTAAAAATCTGTTTTTCTACATTCACATGACTCTCTTTACCCATTTTCCAACAAGCTATTCTTTAAAAAGTATTATTCTAACTACATAACGTTAATCCATATAACATTTGCATAAAAGTCTTATACTATTTCCTTGTACATAAAAGGACTAAGTGAAAGCTTACACTAGGAGCTGTCATAAGTAATAAAACGAGAGCACCAACTTTTATCGATAAATTCAGAGCAACGTGTTGTGAAAGAATTTATCTAGAGAAAAGCTATAGCTAGAGTCTTTTTTAATAAGACTATTTCGAGAATAAAATAATAATGATTAGCCTATAGGGACACGAAAAATAAGATTCCTAAAATCCCAATTGTCTTGATGAATATTTGTATCGAAATCAGTGCAACTTGATGTCCATAACATAAATCATGACCTCGTTGCTTACAGAATTAATTGAACTGGTTCCACACACTCTCTCTGTTCTGCAGCTTTCAGTTTTAAATGAATGTCTTATTTCAGTGATAGATCTTTCCACAAAACTTCCGTCATTATGTACGGGAATATCACTGCACACTGATACTATTATTATGAGATGAACATTAGTTCAGAGAGAAAACAAATGCACGTAGACGCGATATATTCAGAAAAACAATTGCACGTGGATGTGATAAAAAAATCTGATGTGATCAATTCACATGACTTTCTCTATATCTCTGTAAGTTATTATTGTTAATAAGCTTATCTTTTATTTATTTCATGCTAATCGAGAAAAATTAGCAGAAATATTCTTATTTCTTACTTCCTTGTAAGTAGAAGCGAAATAAGGAAGTACCATAGGTTAAAGTGAAAGCCAAAAGCTGGTTGCTATGTGACTGATGTACCTTTGTTTGTGTAGACAGGAGTTGACAAATTCCTGTATGAGAAAAGTATAAGTTTTTCAAAGCTGAAACCAAGAAAAAGGAATATCTCAAAAACGATCAAATCCACAAAAATGTATATAATATAAATTGAGTGCTTTAACGTGCTCTACATTTTTTGTGGGTTAGGTTTTTGTCCATCTCTTACGGTTTAGTAGTAATGAAAAATTCATCCAGAATAAAGTAGTCTTCAGAGGCTATTCCCAGAAAATTCAAAATATACGTTTTATTTGTCAGGTAAATAACTTTAATATACGGTATTTTAATCAAAATCGTTAGAGCCATTTTTTAGAAAATCAAAACTTTCGAAAAATGTTCCATGTAAAAGGTAGTTTGGGGTGGGGGATTTTTCTCAAAACCTTCATGTCGCATCCCTGGAAGATACTAAACTTAAATACCAAGTTTGGTATTTTACCGACTTTACGTTTTTGATTTATCGTGTTCACAGACACACGGACACACACACACACGGGCCTTTTTCTGAAAATACTTTTTTTGGATACAGGGGACCCTAAAACATATATTTCCGGTGAAATCTCGGTATCGAATTTTTTGGTGGAGTGCAAAAACGATTAAAATGCAGAGAAAATGAGTTCCGATTAGTTGAAATTTAACTCACCAATGTACTTGATTAGTCACTTTCTATGCAGAAGTGTCATGAACGAAATTGTCATTTCAAATCTCTTTAAAGCTAGTCGTCACGTAATGTCTCTTACTCTTTTGTTTGACTAGCAGTAAGAAAAACGAAAAATAGCTTATGTGAAAAAGTAAAAGTATTTTTAAATTGAGACCAATAACAACGAATATCTCTGACATGGTTAAGGCACAAAAAATATATGTGACATAAGTTATTCGGTTTTTATAGATTTTTTCATGTTTTTGTTTAACTCTTGCGGTCTATAGCTATGCAAATGCGTTCCACAAAACAGAGAACTACACAGAATATTTTCAGAGAATTCAACATATACATTTCATTTGTTATAAAATATCTTAAACATAGGTAATTTTAGCCATTTTTAGACATTAAGAATTTCAAAAATTGTTGCTTTTAAAGGGCGATTTGGGGTGGAGGGATTTTCTTAAAAATGTTCATATCGCATCGTAGTAATATGCTTAAATTAAATATAAGATGTTATAATTAATATAGTTTCGTTTATTAGTTGTGCTTTTCATAGATAGATACAAGTAAATGCCCACACATACACACTCAAGGAGTTTTTTTATTCAGGGGACCTCAAAACCTATAATTTTGGTAAAACCTCAGTATCGAATTTTTGGGTGAAATACAATGCTTCCTCTATCTATAATACGTAAAAATTGCTTAGCTCCTTACTTCTTTAATCAATACGTTGTAAAATAATAAATTCAGCCATAAAATGTATGCTTTTGCTGAGCATCATTTTTAATATCACTTAATGTATGATTATATATTTAGAATTCTCTACCGTTATTAGTAATCAAGATCCCATTTATCCCATGATTTACGATCTTATACAGCAATCTTTTAAGAGGAGTAATTTTATATACTCTTGAGTGAAAACTTAAAGATGGTATTTTGGTTTTGGAAACTTGTAACACGTTTTGGTTGGTATCGAAAGTACTTTGTTCCATGTAAAAATTAGATATGGAAATTTCACTGGAAATACAGGTTTTTGAATTCCCCGAATAAAAAAAGTACTTTTAGAAAAATATCCCTCCGTATATATGTCCGTGAACTAAAACATGGCATCTCAGTCAAATACCAAACTTGATATTTGTTTAGCATTTCCCAAGAGTGCCACACGAAAATTTTCAAGAGAATCTTGAGACTTACGGGGGGAATCTTAAGAAAGTTTTTATTTTCACAAAAATGGCCAACGATTATGATTAAAGTACTATATATTTAAGACATGTCCATACAAATAACATGTGTATCTTGAATTTTCTTGGAATACCTTTATTCTGAATAAGGGTTGCGTAGCTGGTAAATCGTGAGAGAAAAATAAAATTGTTACTACAAAAATGTAGGTCTCGTAAAAAACAAAAGATTTATGTTAATTAGAATTTTTGTGGATTAAACTTCGATAAATTGATTGCTATTGATTTTACTTTCTCTATAATTATCTCTTTCTCAAATGGGAATTTGTTATTTGTATTTCTTTACATGTTCTCTATATGTTTTTTCTTTGGATCTCGCAAAGAGAACGGATTTTCAAACCCATCACTTAATGACCAGATTTATGATTTGACTATCAGTGTATTCCGTTATTCTGTTCTACTTACAATGAAATAAGTATATTTTCGTTAATATTTATCTTGATTAGCTTGAAGTAGATAGAAGAATAATCTTTTATAAAATAATTTGTTACAGAAGAGGTAAAGCAATATGTGAATGGATCAAATCAGATTTTTACTTCTATTTCTTAATATATAGCTAGAGAAAGAATCGCATTCCAACCAAAAATTCCATACCGAGATTTCACTTAAAATTCACGTTTTAAGGTGCCTTGTAGAAAAAGTAGTTTTCAGAGAGAGTTGTGTGTGTATGTGTGTTATAGTTTCTCAAAAATAGATAAACATTTTGATTACAACACCATACATTTAAGACATTTTATAGCAAATAAAATATATATCTTGAATATTCTGAAAGTAGCCTCAAAAGCTCTTGATAACTTTTGCATAACTGGTAAACCGTAATAAATATAAAAATATTAGTATACAAAAATGTAGATGTTAAAACACATACTCTATGTACATTAGTTTTTTTTCTATGGAGTTAACCAATTACGACATATTTATTTTTATTGGTTTAAATGTGCCAACACTTATATACTTATTCAAATGGGAAGTCGCCATTTTTTTGTGTTACAGACCATAAAAGAGAACGCATGCCAATACCACCACTAAACGATCACTATTAAGTCGTTTAATGATCTATTGCTTTAACGTAGTTTATTCCCTTATTTCTCTTAAATCTACAAGGAAATAAGTCACAATACTATTTCTGTTAATGTTTAGCTTTATTAGCTTGGCGTAGATAGAAGAATACGTTTTTGTTAGGATAGTTTGTTCTTCTGAGCTTTAACGCCATTTAACCTGATAGTTCATTTTTGCCGATGAATTGGATGAAAAGTACTAAAATGAGCCCGGGATTCTTAGAGGTTAGAGTTACTAAACATTCGTCTTCTCAGGATAAGGGAACCCCGGAAAATTCATTATCCGGGTAACTCTTCCTAACCGAGATTCGAGTTCAGGACCTCTTGAAGAATACTTTGTTTCAGAATGGGTACAGTAAGTCGCAGGAAATGATATATATAAGATTTTTATTGCAGTTTTTTTTTTAAATATAGATTTTATTTAGAGGATTTGACTATGCTTGTTACATAGAAAGTGCGCAGCGAGCGTTCCGTTCGAGACAGCGTAAATTTTCTTTCAGAAGTTGGCAACGACGCGTCTCTCTCGCCTCACCCGTCGTCCCAGATCTCCGCGTGCACAGGCGCCGCGACGGAAGCCACCGAGCTTTACCGACCTCGACGGCGACCAAGGCTTACATCTCACTCCACACATACAGAGAAAATTCGGCAAGGGACGGACCGAAGGATGCCTGTGCCAGCGAAGGCGACACCTTCACTTTGTCCATCCGCGTCTTCAGCGGCTCCTGGGAAGCTCTCGCGACATTGAGAAACCAGAAATCTCTGATCGATGTCTTGTACGTATATTGTTGATTGTGTTCCGATGTCTCCAGCAAGAGCGACCTCGTTTTCGGGCTGCCAGATCACGTGAAGTACAGAGTGGGGGCGGAGGTGGTGGGGTGTTTGTGTTTACAATAATGGTGGTGCGCGGGGAAGCTTATAGTTGGTGGTTCTTCCCATGGATCGTCATCATGTACACTGTCATCATCACCGTCTCCGATGCAGCAACGAGGTAAGCACTTCCAATACTACATAGTAAGTAGGGGAAGCGTTGTCATTCCAACAAAAAATTTTATACCAAAATTTCACCAGAAATATATTTTTTCAAGCCCTTAAACCCTAAATAATATATTTCCTGTCTCTAGCACATATATGCAATGTATGTAGTAGATACAAAAGGTATTGTATTCCACAAAAAAATTCGGTATCATTATTTCACCAGAAATAAGAATTTTAGGGACCTCTGAATCCAAAAATACTTTATAGAAAAACGTTGATGTGTGTGTATGTGTGTCTATAAGTCTGTCAAATACCAAACTGTCTGTGAGTATCGTCCAAGGATATGACACAAAGATTTTCAGGAAAAATCCCCCACCTCCAACTATCCAAGTGTGGAAAAATTATCCCCCTTTCGATTTTCTCAAAAATCTCTCTAATGATCTCGATTAAAATATCGTATATTAAACATATTTACATGGCAAATAAAACGTGAAATTTTCTGGAAATAGCCTCTTTATCTTGAATGAGTTTTGTATAAGGTAAACCGTAAAAGACAGACAAAAATTTAATACACAGAAAATGTAAGGCTCGTTAAGCAGAACTTATAGCCTACACAATTTTTTGTGGAGTTAACTCTTCCCGAGATATTCCTTATTAATGGCTTCCTTTTGAAAATGATAAACTTTTCCAATACGGGAATTTATCAACTCCAGTTATGCAAAGAATTTCAAGCACACAGCAACCAACTTTTAAAATATGTGAATATCGCTTTAGACTAGTGTATTCCCTTATTTCCTTTCTACTTATAATAAACTGAGTATTAAGACCATTTCTGCTAATGTTTATCTCCATTAGCATGAACTAGATCAAAGAATAGGTATTTTAAGAATAATTTGTTACAGAGATGTAGAGAAAGAAATGTAAATGGAACACATCAGATTTTTAGTAAAATATCCGAAAATACACGATTAGAAACGCTCTGAATAAAAATAATTATAAAAAGTGCAATGTGTGTGTATATATATGTGTGTGTGTCGTCAACAGTATAACTCAAAAACGAAACTAGGTATTTCAGCACACTAGGTTTTTAGGATAATCCCTTGCCTTAAACTACTCTTTAAATGAAAAACGATTTTGATTAAAATGCCATACGTTTAAAATATTTCGTTGAGAAATGAAATCATAATTTGAAGTTTCTGATAATAGCTTGTGAATATTTTTTCGATGGAAGGAATTTTCTACAATCGTGTACAACTGATAAATGTTATGGGATAGATGAAAACGAACTGGATAAAAATGTAAATTTTTTAAAACACAATTTATTTTAAATGACTTTGTTGTAGCATCATGCATTTCCGAGATATCCATAATGAATGGTTTGATTTGTTCTACATTTTGTTATTAATTTAAAGCTCTGTTGATTTTCATCTGCTTTTCGTGATTGGGATAACAAATTATAAATTGTGTAATGCAGCTATTTTTACAAGATGTATCTCATTAAAAACAAGTGGATAACAAAATAAACTTATCACACATAGAGTATAGGAAGTCATCTGAATGTAACACAGTTTTTTTTTTATCTACATCATGTTAATCCAGACAGACATTTACAGAAATAGCATGATTACAAGTTTCATTCAAGGGCTAAAGGAAACCGAGGCCATAGTCGGATGCTTAAAAGCGGCTCACTGTATGCTAAGCTTAAGATTCCACGATCTTGCATAATTCGTCAGAAACAAATGAACAGCGACAGAACTTTTAAGAAACTTAAACTTAAAAATTGCAAAGCAATATTATCAGATAATAGCTAACGCCACAAAAAAAAATGTTAGCAATAAATGGTGTGTTTAATGAGTGATGCTGCTTTTTGAAATTAGCTTTTGGCTATCACTGATGGTCTACCAGTTTAACAAGGTTATATACAATTCCTTCCGAAGGAGGCTGACTTCATAAGTTATTCGCAAAAAAATTCAAATTATACACTTTATTTCACATGCAAACACCTTACATTACAACTGTGAGAGGTTATTTTTAAGAAAATAAAATGCAACGTACATTTTCCATGCAAAGAATTGTTTGGGATGAATGAATTATTGGAGGATCTTCGTGTCTCTTCTTAGGAAGAAACATGAATATGGAGTTTGATATTTATCCAAGTTTTCGTTTTTTAATTTTATTACACTATTTATTTTTCTCTCTCATACACACACATACAGAGTTATGAACATTTTTCTGAGGAGGTCTTAAATGAAGTATTTCCGATGCAATTTTAGCATACTATTTTTGGGATCAATACTATACTACTTCAGTTACTATACTACGTAACTGGTAGAGACTCTATCTTGTTGCACCCCTAATCATGAAAAATATTTACCTAGAAATGTTTTTACACCAGGCAACAAAATAATTAGGATACGGGGATGCAATTGGTTTGCTATACTCATGCAAAAAATAAGACACCCAACTTTGCAAACACATTACGCAAAATAGGCACCAAATAACTTTAGATTGGAAACATTTAATATTACTGTGAATCTCTTTCTTAATTCTCAAACTGTTTATTAATAAAAAAACGAAGATTTTTTATATCATAACCTCTACTGTCTCCACCCACATTATTTTATAGTTATTTTAGACAAATATTCTATTTTAAACGCACATTTTGTATCTGAAATGTACAGTGCATTAGCTTTAGAAGCAAATAAATATGAAAATATATATATTTCAATGTTTTTAAAATGAGCAGCTTTAATGTGTATTTTAATTTTAGGATTTACTTATGTACATGCAAAAGAATTAAATTGTATTCACGGATGAAAATGAACACTGAAATTTCAACCTTGCATAAGAATATTTCGTAAATTGTTAATGCTAGAAATAGTTACTTGACATAAATGTATTAATTTTAATGATCTCTACTCTTTAAGTTCCTAAAATAGAATTTGCCTAACATCTAAGGCTTTTCAGTTATATAAAATCCAATCAGATAACAGACTCATGATAGAAAATTTAGTACATATATTTTACTCATGTCAGTATTCAAATATATTATATTTTTAAGAAAAATTTACCTTTTTCACAGAAAGAAATGTCATTGTTATGGCGAGGTGAATGGTTTCTGATCTCTCAAATGTGTATTAAAAAAGCAACCCACTGGGATAGCTCCAAACTAAAGTTACTTCATCCATCTTCTAACGCATCTTTCCGGACTTCGTTGTCCGTTTGGATTTATTGCCCTTTGGGGAATTCTATTATACTCCATTCTTCAGCCGTATCTGTACCGGTTTGTCTTGTACTCTAAATTTTTTTCCGTTAATTTAAGGATTCCCAGTTGTTCTCTGATATCAACATTTTGTTTGTTTGTTTGTTTGTTTTGTCCTTTAGAACATAACCTGCTAAGTACCTTAGGAATTTCAGTTCCGAAACTTCTATCCGTCTCAAAGTATCTTTATTTAGGGTCCAAAATTTAGAACCCACATATTAGTACAGGAACTGCTAAAACCTTATAAAATATCAGTAGAACTTCTTTGCCAAATTACCTTGATAAACTGTAATCGTTTCACATGTATGCTGGAACAAAAACTTTGGTCGCAAAATGAATCGCGATTGAATTTTAATTTAGACGATACATTACTGTGCGAATGAATTTTAAGAAAATGAGTGCAGCATAATAAAGCGCAGTCCCATATGCTATTATTTTAAAAAAAACTATAAAGCATATTAATAAATAAATATTATGGGAAAATTCCTTAAGAGTTTTGAAATAAATGTTTTCTATAATAAATATCACCATTATATCTATGGAGAGTATTTTATATATATTTTCTGTAATTGCGGTTTCTGCTAAAAATACTATTTGTTGCTGTTTACAAAACAATGATCAAATGAATACGTTTTATTAAAGCTTAAATTTGACTTTTGCGCGATTGGCATTTTCATGACCTTACAGATTGCAAACGAATACATGAAAAAGAATATTTAATACAATTGTCAAATTAATCCAAATATACTGTACCTATAATATCCCATTATTGTATATATTTTCTAATTAAACTTACTACCTTCTGTACATGACAAGGTTTTGATTTTCGAAATTATCCCGGTCACATTATCAGTTCACTCAGCTGTCATATTGATTCATTATTGATTTTCAAGGTATGCGATGCTGGAAATACAGTGCCTGCAAACATTTATAGTTTTAGCAATAAATGAACATTTTTCTTTGCACTATTGTAAATGTTAGCTTATCATTCTAGAAAATTAATGTCTAACCCGTATTGTTCCTGTAAAATCATTTCACGAATTACTGAATTGGTCTTTAATTTAGTAATAATGTGTAATTGTAATAATGGTAATTTTATGGTATGTGTTCTAACACACCTACTGTGAATGATTTTATTACCAATAAATGAATAAATATAAAATAGTAATTTAAATCCCATAAAAGATTAATATACCTACAGCAGGGAAAGTTTCCGAAACAGCTAAGCCTGATTATTATGGACCTATGTTTACTTCTGTATGAAACAGAAGGAATATGTACACTCATTTAAAACTAAGTCAATGTGCAGATTTTATATTATTGTCGAAACTTTAATTCAAATTTTATAGCCTCTTAGAAGAATTAAAATATAAAAAACATTTATCCAAGTAAAGAATCAATTTTGCTGGGAGAAATCATAACTTTATTATCCCAAAGTAAGAATATTTTCCCTAAAAATAAAATAAATGACTAAATAGGTACTTGTATAGCCCAATTTAGTTCTCTTATTTTCTCTCCCGCTCGCACACATACATATTTTATTCTTTTACTTATTTTACAATTACTTAAGATGCAGTTATCTGATTTAAAATACATTAAAATAGCGGAATATATTCGATTCCTTCAAAATATTGCGTATTTACTTAAAATACGTCTGTATTTCCAAGATTTTCTTAGACTTACAAAAGAAAACAAGATTCACAGACGTTCTTGAGATGTTTCACTCTGTCATTATACCAAATGCAGCAGTATATTATAATAAGGGAAATATTAATTCAAGTGCCGTTTAGGAATAATCAGTAAGGCTCGGAACCCGGAACCCGGTGTGTTTTACAGTCATTTACAGCCACAAAAATGTAAACAAATGATAGAAAAACCGAGCGGAATGACTCAGACATTAAAGTCTGTGGTCCACATTTAGGAGGTTGTAGGTTCAAATCCCGTAGGCCAGCCAATCTAGCTGAGCTGTTTTCGTTGTTTCCCTCAGTCGCCAAGGTAAATACCGGATTGGATAAATAATACCACGACCGAAAGTTTCACCTTCAGTTCAAAACAATAGTAAAACTGAAAAATAGATGGCAACTGTGATTATGCTGCCATCTATCCACAAACTGTGAAAGCACCTATACCAGACGGTACCCTACGCACCATCTGTTTGTCGCAGGCTGACTGTATACCGCAATCTGACCACAGTTGATGAAAAAGCATCCAAACAAGCTGAAACCCTTGCACCATCTGGTTGGCGTGAAGTGAAAGAGGTATGTGCACGGAGCAAAGTCCATGAGGAGCCTAATGTCAACCATGCATATCAAACGAGTATTACGAACAGCAATATGACCATGCAATTAAGGCGCCATTAAATAAATGTAACTAAAAAAGACATCAAAATCTATGCCTCCTTGTTGATGAAAGGCGTTTGTTGATACCTGTATATAGAAGATCCCTAAATCTAGCTCGAACCCTCAGATTTAATCAAATTAAGAGCTTTCTTGTTGCTGGTTGATCATTTTCTCTGGTGTCCACAGTCTATTTGTCTCCAGTTGCGAAGTGAGGTATATAAATGGAATTTATTCCAACCTTTACTTCACGGAAACCCTAAAACAGTCAAATTTTGGTTAATAAGGTAAACCATACTACTTGAGCCAGACTTTTGTTTCATGTATAACATTTAAAATCTAAAACACACCATTTTTCTAAACAAACAGATGCGCTCCTTTCATTTATGCATTTTTTTCTACTTTATCTGCTACCTATTTGTATAAGGTATAAAAGTAGTGCATTTAACTCCAAAATATTGCATACTTTGAAAGTAAATATATCCTTTGAGTTTTCTGAATCTGCAAATAAATAAAAGAAGAAAAATTGACGTATTTTCGACATGATTCAAAATCCTAGCTTGCATGGTTATTTAAGTAATACCCTATTTACTGGTCTTTTTTCTAAAAATGCTTTTTCTGGGGATCAGGGGACTTCATAACATATTTCTGGTGAAAGCTCGGTATCGAATTTTTGGGTAGAATGCAATACTTTCTCTATCCACTATGTATATTGTACATGCGGGCTAGAAAAAGTAAAAAGGGAATGGTCTAGGCTAAAGCGATGTCAAATCTTTTAAAAACTATCGCTCTGCGATGCATTAAACTCGGTTCTCTTTCCATGGTCGGGAGTGAAACAAAGGACATATAAAACGGAAGAGGACACTCTCGTAAGAAATTTTAATTATTTTAAAATTGAAACCATTAACAGGGAATATTATTTTAAGTCTACAAAAACTGTATATCACATAAACTGTGTGTTTCAACGAGATGTAGTTTTTTATGTAATAACTTTTTGTCTATCTCTACAGTTTACCAGTTATGCAAACGTCTTTCAAAATGAAGCGAACTTCAAAGGTTATTTCCGGAAAATTCAAGAAATTCATTTTATTTGTCATGTAATAATCTTTAATATTTATTATTTTAATCAAAATTAGAGCCACTATCGAAACTTTTTCTATGTGAAGGACAGTTTGTGGTGGGGCGATTTTCCTATAAATCTTCGTGTTGCATCCTTCGAAGATGCTGAAGTTGGTCAAGTTTGGCATTTAACTGAGTTTTTGTTTTTGAGTTATCATGTTGACATAACTGACACACACAAGCACACGGACCTTTTTCTAAAAATCTGATGTGTTCCATTCACATCAGCTTCTCTACTTGTTCCGCAAACAAACTATTCTTACTAAAGATTATTATTTTATTCATATAATGTTAATCGAAAAATTAGTAAAAATGGTTTGATTGCTTAATTCCTTATAAATAGAGAGGAAGTAAGGGAATACACTGGTTAAAGTGACAGTCAAATGTTATAAAAGCTGTCGCCATGCGATTGAACTGAAATGTGGTTCTCTTTCGATTGTCAAGGAGTAAAACAAAGGGGATATGTAATGGTTAGGGATTTGCTATGTAAGAAAAGTTTAAGTACTTTAATATTGAAAATATTATGAGTTAATATCTCTTGTTAACTCTGCAATGTATGAATGTATCTAGTAGAACACTTAAAATAATTAATAAATAAATACATACGGACATTTTTCTAAAAACCTTTTTGGAAGGACATCAGTGGGCATTAATAACCTATGTTTCCGGTATAATCTCGACACTGAATTTTTGGATGGAATACAATACTTGCGCTATCTACTATGCGTAGAAGAGAAAGTAAAAACACGGGTATAAATAAATAGGTTATTGCTTAAATAATCACGAAAGCTAGGATTGTGATATACATCGAAAGCATAACTATTATCTTTATTATTTATTAAACACCATGTGTACAACTATATTTTGAAATTATCAGTATGTAGTTATTTCACACTTCGTTAGAGGTATTTAAGGATATATTTTTTTGGAATTCTTGCAGACACAATCCTTCTTGGGTTCATGGAATGACTCGTTCTGGCAGAACCTCCCGCGAAACCCTTGGGCGACGATTCGTGCATACAAGTGGCGAAATTCGTAGTTTGCTCCCTTCCAGGTTTATCTTCATGGCATCGGTCTCCATTAGTTCTTCATATCTTACCAAATTATTATTTTCTCTACACATACTACAAACATGTATATAGAGAAAGTATTATATTTCACCCAAAAATTCAATACCGAGTTTAAAAAAAATATTTTTAGAAACATATAGTTTGCGTGTGTATGAGTGTGTGTGTGTGTGTGTGTGTGTGTGTGTGTGTGTGTGTGAACAGCATAGCTCAGAAACGAAACGTTCGTTAAATAACAAACTTGGCAATTAAGTTTAGCACCTTCCAAGGATGTAACACGAAGATTTTTAAGAAAATCGACCACCTCAAGCTACCCTTTACATGGAAACATTTTGAAAATTTAGATTTTTTCAAAATTGGCTCTAATGATTTTGATTAAAGTATCGTATATTAAAGATGTTTAAATGAGACATAAAATACATATTTTGAATTTTCTGGAAATAACCTATGAAGACCTTTATTCTGGATGAATTTCACAGAATTTTGCATAGTTGGTAAACCGTAAGAGACAGAAAACACTTACTAGACAAAAAATGTAGATCTCGTTAAAAAGCAATTTATGTCATATACTTTCTACTTTCTCTAAACTTACTATGTATACAGCATAGAGAAAAGGAATTGTATTGCACCCAAAATTTTGATTCCGAGATTTCATCGGAAATATATGTTTTGAGACCCCATGAATCCAAAAAAAGCATTTTTAGAAAAATGTCCGTGTGTGTGGACAGCATAGGTCAAAAACGAAAATTCCACTAAATACAAACTTGGTATTGAGGTTCAATATTTTTCAAGGATGCGACACGAAGATATTCAAGAAAATCTTTTCACCCTCAACCACCCTTTACATGTAAAAATGTTCGAAAATTTTAATGTTCTCAAAAATGCCTGTAGCGTATATTAAAGATATTTACATGACAAATGAAATGTATATCCTGAAATTTTTGTGGAATAGTTTCTGAAGTCCTCTTTGTTCCGAATGACATTTATATAGCTGGTTAACCGTAAGAGACAGAAAAGCGCAAATCTCACAATTTATTTATTATATATATTTTTGTAGAGCTAATGATTTTCGAGATATTCCTCGTTATTGATTTTAAAATATCAAGTACTTATACTTTTCTCAAATAGAGAGTCTTGTTCACTTTCTTCAGACCCGGTATTCAAAGAAAAGGTAATTTCAAGTGCATCATATAGGACCAGCTTTTAAAAGATTTGACGATCGTTTTAGTTCTAGTGTACTCCCAGTATTTCCTTATATTTAATAGAAACTTAATAGGAACCCTTTCTACTATTATATTTATCTCAATTAGCTTGATGTAAAGAGAAGAATAAGCGCGTCTAAGAAAATGTGTTGCAAAATATGAAGTGAAAATTATGTGAATGTATCCCATCAGATATTTTCTTTCTCTACACGTACTATGTACATAGTGTATGGAGGAGGTATTGTAATCCACCCAAAAATTCGATACAGAGATTTCACTCGAAATACATGTTTTAGAACCCCCTGAAAAAAAAGAGTTTTTAGAAAAAGGTCCGCGTATGTGTCCGTTGCCTGTTTGCCTGTGTGTGTATGTGCCTATGGATAGCATACCTCCAAAACGAAAAGACCGTTTAATACGAAACTTGGTATTTAAGTTTGGTATCTTCCAAGGATGCGACACGAAGATGTTCAAGAAGATCTCCCCACCCCAAACTACCCTCTACGTGGAAAAAATTTAGAAAATGTTTTTCTCCAAAATGGCGCTAACCATTTTGATTAAAATACCACATATTAAAGCCATTTGCATCACAAATTAAATGCATATCTTAAATTTATTGGGAATAGCTTCTGAAGACCTGTTTATTGTGGATTTATTTTGCTGAATTTCACATAACTAGTAATGTTATATACAATTTTTCGTGGATTTGACCGTTTTGGAGGTATTTCTTGTTCTTAGCTTTAGTTAAAATACTTATACATTTTTCTTGCGGGAACTTATTAACTTCTGGCCACGCAAAGAAATGGATTTCAATCCCATGGCAAGCACATTTTAAAATATTTGACTGTCAGTTTATCTTATTGAATTCACTTATTTCCCTTCTACTTACAAGTAACTAAGCAATACGACCATTCCTGCTAATATTTATTTCGATTAGCATGGAGGGATGGAACAATAAGCTTATTAACACTAATTTGTCACAGCGATATAGAGAAAATCATATGAATGGAATACATCCGATTTTTTTCTTATGACATATCATCCATTATTCCAAACTCAAGGTGCTACCGTTTATGTGTTTTAATTAGATTTAGAATGCTATGGTAGAATTTATTTCCCATGCTTTCATTAATCCTGAGAATGCTCGTTTCCCAGTAAGACCTATTGTGACTATACCTTTTATACGACACGTGCATTTAGAGCAGTCAGCGTGAAAGTAAATTCAGTTAAAATACGACTCTCTCTCTCTCACTCTCTCTCTCTCTCTCTCTCTCTCTCTCTCTCTCCTCAGGGCTTAGTGTTCTAATAGGGAATAAAAATTAGTTACAGACTAAGAAGCTTTTAAGGTAATGACATATGTTTTAATTTTATTGCAGCTTCATTAAAATAACTGACTATAATTGAAACAACGGTTTAAAGTACACTTAAATTACACGTATAAAGTTTTAAGAAGAAATAATTAATAATAAAACTCTATATAAGGAGATATAAAGTTCCTATCCCGCCAATACTATTCTAAAGTCATGCTGCACAGATTATTTAAAAAGAAAACGTTACATTCCGGACCGAAAATTAAGGATTTATGTATAGACGTGTCATCTAAATTTACATATCTAGTTTTCTCCAATTACTGTGTTTGTTAAACAAAATAGAAACTATACACCATTTTAATTAAGGATACCAGCAATGATTTAAAAAGAAAGCTCAGATGTTATTAAAATCAAAGCTGAACCACAGTAACATCAATCATTGCGGTATCATGTTAAAATTTAATTTAGTTACCTCATGAAGTTTCTGAGAAAACGATTCATTTACAACAAAGAAATGCTGTTCGAAACAAAATTAAAACAATAAACTCCCATATATTTGAAATAAAAAGAAACCAAGTGGGCTTAGCACACAAAAACTCCCATATTTAACTGTACACTAATATGTATTGCAAAGCTTGGCCCTAAAGAATGTGTTAAAATTTACTTCTGTGCTACAGAATGTATACAAATTGTTATTTTTTCTATGAAGTGGTATAGAATTTAGAGTACAAAATAACATATTAGTAAAAATTTAACAATGTATTTATAATATAGTTATCGCTACTAATATAATGGAAATGGAGTTAAACAGAGCATTTAAATATATATGACTCCATATAAAATATAAATATAACTTTTTGGAGCTTTTGCCATCTAAGAAATCCACTTGTGAAATTAGCAAATCCGTATTACTGAAGCAGATTTCACTTTTTATCAGATAAGCTTTGTACAGTTTTTAATAACCACTTTAAGTTTTCAGATTATGTCGTTGAATGACACTAAACACAACTAATCTGATGTGTTCCATTCACAACATATAAACTTTCCTTACAAATGATTATGATTTTATCTACGTCATTCTAATCAAGATAAGCATTAATGGAAATGATCTTTTTACTTTTTTCTTATGATTAGAAAGGAAATAAGGGAATATATTAGGCTAAAGTGATAACATCTTTTAAAAGCTATCGCTATTTGAAACAGCTTAAATTCGGATAGGCAAAGTCATACAGAAAAATGCAATGCCATAGCCGGGATTTAAACATGGAATTTCGTTCTCTATTCGGTTGATCTAACCACTAAGCTACTAGGGCAAAATGCCGACAAACCATTAAATTCCTCAACTGACTCGCATACTTCCCGATAAACCACAATATGCTCTGAAAGTATTTTGAAATGACATATCCAAAGGCGAATTACAATGTAAGTACTTTAAATCTTGGGATTCATAGTTTAACCAACTATCGAGTCAATTAATGTTTAATTTTTTTACTTTCTCTAGCCCGCATGTACAATTTACATAGTGAATAGAGAAGGTATTGCATTCCATCCAACAATTCAATGTCGAGATTTCTCCGGAAATATGTGTTTTGAGATCTCTGAATCCGAAAAAAAGCATTTTTAGAAAGAGGTCCGTGTTTGACTAGAGACAGCATATCCCAAAAAAATAAAAGACCGTTAAATACCAAAATTGTCGACATTTCGATTTTCTCTAAAATGGCTCTAACCATTTTGATTAAAATCTCGTACGTAAAAATATTTACATCCCAAATAAAATCTATATCTTGAATTTTCTGGGAATAACTTCTGAAGACTTTGGGATGAATTTTGCCGAAATTCACTTAACTGCTAAAGTGTAAGATATAGACAAAAAAGTACTGCACAAAAAATGTAGATCTCGTCAAAACACACAATTTATGTCTTTTTCGTTTTTGTTGCGGAGATAACCGTTTCCGAGATATTCCTTGTTATTGGTTTCAATTTCAAGGTACTTATACTTTTCTCAGACAGGAAGTGTCCGTTTTTCTTTTGTTCTACTCCTGGCCAAGCAAAGAAGCAATTTGCAATGACAGTCGCATAATGACAGCTTTTAAAATATTTCACTAACACTTTAGCTTAGCGCATTCCTTTACTTCCGTTCTACTTATAAGGAACTAATTAATAAGAAGATTCTGCTAATGTTTATCTCGATTAATATGGTATAGAAACAAGAATAATCTTTTGTAAGAAGTTTTTTTTTTGTAGAACGGCTAGAGAAATACATGCGAGTGTAACACATCAGATTTTTTTTCTTGCAAGCCTGGACAGGAGTTGTTAGGATATATTAATCAAGTACTCACCAAGTATTATAAGTAGAACTCGGTTTTGTATTCCGAGGCGCACCCAGTTAGAAACGCACAGAACAGTCAGTGCTATAAAGAGTAAACATGCATACGTTGAGGTATAATCTGTTCCAAAAATAGCCCATTACATGTATTGACACTATATGCAAGTTTTAATTCAGAAAGTAACACAATAAAGCAATTATTTCATAATATTATTAATAAATAAGAACGCCTTATACTTTTAAAAACAATATATAAAGCATGATAAAAAATCAAGATAATAATGTGCAGAGACAACGAGCATAGATCAATCAAACTCAGAATTCATTGCAGTGAATTACATCTTTTCTACATCGAAAGAAAATGCTCTTCTCCTGTCACTCAAAGTATGTTAAATCACCCACAAGATTGTTCAGTGTCAAACGCCTATCTTTTCGTATTTTAGACATTTTACAAAGTGAAATCTGTTCCAGTGTTCACTGGTTTATCTACTAGTTGTCGGGCCTGTGGCCGCGCTCGCTGAAGTGCCTAGCTTTAGTGCTTCATGAAGCAAGGGATCGCGGTTTGAGTCCCGCCTCGGGCATAGGTGTTTGTAAATGTGTATGTGTCTGTGCATCTGTATTTAAAAAAAATCTGATGTGTTCCATTCACATGAATTTCTCTACATCTCTGCAACAAATTATTGTTAAAAACGTATGCTTCTATTTACTTCTTGCTATTCGAGAAAAAAATACCAGAAATAGTCTTATTACTTGCCTCCTTGCAAGCAGAAGCGAAATAAGGGAGTACCATAGGTTAAAGTGATAGTCAAAAGCTGGTTGCTATGTGACTGAAGTTCCTTTGTTTGTATGGACACGGGTTGACAAACTCCTTTGTGAGAAAAGTATAAGGTTTTCAAAACTGAAACCAATAACAAGGAGTATCTCAAAACTGATTAACTCCTCGAAAAAAATGTATATAACATAAATTGTGTGTTTTACAATTCTTGTGTGGTAAGTCTCTTACGGTTTAGCAGTTATGCAAGATTCCGTAAAATTGATCCAGAAAAAAAGTAGTCTTCAGAGGCTATTCCCAGAAAATTCAAGATATACATTTTATATGTAAGGTAAATATCTTTAACATACGATATTTTAATCAAAATCATTAGAGCCATTTTTGAGAAAATCAAAATTTTCGAAAAAAGTTCCATGTAAAGGGTAGTTAGGTTGGGAGGATTTTCTTTAAAATCTTAGTGTCGCATCCTAAGTTTGGTTTTTAACGGACTTTTGGTTTTTGAGTTATGCTGCCCACAGACACACACACACATATACACACGGACATTTTTCTAAAAATGCTTTTTTTGGATTCAGGGGGTCCCAAAACATGAATTTTGGGTGCATTTCAATACTTTCTCTATACACTATGTGCATAGTATGTGTAGGGAAAGTAAAAAAGGAAAAAATAGGAAAACAACAGAAACGTAGGGATAAATATAAAAAAGAAGGAAAGCAGGTAAAAAAAACTAGCTGAACGAGGCCAGGCAGTGCGCAAAGAAAGATAATGCAACACGTTTCGAAACGGGCTGTAGAGACCACGCTTACTCCATCACTTCATAGTTATATTCCTCAATCTGGGAATTTCATGACCTCAGACTGAGCTCTAATTATAAATAACCTAGTCTTCATTTCTTAACACAAAGCAGAAGTGAGGAAACTTCATATGCTTCTGAAATAAAAGGAAGGCTTTTATATAAACCAGAAATAATTAACATTGTTCATGTCTGTGATAAAGTTTTTTTAATGATAATCTGCAACACTGTGTGCCTTTAGATGCATCTTCAAGTTTAACAAGCGGCTTTATAGGTTCACATCATCTGGATTTTAGTACTAGTAATCCAATATTAACAAACGCGTTATGTTCAGTAACTCATTTCATCACTAGACGCAACCGAGAAAATTAATAGTTTTTAGTTTCTCTACACGTATAACATGTATTTATCAGATAGAAATGATATTGTATTCGACCCAAAAACCTGATGTCGAGATTTCACCGGAAATATATGTTTTGAGATTCCTGAATCTAAAGAAAAGCATTTTAGAAAAGGAATACATATGAAGGAAGCAAAATTTGATACTATGAAACAAGCAGAAGTTAAAGGTATAAAAATTGATAAATTCCCTATAAAACGAATATCCTGAACATTTTTTACATTATGAATAACCATTCCTGCACACATAAATAATAAAGCTTTAAATAAAGCATGAGTTAATAAATGAAAAAAAGCTAAATCGTCACCGAACCAGTGCGGTTTCTGTATCTGCAGTCCACGAGGAGGCGCTCCAGGGAGGGACGGAGGAATGAGGCGAACGGGAACACCGGGCTACCGGAGCCAGAGCGATGGCACAGCAATGACTGATCCCTAAAGTTACCAGATTGATTTTTTTGTAGTGTTTAACGCCCGCTTTAACTACATAGGGCACCGCAGATGAATGAAGATGGAGCACCGGTGGAATACGAAGGCGGGGGAAACCGGAGAACCCGGAGAAAACCCGCCCCAACCACAAATCTCACGTGCGGTCGCTTGGGATCGAACCCGGGCCATCTAGGTGAGAGGCGAATGGTCTAACCACTCGGCCACGGTGCGACCCAATACCAGGTTGAGACTCTTCGACAGGCATATTAAGGATCCCGCTCCGCGCAGGGTTCAAGACCCCTTAGGGGGTTCCTTATACCCCGGCAAGCAGCCAAAAGTCGCTGAGGGTTCCAGAGAGCACTTTTCCCCCTGCTACGCATCAACGACACACCATCACCAACATTTCTAACCCTGAAAGAGATAAACTAGGTGAAGAATAATGAAACGATAATGGAACGACATTGAGGGACAAGAAATCGGGTGATAAAAGAAACCACTCCTAAATTCGCCTTGCAACTCGAGAAACTCCGGGAAAATATATGGTCGAGATGAAGATATTGTACCCAGAGTTTTCTCAAATGTGAGTACGTCACGTTACTGCGCCGTCACCTCACCCTGTACACTAGTGTATAGGTACCGTAATAATTAACAGACATATTTGATTCGACTTCCTCAACCGCCGCGGTGCGGGCACTAGTGGTACATCTGACGTGACTAGATAGATGTACGTCGAGCCGAAAGTCTGAGCCCTTCCCGAAAGGAAGTTGTTTGGTTTGGGTTGGTCTCGGCGGAGTAGTAGTTCATGAAACCCTGGGAGATACGGTACACCTAATGCCTAAGCGGGGTTGTAACTCGCCTGGATAGCTAGTAGACGGAATGCTAAATTGCTGTCGGTCCGACTGAGGTTTTTTGGGGCTGATGCGGTAAGTGGTGTATTCGCCTCCTTCCTCGTGTGGTTTTAATAATCAAGGTATTGTCCTAATGGAAAGAGCCTCGAAGGGTAGCCTCCCTAGTTTTAAAGGGAGCTTTGGCTTAGTGTAGATGATAGCCGCGTACCTGTGTATTAACAACCTCCAAATGTATGTAGTTAGATATGGTTTTCGATATGAACGAACTATGTGTTAGAATTCGAACTTTTCTTGTGTTTAAATGCATCGGAAAGGCGTAGAAAACAGGGGAAATTGCAAGAATTTAGTAAGTACAGAGAAAAGGTTCTCTAAGTCCGGTATTAACACAATGTTTATCAGCGTTTCTGACGTAGGAGTTGTTTGGCAACGAACAGGGCACGGCTCCGCATGGCCGGACAAGTCCTTCCTACCTTCCAATATATTTTTCTTTTCTAATGACTTTCTGAGTGGTTTTATGATATTTCTGGCCGCGGAAAAAGGAGAATAAGACGACACGCATGTGTAGTAAGCTATTTATAGCACGACGAAAAAAGAAGTCGACAACGTCAACAGACGCTCGCGTATAATCAGCATGTTTGGTTACTTTATAGTCTGGCCGCCGAAACAAGTGAAGCTTCTAAAATGTTTTAATAATGTCTTATATCATTCATTTGTACAGCAAACAACCTTTGTAATTTTTAACAACCGACTTTAATTATAATTCACACAAACAATAAAGGAAGCTCTTAAATTGTATTTAATTACATAAATAAGAAGCATAAGCCCTCCTTTTTTACTGTGGTGGTAGCATGTCTGAGTTTGAATCTCGGTTAGAATGAGTTACCTGGATAAAGTTCTTGCGAAGTGTTTCCTTATCCTGAGAAAATCAATGACGAGTAACTTTAAATTCAACTGACTCCGCGCTATTAGAGCATCATTTCATCAATTTCATTTATTTTCCGATATAATTTGACAGATTAAACGACGTTAAACTAGAATAAATAAATAAAATCTGATGTGTTCCATTTACATGATTTTTACTTTCTCTACGCGTACTATGTACATGCTGTATAGAGAAGGTATATTGTATTGCACCCAAAAATTTGATACCGTGATTTCACCGGAAATATGTTTTGAGACTCTCCGAAACCAAAAAAAGAAAGCATTTTTAGCAAAATGTCCGTATGTATCTGTCAGTCTGTCTGTCTACCTATCTGTGTATATGTATGTGTGTGTGTTTGTGTGTGTGTGTGTGTGGGGGGGGGGAAGCATAGTTCAAAAAAGAAAAGTTCGTTAAATACCAAACTTGGTATTTAATTTCAATATCTCCTAAGGATGCGACACGAAGATTTTTCAAGAAAATCCCCCCAACTACCCTTTACATCAAACATTTTTCGAATAGTTTGATTTTTTCAAAAATGGCTCTAACGATTTTGATTAAAATATGGTACATTAAAGATATTTACATGACAAATAAAAAGTATATTTTGAATTTTCAGGTAATAGTCTCTGAAAACTATTCTGGATAAATTTTGTGGCATTTTGTATAATTGGTAAACCACAAGTCATAGACAAAAATTTACCCAATATAAAATATGGATCCCGTTAATACACACAATTTATGTTATATATATATCACAATCAATGTTCTGTTGGAAACAGTTTAAGAGAAATTATCTGTGAACTGATGTCTTCTATCTAATCGCAAGCATCCCACCTCTAGGGAACGACTGTGCGAAGGCTGATCAACAAAGCTGAGACGAATCTCTTTATTAGAGACAGTTATTATTGTTTTTTTTTGTTTACATGATCCTTTTTAAAGCTGTCCCTTTAATGTAGTTTTTATGCCAATCCTCGAATGCATTATGCAGGTTATTCTTTGTCCGGTCCTTGAGAATCCCTCACTTTTTTGAGCTGCGATTCGTATCTCCCCATTTGCAAACATTTTGGTAGAGGATGTTTATAATGGAGCGTCTTAAGCTCGTAGACAAAGGATTCTAGTTGATCAGCCTTAACCCACAGAAGTTATTGGAGGACTCAATAGCTGGTAGTTCTCCTGGGCAGTCGTAGCTACATATGTCGTGAGGTGTTAATAAGAGACACAAGAATAATATAACAAAAATGCTCTTTATTTCTTCCAAAAGCTGATTACAATCACAATGTGCTCACAAATAACTTTCCTCAATGCTTTTGTAAAATTCTGCCCTATAGCTTCTTTTCGATGTTTGCTGTGGCTCCGTATACAGCTCGCTACGAATTTCCCTCGAAACCCATCCAACTGTCGCACGCAGTTGAAACTGAACCCTAGGCAGGAGCCAGGTGCAGGAAATAGTCGCCTGAGTCTACTCGGGCGGGGGCAAATCGCCACGGTACCTATCTGCTTTTCTTGCGGATTTCCCGTGCGATATATAGGTGTAGTCAGTTGCAGGCGAGTAAGACTTTGTAATAATGCTAGGAGCTTCCCTTTGTGCTGCCAGCGCGAACTGACCGGGCCCGCTTGCGGGCTGTCAAGAAAAGCAGTGCCAGCTAGCGGGGAAAACTGAAAGGATGGAGGTAGAGGGTGGGGGTAAGCCAGTTGTGCAGCTGGTCGGAGAACAACTCGATGGTCACCCAACCGAATTGTGACCGGGCCCAATGCTGCTTAACTTGGCGGGGGTGAGTACTGAAGGGAGAAACAGCCGAAACTACCATCCCAAGGCATCCTTGGGAAGCCGGTAACTGATGCGTCTCCTGGGCAGCGTGTGGTCGCAGCGACCGAGAGTGTCCACCAGGGGATTGGGGTGAGGGGCAAGTTTAGTGTAAATTGTGCGAGTTCTTTCTCGCACAACATCCATTATGTAGGGAATTTCGGAGTGGGAATGGAGTATGTGGCATGGGAATCTACGGTCTGTGCCATATATCATCCTCAGTGCCCTGTTCTGCACGATCTGCAGCCTGCGGATGGTGGAACGAGGCACCGAACCCCAGACCTCGCAGCCGTACAGCATCAGGGGCGGGATGACTGCTCGATACAGCCGTAGTTTTAGGTGTGAGGGCATGGTGGAACGGAAGATGGGAAAGAACTGTCGAAGGGCAGCGTGCCCCATCCTGACCTTCTCCCTGACACTAGGCAGGGTTTCATTCCCCTTCTTATACCTGCTGATCACGTGTCAGAAATTTTTCAGAAACAGGCACACGTGCAAAGCCACCGCAGGTGTCACAGCTCACTCAGGTGTAACAATTCGTACTTTGACGTCAAAGAATCTCCTGACAGAACAATCATAGCTGCGATGTCAAAAGAACTAGCCGTCTGTACATGTGTTCACTAACGCTTCTTTTTCTTCTTCTGCTTCACAGTTTTGGATTATTTGAATTCTTTTAGCTTCAGGTTTATAATTTATGGCTATTTTAGGTATTCTATTATTATTATTATTATTCATATTATTCAGCCTTTAACAATGTTTTCCCACTATTGTTTATTGTTTACAACTATAATATTTATTTATCCTACTTTTAATTCTTTCCTGATATATTGACTGCTTTTTATATCCAATTTACTGTATCCAGCTATTACTCTTACGAATTTCATTTCGGATGTCTGTATTCAGTATTATGTATTAATGTTCATGTTTCTGATCCGTATATCAGAGTTAATACGTCCACTAACGAACAGGTATAAAGTTGGAGGCCAACAATCAGCTACGATTTACGAAGCAAGTCTTTCACACACGTTCGGCGATTACGATCACAGAGCTAGGTACAAAACTAATGATCAGTGGTTATTTTTTTTCCATCCTTTGCTTCGGTTAGAGCTGTGCTGTGAACGTGTCTTAGAGGAAGGTAGGCTTCAGAATGACATAAGTTATGGCGATGTATGCTACCAGGGCTTTGAGTTATATAGCTCTTGCGTCAAGAATCAACGAGAGATATAATCCACTGATTGTCTTCTGCAGGAGCGGTGATAATGAGTCTGGAAAAGATTGGATCTCCGTCACGTGCCTGCACAGCTGCCGGCGTTCCTGATCCATGCTAAGGTCACCGGAGAATCGCTCATAGAATTGCTTTTGGGATTTTTTTTTTCAGAGATTATGACTAATAGAAATACAAGCACCTTTAACATTATGTGCAGTCATGGAGTTTGAGTACTTTAACTGCTATCATTTAAACATTTAAAATATTGCTTTCTAATAATTAGAAAACCCTTAAATGATTTTTACTTTCGCTACATAGTACCTAGTACATAGGTAGGGAAGGTATTGCAATGCATCCAAAATGTCCATACCAAGAGTTTACAGGAAATACCGTTTTAGGGTTCCCTGTATCCAGAAAATAATATTTTTAGAAAAAGGTCCATGTGTGTTTCAACACAATAACTCAAAAATGAAGTCAGCAAAACATCAAACTTGTACATAAGTGTAATATCTCCCAAGGACGCGACACAAAGATTTTCATTAAAATACCTCCAGCACAGACTATCCTTTACATGTAAAACATTTTGATTTTCTTTAAAATGGCTAACGATTTTGATTAAAGATATTTACATAACAAATCAAATGTGTATCTGGACTTTTCTGGGAATAATCTCTGAAGACATCCTAATTTTGGAAGGATTTTTCATAACTTAGTGCATAAAAATGTAGATCGTGCTAAAACACACAATTTACGTAATATACAATTTTTTTCGTGGAGTTGACAATTTCCGAAATATTCCTAGTTGTTGGTTTCAGTTTTAAAATACTTAAAACTTTCTCATACGGGAATTTGTAAACTATTGGCAATGCAAAGGAAACATATTTCAGTCACATAGTAAGCAGCTTTTAAAAGATCTGACTGTCGCTTTAGCCTAATTATTGCCTTATTTCCCTTCTACTTACAAGGAAACAAGCAATAAAGACAATTTCTGCTAATGCTTATCTCGATCTGCATGAAGTAGGAAGAATAAGCTTTCAAGAAGAGATTGTTACGCAGATGTAGAGAAAGTCGTGTGAATGGAACGCATCAGAATTTTTAACCTACATTTAATGGGGATCTTCAAAGAGGAACCAGTAAGCAGGTAATGTAATGAAGATGAAACTATATCTGATATAATTTTAAAATGCAAAGCGTTAAGTGGGAACATGTATGAACTACTCTGGAGTTGATAAATCCAATTGATGATGGATAGGTACAGTCAGACTGAAAAATTCAGTGCCATAGCCGGGATTTGAATCTTATAATGTCGTAAGTCCTCTAAGTTCCAGGATTCATAGTATAGAAAACTATTATGGTCAAATACTTTTTGACATTGTAAGCCGCCATAAAGGTATGTGGGGCCGCGCCGTGGCCGAGTGGTTAGACCACTCGCCTCTCACCTAGATGGTCCGGGTTCGATCCCAAGCGACCGTATGTGAGATTTGTGGTGGACAAAGCGGCGCTTGGGCGGGTTTTCTCCGGGTTCTCCGGTTTCCCCCGCCATTGCATTCCACCGGTGCTCCATCTTCATTCATGTATAATCAGTGTCAGTGCCATAAGTAGTTAAAGCGGGCGTTTAACACTACCAAAAAAATAGAGGTATGTCATCTCAAAATAATTTGAGATCACTTTGTGGTTTGCCAGAAACATACGAGTCAGTTGAGAAATTTAATGATATGCCAGGAAGTTGTCATGGTAGCTCAGTGGTACAGCAACCGGCTAGAGATCGGGAGATTGTGGTTCAAATCCCAGCTATGGCATTGAATTTTTCAGTATGACTCTACCTATCCAACTCCTGTCCTACACACAGCTTGTGTGAAAAAAAAAAAAACAATTAAACCAAATGATGATCTTCTTAATAAATATTTAGTTAATAATCTTCCGTCGCTTATTAAAATGATAGAAGTAGAAGACAATCCTTTGAGGTTTCAGCGTTAAGCGAAATCGAAACCCAACTCCTTTACATAAGTCAATCAACTCATCCATTATCCCAGCATTGACTTGGTCTTAGCATGGCTTCCTTCGGAAGGGAAGTGAAGCCGTTGGTCCCGTGTCGTACATTTACGTCACGTAAAAGAGCCTTAAGCCTGATAGAGAGGCCTCTGAGCAAAATTTAAAAGAATGTCAAAAAAACTGATAAATTCGAATCAATAATAACGAATATGCTCCATTCACATGATTTTCTCTACATCTCTGCAACAATTTATTGTTAAAAAGCTTATGCTTCTTTTTACTTCATGCTAATCAAGAAAACATTAGCAGAAATGGTTTTATTACTTACATCCTTGTACGTAGAAGGGAAACAAGGGAGTAACATAGGCTAAAGAATTAGTCAAAAGCTGGTTGATATGTAACTCAAGTTCCTTAGGTATTTTAAAGCTGAAACCAATAACAAGGAATATCTAAAAAACGATTCAATTCACGATAAAAATGTATATAACATAAATTGTGTGCGTTACATTTTCTGTTAACTAAGTTTTTGTCTATCTTTTACGGTTTACTAGTTATGCAAAATTTCGTAAAATTCATAAAGCAAACTTCAGAGGCTATTCCCAAAAATTCAAGATATACATTTTAGTTGTCAGGTAAATATCTTTTATATATGATATTTTAATCAAAATCGTTAGAGCCATTCTGAGAAAATCAAAACAATTCCGCGTAAAAGGTAAATGGGGTGATTTTTTTGAAAATCTTCGTGTCACATCCTTGGGAGCCACCAAATTTGGTATTTAACGGACTTTTCGTTTTTAAGCTATGCTGTCCATAGACACACACACATGGACCTTTTTCCTGGGGGCCCAAAACATATATTTTTGATGGAAATCTCGGTATCGAATTTTTGAGTGGATTACAATAACTTCTCTATACACTATGTACATAGTACGTGCAGAGAAATTAAAAAAAAACATTATTTTGAATAAATTCTGTGTTCTAAACATATCTACACTTTTATGTAATACGTTTTCGTCTATCACTTAACGTATAAAAGGTTATACAAAGGCCCTTTGCAGAACTTTCTTAGAAAATACAATTGTCAGTACATATGTTTAATGTTTATTTTCGTTTTAATGAAATAAAAAGTTCGTAAAATACTCCATGTAAGGGATAGCTCCTATTGGGTATTTTTTTTGGAAAATGTGTTGCATCTTTGGAATTTATCCGAAATTTTGTTTTTGAGTTGCGTTGCTCACACACCAGACATCGAAACGCATGCTCACACTATAACACACACAAAAGTACCAAAATTACTTTTTTAAATTCAGGGTCATCAAAACTTGTATTTCTAATCTCGATATAGTAGAATAATACCTGCTCTACCTCCTATGCACGTTACTATAAAGTTATAAAAGCGAATTTTTATTCATGATAGGCTAGGATACATTATTGTATATAAATTATCTCAAAGTATGCACTTGGTTCTATGCATGATTGGAAAATAACAATTCGTATTTTGCCGACCACTTTGTGGCAGCAGGAAAATGTAAGAAATTTTCAATAAGTATTTTGGACCAAAAATGCCGGAGTTTTGTGTTCGAAATTTAAAAAAAAAAAAAAAAATCTGATTTGTTCCATGACTTTCTATAACAGTTTTACAAACAAAATATCCTTACCAAATATTATTTTTTGTCTACGTTTTACTAAACGAAATAAACATTAGCAGAATTGGTCTTATTACTTTCTACTTTGAAAGTTTAAAGGAAATAAGGGACTACAGCAGGCTATACCGATAATCAACTCTTTTAAAAGCAGTTGTTATGTGAACTAACTGAATTTCGGTTCTCTTTTGTATTTCCGGGAATAAACCAAAGGGATGAAATGAAAGTTGACGTTCTGCCTGAGAAAAGTATTAAGTAGCTTAAAATTGAAACAATATCAATGAATATTTAACCCTACAAATGGTTAACCCCACAAAAAAGTGTATAGGGAATAAATGTTGTGTTCTAATGCGATCTATATTTTTGTGTATTAAGTTTTTGTCTATCTCTTCCGGTTTACGTGTTATACAAAAGGCATCGAGCGTGAAGAGGTCTTCAAAGGCTATTCCCAGAAAACGTAAGATATATGTTTCGTTTGTCATGAAAATATATTAAATTTATGGTTGGTAATTAAATTAGAATCATAAGAGCTATTTTTGAGAAAATAAAACTTTTCGAAAAATAAGTCCATGTAAAGGGTAGTTGGGTAGGCTGGAATTTCCCTGAAAATTTTCGTGTCGCACCGTTGGCAGATACTGAACATCAATACCAAGTTTGATATTTACCGGACTTTTCGTTCTTGGGTTATTCTGTTCACAGACACACACACACACACACACACACACACACACACACACACACACACACACACACACACAGGGACATTTTCTAAAAAAATTAATTAGTTTTCTTTGTTTAAGGAGTACCAAACCATGCATTTCCGGTACATTTTTGGCATTGAATTTTTGTATGAAATACAATACCTTCTTTATCTTAAATGTCTCTCCCAATAAAACAAGAGCAACTCTGTTTCATCTCTCACAAAAATCCACCACCTCTCTCATAATGTATTCTCTAAGGGGCATTGAAAGAGATGGCTCAAGCGATTTTGCCTGTGAACCGCATTCGGGAGGTCACGGGTTCAATCCCCATGGCGAGCCTTCTTGATTCATGGGTTTTTTCGGGGTCTTCCCGGATAGATTAATTAAATTCACCGACTTTTTCGATAAATTATTTCCTGTACCCATCATTTCCTAAACATCTCTCTTTTAGGATTGAAGGACCAGGCGACGGTGTGTTGCGGCTGGATGGTAGCTGCGTATTGTAAAAGGTTATGCTGGCGTTGCCATCAAGAACTCTCGAATAAAACCCCGACTTCAGGTTTGTGGCTCCCTCTGAGGGGCTTGCCGAGAAGCAGAGTCTAGGGTGCCGTCGGCGTTCCAATTGTAGGCGTTAGGGTCCCAAGCCATGCTTGCAACCATGCTATCAATATCTGATCGGCCTTCTGGTCTCTACCCTCATTCCACCCTCCCTGGGTCAGAAAAGCCTATGTCCGGTGCTCCGCTCGTATCCTGGGGGCCCCATCCGTGTCTAATCCTAATTCCAGTCTGCAAGGAACATTTTGCAGGAAGAAAGGAAAAAAAAAAAAAAAAAAAAAAAAAAACAGTGGTGAGAAAACAATGATTCATGTTCTGAATGCAAAGCTCATAATAAAATCCAATAGATGGATAGGATGGATTCTCAAACAAATGTTTATCTCATCATAGAGTCCATTTTTCTGGGCCTGTCTATGGATTTTCATTCAACTTTATGTCTATCGAAGAAACGCCAAGATATTTCAGCTTTTGGGCATGCAGCATCTTAGGGTGGCAAAAATAACAACTCTATCTATTTTATAATAAATCAAGAACTGAACATGTTCGAATAAAAGTTCTACAATCATACAAGTTTCTCTACTATGCTGCAGCAAACTCTTCTTACAAAAGCTTATTTTTATATACTTCATGCTTATCAAGATAAATATTGGTAGAAATGCTTTTCTTACATAAGGTAATAAGGTAATACAATAAGCTAAAGCGATAACCAAATATTAAAAAGCAATCGCTTTGTGATGGTATTAAAATTCTATTCACTTGCTTGACTGGGATGAAAAACATGAATAACGACTTCCATTTGAGAAAAGTATAAGAATTATAACATTTAAGATTATATAGAAAGCTAGCAGTGCTAGGGTCAGCTGATAAGTCCCGGGTCTCACACAGATATAACGCCACTAGGCCAGTTATACAGTAGCATCGTATAATTTAACTCTAGACTAGCTTGTATCCATTGTTAGAGGTCAAAGGCTTGTTTAGTTTTCGGATGACAGCATTTTAAACAAGACAACTTTAGAGTTTTCACGAAAATGGAGGATTTGGAAAAACGAGCAGTGACTAAATACTTCCATTTGAAAGACTTAGCGCCTAAAGAAATCAAGGAGGAAATGGACAGTACATTGAAAGACTCTGCCCCTTCATATTCAATGATTCAAAGCTGGAGTTTGAAATGGAACGTACGAGCACTAGTGATGAGCCTCACTCTGGAGGCCCTGTAGAAGTAACATCTCCAGAGATCATTGAAAAAATTCATCGTTTAGTTTTGGAAGGCCGCAGATTAAAGCTGTTTGAGATAGCTGAGGCTGTAAACATATCAAAAAACTTGCAGGTTATATTTTAAGTAATGTTTTGTGCTTTCACAGTATCTGTGCAAAAGGGTGCCACGTTTTTTAACATCTGATCAAAAGTTGCAAGGACAAACTGTTTCTGTTAAGAATGTGGAGCTCTACCGTAAAAAACCCAGTGAATTTTTGAGACGGCTTATTACCATGGATGAAACTTGGATACATCACTACACTCCAGAAAGTAAATCACAGTCAAAACAATGGATTGCGCCAGGTGAACCAACTCCAAAAATGGCAGTCATTTTGTCTGTTAACAAGGTTATGGTGAGAGTTTTCTGGGATGTACAGGGAATTGCTTTTTTTGATTACTTGAAAAAGTTAAAGTATCACTAGTGACTACTACACAATCTTACTGCAAGTTTGAGTGATGAGGTGAAAAGAAAAATACCTCATTTGGCAACAAAAAATCTTGTTTCATCACGACAATGCTCCGACCCAGTCATTGCAATGGGAAAAATGTGCGAATTAAAGTTGGAAGTGCTTGAACATATGCACACCCAATTCGTTAGATCTAGCAAATAGTGACTACCAACTGTTAACAAACCTCAAAAAATGGCTTGAAGGACGAAGCCTTCACGGCAACGAAGAGATCATTGATGCGGTAAAAATCTATTTTGAGGACCTTGACAAATCATACTACAGAGATGGTTTAATTAAATTAGAACACCGGTATGACAAATGCATTAGCCTTTCTGGAGATTATGTTGAGAAATAAAGCAAAATAAATAAATAAATGCTGTTTTCATTGACAGGCCCGGGACTCTTCAGCCGACTCTCGTATATCAGAAATTGTTAGCTCCAGAACAAAAGTGCATTTGTCATAAATTGTCTTTTGACGAGATCTAAATTATTTTGTGATTCAGAAGTACATTGTGATACATTTTGTTTGAAAGTTATTCAGACTAAAGAGATTCTCAGGCAATTCTACATATACATTTTCATTGTCATCTACATATATGTAATATAGGAATTTTTCAAAACCGTTAGAGCAATTTATCACAATATCAAAATTTTCAGAATATTTCCATGTAAAGAGTATTTTGGTCGTCTCCTTAGCGCGGTGGTAGCGCAGCTGCCTACCAAGCGGGAGACCTGGGTTCGATCCCCAGTACCGGCGTGGGGATTTTTCCCCCGCTGGGAGACCTGGACCGGGGTGCGCTCAGCCTCGTGAGGTCCCTGGGGGGCCAATTGAGGAGCTACTTGATGGAGAAGTAGCGGCTCCAGGTCGTGAGGACCGCATAACCGGCCGGGAGGGGCTCGAGGCGCTGACCACGTCTCACCCTCCAATACTGCACCCCATCCATGACGTCTGTAGTGGACCGAGATGGGGGACGCAGCGGCCGGGCGGTAGGCCAAGGCTCCCCGTGAGCTGTCGTGCCATGGAGTTATGTAAAGAGTATTTTGCGAAGGAGGTATTTTATGGAAAATTCTCGTGTCCCATCCTTGAAAAATCTGAACTAAGATTAAAGTTTTGTATCCAACCGAACTTTCGTTTTTGAGTTATGTTGCACACACACCATGTACACTTTTTTAAATGCTTTTCTGGATACAGTGGTCCTTAAAACGCATATTTTTAGTAAAACCTCGTTGTCGAATTTTTGGTTTAAATGCAACACACTATCTAATGTGATATGTACGAAATAGAGAAAATAAAAATGAAACTTTGGGGCCCAAATTCTTAAAATTTCAATCATACCTATCTTTAAAGGTGTAATATAGAATATATAGAAAAGAATAACTTCTACAAAATGGAAGTTTTTTTTATCCAATGTCAATATTTCAGTACCAAATGAGGTAGTTTGGGATGAGAGACACAATCCTTAAAAGTAATTTTATGAATGCGGCAATTATTCATACACACTATTTCTAAAAATATGATGTGTTCCATTCACATGACTTTCTCTATATCTCTGTAAGAAATTATTGTTAATAAGCTTATCTTTTATTTATTTCATGCTAATCGAGACAAATTAGCAGAAATAGTCTTATTTCTTTCTTTATTGTAAGTAGAAGCGAAATAAGGGAGTACCATAGGTTAAAGTGATAGCCAAAATCTGGTTATTTGTGATTGAAAATCCTTTGTTTGTATGGACACGAGTTCACAAAGTCCTGTATGAGAAAAATATACGTTTTTTATAGCTGATACCAAAAACAAGGAATATCTAAATAACAATCAACTCCAGGAAAAACTATATGTAACATAAATTGTGTGCTTTAAAGTGCTCTACATTTTTTGTATGGTAAGTTTTTGTCCATCCCTTACGGTTTAGCAGTTTTGGAAAATCCCGTAAAATTGACCCAGAATAAAGCAGTCTTCAGAGGATATTCCCAGAAAATTAAGAATATATATTTTATTTGCCAGCTAAATATCTTTAATATACGGTATTTTAATCAAAATCGTTAGAGCCACTTTTTAGAAAATCAAAATTTTCGAAACAAGTTCCATGTAAAGGGTAGTTGGGGGTGGGGGAATTTTTCTCAAAATCTTCGTGTCGCATCCCTGGAAGATACTAAACTTAAATAGCAAGTTTGGTATTTTACCGACTTTTCGTTTTTGAGTTATCGCGTTCACAGACACACGGACACACTGACACACGAACACACGGGCACACACACACACATACACACACGGGCCTTTTTCTTAAAATACATTTTTTGGATACAGGGTACCCTAAAACATATATTTCTGGTGAAATCTCGGTATCGAATTTTTTGGTTGAGTGCAATTCCTTCTCTATACACTATGTACATAGCACGTATAGAGAAAGTCAAAATGCTGAAGGGTAATATTTTCATGAAATATCGATAAAAAACGTTCAGCTACCTTTTGACAGGTAAGTGGTAGAAAATGTGGTTAAAAACAAATAAATTTAAAACTACATTGCCTTAATATTAGTTCATTGACATATTTTAAGAGGATACTATTTATTCCTAGTTTCTATGTATAAAACATGAATCAAATCAAGAGTTATACAACAATTTATACATAGAAGTCATTGTTCTATTTTTGGCACTTATTTTAAATTCCTGCTAAATATATTCTTTGAGGTACAAATAATCGTGGGCGGTTTTGGCAGATAGAGGACAGCAGACATAGGGTGCGGCATGTGTACTACGGTCAGATATTTTTAGTCTTAGGTAGCCCTCTAATATTGAGTGGGATTTGCTTTTGAAAACATGCAGCTTGTCAAAATAATGACATTATCACTACTGACATAGAAAACTGGAGCTGTGTGTAAGAAATGCCAACCTTTAAATATGCAGCTTTGAAATTCCTTTATTTACTTTTTTATTTTTTAAATTATTAGTTTACATTTTCATTAAACATATTTAAATTTTTACTTTCTCTGCCACGTACAACATATAGTAGGAAGAAAAGGATTTCAAGTCAAACACTTCATTATAAGATTACGCGGCAAACACATCTTTTGAGGATCCCCAAACAAACAAAAAATTTGATGTGTTCCATTCACATGACTTTCTCTACATCTCTGTAACCTTTTATTGTTAATAAGCTTATCTTTTATTTATTTCATGCTAATCGAGAAAAATTAGCAGCAATAGTCTTATTTCTTGCTTTATTGTAAGTAGAAGTGAAATAAGCGAGTAGCATAGGTTAAAGTGAAAGCCAAAAGCTGGTTGCTCTGTGACTGATGTTCCTCTGTTTGTATGGACAGGAGTTCACAAATTCTTGCTGAAACCAAGAAAAAGGAATATCTCAAAAACGATCAACTCCAGAAAAAAAATGTATATAACATAAATTGTGTGTTTTAACGTCCTCTACATTTTTTGTGGGTTAAGTTTTTGTCCATCTCTTATGGTTTAGTAGTTATGAAAAATTCATCCAGAATAAAGTAGTCTTCAGAGGCTATTACCAGAAAATTTGAAGTATACATTTTATTTGTCAGGTAAATAACTTCAATATACGACATTTTAATCAAAATCGTTAGAGCCATTTTTTAGAAAATCAAAATTTTCGAAAAAAATTCCATGTAAAGTGTAGTTTAGGGTGGGGGGATTCTTCTCAAAATCTTCGTGTCGCATCCCTGGAAGATACTAAACTTAAATACAAAGTTTGGTATTTTACCGACTTTTCGTTTTTGAATTATCGCGTTCACAGTCACACGGACACACTGACACACGGACACACGGGCACATACACACACACGGACCTTTTTCTTAAAATACATTTTTTGGATACAGGGGACCCTAAAACAAATATTTCCGGTGAAATCTCGGTATCGAATTTTTTGGTGGAGTGCAATACATTCTCTATACACTATGTACATGGTGAGTATAGAGAAAGTAATAATGATTATTTTCTCTAAATCAAGTGCTATATACGTACAGTAGCGGCATTATTTCTGGATACCTTTTTACTTTCTCTACACGTACTATGTACATAGTGTATAGAGAAGATATTGCATACCACCCAAAAATTCGATACCGAGATTTCACCGGAAAAAAATGTTTTGGGTCCCCCTGAATCCAAAAAAAGCATTTTCAGAAAAGGTCTGCGTGTGTGCGTCTGTGTGTGTGTGTGTCTGTCTGTCTGTCTGTCTGTCTGTGGACAGAGTAACTCAAAAACGAAAAGACTGTTGAATACCAAACTTGGTACCTTCCAAGGATGCGACACGAAGATTTTCAAGAGAATATCCCCACCCCAACTACACTTTAAATAGAACTTTTATCGAAAATTTTGATTTTCCTAAAAATGGCTCTAACGATTTTGATTAAAACATCATATATTAAAGATATTTACCTGACAAATAAAATGTATATCTTGATATTTCCGGGAATAGCCTATGAAGACTACTTTATTCTGGATTAATTTTACGGAATTTTGCATAACTACTAAACCGTAAGAGACGGTCAAAGACTTACAACACAAAAAATGTAGAGCACTTTAAAACACACAATTTATGTGATATACACTTTGTCCGTGGAGTTGATCGTTTTTTAGATATTCCTTGTTTCTGGTTTCAGTTTTGAAAAACATACTTTTCTCATACAGGAATTTGTCAACTCCTGTCCATACAAACAAAGGAACTTCAGTCACATAGCAACCGGCATTGGACTATCACTTTAACCTATGGTACTCCCTGATTTCGCTTCTACTTACAAGGAAGCAAGTAATAAGGCTATTTCTGCTATTTTTTTCTCCATTAGCATGAAGTAAATAGAAGCATAATATTTTTAACAATATTTTGTTACAGAGATGTAGAGAAAGTCATGTGAATGGAATACATAAGATTTTTGGTTAAATTAACCCTCGAACTTGAATATTTCATTCAACTCTCATTCTGGACCATTCTTATATGATAAATTATAGCCAGGAAGTTTGTTACCATAATATAGTGTTAAATTTTTTACTATAAACTGGATATAACTTGGACCTTAATGGATTACTTTGACCGAGCTTTGGAAAATATACTATTTTTTAAATATATAGTTATTCATTTATTTTATATTTCATCAATGTTAAAATCGGAATTAATCCTCTCATTTTACATAGAGGGGCTCAACTTTTGGGAAACTTAGTAATTTTAGGTTCATGAAATTAAAATACTATAACACCATAAACATCATAATTTTAAAAATACCAGATTTCCCTAATTTTGAGCCCCCAGTCATATGAGAGTAATTATGTATTATATTTCAAATTGGATGCACAATAACACGAAAAGTATATTTGGGAATTTTATACCTTCTATTGTAGACTACATCCAAAATAATATACAATAAATTATTAATTGCATATAGAAGGAGGGCCCAAATTTGAGGAAATCTTTTATTTCTAAAATTATGGTGTTCAAGTTGATGAATTTTCATAGTCCCAAAATTAATAGATTTCTTCAAACGTTGAACTTCTCTATGTAATATGAGAGCAATCAATTCAATTTTCTCATTGGATACAATATGAAATAAAATGCGAGTATGTGTATATATTTATAAAATAATAGTTTCGAAATGTGGGTCAAAGTAATCGATTAAGGACCAAATTAGCTTAATTTTACGGTAAAGGATTCGATATTTTATTATGATAATACTTGCAGACTATAATTTATTAGATAAGAATGATCCTGAATGAAAGTTGGACGCAAAATTCAAATTTGAAAGTTAATTTTAGCAAAAAGTTTCCAGAATTAATGTACATAGTAAGTAAAGAAGGAAATGCAAATGGAGTTTTATTTATGAACACTCTTTAAATGTTGTGATTGTCAGCGTCCCATTCTATACTGGGTGTAAAAGAACGCTTAATTTTGCTCAGAGACTTGAGGTGCTTTTGCATGCCGTAAATCTACGACACGGGACCAACGGCTTTACTTCCCTTCCGAAGGAAGCCATATTAAGGATTGTTACGCCAAACAAATTCACTGCCCTCCATCGGGTTTGAACCCATGATCTTCGGTATATGAAATTAGCATGATAACCGTTACACCACGAAGAGCGACAAATAGAGAAGGTATTGTATTCCACAAAATAATTCGATACCGAGAAATCGGAAATGATTATGTCCAAAATTATAAAAATCTGATGTGTGTCATTCAAAAATTATTGTTAAATTCTTTCTTCTATCTACTTCATGATAAACATTACCAGAAATGGTCTTGTTACTTGCTTCTTTGTAAGTAGAAGGGAAATAAGGGAGTACCATAGGTTAAAGTGATAGTCAAATGTTTTAAAAGCTGGTCGCTATGTTTTTTTTTTGTTTTTTTTTTTTTGGTAGTGTTTAACGCCCGCTTTAACTACTAATGGTACCGTGATGATGGAGCACCGGTGGAATGGCGGGGGAAACCGCAGTAGACGGAGAAAACCCGCCCCAGCGCCGCTTTGTCCACCACAAATCTCACATGCGGTCACTTGGGATCGAACCCCGGCCGTCTAGGTGAGAGACGAGTGGTCTAACCACTCGGCCACGGCGCGGCCTGCTATATGGATGAAAAATCGTTTCTTTGTGTTGCCAAGAGTTGACAAATCCCGGTATGTGAAAATTTAAGTTTAAAACTGCAACCGACAACAATAAATATATAAAAATTACATATTCAAGGAATCTGATGTGTTCCATTCATATGACTTTCTCCTCATCTTTGCAACAAATTATCATTAAAAAGCTAATTACTTCAAGCTAATCGAGAAAAAAATTAGTAGAAATAGTGTTATTACTTGCTTTCTTGTAAGTAGAAGCGAAATAATGGAGTACCATAGTGATAGTCAAAAGCTGGTTGCTATTTGACTGAAATTGCTTTGTTTGGACAGAAACTGATAAATTCCCGTATGAGAAAAGTATAAATTTTTCAAAGCTGAAACCAAAAACGATCAAGTCCACGAAAAAAAAAATTAATAACATAAATTGTATGTTATAACGTGCTCTACATTTTTGTGGGATAAGTTTCTGGGCATCTCTTACGGTTTAGCAGTTATGCAAAATTCCGTATAATTCATCCAGAAAAAATAGTCTTCAAAGGCTATTCCTAGAATACAAGATATACGTTTGATTTGTCAGGTACATATCTTTAATATACGATATTTTAATCAAAATTGTTAGAGCCATTTTTGAGAAAATCAAAATTTTTAAAAAAGTTCTATGTAAAGAGAATTTAGGGGTGGAGGATTTTCTTGAAAATCTTCTTGATGCATCCTTGGAAGACACCAAACTTAAATACCATGTTTGGTATTTAACTGTCTCTTCGTTTTTGAGCGATGCTTCCCACAGACACACACACAGACACACACACGGACATTTTTCTATAAATGCTTTTTTTTTTTTTTGATTCAGGGGGACCCAAACATGTATTTCAGGTGAAATCTCGGTATCGAATTTTTGGATTGATTACAATACCTTCTCTATACACAATGTATATAGTACGTATAGAGAAAGTAAACATTAAATCACATAAATTGTGTGTTTTTACGATCTACATTCTTTGTGCAGTATGTTTTTATCTATCTCTAAACGGTTTATCAGTTATGCAAACTACAGCCAAATTTATCCGGAATTAAAAGGTCTTCAGAGATTATGGCCAGAAAATTCAATGTATGCATTTTATTTGCCATGTAAATATTTTTAATATGCGAAATTTTAATGAAATTTTTTGGGAAAATAAACATTTTCGAAATTTTTTCCTAGCAAAGCGTAGTTTGGAGTGGGGGATGTTTCTCAAAATCTTCGTGTTGCATCGCTGGAAAATACTAAACTTAAATGCAAAGTTTGGTATTTTACCAACTTTTCGTTTTTGAGCTTTTCTTTACAGTCACACGGACGCACACATACGGACCTTTCTCTAAAAATGCTTTTTTGGATACAGGGTACCCTAAAACGTGTATTTCCGGCGAAGTCTCGGTATCGAATTTAGGGATGAGTGCAATAGGTACCTGCTCTACCTATGCGCCATGTAATTTGAAGAGAAAGTAAAAAAGTTCGTGTGTATGTCTGTGGGCATTACAACTGAAAAACGAAAAGTCCGTTAAACACCAAATTATGGGATTTAAGTTTAGTATCTTCCAAGGATGCGATCTTCCAATACGAACTACCCTCTACATGGAAGACTTTTTGAATTTTTAATTTCCTCAAAAATAGTTCTAACCACTTTGATTAAAACTCCGTATATTAAAGTTATTTACATGAGAAATGAAATGTACATCTTGAATTTGTTGGGAATACTCTCTAAAGTTTTATTCATACTGAACGAATTTTGCCATAACTGGTAAGGTACAAGAGATAGACAAAGCTTACCACGCAAAAAATGATCTGGTTAAAACACACAATTTCTATTATATATGTTTTTTGTAGAATTAACTAACCATTTTGCGGTATTCCTTAATATTGATTTTAAAATGTCCAATGGGAAGATGTAATTCACGTTTTGCCATCCTAGTCATCCAAAGAGAAGGTAATTTCAATTGCATCACATAGTGAGGGGTTTTAAAAGACTTTAATATGGCTTTACCCTAATGTATTTGCTTGTTTACCTTCTACTTAGAAGGAACAAAGTAACAAAACCTATTTTGCTAATTTATTTCGATTAGCTGCTCTCTAAGCTGTTTGTCGGATGTTAACACACAGAAAAATAGTACTTTGGTCATATAACAAACAAAAGCCGACTGCCTCCGTGGTTGAGTGGTTAGCGAGTTGACTTCTCACCCGGGGGTCCCGGGTTCGATTCCCGATTTTTCTCTTGCCCCACAGAGTCTGGACGTTTGTATGTGAGTGTGAATGTGTGCGTGTTTGAGTAAAACAAAAGTGATTTAAACCAACGTAAAAGATCCTACAGACAACGAGTTGTTTCAAGCGGAAAGCCCCCGATATGACCTTAGATGTTAAAGGGGGCTATATAAATGAAACAATAATAATAATAATAATAATAATAATAATATAAAAAAGCCAGATGACAGAGACTAGTCAAACCAACTTGAACAGAGTAACAAATTACTTGAGCATAAAACAATCAGTATAATCCAATATTGAGTTATGTCAATTTTATGTTGTTTATTAAACTTAACCAGCATTTTTCATAAAACAATTTACCATATAAAAGCAAATAGTCTTTAAATGCAACATATTTCTTCCCATGCAGTTGTAAATTTTCGATTCAGGTTTGTGGCCCGGATTGAAATTTCAGCCATATTTTCAGTTAGAAATGAGGGTATAAAATACTCACTGCCATCTACGAAAGTTACACTGATAATTTTTAAAAATTTGGGTTAACTTCCGCAAGGGCAGCCCATTTCATTTGCAAACGCGTACACTCAACGGGCACATAGCGTTGACTCCGTTAGTGACGTCATCCTCTGAGGTAGGGTTGCCAATATATGACTTACAAATACCTAGGGGCGGTGGTGTTGACAACATGCCGGGTCCTACGCCACTATTTGTATCCGAGGTGTATTTACGAGAAGATATAAGGTCGAAGGCCGCAACTGCGGAGCGACAAGGCGTAGCCGAGGTATCTGGAAAGAATTATAGTAAGTAATTATATCTCGCATGATTTAATGCATCTTAATCCCTCAACTGAATTGGCAACAACTTGGAGCATGCGCATCGTCGGCAAAATGGTCTGTTTTCGTCATGTTTACTATAAAAACAAACGCTCTACCTAGAGTGTGTAAGTTAAGCTTTTAAACTGTCATATATACTCCAGGAATTCTACTGCGTTTACAAAAGTAAGCAATGCCGCTCTTTTGGTAAACGTTTTGGATGGGTTCCATATGCGAACGTTACACCAAACTTTCAAAACAATTTGTTTATTCTGGTTTTCTTTCCCTTAAACATATATCCCTTTAGCATCAATACATCTTCGCATTCGAGAAACCAATGTTTATGTAATGATGCCACAATGATGCGGTACTTCAGAAAGCAGGTTTTTATAAATGTTCACTGCTTCATCGGATGAACAAGTGATTTCACGCATTTTATCTTTAATTTAAAAAAAAAAAAAAGAATTTACAATGTGTTAGATCACAGCTGTATGATGGACGGTTCATGGATCTGACCTTTAGGGCATCCAGAGCATGTTAACAGCGGGACACACCTCATCAACTGCGACCCGGTACGGATCTATTGCAGCCTACCCCCCCCCCTGGGGGAAGGGATGAGAGGAGGGGAAATCACAGGCAACGACGGAGCTAAGCGCAGAGACGACAGAAGTCCCTAACAGTTTCACTAGATGGCGCGCCGTGAAGGCTATACAGCGCCGGGAGGCCGAAAGGCTGTCTCTACAACGGCACCTAGCCTCAACCAGTGCAACTATAGGGAAGAGAGTTTCACTCGGAGCAAGCAACCGTAGCATCTGCCTGCAAAGCCTTAAGCCACACCTACACCGCCCTGATAGATGAAGAAGGGAAATAAAATGAAGGGATGAAAAGGAAAGGAACCGTGGTAGAAATACACCACCCCAGCAGACGCCTAACCGGCCCCAGGAAACCCACGGAAAAAAAACAGGGCCAGAGTGCGCGGTCAACGTGGAGCGAACCCGGAATTCCCGAATGCCAGTCCCAGATGAAACGACTGAGCCACCTGGTTCGGCCATTGTCATAAAGTAAATTTATTTTTGCCTACGGGCGTTTTCCGCGAATTTTTAAACATGTTTGCGATAAATAGACATTTGAATACCAATTGGCAGTAACGGCACGTTTATCTTCTAATGTTATATTAACAAATTGCCCATTTCAGGAGAAAAAAAGTAACAAAATAGCAACCATCTTCTCTTCAGCGCTGCGAATTCGTCGGACATTTGTCGGTTCTTTTCTAAAGACCCACTGAGACCACTGGCTTTACTTTTCAGGATTCATCACATATTCCAAACCTAATTTTAAGTGCTGACTTGGAATATTTCCAGAGTTTTTCTGCGGCAATCAATGCGTTGTTTTTGATTGGGAGTCAGTTTATGTGGTAACCATCGACAAGAAAGTTTTCTAACGTCTAACTGTTGTAAAATGATCTGGATATAACTCATACCAATGCCCAATACAACCCAAATATATTTTAAAGACTTCCGTCAATCATCTGCAAGCATTTCTCGAACATCAGCAGCATTTTCATTAGTAACCGTTATTTTTGGGCATCCTTCACGAAATTGATCTCCTTTGAATTCGCAGTACCAGGTTGCCTTAGATGGGGCTATTTCGTCAAATGAATTTCTAAGTTTAGATTTAAACTTAGAAAACGATTTAAAAACCTAGCAAATCTTAGCCTGGAAATGTTTTCTAGTCAAATTCATTTTTGGGTGAACACAGAATATTTAAATGATGATACATAAAAAACAATTAGCGAATCGAACAAACTACATGGCAATCAACTCACAAAAATTAGCAAGTAGTTGACAATATAAAAATATAATTTTAATGACATTCTAAAATGTTAAATATCGTCTTGTATATCTAAGCACATATATGTATAGGCATGGATGCATATGTATGTATACTACGTATGTGTGTAAGATAATTTCAAAACCAATAACTGACCGATTTTATCGTTCTTTTACCACTGAAAAGCCTGATTCTTCTGACGCAGATGAACCAAAAACATCTATTTTAATTCATAAAGATTAAAACACTAAAAGGGACTTATAAATCCCTCATTAAATATGACAAGCAATAGAGAAGTAAATTATGAATGCGCCTAGAATCTTCGAGCTTCCACTACTGGGACAGTGTGTTCCCGGTCCCGATAAGGGGCAGCATCTGAGCATCCATCGACCTGCTGTATATTCACCTCATGCATTCTTCGCGGGGATGTATGGACTAATGATCGATTGGTGATCCAGGTCCTAGGTATCTCCTACGTAAAATAGTTACCATCATTGTCTTCACGTTGTCTTCACCTTTCATGGCTCTTCAAATCCTTCATGGTATTAAGTAAGCACTGTCTCTATAAAACGGCGTCGTCCTTCATGGTCTAAGCGATAACATGCTAACCTCCAATTGCCAAGGTCTTGTGTTCTTGTTGATTATTTCGAGTGTTAAAATCATTACTTCTTCGGAAGAGAAGTAGAGCTGGTGGTTCCGTGTCGTAGAGTTATGGCACATCAAAGAATCTTAAGACTCATAAAGAGGCCTCTGAGCAAAATTAAGCGGTATTTTATGCCAAATATAGATTGGAATGCTCAGATCCCGAGTAGCTAAATGGCGTTAATAAATAAAATTATTTAATTTATAAATGGGCAGAAACATCCACATCCAGATGAGAGGGAACGAAACCACGCGCATTCCGCGCTGAGAACAAAAGCTCCACATTTTAATGAACTAAACCATTGCGAAGGACGCAATACCTATAATGTACATATAATAATATCTAAGAAGCGAGGAAGTTTGATAAAACACATTATTCTCTCTACTAGTTCTCTTAAGTAGAGGAAGGACTGCATTTCACCTAAAAATTCGATTCTGATATTACCCGAAATTTCTCAGTTTTTGAGACTCCCTGAATCCAAAACAAAATTAGAAAATACCTGCGTTTATGTGGGTATATGTATAAACAGTATAACCCAAAATCAAAAAGTCTGTTAATACCAAACGTGGTATTCAAGTTCGGCGTCTTCAAAGATTGCAACAAGAAAATTCGCCAACCACAAGGCTAAAGCGATTGTCAAATCTTTTAAAAGCTGACAATGTCCCTTCATTGGAATGCTAGATAAACAATTGAATAACGACTTTCCATTTGAAAAAAATTTAAGTAATAAAATTTAATGAAATAACAAAGATTATCTCGGAAATTATTAGCTCTCCAAACCCAATGTACCTGACATAAATTGCATTTTTAGTCAGAACTAAGTTTTTGTGTAAAAAAAACTTTACTAAATGTAAAGAGTAGTTTGAGGTGAAAATTGTCCTAAAAATCTTCATTTTACATGAGTGAAATATACTGAGCTTAAATACCAAATTTGTTATTTAACTGCATTTTCGTTTTTGAGTATGCTGTCAATCACACATGCGTACTTTTTTTAAAAAAAATAATTTTATGAAATCAGAAGTCCTCGTTACATGCATTTCCGGTGAAATATCAGTATCTATTTTTGGGTGGATACCTTCTCTACCTACTTTCAGTGTTAGAACACGTAAAACGAAATTTCAAAATTAAAAATAAAAACAAAATTATATCAAGGTAAAGGTTAAAGCCATAAATAGTAACCGTATTTTACTTGAAATGGAGTTTTGATACTTACACCTTTTGAATAGCACGTTTTTTTTTTGTTTTTTTTTTGTTTTTTTTTTGTTTTTTTTTTTGTTTTTCCATTATTTGCAGTTTAGCAATTATAGAACAGATATTCAGAATGAAAGGACTTTATGGGAAATTCGATATAAATTAATTTATACATTTTATTTTTCCTGAAAGCACTTTTATCTTAAACATATGACATCTATTAAAATTTCAAATAACGAAAATAATTATTCCTTTAGAGGAATTTTTAAAATCTAATTGGAGTCAAGGCAATTGAAGGTTGCCATATTAGGAACATAACTTTAAGTAGAAATTATTCATTACTTGATTTTTTTACCGTCAAACAGGGATATGATTTTTATTTCTATGTTTAACTTTATGTAACGTTTGATTTGTTTCATGTCTTGTAATTTTTAATGTTAATGTGGTTTAGAATTTTCATCAATTAAATAAAGAATTCTATTACAAATACTGAGAATATGGTGGTCAAAAATTATTATAAACACTACATTATGGGAAATAACAAAACAGTTACCAATTAATAGAGAAATAAAAAAGGGTAAAATAAAAAAAATAAAACATAAAAAATAAAGAACATGGATTTGACATATACTGAGAAAGGATTGTGGAAATATAGCTTTTCCACAGGGAGAAAGAAGGATTTGAAGACCGAGGGTAACTTGGAGAAGAATAGTTGAGGCGGAATTGAGAGATATGAATAGATCATGGAAGGAGATACAAGTCTTTTCAAGGAATAGAATTCGATAGTGAAGATTTGTTGCGGCCCTATGTTACCCTGGGAATTAAAGGAAAACATCATCAAATAAAGAATTCGAATATAGGTAAAGCAATTAAAATTGGAACTACGGCACCTATTTGCACGTATACATACAAAAAACCACATACATAAATCTAATATCTGTTTCATTTCATGGATAATATATGCTTTTGTAAGAATAATTTGAAAATGAGTAAGTATAGAAAGGCATTTGAATGCAAAACAGAGATTGTATTACTTTCTCTACAAGTATGAACTTAGCCTATAGAGAAGGTATAGTATTTTACCCAAAAATTAGATGCCGGGATTTCACTGGAAATACACATTTTAGTGTCCCCTGTATCTAAAAAAAGGCATTTCTAGAAAAGGTTCCGTATGAGTGTGAGTGTGTTAGTGTGTGTGTGTGTGTGTGTGTGTGATAACGATAACTTAAGAGAAAAGTCTGTAAAATACTAAACTTTGTATATGAGTTTAGTGTCTTCCAAGGATGCGACATGAATCTTTTTCAAGAAAATCACCCACCCTAAACTACCCTTTATATGGAAAAGTTTTGATTTTCGCAATAATAGCTTAAGCGATTTGTATTAAAATAGCGTATATTAAAGACGTTTACACGAAAAATAGATGTATATCTTGAATTTTTTTGGGAATAACCTCTGAAGACCTCTTTATTCTTGATGAATTTTGCTGGATTTTGCATAACTATTAAACCGTAAGAGATAGGCAAAATTTACTACACAAAATATGTAGATCGCGCTGAAACACACAATTTATCACATTTTTTTCGTGGAGTTGACAATTTTTTAAATATTTCTTGTTGTTAGTATCAGTTTTAAAATACTTATATACAGGAATTAGTCAACTCCTGTAATTGTAAAGAAGTGGATATTATCCAAATGACAACCAGCTTTTAAAATATTTTACTGTCGTTTTAGGCAATGTATTCCATGATTTCCCTTCTGCTTACAAGAAAGCATTTCTACTAATGTCCATTTCGATTAGCATGAAGTAAATAGAAGCATAAGCTTTTTATTAATAATTTGTTTTAGAGATGTAGAGAAAGTCATGTGAATGGAACACACAAGATTTTTTATTACTTTCTCTACACGTGCTATGTATATAGTGTATACAGAAGGTATTGTATTGCACCCAAAAATTCGATACCGATATTTTGCCGGAAATACATATTTTGGGTCACCCTGAATTCAAAAACAGGTCCCTGTGTGTGTGTGTTTGTCTGTGGACAGCATAGTTAAAAAACGAAAAGACCGTTAAATACCAAACTTCGGTATCTTCCAAGGATGCGACACGAAGATTTACTCAAAAATGGTTCTAGCGATTCTAATTAAAATCTATTATATTTAAGATATATACATGCCAAATAAAATGTATATCTTGAATTTTCTGAGAATAGCATCTAAAGACCTGTTTATTCTGGATGATTTTTATTGAATGTTGCATAACTGGTAAACCTTAAGAGATAGACAAAAACTTACTGTATAAAAATGTAGATCACGATGAAAACACAAAACTTATGTCTTATACATTTTTCTCCTGGAGTTGGCTGTTTTAGAGATATTCCTTGTTATTGATTTCACTTAAACTTTTCGCCTACAGGAATTTGTCAACTCCTGGCATTGCAAAGAAACGGATTACATCCACATGGCAACCAGCTGGCTGGAATACATGATTTCTCTTCTACTTACAAGAAAGCATTTCTGCTAATATTTTATTTCGATTAGCATGAAGTAAACAGAAGAGTAAGCTTTTAACGCTCATTTGTTACAGAGATGTAGAGAACACATAAGATTTTTTTATTTTTTCCTAAATTTATATTATTGTTTGTATTTAGTTTGAAACAAGCTGTAGATACAATGCAAAGCTTCCTAAATGAAAGTAATCTGTCTAAAGCCAGAACCCAGGAGGCTGTCAAGGGACGCTGTAACTGTGATGGATCGGTGCAATAGCCACGAGGAGAAAGTGAAGGTGGAAGCAAGCACCTATGTGAAATGTTCCACGTCACCAGCAGCAGATTAACTGCGGGATTTGTTATTAATGGATACATCCGTTGAGCGTGCCTCAAACCCGACAATTCCTCCAGGGATGGTGAAACAACACCTCCCATTAAAATTAAAAACAACGTCCCGTTGTTACAAATGTACGTATACCCTTAAACATTGTCACTTGGTGTATTCCAGAGGGAGGAATCATTGATATTAATCTAGTTAACACAACATCTGTTTAATTTACGTATGTATGTACTTTATTATCTGGACCAAAGCCACACGTGTCTAGTGTATGAAAGCATGTTGTGACATGTTTTTGTTTATTTTGTGTTAATTTAATTGGTTTTTCACACATCTAAAATGTTCAATATCGTTCTCGTATGTATATGCATGCGTACATACATGTATAATGTGAATAAGGTAATTCCAAAAACCACTAACTATCCGATTTGCTTGTTCTTTTACCATTGAGAAGCCTGATTCTCTGACGGAGATGCACTAAAATACCTAATTTAATTCATAAAAATTAAAAAAGTAAAAGGGCTTTATAAACCGTTCGTTAAATATGCTAAAGAATAGACAAATCAATTGTGAATGCGCGTAGAAGTTTCGTGCTTCCACTACTGGGGTAGTGTGTTCCTGGTTCCGAGCATCCATCGACCTGCGGCATACTCACCTCATCCGTTCTTTACGGGAATATATAAACTAATGATCGATTAGTGATCCAGATGCTAGCTATCTCCTCGTAAACAGTCATCATCATTGTCTTCACAGATCGCTACCTTTCTTGGCTCTTCAAATCCTTCACGGTTTTAAGTAAGTACAGCTTCTATTAAAGGTGCCGGTCCCCATGGCCTCGCTCGCTAAAGCGTCTCGCTTTGGTGCTTCGTGGGCAGGGGATCGTGGGTTCGAGTCCCGCCTTGGGCATGGATGTTATATGTTTGTGCAATGTGTATATGTTTGTAAAAGAAACAGTAAAACAGTAATCAGTAAAACCTACGGGGGGAAATGTAAATAGGGATACAGTACCGGAGTCCTGATCAGACTCCGTTACTGTTTAAAAAAAAAGGTCGTCCTTCATGGTCTAAGCGATAACATGCTAACCTCCAATTCCCAAGCTCTAGGGTTCACACCAGGTGGAGGGCAATTGTGTGTGTAGGACATGATTTGGATAGGTAGTCAGACTGAAAAATTCAATGCCATAGCCGGGATTTAAACCACGGATTTCCCGGATCTCTAGTCAGTTGCTCTAACCTCTGAGCTACAATGACAGCATACCGGAAGAGCATTAAATTTCTCTACTGATTCGCAAGTTTCCTGATAAACCACTAGGTGATTTCAAATTACTTTGAGATGACAAACCCCAAATTTGACTTACAATTTGTAAGTGCTTTAAGTCCTGGACTTCATAGTTTAGCCAACTATTATGATCTATTAGTTTTGATTTAATTGGTTTTTCACACAAGCCGTATGTAGGACAGGAGTTGGATAGCTAGAGGCAGACTGAAAAATCCATTGCTATAGCCGGAATTTGAACGGATCTCCCAGTCTCTAGCCGGTTGTTCTAACCACTGACCTACAATGACAGCATGCCGGCACGGCATTCAATGTCCCAATTGATCCGCATGTCTGCCCATAAACCACAAGGTGATCTCTAATTATTTTGAGATGACATACCCAAATGTTGACTTACAAAGTAGTAAGTACTTTAAATCCGAGGCTTCACAGTTTAGCCAACTATTATGGTCAATTAGTGTTAATTTAATAACATTGTTTTTATACACAAGCCGTATGTAGGACAGAAGTGATACTGAAAAATGTAATGCAATACAAAAATTTAAGTTATCAATCATAGCCATCGATGAAACAGTAGATTTCACTTTCTAAAATCGAGCAATGATGATAAATATATATATATATATATATATATATATAACAACAGCTGAATAACATTAAATTGTCAAAACTTCTCAAAAGAATACCATAGCTTCAGGGTTGCTTGGGCTCTATGGTCAGGAAAAGTAAACGGGGGAAATAGTGCCGATATAAGAAACCCTTTATTGAGTTGATAAGGATTTAGTAGTATTACAGCTCCTCCCACATTCATGGCTCAATTTGGTTCCAGATAAACAGATGACTGACTTAGCGTGATAGTGATTGTGGACTAGAGGTTTGGATCAAAGACAGTTTTAGATTCCTTGTAGGAACATAATCAATTTAGTTTTATTTATTGGTCTTTCGTAAGCTGGAAAAATAGAATCAGAATGAAAAAAAATCTGATATTCCATTCACATAGCTTTATCTACATCTCTGCAAAAAATTATTGTTAAAAAGCTTATGTTCTATTTACTTCATGCTAATCGAGAAAAAATTAGCAGATATAGTCTTAATTCTTGCTTCCATGTAAGTAGAAGCGAAATATGGGAGTACCATAGGTTGTTCAAAAGCTGGTTGCTATGTGACTGAATATCCTTTGTTTGTATGGACATGGGTTGACAAATTCCTGTATCAGAAAAGTGTTTTTTTAAACCTGAAACCAAAAACAAGGAATATCTAAAATAAAACAAACAAAAAAAAAAACAACCAACTCCACGAACAAATTGTGTATAACATAAATTGTGTGTTTTAATGTGCTCTACATTTTTTGTGGTAGGTTTTTGTCTATCTCTTACAGTTTAATAGTAAAGTAGTCTTCAGAAGCTATTCCCCGGAAATTCAAGAAATACATATTATTTTTCAGGTAAATATCTTTAATGAAAGACATTTTAACCAAAATTTTTGAAAAAAGTTCCATGTAAAGGGTAGCTGGGGTGGGGGGGATTTTCTTCAAAATCTTCGTGTCGCGTCCTTGGAAGATAAGTTAAATACCAAGTTTGGTATTCAGCGGTCGTTTTTGAGTTATGCTGTCCACAGACACAGACACATACGGTACAGGATCCACATCTTGCAGCAAGTATTGCTCATGCAGGACTCGTACACGCGCACACACACGGACCTTCTTCTGAAAATACTTTTTTTTTTTTTTTTTTGGATTCAGGGCGACCCAAAACATGTATTTCCGGTGAAATCTCGGTATCGAATTTTTGGGTGCATTACAATACCTTCTCTATACACTATGTATATAGTACGTATAGAGAAAGTAAAAATATGTAGTTCGACATTGGCATATGCAATCTCAAGAGAAGTTGAAAACGGCTTGTGTTTTACCGGCAAATTCTAGTCATACGGAAAGTTTCTTGAGGTGCCAGCAACGACTTCGTAGCTCAATTGGAAGAGCAGCGAATTGGGCAACTGTGTATTAATTGTTCGCATCCTGACTGACATTGGCATTCGTGGTGCTTTTCCACCAGGTATATATCCGCAGCTATATACTCTTTCTCAATTTTCTGTTTGTTGTAATTGTCCCTTGTTCCTTTCAAATGGCATAGGTAATAAATAGGGCAATGTTTACAAGGCAATTTCATGCAAACGCTTCACATCATATTTTTCTTTGCCCCCCCCCTCCTTCCTCTGCTCCTGATCCGGAATCTGCCTCTGTTCATGGGTTAAGATTTGATTGGTAGTGTGTTCCAGCCACTAAGATACAATTCCCCGTTTCCTATCCCATTCGCACTCATTGTATTTAATCCAATAAGAGGCCGGGCAAGTGTGTAACGCAAACTGAAAAGGAAATTCTGCCAACATTGAATGAAGAAAATCACTATCGAGAATCAAATGTATCGGCACAATTTTTCCTCTTGGCTGTACATTTTACATTCTTTGGTGTAGGCCGGGAAAAGAAAAAGAACGCAAAAAATGCTTAACTTTTCATATCATTCTTTATTAGCTCTTTTACAGCTCCCATATAAGAGGAAAGATAAAACTTTTAAACATCCGAGGATATAAAGTCAAGAAATAAGATGATGAATGAGCGAGCAAAGAACTTTGAATGCTCTCTTTAGATGTTATGGAATACGAAATAAAGTTGTAAACGCCTCTCAGCTGTTTCCCCAAGTATATAACCTCATTAGTTTCTTCCGTAACGAAGGCCATGAAACTTTTCCCTCTCAAATGAAACGGTCTCTGCACATACATAAAAGGTCAAAGGCCAGGATCTGTGATGGTGTCGTTTTTAAGCACCCTGGAAAGCGACTTACGGCTAAGAGAGGAAACTGGCTTTAGACTTAATGCGCTGCAAGCGCCCTCCAGACGTTTTGTTGTAACAAGTATAAACGTGTGTCGCATATCATGAGGTTTGCTTTGAAAATAATTATTACAGGCTAGCAAAACACTTTTCTTATAAAGTCTTTTTAGTGAACACCACAATAGATTAGTGTGGGTTGTTGTGCGCGAGTTGTCCCCATCCTATATAATATAGGTAGTATACGAGACGTGCCCGTAAAGTAAGAACCGGTTTGGAAAAAAATCACAAAATATTTGTTTGCACAATTATTTACTTGAAAGATAATTACTTGACCTATTTTTCAACATAGTGGCCACCATTATTCAGGCATTTGTCAGAGTGGTGCATCAACTACTCTATGGAATCTTCAAAGAAATTTGCCACCAGTGAAGACAGCCCCAGCTGAACACGTGTTTTGTAGAAACACACCACAAATATTCTTATTATGAATCATCTGTTTTAACGACCTGCCTCATTCATTTGTTCAACTAAACCATCAGTGACAACAGAAGGCCACCCATCCCGGTCTTTGTCATGAACATTGGATCGGCCATCATTGAATTGCCTAATCCACTTGCCCACCATTCCATCGCTTTACATTTTCACCGTAAATCTCTCCATGTTGGCGAATTTCAGCTGGCTTAACGTTACTTGTGTTTAAAAACGGTATTGCGGAACGCACTTCACGTTGTCTTCAACAGTTTGAACGATGTCACAGTGGTGCATTAATTTCTCTATGCCTTATTCAAAGAAAGCTTCCGTCAGTGAAGACAGTCACCGCCTGCGGTGCCATAAGTAGTTAAAGCGGCCGTTAAACACAACTAAAACAAACAAAAAAGTGAACACAGCCACTGAGAACGTGTTTTGCGGAAACGCACCACAAAGCATTGTTATTGTGAATCGTCTTAACACCCCGCTTCGTTCACTTGTTCAACCATATCATCAGTGATAACAGAAGGCGGCCCAGTCCGTGCTTCGTTATGAACGTTAGATTGTCCATCATTGAATTGCCTAGCCCACTTTCCCACCATTCCATCGCTTTACAATTTCACCGTAAGCCTCTACAAGTTGACGAATTTCAGCTTGTATTCAAATACCGTATTGGTGAACGCACTCCACAATCGCGGGGTCAAACACTGTCTTAAAGAGTTTGAACGATCTTCACAAGTGTAAACACATATCTGGCTGTAATAGAATTAGTACGCAGACGAGTGCGCATGCGTGGGACTGAGACATTAGCGTTGCGGTTGCGGTGGAACGAAATGATGCTTTCTTTCCGGACACACCTCGTACCTATTACCTATCCTATCTATAAGTACGTCCCAGACAGTTGGTTTTTAAGTTGCTTAAGGGACACTGGCAGTAATTTTTCATATTTCTATATTTCTGTATAAACTTTTCAGAAATGTTTACTGTGATTGCATTGCTATTTTAATATGAATATCAAATTTCATCAAGATTGAATAAATGCTTTGAAAAATATAAATTATTTCATTTTATTATGTAAACTTGCTACACAATGAAAATATCTCAAGCGCCTCAAAATTTGAGAAATTTGGTTGGAATTTATGAATTGGGCCTTTGAACCACACAGAATCCATTTAAAGAGGCATATTTCAACAACTTTGTTTACTGATTTATATAATTCTTTTTAAGAGGATAGAGAATTTATTCCCTAAAATTAATATTTTCATACATATTCTTTGGAAGAAAAAATAGTATTGGGGTACGATAATTTCGCTCTTTGTAAGTTTACAATAATACTTTTTCACTTTATGGAAAATTTTAGTTTTATTTAAACAAAAACTGAGATGCACCGAACATTTTGAAATTGTGAAAACATTTAGGTGTGTGTACGATTGTAAATGGGTGTAGAGCTCGAAGCAAGGGGAGGATAGCTAAATGTTGAAGTTTTATAAGGTAGACAACCTAAGTGTCCCACAGCAATTTGTAATATAAAAAAGCAATGTTTTACCTTTTGATGGATTATAACCAAAATTTCAATTCCAGTATCCCTTAAAAGCGACAGTCAGTAGATTTACTACTATGTTAAATAACTCCTGCGGGACTATTCTTTTGGTAATCTTTGCTATCGATTTCAGTTTTTAAGCACCTAACTTTTCTTAAACGCCTCCATGCAAAGCCAACCGAACCTCAATTATTCACATAGCGACCAACTTTCAATTGATTATACTATAGTCTTAGCCTAATGTATTCCCTTATTTCCCTCCTACTTATAAGTAAGCAAGTAGTAAGATAATTTCTGCTAATGTTTATCGCGATGCAGATAAAATAATAACCTATGGTAATTTAATTGTTTTTTCACACAAGCTGTGTGCAGGGCAGGAGTTGGATAGATAGATAGAGACAGACTAAAAAACTCAATGACTTAGCTGGGATTTGAACTGCGGATCTCCCGGTCTTTAGCCGGTTGCTCTTCCATTGAGGTACCATGACAACATGCCGGCATAGCATTGAATAAATTTCGCAACTAACTCGCATGTTTCCCGGTAAACCATAAGGTGTTCTAATTTATTTTGAGATGATCCCAATGGCGAGTTACAATATTGTAAGCACTTAAGTCTCAGGATTCATAGCATAACCAACTATTAAGGTCAATGGGTATTGGTTTAATTGTTTTTTCACACCAACCGTGTGTAGAACAGGAGTTGAATAGGTAGAGTCAAAGTATGGTAAGAATAGTTTGTTTTTGAAACAGCTAGAGAAAAGTATATGAATGAAGCACATTTGGAAAGGATAGGTAATAATTTTGGCTAGAAAAAATAGCCATTCTCGAGTCCAGAATCGACCCTGCTATCTTTCATGCAGTAACCAAGTACTCTACCAACTGAGCTACGGGATCAACCATCATTCAGTTGTTTCTCGCGTCTGTGGAAAGAACATCCTACACATAGCGATTATGGATATTGTTTTTAACATTTGACTCGTTTAGGGTTTTTGTAACCACCTCAATGAAGTAAAGTTATATCAGCAAACGATTGTCTCCATTACTATGAAGCACATCAACAAATACACTTTTTTTAAGAAAAAACTGATGTGTTCCATTCACATGACTTTCTCTACATCTCTGCAACAAATTATTGTAAAAATCTTATGCTTCTATTTACTTCATTCTAATTGAGAAAAAATAGCAGAAATAATCCTAATACTTGCTTTCTTGTAAGTGGAGAAATAAGGGAGTAACATAGGTTAAAGTAATAGCTAAAAGATGTTTCCTTTGTAACTGAAGTTCCTTTGTTTATATGAACAGGAGTTGACAACTTCCTGTATGAGAAAAGTATAAATTTTTCAAAGATAAAACTAAAAACAAAAAATATCTTAAAAACGATCAGCTCCTCGAAAAAAATGTATATGACACAAATTGTGTATTTTAATGTGGTCTACATTTTCTGTGTGGTAAGATTTTGTCCATCTCCTATGGTTTAGCAGTTATGCAAAAGTCCGTAAAATTCATCCAGAATAAAGTGGTATTCAGAGGCTATTCTCAGAAAATTAAGGATATACATTTTATTAGTCAATTAAATATCCTTGATATACAACATTTTAATCAAAATCGTTTGAGCCATTTTTGAGAAAATTAAAATTTTCGAAAAAAGTTCCATGTAAAGGGTAGTTTGGGGTCGGGGATTTTTTCTCAAAATCTTCGTATCGCATTCCTGGAAGATACTAAACTTAAATATCAATTTTGGTATTTAACCGACTTTTCGTTTTTGAGTTATCGTGATCACAGATACACGGACACACACACACACACAGGCACACACACACGGACCTTCTTGTGAAAATACTTTTTTTTGGATACAGGGGACCCTAAAACATATATCTCCGGTGAAATCTTGGTATCGAATTTTTGGGTGGAGTGCAATACCTTCTCTACACACTATGTACATAGTACGTGTAGAGAAAGTAAACAATTGTAGTAGTTGTATAAGAATAAAAAATCTGATGTGTTCCATTCACATGATTTTCTCTACATATCTGCAATAAATTATTATTAAAAAGCTTATTCTTTTATTTATTTAATGTTAATCGAGAAAAGTTTGACAGAAAGGAGCTTATGAGTTGCTCTCTTATAAGCAGAAGGGAAATAAGGCAGTACAATCTCTAAATCGATAGTCAAATATTTTAAAAGCTGGTTGCTATGTGATTGAAGTACGCACCTTTGTTTGTATGGACAGATTCGCGTATGAGAAAAGTACTTATCTTTAAAGCTTAATCTAATAACAAGAATATCTAAAAACAGTCAACTCCACAAAAAACTTATATTACATAAATTGTGTATTTCAACGAGATCTACATATTTTGTGTAGTAAGTTTTTACCTATCTATTACGGTTTACCAGTAATGCAAAAGTCTACAAAATTCATTCACAATAAAGAGGTGCTCAAAGGCCATTTCCAGAAAATTCAAGATATATATTATATTTATCATGTAAATATGTTTGACATACGGTATTTTGATCAAAAATTTTAAAGCCATTTTTGAGAAAATCATTTTTTTTAAATTTGCCTATTTATAGGGTAGTTTGGGATGGGGGGATTCACCTTAAAATCTTCGTGTCGCATCCTTGGAAGATATTAAACTTAAATACCAAGTTTGGTATACCCTACCGACTTTTTGGTTTGGAGTTGTGTTCACACACATACACACACGGACCTTCTTTTAAAATGTATTTTGGGGGGCGGGATACAGGGGACCCTAAAATGCCTATATTTACATTATTGCAGATTAGCAATTACAGCCAAGGCCAGCGATATCGCATAATATATTAAAAATAACATTAAAATGAAACAACAATTATTATTATATGCTCCACTCACATGACTTCCTCTACCTTATACAATAAACTAATTTTACAAAACTTATACTTCTGTTTACCTCATACTAAATGAGATATTAACAGAAACAGTCTTATTACTAATTTCCTTGTGGAAACAAGGGAATACACTAGCTAAAGCGATAGTCAAATCTTTCAAAAGTTTTCACTTTGAAATTCACTTTTCTCTGAATGACAGGAGTAAACAACAAAAAATTCTGATGTTCTAATCGCATGAATTCTCTACCTCTTCTGCAAAAAAAGTTCTTACAAATAGTATACTGAGTACTAAGAACTGCAAGTTAGTGTCGAGAATGCATATTCGGAATACGAGGCCCGCAGTGCCGAGCTTTCCCAAGCACTCGAGATCTAATCGAGAAGTAACTTACAGTTCGTGGTTAGCAAATTACATTTTGAAATACTTGAAAAAAACTGTAAAAAACAATAATAAATCAAAATTTCTTTTCAATATTTTACTGAACATTAAGAAAAAAATCTGATGTGGTCAATTCACATGCCTTTCTCTACATCTCTGCAACAAATTATTGTTAAAAAGCTTATGCTTCTATTTACTTTATGCTAATCGAGAAAAAAAAAATTAGCAGAAATGGTCTTATTACTTGCTTCCTTGTAAGTAGAAGCAAAATAAAGGGAGTACCATAGGTTAAAGTAATATTCAAAAGCTGGTTGTTATGTAACTGAAGTTCCTTTGTTTTTATGACAAATTCCTGTGTGAGAAAAGTGTAAGATTTTTAAAAATGAAACCAAAAACAAGGAATGTCACAAAACGATGAACTCCATGAAAAAAATGTATATAACATAAATTGTGTGTTTAAAGGAGCTCTACATTTTTCTGTGGTACGCTTTTGTTCATCTCTTACGGTTTGGCAGTTATGCAAAATTCTGTAACATTCATCCAGAATAAAATAGTCTTCAGAGCTTATTTCCAGAAAATTCAAGATATACATTTTATTTGTCAGGTAAATATCTTTAATATATGATATTTTAATCACAATTGTTAAAGGCAATTTTGAGAAAATAACAATTTTCGAAAAATGTTCCATGTAAAGGGTAGTTTAGTGTGGGGGGATTTTTCTCAAAATCTTCGTGTCGCATCGTTGGAAGATGCTAAACTTAAATACCACGATTTTCAACAAAATCCCCTCACCCCAACTACCCTTTGCATGGAAAAAATTTCGAACATTTTTATTTTCTCAAAAATGGCTCTAACGATTTTGATTAAAAGCTCTTATATTTAAGATATTTACATGACAAATAAAATATATATGTTCAATTTTCTCGGAATAGTCTTCGAAGACATGTTTATTCTGGATGAATTTTGCGGATTTTTGCATAACTGGTAAACCGTAAGAAATAGACAAAAACTTACCACACAAAAAATGTGGAGCTCGTTAAAACACACAATTTATGTATATAATTTTTTTGTGAGGTTGGCCGTTTGTGAGATATTCATTGTTATTTAGTTTCAGCAATAGAATACTTATACTTTTCTCATATGGGAATTTGTCAACTCCTGTCCATACAAACAAAGGTGCTTCAATCACATAGCAACCAGCTTTTAAAAGCTTTAATTATCACTTTAACCTATGGTACTCCCTTTATTTCCCTTCTACTTACAAGGAAGCAAGTAATAAGACCTTTTCTGATATTTTTTTCTCAATTAGCATTAAGTAAATAGAAGAATAAGCTGTTTAACAGTAATTTATTGTAGAGATGTATAGAAAGTCATATGAATGGAACACATCAGATTTGTTTTATCCTGTATTACTTTATTTTAATATAAAGCACTCCAGTAGACTCCAAGTCATCTACACCTCTTCGTTATCCATAGAAGCCTGGTGGTCCAGCAACCACAATATCGATCCGCTGCTGGTTACTTTCCGAGATGACGATGCATTAAGAGATTCCAGTCGAGAAGTTGCCGCTCATGCAGCTCAACTACTTTCGCCTCTACACACATTTTGCTCTCCTAATACTCCAGTGGGACTGAATATCGATCTGCTCCTTACCAATTTTCTCAAGAACGATCTTAGAGTGTTACTACCTCCTGCATTCTGATGTTTTCCTACTATAAGACTCTGCGGAAATATCGATCATTTGAGGAGCCAACCAGATGCTGAAAATAAATTTTCATCATGAAGCCATCTGCTATGTCATAAAGATATGTGGCATGTCATGCTAATGGAGAGAGATGTTTTCTCGCTTGTATTTAAGTTTTTCATTGATATACGTACGAGTTTTTGTAGAAACCGAGTAAGGTTTTTGCAATGAATTCACATATACCTCTGACCGCTTTAATTACTATTATTATTATTATTATTATTATTATTATTATTATTATTATTACTAGTTCCACATCATCGTTTTAGACCATGACATAATATGCTACGTTGGTAGTCTAAATCTTAGTTCTTCCACTGATATCTTGCTCTGCGTTTATCTCCCATGTCCTCTTTGTCTATACTCTATATTTTAATGTTAATTTTGAAAGTTTTCTCTTCCTTTCCGCTCTGCACGGTCCTTCATTTATATTGAAAATGTTGAATTTCTTCAGTTAAAACAGTAAATAATTTTTCACGCAAACCCATATTTCTTTATTAATCTAATGTCCAACAGTGATCTTTAAAATCTCATTTGAACTTTGAGTTTTTAAAAGTTTCGTTTATCCAACAACCAAATTTGAATAATCATAATTTATGTGCTGTTTTTGATGTAATGTGTAATCATAAAATTGTATTCACTGTCATCTGTTTGTCAAAACAAGTTCTTATAATTGCAGTCATTCTAATAATAATAATAATAATAATAATAATAATAATAATAAAATTAGAAGTAGTAGTTGTAGTATTTTACATTTAAAATCCATATTAATTTAATGTTCTGCAAATAAATTTCCTAATATATCACGTTGGGTTGTTCAATAAATATAGATTTTAAAATATAGAAGCGAAGCTATACTACAACTTGGCGTACTCCTTTATTAGAGCGTGTGGGTTTCAATATTTATATATTTGGTAATTTGATTTCAACTGCTTACTTTATTTATTTATTCCTCCTCTTAAGGGAAGACTTATTTATAATGTATTTTTTAATTTTTATTGTATATATCAATATAATATATTATATATACCTATATATATAATCAGTGCTAAACTGAGACTTATTATTTTATTTGTTTTATTTGTTTTAACTTTATTTATTAATTTTTTTACATTAAGTAATTTGTTTTTGTAGGTTAACGTCCTTTAACCTGGATGGTCACATCGAACGATGACTGATATCGTTGAAATAATGCTCAATTGATCTCGGCGTCTTTGAAGCTTTAAAGTTACTCGACATTCGTCTTCTCAGGATAAGGGAAAACCACGAATAAAACCTTATCCGGGTGAATCACCATAAACAGATTCGAACTTCTTGAATGACATATAGTGTTTATAGTTTATAAGTGTAAGCACAATATTTATGTGTTAACTATGTGTTTAACACGGTACTACATCTGTTATTTTTTCCGCCTGCGGTGTCATATGTAGTGAGGCGGCGTTAAACACTATCAGCACACATCTGTCATTTTGTACTGTGAATGCTGTGACATTTCGGAAAAAACACCACAACCCCTATGAACTTTAAATTAGAGAGGTAAACTTTTAGGAAAAATTATGATCTCCAAATTGGTGGTAATTAAATGTGGCTGCTTCTATGTTCTCAAGTTCTGAGGTTTCTTTCTATGTCAATATGTGCGGATTTTTTATTTATTCTTCACTTTGAACATTTTTATCTTCGAATGATATTTTCGATAAACGCCCTATTTTCTCAGAAACTACTAAAGGTAGGTAGGTACATAACATTTTAGGGCAACAAAGCAAATCTGGAGTTCTCTTGTGCATTTTGAGCTTATAACACATTTGAATTACTAAAAAAAAAAAACAAATACATTTTAATCAAGGCATGGTATGATTGAGAAAAAACCTTATCTCTCTCAATAAATACACTTATTGAATGAAAACGTGAACTAAAATCCTGCATAAATTTATGGATTTTAACATATACAGAGAAAAAAAAACGGTAAAGCAGGTGAATATAACGATTCCGCAATCTCAGGCCACCGAGTTATCCGATTTGAAACGACGCATAGGTGTGACCATCGAGAAATAAATATCAATTGCCAATTATAAAACATGGGTTCATTGGTTTATAATGTTTGGTGGTTATAATTATCTCTCGTTGTTTAATTATTGAACATAGTGTGTGCTTTGTTTTCTTTTACAGCGCAGAGCAGCAGCAGAGCGCGGACAGATTAGAAAACGTTACACAGACCATCTCACGCCTGCTGCAGGGGTACGACATCCGACTGAGGCCCAATTTCGGAGGTGAGTACACGTTCCAATATAGCAATTCATAATTATTGTAAGGTGCACAACAACAAAGCTTCTTGAAAAAATCTGATGTGTTCCATTCGCATGACTTTCTCTATATCTCTGCAACAAATTATTGTTAGAAGGCATATGCTTCTATTTACTTAATGCTAACCGAGAAAAAATTAGCAGAAATAGTCTTATTAGTTGCTTCCTTGTTAGTAGAAGCGAAATAAGGGAGTATCATAGGTTAAAGTGATAGTCAAAAGCTGGTTGCTATGTGACTGAAGTTCCTTTGTTTGTATGGACAGGAGTTGAGAAATTCCTGTATGAGAAAAGTTAGTTTTTTAAAGCTGAAACCAAAAACAAGGAATATCTAAAAAACGATCAACTCCATGAAAAAATGTATATAACATAAATAGTTTGCCTTACCGTGTTCTACATTTTTTGAGTAGTAAGCTTTCATCAATCTCTTACGGTTTAGCAGTTATGCAAAATTCCGCAAATTTCATCCACAATAAAGTAATCTTCAGAGTCTATTCCCAGAAAATTCAAGATATACATTTTATTTGTCAGGTAAATATCTTTAATATTCCAAATTTTAATCAAAATCGTTAGAGTCAATTTTGAGAAAATCAACATTTTCGAAAATAGTTCCATGTAAAGGGTAGTTGGGGTTGGTGTGACTTTTCTCAAAATCTTCGTGTCGCATCCCTGGAAGATACAAAACTTAAATACCAAGTTTGGTATTTTGCCTACTTTTCGTTTTTGAGTTATCGTGTTCACAGACACACACACACACACACACACACACACACACAGGGACCTTTTTTCCGAAAATGCTTTTTTTGGATACAGGGGACCCTAAAACATATATTTCCAGTGAAATCTCGATGTCGAATTTTTGAATGGAGTGCAATACCTTCTCTATACACTATGTACATAGTGCGTATAGAGAAAGTAAAAAGAGTATCTCTTGCTTTAATATTATGTAGTTTAAAATGTTTAGGAGCTATAGTATTTTCAAGAATTTACCAGCCATCATAAACATGCCTGGGAAGTCGGTCCCCCCCCCCCATGCTGTTTTTAGGTCGTATACTATATTTAAGCTTTTAACAATTTAATGATTACAGACATGAAACACGGTCATTTAATTAGTTATATTTTTATTGCTTTTTTATTTCTTAAGGTAATGCATCTGTGAAATTTAATCAACAAATAGAATATAAAATATTTTCTTGAAATTTATACCATTTATTACAAACAATAAAATTAATATTTTTGCTATGTTTCCAAATGTTCATGATTATTTAAATAAAATATCTGATGTGTTCCATTCACATGACTTTCTCTACATCTCTGCGACAAATTATTGTTAAAAAGCCTATACTTCTATTTACTTCATTTAAACGAGAAAAAGTAGCAGAAATAGTCGTATTACTTGCTTCCTTGTAAGTAGAAGGGAAATAAGGCAGTACTATTGGCAAAACTGATAATCAAAAGCTGGTTGCTATGTGACTGGAGTTCCTTTGTTTGTATGGACAGGAGTTGAAAAATTCCTGTATGAGAAAAGTATAAGTTTTTCAAAGCTGAAACCAAAAATAAGGAATATGTCAAAAACGATCAATTCCACAAAAAAGTGTATATGACATATATTGTGTGTTTTAATGTGCTCTATATTTTTGTGTGTTAAGTTTTTCTCCATCTCTTACGGTTTAGCAGTTATGCAAAATTCCGTAAAATTCATCCAGAATAAGGTAGTCTTCAGAGGCTATTCCCAGAAAATTCAAGATATATATTTTATTTGTCAGGTAAATATCTTTAATATACGATATTTTAATCGAAATCGTTTGAGTCATTTTTTAAAAAATCCAAGTAAAGGGTAGTTGGGGGTGGGAGAATTTTCTTGAAAATCTTCGTGTTGCATCCTTGGAAGATACCAAATTTAAATACCGAGTTTGGCATTCAACGGTCTTTTCGATTTTGAACTATGCTGCCCACACACACGTATCTTTTTCTAAAAGGCTTTTTTTAGGATCCTGGGGAACCTAAAGCATGTATTTCCGGTGAATTCTCAGGATCGAATTTTGGATGGAATGCAATACCTTCTCTATACACTAAGTAAAATACGTGTAGAGAAATTAAAAACGCAATATTTGTCATAGGAAGATAAAGCTAGGTCGTATCTTTAGGCGCGTCGGTCGTCAAATTCATTTCATCCCGTAATTTTGTTTCGCCGTTTTGTTGCGTTAGGGTTAGGCCCTATGCCACTAAAATTAAGGATAGGTATAACCTACTTTAGTACATCCCCCTGCTGCTCTACAAAGGCTTAATATCGACCAGGAAGATGGAGCCGGTTATAGACTAGACGGTACTGCATATTCTGCATATTATCGCAGAGTGGAGTGTCTTTTGAGTGCAGGGCTTGGCGGCTGGCCGTGGGCGAAGAGACAGCACAAGAGCAAGTATGGCGACCCTCCTCCCGCCCCATCATTTCTATCTTGTTGTTCTGTAAATTGAGTAAAATTCAAGTATAAGAGCTCTTCACAATGTTATCTTCTAAAACGTGTACTGAATTTATTACTTTTCTCTAGCCCCGTATGTACAATGTACATAGGGATAGAGAAGTATTGTATTCCACCCAAAAATTCCATATTGAGACTTCACCGGAAATACATGTTTTAGGACCCCCTGAATCCAAACAAAAAAATCAGTTTTAGAAACAAGTCTCTGTGTGTGTGTGTGTGTGGGGGGGGGGGGTCTGTGGACAGCATACCTCAAAAACGAAGAGACGGTTAAATACCAAACTTAGCATTTAAGTCTGGTCTCTTCCGAAGATGCAACACGAAGATTTTCAAGAAAGTCCCCCCACCCCTAACTACCCTTTACATGGCAAATTTTACGAAAATTTTGTTTTTCTTAAAAATAGCTCTACCGATTTTGATTAAAATCTCACATATTTAAGTAATTTCTATCACAAATAAAATGTACATCTTGAATTTTCTGGTAATAGCTTCTAAAGACCTGTTTATTGTGGATAACTTTTGCTTAATTTGGCTTAATTAGTGAACCGTAAGAGGTAGACAAAGACTTACAATACAAAAAATGTAGATTTTGTTAAAATACACAAGTTATATTACATGCACTTTCTTCGTGGAGCTTACCGTTTTCGAGGTATTCCTTGTTATTAGTTTCAATTGTGAAGTAATTACACTTTTCTTCTACTTCTGGCCAAGCAAATAAGCGAATTGCAATGATAATCGCATAACGACAGCCTTTTAAAACATTTGACTATCACTTTAGCATAGAGCATTCCCTTAGTTCCCTTCTACTTCTAAAGAACTAAGTAATAAAAGTTCTGCTAAAGTTTATTTCGATTAGCATGGTGTTGAGAAAAGAATTATCTTTCGTAAGAAGTTTGTTAGTAGAGTAGCTAGAGAAAGTCATGTGAGCGTAACACATCAGATTTTTTTTTAGCACCCGAGTGCTACTGAAAAACCCAGGCGTCCTCAAATGTATGGGAATTTCCGTGTTAGAGAAGGAAGATCGTGTCCAGTATTATGGTATGCGAGACGTCAAAAACGTAATATTGTATTCTATACCGTAAGAGATAGATAAAAGCTTACAACACACACAAAACATAATATGTCACATACCTTTTTGCTTTCTCTACAAGTACTATGTACATAGTGTATAGAGAAGGCAATGTAATGCACCCAAAAATTCGATACCGAGATTTCAGCGGAAATACATGGTTTGAGACTCACTGAATCCAAAAAAAGCATTTTTAGAAAAATGTCCGTGTGTGTTGTGTGTATGTGTGTGTGCGTGTGTGTGTGTGTGTGTGTGTGTGTGTGTGTGTGTGTGTGTGTGTGGGCAGCGTAGCGCAAAAACGAAAGGACCGTTAAAGTATTTAAGTTTGATATCTTCCAAGGATGCGACTCGAAGATTTTCAAGAAAAGTCCCCCACTCCAAACTACCCTTTACAAGCAAAAAATTTCGAAAATTTTGATTTTCTTAAAAATGGCTCTAACGATTTTGATTAAAATGTCGTATATTAAAGATATTTACCTGACAAATAAAATGCATATCTTGAATTTTCTGGGAATAGCCTCTGAAGACTACTTTATTCTGGTTGAGTTTTACGGAATTGTGCATAACTGCTAAACCGTAAGAGATGGACAAAAACTTACTCTACAGAAAATGCAGTTCGCGATAAAACACACAATTTATGTGATTTGCATTTTTTCGTGGAGTTGGTCATTTTTAAGATATTCTTGGTTTTTCCCTTTCTGCTTTGAAAAACATACTTTTCTCATACAGGAATTTGTTAACACCTGTCCATACAAACAAAGGAACTTCAGTTACATAGCAACCAGATTTTGGATATAATTTTAACCTATGGTACTCCCTCATTTCGCTTCTACTTACAAGGAAGCTAATAATGAGACTATTTCTGCTAATGTTTCTCGATTAGCATGAAGTAAATAGAAGCATAAGCTTTTTAACTAAAAATTTGTTGCAGAGATGTAGAGAAAGTCATGTGAATGGAACACATCAGATTTTTTTACTTTCTCCATTCCACCAAAAATTCGATTCCGAGATTTCAGCGGAAATACGTGCTTTGAAGATCCCTGAATTAAAAAAAAAGCATCTTTACAAAAAGGTTTGTGTGTATGTGTGCGTGTCTCTCCCTCTCTCTCTCTCTCTCTCTCTCTCTCTTCATGAGTGTGTAGCATAGCTTTGAAACGAAAACTCCATTATATCTCCAAGTTGGTATTTAAGTCTAGTATATTCCAAAGATGTAAAACGTAGATTTTGAAGAAAATACTCCCACCCTAATTTACCCTTTACATGTAAATATTTTCGAAAATGTTGTTTTTATGAAAAATTGCCCTAACATTTTTATTCAACTACCATAGGACTATTAGAGATATTTGCTCGACAAATAAAATGCATATCTCAATACAAGTCTGAAAAGTCCTCTTCATTCTAGATGATTTTTGCGTAACTGATAAACCGTAAGGAATTAACAAAATCTTTCTATACAAACACATGCAAAACACACAATTTAGGTCAAATATATATTTTTAGTTGATCTTACCGAGATACTTCTCGTTATTGCTTTAAATTTTACAATACACTTTTCTCAAATGGGATGTCATCATTGCTTTTAGTTTTAATTTTACTTCCGGCCATGCAAAGGGAATATTTTGTTTAACTGAAACGAAAAGTATCGCAATATATTTATCTTCGTAAAGGCCTTGATAAGAGCGGATTCCGACCAAGTCATCACATAGAGACCGGTTATTAAAAGATGCGACTATGATATTAGCCCACTTGTTTCCTTTTTACCTACAAGGAAATAATTAATAAGGGCATTTCTGTTAGTATTTAATCCATATTACCACAAAGTAGATAGAAGAATACATTCTCATAAGAATAGCTTTTGTAAATAGACAGATAAAGTCATGTGAATGGAGATCAGATGTTTACTTTCTCTACATCGTACATAGTGCATAGATAGAGAAGGTACTGTACTCCACCCAAAAATTCAACATCAAGATTTCACCGGATGTAGGCTCCCCTGAATCAAAAAAAAAAATTGTGGAAAAAGGTCCGCGTGTTTGTGTATGTGTATCCCTGTGCCCATGTATCTGTGAACATGATAACCCAAAAACAATCGTCGGTTAAATATCAAATTTTATATTTAAGTTCAGGAACTTCCAAGGATGTGACACGAAGATTTTAAAGAAAATACCCCACCCTAAACTACCCTTTCAGAAATGGCTGTAACGATGTCGACTAATTATGTTAAACATACGTGAAAAATGAAAATTATATCATAAATACTATAGAAATAGCCTCTGAAGTCCTGTCCATTCTGAATGATTTATGCATAACGTAAACAGTAAAAGACAAAAAGTTACCAGACAAAAATGTAGAGCTTTTAAAACACACACATTATATCATATACAATGTTTACTTTCTCTATACGCACTATGTACATAGTGTATAGAGAAGGTATTGCACTCCACCAAAAAATTGGATACCGAGATTTCACCGGAAATATATGTTTTAGGGTCCGCTTTATCTAAAAAAAGCATTTTCGGAAAAAGGTCCGTGTGTGTGTGTCCGTGTGTCTGTGAACACGATAATTCAAAAACGAAAAGTAGGTAAAATACCAAACTTGGTATTTTAGTTTAGTATCTTCCAGAGATGCGACACGAAGATTTTGAGAAAAATCCCCCCACCCCCAACTACCCTTTACAAGGAACTTTTTTCGAAAATTTTGATTTTTTCAAAAATAGCTCTAACGATTTTGATTAAAATTTCGCATATTAAAGATATTTACCTGACAAATAAAATGTATATCTTGAATTTTCTGGGAATAGCCGCTGAAGAGTAATTTATTCTGGATGAATTTTAGTGAATTTTGAATAAGTACTAAACAGTAAGAGATGGACAAAAACTTAGTACACAAAAACTGTAGAGCACGTTAAAGCACACGATTTATGTTATATAAATTTTTTTCGTGGAGTTCGTCGTTTTTGTGACATTCCTTATTTTGGGTTTCTGCTATGAAAAACTTATACATTTTTCATACAGGAATTTGTTAACTGCTGCCCATACAAACAAAGGAACTTCAGTGACATAGCAACCAGCTTTTGATTATCACTTTAACCTATGGTACTCCCTTATTTCACCTCTACTTACTAGGAAGCAAGTAATGTGGCTATTTCTGCTAATGTTTTACCGATTAGCATGAAGTAAATAGAAGTACATGCTTTTTAAGAATAATTTGTTGCAGGGATATAGAGAAAGTCATGTGAATGGTACACGTCAGATTTTTTGTGGAGTTATCCATTTTCGAGATATTTCTCTTTAGTTTTAATTTTACAGTAGACTTTTCCCAATTTTAATTCATCACTCCTTTTGTTTTCTTTTTACTTCTGGTCATTCAAATAACGCCGAATAAAACCCTCACGGAGCGACTAGCTCTTAAAAGATTTGACCATGAATTTAGCCCACTTATTTTCCTTGTACCTACAAGGAAATAAGCAATAAGAGATTTCTGTTAATATTTATCTCTAGTGGTATGGAGTAAATAGAAGGGTAAACTTTTATTAGAATAGCTTATGCCAATAAGCACAGAAGATCACGTGAAACACGAATAATATATGGAGATAGGTAATAGCATCGATAACTTTGTCCAACTGTGGAGTATATTTATGGCTAAAATGTTAAACACCTACCTAAATATGTCGCCCTCCGCGGTGTAATGGTTACCATGCTAACTTCATATACCCAAGGTCGCGGGTTCAAACTGGCGGAGGATGATGGGTTTTTTCGGGCGTAAAAATCTTAGCATGGCTCCTTTCAGAAGGGAAGTAAAGCCGTTGGTCCGGTGTCGTAGATTTGCGGCTCGTAAAAGAACCTCAAGCCTGATAGAGAGGCCTCTAAGTAAAATTAATCGGTCTTTCCCGCCCAGTATAGAATGAGAGCCACAGCAGTTAAAGAGCGTCCATAAATAACATGCCATTTCTATTTCCTACCTAAATACGAGGGTCATCCAGAAAGCAAGGAACCATATGGCATAACTAAATTACAACGAAAGATATCAACATACAACTTTATTTACAAGGTTACAGTGCCTTACTCTATTTCTCTATATAGTCTCCATGCTGTTTAGACATTTATTGTCACGTGTTTTTCAATGCCAAAGAACTTATTCATTTTTCTGAATGCACAAAATATTTGGTCAATCAAATGATATAGACAAATAAGTAAGTGTATATTGATAATGCAATGGAAGGGGTCTTCAGTGAGGAATTTGCGCATAATTTACGAGTAATCAAGGAAGAACCAGTATGCACGACAAAGACCGCAATGGCAGTAGTTCATCAATCGTTATGGTGGAATTGAAAGCAAATGTTGATAAAAGAATTCGGAAAAACTGGTGTTTCACTTTGGACATCGTACACGATATTTTGGGTGGAAACATTTCACAACCGATGATGTCCTCAAAGTGGCGGTCACATCTTGGCTCAGATCTTTAGCGGTGTAAGAGTATAAATATGCATTGAAAACCCGGTGACAATAAATACATTAATAGCAATGCAGATTACGTTTTGAAATAGAGTAAGTTAGGTTATGTAACTTTATAAATAAAATTTGTGTTGATATCTTTTGTTATTATTAATTATTCCAAATCGTTCGTTACTTTCTGGATGACACTCGTAGTATTGGCTTGGTGTTCAGTGAATAGAAACGTGCTTTGATGAACGTCACAGCGCTATGTATCACACGCTTGGAAGCAGACAGCATGACCCATTTTTTGTCTTATTTTTAATACACGATGTGCCAATTAGTGCTCCACCGCCGTCTGCCGCTGCCCACAGCCGTGAAGCAATGGGCATTCCGAATATGACTCCGCTTCTACAAGTAGGATACCCAAAATCTGTCGCTTAGAACATTTACGTAACATCAGAAGCAAATTACTTCTTGCCATTGAAGCCTTCGCGAAGCCAAAGGCCATACTTAAAAATCAGATGTGCTCCATTTACATGGTGCTCTCTATCACAAAAGAGTTTATTACTTTCTCCATACGTACTATGTACATAGTGTATAGAGAAGGTATTGTAATGCACCCAAAGATTCGATGCCGAGATTTCACCGGAAATACAAGTTTTGAGACCCCCTGAATAAAAAAAAAACCTTTTTTAGAAAAATGTCCATGTGTGTGTCTGTCTGTCTGTCTGTGTGTATATGTGTGTGTGTCTGTGGACAGCATAATTCCAAATCGAAAAGACCGTTAAACACCAAACTTGGTATTTAAGTTTGGTATCTTCCAAGGAGATCCCAAGCGACCACATGTGAGATTTGTGGTGGACAAAGCGGCGCTGGGGCGGGTTTTCTCCGGGTACTCCGGTTTCCCCCGCCATCGCATTCCACCGGTGCTCCATCATCATTCATGTATCATCAGTGTCACCGCCTGCGATGCCATTAGTAGTTAAAGCGGGCGTTAAACACTACCCAAAAAAGATCTTCCAAGGATGTGACACGAAGATTTTCAAGAAAATTCCCCCACGCGCAACTACCTTTACATGGAACATTTTTCGAAAATTTTGATTTTCTAAAAAATGGCCCTAACGATTTTGACTAAAACCTCTTATATTTAAGGTATTTATGTGACAAATAAAATGTATATCTGCAATTTTCTGGGAATGGCCTTTGAAGACATGTTTATTCTGGGTGAATTTTACGGAATTTTGGATAATTGCTAAGCCGTAAGAAATAGACAAAAACTTACCACACAAAAATATAGAGTACATTAAAATACACAATTTATGTTGTATAAATGTTTTTCGTAGAGTTGATCGTTTTTGAGATATTCCTTGTTTTTGGTTTTAGCTTTGAAAAACGATTTTTTTTCATACAGGAATTTTTCAACTCCTGTCCATACAAATAAAGGAACTTCAGTCTCATTGCAACCAGCTTTTGACTATCACTTTAACCTATGGACTCCCTTGTTTCTCTTCTACTTACAAGTAAGCAAGTAATAAGACTATTTCTCCTATTTTTTGGTCGATTAGCATGAAATAAATAGAAGTATAAGCTTTTTAACAGTAATTAGTTGCAGTGATGTACATTTTTTGTGTAGTGAGTTTTTTTTCTATCTCTTACGGTTTAGCAGTTAAGCAAAATTCGGCAAAATTCATCCAGAAGAAAGAGGCCTTCGGAGGCCATTCCCAAAAAATTCGAGTTAACATTTTATTTCGGACATAAAAAGCTTTAATAAACGGGATTTTAATTAAAATCGTTAGAACAATTTTTAAGAAAATCAAAATTTTCGATATTTTTTCCATGTAAATGGTAGTTTGTGGTGTTTTTTTTTTTTTTAATGTTTTTTTTTTTATTTTTTTTTTTATTAAATCTCCGTGTCCCATCCTTGGAAGATACTAAAACCTAAATACCAAGTTTGGTATTTAACGGTCTTTTTGTTTTGGGGCTATGCTGTCCACAGACACTCGCATACTTGGACCTTTTTTAAAAATGCTCTATTCGGACTCAGAGGACCCCAAAACATATATTTGAGATGAAATCTCTGTATTGTTTTTGGGTGCATTACAATACCCTCTCTATCCCTATGTACATTGTACATATTGGGCTAGAGAAAGTAAAAATTTACTCCTATAAAAGCACCATATAAATATATTTGGTATAAACTGTGTGCTTCGGCGAGTTCTATATTTTTTTGTATAATACGAATTTATCCGTCTCTTACAGCTTACTAATTGTACAAAAGTGCTTCAAATGAAAGGGAAGTTATACTGAAAACAAGGCTATTAACAGAAACACACACACATATATATATATATATATATATATATATATATATATAGAGCAACTGAACTTAATATTTAGTTTGTTATTTATATAACTTTTCGTTTTTAATTATTTCATACACACGTACACTTTTCCAAATGCCTCTCGTTTATGTAGATTCAGGTGACCTGAGACCATTTGCTATTCTCTCCTATTTGTCACCCCTTTTGGCTTTTTCCGGCAATTGCCAGTTAAGTCATCTACTGAAGTTGAGCTGCCAATATATGACTAACAAATACCTTGGGACAGTGGCACCTGCCAACATACTGGTCCTAAGCCGCAAAGCGTAGTCCAATGTTGTAGTCCTTAAGTGCAAAGCGTAGCCGAAGGATATTTTAGAATGATAGCAATGGAGCACCAAAAAACCCCAATCTTCCACTGCGTAGTCGATGGACCTCGGAGATCGGCAATCTAGCGGATTTGCATCAACGGGCAATACGACACGTTTTCGTCGCTTCTCGTAATCATTTTTTCTATAAAATAAAATTTTCTATTTGTGGGATGGGGTGGGTTGCAAGGTACCGAGTTGATAGGAAAAACTGCTCCTGAATCAAATACTAAGATAATTTCATCATTTTACTTTCTTAACATTTAAATCCGCGTCAAGTACGGTAGAAATTGCTATTATACAGCTGTGCTGTAAATTTGATCGAAATTATGAAAGTATAAGACCATCTTTCGTTGAAAATCTCCCATGGCGGATATTAAAAGAAAATGTATATGCTACTAAACCAATAACACCTACAGCATTTAAGGGATTTAGTTGAAAAAGAAATGGTAAACATGTTTGATGATAATGATAAATCACTGCTTAAATGAATCATTAAATGGCTAGATAACCATGGAAGACAGTTCGAACAATGTCAGTGGGACAAATGATTTTGTACAAGCCATTAAAGCTACAAACACTGTACTGTATTTTCGGTTAACTGACTTCCCACACTCTGTATAACATACAATAAGTCTCAAGGCCGCCCCAAGTTACACAGTAAATTATATAAAATATTGTGTTTTTTCTTCGTAATCAGAGTACCCTCCCCGTAATTAGGACTGACAGCCCCCCTAGGCCTTACAAACAGTTGCTTAGGGGTCAGAAGTCTGTTGGGAGTCAACGGCACGAACCACAAATGAAGAACCTGGAACGTGTAGTCGACCCGTAGCCGAGGAAGCGTGAGGAAGTGGATAATATGGAATGAAAGCGAAATGAATGATAGGAAAGTGAATGATGGAATGACAGGCGGGGGAAACCGGAGGACTCGGAGAAAACCCGCCAGAGGCCGCTACAAATCCCACATGTCGCCTAGGTGGGAGGAGAACGGTCTAGCCACTCTGTCACAGTGCCATTAAAAACTTAATGTCACAATTATGACGTCAAACGTGACACAACATTGCATTACACAGGATTACTAAGTTTGCTTACTAAGATTCAAAATAATACCGGGTTATAATTAACTTAACGTGACGGGTCATGCCGTGGCTGAGTGGTTAGACGGCCCGGGTTCGATCTCAAGCGACCGCATGTGGGATTTGCGATGGACAAAGAGGTGCAAGGGTTTTCTGCGGGTTCTTCGGTTTCCCCCGCCATCGCATTCCACTGGTACTCCATCTTATTCCATATTTCATCAATGTCATCGCCTGCGCCTATGTAAAAGCCGGCGTTAAACACTATCCAAAAAAAAAAAAAAGTGGCTTGATTAAAAGTGATGTAATAAACTCCTGACACAATGTATTAAACGGAACTATTTAGAGTTGATTTAACGTAACGTAATTTAAGAACTTGGCAGTGTCAAACTTTTCCTTCCTGTTACGTTAAGTGGTCACATGGTAATTAGAACCAGTCGGCCTGAAGTAGTAGGATAAAATAACAAAAACTACCAATCAAGAGAGCCCTGTAACATTTTTTTTTCTCTCTCTCATATATTTGGCCTTTAAGCTTAATCTAATTTTCCATGAGCCCGCGGCCCATTCGAGGCAGAATGTTAGTTAACGCCCAACGACCACTGCTACTGGGGCCGACTCTGTAACCTTAAGTTAAAGTGTATCCTAGTATGTAGGTCTTCAATTTAGCAGTATTTCTTAACTTCACGATACGCCCCTCAGCTTAAGTAAAGTTCATGCTAAACAGGCATAACTTCGTGAATTCCAAACTTGAAGCATTTGCGGAGAAACAATTCATCTGCAATATAGAATTATAGATAAACGCGTGCACCACGTCAAATGCGGAAGGAATAAATGGTCTCTGACTTGGTCTTCTCGTAACATAACAAAAGTCTACCTACATTTTCATTGTTAACAGACACATTTTGTATACGCAGATAATTTCAAACTTGTTTTACAGTACTAATCAATTATAAACATAGTAATAAATAAGTTATGGCTGAAACTAAAATAGAACGATCTGTTTGAAAGCTTAAAAACATTTTAAAAAGGTTCTATCAAGACCCAAAAAAAGAATTTAGAAATCACGTACCTGCATTTGCAATACGAAAGTCAACATAGTAGAAAAGCCAAACGCCTCTGTTCAATCGCACGAGTTGAACTCCCAGTACTGTTCGATGTCCGAACAAAACAAAAGAGGTATCACAGAAAACATAAGAATGGAATATTTTCCTCCAGCGTTCGATATATCGAACGCTCGAGAAGGAACAAACCGGTACAATGGTCACTTTTATTTTCTGTTCCCCTAATAAGGAAGTGCTACATTCCAGCCTAAAGTTTCATATCGAGATTTCACCGGAAATAGGAAGTTTTCGAGGTCCACCGAAACAGAACAGCAATTTTGGGAGCGGGTGTCCCTTTCGACAGCGTAACTCAGATAAAAAGTCACATACTTACCAACTGTTATATCTACTTTAGATATACTTTCTCTCTTACACCTTTAAACGCCGTAACTACGCGATAATATCGCGAGATCTAATAGCAGATACTCAAATCGGAATAGTAGCCAGAGAAAATATGATATTCCACCCAAAAATTCGATATCAAGATTTCCCCGGAAATATATGTTTTGAGGTGCCTGAGTCCAAAAACATTTTAGAAAGAGGTCTGTGTCTGTCTGTGGACAGCATAGCTAATAAGTGCTGTTAAATACCAAACTAGGCATTTGAGTTTAGTATCTTCCAAGGATGCAACGTGAAGATTTTCAAGAAAATTTCCCCCCACAACAAACTACCCTTTACAAGGACAAATTTTTTAAAATTTTGTGTTTCTCAAAAATCACTATAGCAATTTTGATTAAAATAGTTTATATTAAAATATTTACGTTTCAAATAAAATGTATACTTTGAATGTTCTGGGAATGGCCTCTGAAGACCTCTTTATTTTGGATGAGTTTTGCAGAATTTTGCAAAACAGTTAAACCGTAAAATAGAGACAAAAACTTATCAAACAAAAAGGTAGATCTCATTAAAACCACAATTTATGCCAAATATATTTTTGCTTTCTCTACACGTACTATGTACATAGTGTATAGAGAAGGTATTGCACTCCACCCAAAAATTCGATACCGAGATTTCACCGAACATATATGTTTTACAGTCCCCTGTATCAAAAAAAGCATTTTCACAAAATGTGTGTATGTCCGTGTGTCTGTGGATCTATGAACACGATAACTCAAAAACGAAAAGTTGGTAAAATACTAAACTTGGTATTTAAGTTTAGTATCTTCCAGGGATGCGACACTAAGATTTTGTGAAGAATTCCCTCACCCCAAACTACGCTTTACATGGAAATTTTTTTGAAAAAATGTATTTTCTAAAAAATGGTTCTAACGATTTTGATTAAAATATCACATATCAAGAATATTTGCCCGACAAATAAAATGTATATCTTGAATTTTCCGGGAATAGCCTCTGAAGACTACTTTATTCTGGGCGAATTTTACTAAATTTTGCTTAACTGCTAAAACGTAAGAAATGGAAAAAATTTACAATAGAAAAAATGTAGAGCACTTTAAAACACACAATTTATGTTATATACATTGTTTTCATAGATTTGATCTTTTTTGAGATATTTCGTGTGTTTTGGATTCAGCTTTAAAAATTTATACTTTTCTCCCACAGGACTTGGTCAACTTCTGTCCATATAAACAAAGGAACTTCAGTCACAAAGCTTTTGACTATCACTTTAACTTATGGTACTCCCTTATTTCGCTTATACTTACAAGGAAGCAAGTAATAAGACTATTTATGGCAATTTTTTTTTCGATTAGCATCAAGTAAATAGAACAATAAGATTTTTAACAATAATTTGTTGCAGAGATGTAGAGAAAGTCATGTACATGGAACACATCAGATTTTTCTTGTAGAGTTGATCGTTTTCGAGATATTTCTTATTATTTGTTTCAATTTTAAACTATCCAACTTTTCTCAACGGACCACGCAAAGCAAACCGAACCTTAATCGTTTCTCATATCAATGTGCTTTTAAAATTTTGTACTATTGCTTTAGCTATGAATTGACTTATTTCCCTTCTACTTATAAGGAAGTAAGTAATAAGACTAATTCTAACATAACTCCATGGCACGACAGCTCACGGGGAGTCTTGGCCTACCGCCCGGCCCTTGCGTCCCCCATCTCGGCCCACTACAGACGTCATGGATGAGGTGCAGTATTGGAGGGTGAGACGTGGTCAGCGCCTCGAGCCCCTCCCGGCCGGTTAATGCGGTCCTCACGACCTGGAGCCGCTACTTCTCCATCAAGTAGCTCCTCAATTGGCCCCCCAGGGACCTCACGAGGCTGAGTGCACCCCGGTCCAGGTCTCCCAGCGGGGGAAAAATCCCCACGCCGGTACTGGGAATCGAACCCAGGTCTCCCACTTGGTAGGCAGCTGCGCTACCACCGCGCTAAGGAGACGACCATAAGACTAATTCTACTAATGTTTAACTCGATCAGCGTGAAGTAGGTAAAGAATGATGTTTTGTAAGAATAGCTCTATATGGAAGAGAAAATTATGCGGATGCAATACATGAGGTTTTTACCTTTCCTTGTGAAATTATGTTTTTTTTTGTTTTTTTTTTTTCCTTATTCCAATTACACGCCGCGTATTTTCCTATTACATATTGCCCATAGGTAATGATATTAACTCTTGTACAGTTGTCATTTAATTTTGTGTTTTTCTTTAGATTCCATTCATTAGATCACACGTCCACACTCACACACGCACGCACACACACACACACACACACTCACTCATTCATAGTCTCATTCATATGTCCAGACTCTGGGGATCAAAGGGAATAACCATGACTAGAGAAAAAGTCCACTTCCCACCCGGGAATCGAATCCAGGACCCCTTACACAGCAGACAGGAGCTCTACCAATTGAGCCGTTTGCGTTTTTATTCTGAATTTAATGAACGCTACTTATATTTTCATGGAATTTTAATGTATAAGGTTAATAATAATAATATAACATTTGTAATTACTCATTAATTAGAACTTTATATTAAAAAGTCTCAACTGTTCCATTCACATTACTTTTACAACAGATTATTTTTACAAAAGGTTATCCTTCTCTGTACTTCATGTTAATCAAGATAAACATAAGACAGCAAAAATGGTTGTATTATTACTTCCTTGTAAGCAGAAGGGAAATAAGGGAATACACTAGGCTAAACCGATAGTAAAATGTTTTAAAAACTGTTGATACGTCTTTGCATGACCAGGAGTTGATAAATTCGCTTATGAGAAAAGTTTAAATATTTTAAAACTGAAATCAATAACGATGAATGTCTCGGAAATGGTCAACTCCACGAAAAAAAATATATAGGACATAAAGAATGTGTTTTTACGAGATATACATGTTTGTGCAGTTTAACAGGAGTAATTCTAGCTAATGCAGCCATTGATATTATCCTTCATGACACTTATTATGTAGTTGCCCATTTCCATTTGTCTTACGGTTTACCATTTATTAAAAAATCATTCAGATTGCCTAGGTTTTTAGAGGTTATTCTCATAATATTCAAAATATACATTTTGTTTGCTATGTAGACATTTAATATACTTAGGATATTTTAATCAAAATCTTTAGAACCATTTTTGAGGAAATCGAAATTTTTAACATTTTTTTCATGTAAAATGTAGTTTTTAGTAGGGGAATTTTCCTCGACATTTTTGTGTCTTATCTTTGGAAGTTACTAAACTTAAATACCAAGTTTGTTGCTTTACCGACTCTTCATTTTTGAGTTATCGTGCTCACAGACACACACACACATAAACACACGCAAAAACACTTTCTTTGGATACGGGAGAACCCAAATCTTCTATTACCGGTGAAATTGCAAATTTTTGGGTGAAATGCAATACCTTCTCCGTCTATTATGTACATTTTACTTACGTGTTGGAGATAGTAAAATGATGAAAATAAGGACCTCCTTCTGTTCTTCAAATGAAAAACTTCTGATTCGTGTCTATCAGGCAGATTAAGAATCCTGTCGTCAATTACTAGACTAGCTATACTGAAGTATCGAGAAGTCCGAGTTTTTCGATGGTTTGCAGCAGTATATTGACTAGCTGCCATGTCGGTTCAAATGCATTGTGTCTAGTGTTGAATTTTTTTCTCTCTATTTCTTCTACATTTCCTTAGTTGACCTTATAATTCTTAACTTTTTTCCTTTTTGCATATACATACACAGATATACACACATTTACAAACACAGAAACACCCATGCCCAAAGCGGGACTCGAACCCACGTTCCTATAAGCCACGAAGCGCCAAAGCGCAAAGCCACTTTAGCGAGCGCGGCCACCGGGATCGGCTTTGAATGAAGCATATGATGTATACTATGTATATATGTAATCATTGTTCTCGCCTATGTGGAGCAGGTAAACAAAATCTGATGTGTACCATTCACATGACTTTCTCTACATCTCTGCAACAAATTATTCTTAAAAGCTTATACTTCTATTTACTTCATGCTAATCAGGGGGAGAAAAAAAAAAGAAAAAAAGAAAAAAAAAAAAAAAAAAAGCGGAAATAGCCATATTACTTGCTTCCTTGTAAGTAGAAGCGAAATAAGGGAGTACCATAGGTTAAAGCGATAATCAAAAGCTGGTTGCTATGTCACTGAAGTTCCTTTGTTTGTATGGACCGCAGTTGACAAATTCCTGTATGAGAAAAGTATAAGTTTTTCATAGCAGAAACCAAAAATAAGGAATGTCACAAAAACGACGAACTCCACGAAAAAAATGTATATAACATAAATTGTGTGCTTTAACGTGCTCTACGTTTTTGTGTACTAAGTTTTTGTCCATCTCTTACTGTTTAGCACTTATTCAAAATTCAGTAAAATTCACCCAGAATAAATTACTCTTCAGAGGCTATTCCCAGAAAATTCAAGATATACATTTTATTTGTCAGGTAAATATCTTAAATATACGAAATTTTAATCAAAATCGTTAGAGCTATTTTTGAAAAAATCAAAATTTTCGAAAAAAGTTCCTTGTAAAGGGTAGTTGGGGGTGGGGGGATTTTTCTCAAAATCTTCGTGTCGCATCTCTGGAAGATACTAAACTTAAATACCAAGTTTGGTATTTTACCTACTTTTCGTTTTTGAATTATCGTGTTCACAGACACACGGACACACACAAACACGGACCTTTTTCCGAAAATGCTTTTTTTAGATAAAGGGGGCCCTAAAACATATATTTCCGGTGAAATCTCGGTATCGAATTTTTGGGTGGAGTGCAATACCTTCTCTATACACTATGTACATAGTGCGTATAGAGAAAGTAATAAACCAAAACAAGTGAACAGCTACCGGTCTACTACTCGATATGTTTCCATTCCGTTTTATTTACGTTACTGAATATTTAAGGTGCTGCACCTGTGCAATTTGAAAAAAAATATAAGATTCTTGTTGAAATTTGTGCCAGTTGTTATACAAATATAGCCAAGTTTTTTTTTTTTTTTTTTTAATTCTATGTTGCATGGTTATTTAAATACTGTATCGTTAAATCAGAGAAGCACATAAATGTATTTCTTGACAGCCTTTCATTGGAAATTAACGACACTTCAGGGAACGTATTTTTAATCTTTCCTTTATAACATCACGAAATTTCGTTGTTCTCCAACTGATGGCTGTGATGCAAATTAGTTGTAAAGTTGGAGATACTTGAGTGGTCAGTGAGCTGACTTATCACTCGGAAGTCCCGGTTTCCATTCCCGGCTGGGGTGGGGAATGTTTATTTAACCAGAATCATTCACTTTCCCCACAGAGTCCGGAAGTATTCACAGACACTGAATATGCGTATCTTATAAGAAAAGAAAATGATACAGTCAACGAATTGCTTCTAAAGCAAAGACCCCGGTATGAGCTTAGATGTTAAAGGAGACTACATAATTAAAATAATTTTAAAAAATCTGATGTATTCCAGTCATATAATTTTCTCTAACTATTCTGCAACGGGTTATTTTTACAAAAGTTTATCCTTCTCTCTACCTCGTGCTAATCATTATAAACAGAAGATAGCAGAAATGGTCCTCTTAATTACTTCCTTATAAGTAGAAGGGAAATAAAGGAATACACAAAGTTAAAGAATCAGTCAAATAGTTTAAAAGATGTTGCTATGTAATTGAAATTCGTTTCATTACATGAGCAGGAGTTGAGAAATTCCCGTATAAAAAACGCATTTTAAAACTGAATCCCTTAACAAGTAAATTGCCAACCCCGCAAAAAAATGTTTATGACATAAATTGTGTATTTTAGAGAGATGTACATATTTTGTGCAGTAAGTTTTTGCCTATTTGTTACAATTGTCTATCTCTTACCAGTTATGGATAAGTCATACAGATGAAGAGGTCCTCAGAGGCTATTTCCAGAAAGTTCAAGGTATATATTTTATTTGCCATGTAAATATATTTAATATACGGTATTTTAATCAAAATAATTAGAACCATTTTACAGAAAATCAAAAATTTCGAATTTTTTTTTCACATAAAGTGTAGTTTGGTGTGGGAGGGATTTTCCAAAAAATCTTCGTGTCGCAGCCTTAGAAGAGACTGCAATTAAACACAAGCTTGGTATTTTACCGATTATTCGTTTTTGAGTTATCGTGTTCACAGACACAGGACACAAGCAGATATTTTTCCAAAACTGTTTTTTGGATACAGGGGACCCTAAAACGTGTATTTCAAATGAAGTCTCGGTATTGATTTTGAGTGGAATACAATACCTTATCTACCCACTATATATATTGCATATGCGTGCTAGAGAAAATAGAAACTACAAAACATCAGAACTTGGGCATACATTTGTTTTGTCATGTAAACAAAATATCTTTAATGAATAGTATTTTAATCAAAATCGTTAAGAATTTTTAAGAAAACCAAAAATTTCGTGAATTCTTGCATGTAAAGAGCAGTTTGGAGTGGGGAATTCTGTTGAATAATATCTTACATATTTTGAAGATACTGAACTTAAATACCAACTTTTGGATTTAACTGACTTTTTGTTTTTTTTATTTATGCTGTTCACAAACACACAAATAGATAAACTGCCAGACAGACACAGTGAATTTTTTCTAAAAATTATTTGTTTGGGGTCAGAGAGTCCCAAAGAGTGTATTTCCGATGAAATCCTGACATCGAATTTTTGGGTGGAACACAACACTTTCCGCACTTACGTATTTTATGTAGAAAGAAAGAAGTAACAGTCTGTTTCCTATCAGTTATATCATATCGCGTCAGTGGAAAATGAGTTAAGGATGTTCATGAATGATAAAATTCCAATAATGACTAGAATTCATAAGCACTACATACCTTCTACTTTACTTGCTTGTAGCTTTTGTAACTCTCCATCTTTAAAGCACATTTTATGTAACGATTTAAATGCCGCTCTGTAACCTAGCCGTCTATAAAATTGTAGCCAAAAGAAATACATGTAATCTGTACTAAGGGAACAAACCAATAGAGAGGAATCTCAGGAACCTCGAAGTGTTAAACTAGCCTCAGAGGAGCAATAAAAGACCAAGGAGGAGCTGTAGGTATGTATGCTGAATTCTTTTAACAGCATACAGTCTGAAAGTGGTAAACCTTTAAATCTCTTGTCTCAGGTTTTCACTGTCGGTAAATCCTCATTTTTAAATTGTTCCACACGATAAGATGTATACCTTCTTTAAAATAAGGATAATATCAAGTTATGCTCAGTTTCGATGTTATTAATGGAAAAATATCCATAATGTGTGAATGCTTAGCAAATATCTTGTATTTAACATTTGTTTTCTCAAAAAGTAGTAGAATAATTAAAAACGAAGCTGTAAAATGAGTAATAGCTATCGTATAATTAATTTAACTGCTAAATATTCCATTTTAAAAAAAAAATATTGTATCGTAGGTATGGAGCAGATTTCAAAATAATAAAATCAAACTAATATATATACAAACCATTCTTACAAAGGATTCTTCTTTTATCTACATCACGCTAATTAAGCTAAACCTTAAGAGAAATGTTCTTATTTGCTTTCTTCTAAGCAGAAGGGAAATAAGGGAATATACTAGGCTAAAGCGATAGTCAGATATTTTAAAGGCTGGTCGATATGGGAATAATTGCAGTTTGGTTAGCTTTGTATTTCCAGTAAAATACTTACGTAGTCTAAAATTGAAACCAATAACAAGGAATATCTCTGAAATGGGCAGTTCTGCGTCAAAAACGTTTATAACATAAATTGTTTGTTTTAACGAGATATATATTTGTTGTGTAGTAAATTTTTGTCCATGTTTTATGGTTATGCAAATTTTAGCAAAATTTATCCATAGAATGTATCCCATATAATTGAAACTATACATTTTATTTGTGATGTAAATGTCTTTAATATACCCATTTTAGCCAAAATCTTTAGAGCCATTTTTGAGAAAAACAAAATTTTAAATAATTCTTACATGTAGGGGATTTTCTTTAAAAATTTTCGTAACGTATTTTTGAAAGAGTAGTATTTTGGAAGTGTGGTATTTATCGATATGTTATAGTTTGAGCTATACTGTCCACAGACACACACACACCCACACACACACACACATGCGCGCGCGCACACACGGAGCTTTTGGACCAGGAGAGCTCAAAACACATATTTCCGGTGAAATATCGACATAAAAGTTTTGGCTGGAATAGAACACCTTCTCTATGCGTGTACATTGATAAACCAGAACGTTTGGAAGCTGGTGTTTATTTATTATTTTACATTTTATTTGCGTCTTTGACATTATTAACACGTAGAGAAAGTAAAGCGCTTATTCGTCCACATAAGGAGATAAACATTTACAGAAATACCTTATTTACATATTTCCTTGAAGACACAACAGGATTAAGGAATACAGTAGGTTTAACCGATGTAAAAATCCTTAAATAGTTGGTCACTATTGTGACAGTATTGAAGTTCTGTTCTCTTTGCTTAACCAGCAGAGAGAGAAATGAATGGCGAATTCTCATTTGAAAACATTGAAGTATTGGAAAACTGAAACCAACAAGTAATATCTCCGAAATTTAACTCCACAGAAAATGCATTTGGTATAAATTTACATGTGTTAACGAGATCTGCATTTTATGTGTAGCAAAATTACGTCTAACTCTTGCAGTTTAACAGTTATAGAAAAGTTCTACAGAATGAAGAGGACAACAGGTTACTCCCAGAAATTTCAAGATAAGCTTTACATTTTTCATAGAAATATCTTAAAGATATGGATTTTAATCAACAACGTTACTCATTTTTTAGGAAAAGTAGAGCTTCCGATATATAGGATAGATGGAGGTGGATTTACTTAAAATCTTCATGTAGCATCCTTGAAAGATACTAAATTTAAATATCAAGTTTTGTAGTCCATGTATTCTACCAAAATTTGATACCGAAATTTCAACGGAAATAAAGTTTTGAGGATCCTGAAGTCAAGAAAAAGTTTTTTTTTGAAAACCTTCTTTGTATGTGTGAGTGTATGTGTGTTTATGTGCGTGTGTATATCCTTGAACAGCATATCTTAAACAGGAAAAGTCAGTTAAATACCAAACTTGATATTTAAGTTCAGTATCTTCCAAGGTAGCCACAGAATATTTTCAAGAAAATCTCCCAACACCAAAATAAAATTTAGGTAAAAGAATTTTCGGAAACTTTTATTTTTTGAAAAACGGGTCTAATGGTTTTGATTAAAATGCTGTATATTAAAGAATTTTATATGATAAATAAGATAGAAGAGGTATATCTTAATTTTCTTTGGGAATAGTCTCTGGAGATCTTCTCATTCTGGGTGACTTTTGCTTACTTGATAAGATAAACCCTAATGGATAGACAATAACTTACACAAAAAAATGTATATCTCATTAAAACAACCAATTTATGTCATGCATTTTTATGGAACTAACAATTTATGAGATATTCCATGTTATTGGTTTCAATGTTAAGATACTAAACTGTTCTCACAGTTTTATTGCTGGCCATGTAAAGAGAACCGCATTTAAAAATATATTTCCGTATTTTCTTTCTACTTTCAAAGCACTAAGTTGTAAGGTCAGTTCGGTTAATGTTTATTTTGCCAGCGTGTGATAGAAGAATAAACTTTTGTAACAACAGTTTTATGCATAGATAGGCAAATCCATGTGAATGGAACACAACAGATTTTTTTATTTATTCAACGGACGTTCTGTTTTTGAGCAATACTGTTCACAGACAAGCGAGCGCGCACACATACACACACGCACACACAAACACACGCATACACATACGGACCGTATCTGAAAAATGTCTTTTCTGGATTCAGAGAACCAGAAAAGACATCTACCTACATTATACATTGTATCTGGTAGGGAAAGTGCATAAAAGTATCTACGGCACGTATTTTAACAAATAAACTTCAAAATAGCTGTACTTTTGTTTTCGTTTCGTTCTGACATGCTCACAATATCTCAACGAAGCGCCAAGTTCAGAGTTGACGGAAGCAGGAGGTATTATGTTCTTTTCATCGGTTATTTTCGGAATACGAAGCCATACTCCTACATTTTGGCTCGGTGTCTGCTCTTATATCTGCAGTAGAATCTCTGGCAGATCGTTACGTGTCTCGGCAATCCCCTACCCTCAACGTGTGTTCTAAATATGCGCATCACAAGAATGCCAGGCACTGCAAATCTGGAATAATTGATTCTGCCAGTTTTTAAAGCTACACTGCCGCAACTTTCACACATTGATAATTTTCATATTCGTTCATAAACACGCTCTCAAAGTATACCATGGGTAATGTATGTTTCTTGCAACGATGCATAAGATAAATTGCTCCATGGCCAGAGTTCAAGAATCTTCCTAGAGAGATAGAAATTAATTAGAGAGGGGTCTTTCAAGTATACATTACTACCATAAATTTAAACACAATATCAAACAAAACAGCGTCGGTCCGCTACCAGGCTGTATTGAGATACGTTAATAGTTTTTAAAAAAATCCTTTGTGTTCCATTTACATTAATTTCTCAATCATTCTTACAAAACCTTATTCCTTTATCAGATTCATGCTAATCAAGATGGACATTATTAGAAATACTCTTAGCACTTAGTTCCTTGTAAGTAGAAGGAAAATAAAGGAATTCACGAGGCAAAAGCAAAAATAAAATATTTTAAAAGCTGCTTGCTAGTGAGTAGGGGATTCTATTGTCTTTACTTGACATGGAGAAAAACAAAAGAAAAAGGAATAACAAATTCCAATTTCTCCTTCAGAAAATTTTAGGTATTTTAAAATTGAAACCAAGTCGGTGCCATGAGTGAGTGATTAAACCGCTTGCCTTCCATCTAGGCGGCCAGGATTCGATCCCAAGCGCCCGCATGTGCGAATAGAGGTGGACGAAGCGGCGTCTGGGCGGGCTCTCTCTTTGGTCCTCCGGTTTCCCTGCCACCCCTTCCATCAATTGCAACATCATCCCCTTTCCATTCATCAATTTTACTTACATTTCATATCATCCACTTCCTCGTGCTCATGCGGCTACGGGCCGACCGCTCGCAACAGGTTCTCCATTCTGTGGTTTCGTGTCGCTAGGTTACCCGACAGGCTGCTGACCCCTAGGCAGAGGGGGGTCCTATGGGGGTGTCAGTTCTACAACTACGGGGAGGGTGGGCCGATTTTTAAGCAAAAAATCAAACACATCAGCGTCGTGTCCGGTACCAAATTGTATTGAGATTCTGATAAAAAAATTTAAAAATTCTGTTGTGTTCCATTCACATGACTTACTCCATTATTCTTACAAAAGTGTGTTCCTTTATCTGGTTCATGCTAATGAAGATCAACATTGTAAAACTACGCTTACCACTTAGTTTTTTCTAAGTAGAAGGGAAATAAGGGAATTCACTATGCTAAACCAAAAATAAAATATTTCATAAGCTACTTGCTATGAGAAGGGAATTCTGTCCATTGAACAATTCCCATTTGAAAAAGTTGTAATTATTTTAAAATTGAAACCAAATAATTAATTGCACAAATAATATATATTGTCATAAAGTGTGTGTATTAACGAGATCTATATGACTATGTCTTAGGGGTTACCAGTTTTGCAAAAGTCAACCAGAACGAAAAGGTGTCAGAAAAGTTAGGTTAACTATTTTGTCATGTAAATATCTTTAATCTGCGGTATTTTAATCAAAATGGCTAAAGCCATTTTTTAGAAAAACAAAATTTTCAAATACTTTCGAAATTTTTTGCATATAAGGGTAGTTAGTGGTGGGTGCTTTTCTTTAAATTTTGCATCCTTGAGGACACTAAACTTAAATAAAGAGTTTGGTATTTAAAGTCATATCGTTTTTGAGCAATCCTACCACCTCCCCCATACGTACACATTTTATCTAAAATAAAAAGTAAATAAATAGAACATTTTAAAAATTTTATTCGGGGACTTCAAAACATGTATTTCCGGTGAAATCTAGGTATCGAATTTTTTGGTAGAATACAGTACCTTCTGTGCCTACTATGTAGTACATAGCACTCAGTACAGAAGTAAAACATATCTTACATTGTTATGAGTTTCTTTAACATTGTCGCTTATTAAGTTCTGTACTTCGTATATAGCACGTAAAAACAGAATTGACTCTCATTATTTTTCACCCATAATGGTTCTGAAAATATCACAGCTAAATTCTTATACAAGGTATGAAAATGCATACGAAGCTTTAACGCTATTGCTTAACTATAGATGGAGAGCAGCAGGGAAGGAGAATTTGATTAGGACTTAAGAAAACGAAATTTTATCTTTAGATGTAGAGCTATATGAAGGGTTTAAATGCATGAAGAATATAATTAACGCTATATAGAATGCAAGTGCGCACATGCTGATAAGGAGAAGTAATGAATCAAACTGTCAAACGTCAAACATTAGTACACTGCTCAAGCAACTGAATCTGCCCTTGTTAAATATTGAAGAGAGGGGGTGAGCAACGAAGAATTTCTTTTGTAAACCTTAGGAAAACGTATAAAGACATTCTGAAGCAGAACAAAACCGCGTGGCAGGAAGCAAAGACAGAAGAGGTGCGTCAGCTAGTCCAAAACGGGGAGTTTAGTGATACGTGGAAATTTATTAGGCAGATCTGAAAACAAAGGCACATTCAAGAAAGTATTCGAGCTGGGGAATGGATCAAACTTTAAAACTGTCTATGAAAGACGGATTGACATAGAACCAGCTACTTAAACTGCTGAAACGATTACTGGAGCTCCAAATGTGCAAAGCTGGATCACAAAATTAGCATAGCAGAGGTGCAATAAAATGTTTAAAAATGGGAAGGCAGCAGGTATAGAAGGCTTTTCAGCTGAGTTCTTCAAGAGCTCTTTGGAAATTAATTAAAAGGCTTTTTTTATACAATCAACTTTAGTAAAATATTTCAAGGAGGAGAATATCCGGAACATGGAAAACAAAAAACATTATCAAACCTCTTTACAAGGACAAAGGAAGTTAAAGCAGTCAGGAATATTACAGAGGCATATCGCTGCTCTCTATATTTAACAATAATTACGAAAGAATTACATTTTGGACCATAACATATGAAACGATTTCTAAATTTCAAGCGGGATTTACATAAGCTTTTCGACAACTGACAATATCTTTGTTCTAAAAACCATGACTGATAAGAATTTAAGAAATAAAGTGGGAATGTTATACACCGGTTTGTAGATTTTTAAATGGTGTTTGTACTGTGGAACGTAGTGCCCTGTGAGTATAATTAGCATGTAAAGGACTTTCCAGAAAAATGAGTACTCAACGTAATGTGTAAAGAATTTGTTACCAAGACTCAGCAGCACAACACATCAGAATGCAACATAGCGTGGAGGGGAGTTAAACAGGGTTGTATATTATCTTTGTTACTTGTTTATTTAATTATTGATTTGTTAATATGTTGGAGGAAAAAATGGATTCGCGACAGTTGAAGGTGAAAAAATAGCAATTCTTATGTACAGTGTTAATATGTTTATTCTTTCTAAAACAATAAATGATTTGCAATGGTTTTAACGCACTGCAACAATTTTGTAGAGAATGGGATATGGAAGTCAATATTCTTAGAATTAAAGCAGAACTATCTGTGGACAGCATAGCTAAAAAACCAAAATACCTTAAATACCAAACTTGTTATTTAAGTTCGGTAGTTTCCAAGGAATCGGCACGAAGATTTGCAAGAAAATATCCTCATCCCAACTCCTTTATATAGAAAACATTTCGAAAATGTTGATTTTCTCATAATGGTTCCAACGATTTTGATTAAAATACGGTATATTAACGATATTTATAGGACACATAAAAAGTTTATCTTGAATTTGTTGGGAATAGCTTCTAATGACCTGTTTATTCTGGATGAATTATGCTGAATTTTGCATAACTGGTAAAAGATAGAAGATAGACAATAACTTACTATACAACAATGTAGATCTCGTCGACAAAACATACAATTTATGTCATATACATTTTTTCATGAAGCTGACCATTTCCGAGTTATTTTTTGTTGTTGGTTTAAGTTTTAAAATACTTACAATTTTCTCATATGGGAAATTGTAAACTGCTGGCCATGCAAAGAAACGGATCTCAAACACATGGCAACCAGATTTTACAAACATTAACTGCCGCTTTAATCTAATGTATTCCCTTATTTCTCTCCTACTTACAAGGAGGCAAGTAATAACGACAATTTCTACTAATGTCTTATCTCGATTAGTATGAAGTAGATAGAAGAATAAGCTTTTTAGCAATAATCTGTTACAGTCTTAGTGAAATTTGTGTGAATGGAACAATTAATCTTGCCTCTGCTTATAATTACAGTTACCCAATTTAATCTAAAGACACGTGACACTAATCAGAGTTGCATATCTATATGCTCACAGTAATACAAAGACCAGTGTGCTGGATGTAAAACCTTTCTGATAGAGACAAATGACAGCCAAAAGACTGTTCTTGTATATTTTAAACACTGCATGTCGACTGTGAAACGACAAAGGCGGTAGCTGATGATGGAGCAAATAAATTATTTTGTCACAAATGCGTCGTCCACGGTACTGCCTGACATTCATTTATTAGGGAGGGAAAGGATGTCCGTGATATTTAATCGAAACAGAACGTGGGTACAAGCTTTGTTTTGTGTTTGTGATTGAAACATCATGTTTTTTCTTTACTAATAACGTTGATATTCATTCCCATGACTGAGAATGGTGAGAAAACACTGCAGAGCTCTTTCTAAAGAAATTCGAAATACAAATTTCAAACAAATTATTACTTTCTCTATACGTACTATGTGCATATTGGAGGTATAGAGGTGTTGTATTCCAACCAAAATTTTGAATTCGAGACTTTGCCGTAAATATATATTTTGAGATCCCCTGAGTTCATAAAAACACTTTTTTGAAAAGGGTCCGTGTATGTGTGTCTGGATAGCATAGATCAAAAACTAAAAGACCGTTAAATATCAAACTTGGTATTTAAGTATAGAATTTTCCAAAGGTGCGACCCGAAGATATTCAAGAAAATGCCGCCCCTACAAACTCCCTTTACATGGAAAAATATTTGAACATTTTGTTATTCTAAAAAATGGCTCTAATAATTAAAGTCCTATCTTAAAGATATATACATCAAAATTAAAATGTATATTTTGAATTTTCTGAGAAAAGCCTCTGGTGACCTCTTCATTCTAGATCGAGTTTGCTTAATTTTGCATAACTAGTAATCGTAACACATAGATAAAAACTTACTACACAAAAAAATTTAGATCCTGTTAAAACATACACTTTATGTCATATATATTTTTTCGTGAAAATTACATTTTCTGAAATATTCCTTGTTATTGGTTTCAGTTTTAAAATGCTTAAAGCTTTTTTCAAATGGCAATTTGTCAACTCCTAATCATGCAAAGAAATGGATTTCAATACATAGCAACCGGCTTTTAAGATATACGACTATCGCTTTAGCCTAGTGCATTCCATTATTTCCCTTTTATTCACAGGTAAGTAAGTGATAAGGCAATTTCTGCTAATGTTTTAATCTCGATGAGTATGAAGTAGATGGAAGAATAAGCTTTTCAAGAATAGCTTGTTAGTTGTAGAGAAAGGCATGTGAGTGGAACACACCAAATTTTGTTTTTTTGCGGTGTTTTTGCTTTGTTATTACCAGGTAGCCCAACTGTCCCGCATTTGACGCGTGCAGACATCCCGTGGTTTGTTAAGGGAGTTGCAGAACTCAATGAAGCTATTTCAAGTTAAAATTTGCTGATGGAAACTGGTGAGAAAAATATTCGTTTTACCTCTCGCAATGAGCGCGACCCGCTCACGTCTCCGCTGATAAGCAAGGAGCGTATTTTACTTAGAAATAGGCCCGTTGAGTTCTGCAGCTTTTTAACGCACGAAGGGATATCTGCAAAGGTCAAATATGGGGCAATCAGGCTACCTGGTCCATGAATAAAAAAGTAATACAAAAAATTTAACCACAAACAAAGATGTACAAAGTAGGTAAAATACATTCAATTAAAATTTGGTAGTATCACTCAGTTTTATTCATTAACATATTCGACTCTATTCCACTTTCTCCACTATATATAGAAAGTAGGGAAAGTATTGTATACTGCACAAAAAATCGATATCGTGATTCAACATGACATATTTATTATGAGGCATCCTGGTTCCAAAAATAAGCATTTTTAGAAAAAACCCATCTGTGTTTCTGTTTATCAATATATCTGTGTTTGTGCATGTGCATGTGTGTGTTGTGAAAATCATAAATCAAAAACGAAATCTCGGATGCATACCAAACTTGGTATTTAAGTTCACTATCTTCCAAGAATGCTCCACGAGTATTTAAAAAAATCCCTAATTATTTTTATTTTCTCAAAAAAAGATTTCAAATGATTTTCATTAAAATACTCTATTAAAGATATTTGCGCGACAGCTAAAACGCACATTTTGAATTTTCTGGAAACAGTCTGAGTTTCTTTTCATTGTGAAGGAATTTGTGTAATCATGTATAACTGGTAAAGATTAAGCAAAGGATGAATTTTTTTTGCATAAAAAACATAATTCTTTTAAAACACACAGTGTATTTCAATTTACTTCTATACGGTTCAAAAGTTTATTGTATAAATAATAATGAATATATGACTTCAATTTGTTTTTTCACTGAATGCTTTCTTGTGTATTGATAAAAGCATTTCTAGTTTTTCAAAACTGAGAATCGGAATAGGCCACTGCTCCAATAAAGCATCACAGTACTTCTCCATTATCTTACCTTCTTAATAAGCAAGATAATGTAAATAAATAGATGTAATATAGAAATGAGATTACATTATTAGAAGATGCTATCATAACTTTAGTTATAAGAGAAACGAGATAGCTGAAACTATACATGGGTCATAAAAGAGAACTCTTTCGCGAGATTTTTGTGGACATAGCCAAAGAGATGGGGTGAAATGTATAAAAGAATGCCTTTGAGCTAAAAAATAGATTGAGATTATGAAAGTTACTGGAAAATTACTGGGAGCTAGTGAAGAGTAAGGTAGTCTCTATTAGCTAATAAGCGGGGAAAAGGTGACAATTAGAGCACAGTTTTAATGCTTAGGCAGAACAAGAGTTTTCGATATATATTCTACAGAAACGCAAGTTCTCACACAGTTCGTCCTCAGGTCTTTAGGTAGAAGCACAGACAGTTATTTTCCACAGTACCTCGATCCTACATAATAAATGTGATATGTGGCATCTAAGCTTTATTTGTAAGTGAACGTTTCAGCTAGGATCTCAGATAATTATAGAGTATATATAACTTGTGAATAATAATGGTTTCGTTTCGTAATCGGCTTACCCTCCCTATATTTGAAGGATTCACGCCCTCCTAATACAAGCCAATGCCTAGGGGTCAGAAGCCTGTCGGGAAGCCAACGGCACGAAACCACAGAATAAAGTACCATTTACGAGGGGTCGGCCCGTAGCCAGGCAAAAACATGCTGGAGCAATTGGTGGAACGAGAGGGGGGGGGGGACCGGAGGACCCGGAGAAAACCCGCCCAGATGCAGCTTCGTCTACCACAAATCCTACATGCGGCCGCCTAGATGAGAGGCGAGCGGTCTAACCACTCAGCCACGGCGCCGCCGAATATTATTGGTAACAGTTTAAATAAAATACTTAAACCAAAAATTACAAATGTGCTTTCTCTGAAATAGTTCCTTTTATCATTCACGCCCTGTTAAAAAATACGTGCTCGACCTAAGAACCCAACTACCTGGGGTAAATATGAATAATATATAAACACATAAATTAATAATAGAAATAATTAAAGGCTAAGTTTTGCCTGGATAGGATATTGGATCTTTATGACCTCCAATAAGAACTATTCCTTTCAACGCTCTTCAAGTTCCTCTACTTAACACCGATAAGAGTTTATCTGTAGATATATTGTGAGCTGTAAGATGGCCTTTCAACTTATAATTTTTTGCACACTCTGAATGCCTCTGAGGGCACATAAGTGCATAAAGGTTGTACCAATTATGCAATTTTGTGGGACGCAGAGATCGTTTTCTTTTCTCTCTTCAACTTTGAGTGAGGATGATCAGACGCTGCGACTAATTAGTGCTAATAGAATATCTTCTTGAGTGATAGGTAAATAAAAGAGGAAAACAGGAGGTTAAATGCCTTCTAGTGGCAGCCCTGGGCTAAATTACTTAAAACATATAAAACATCGAATAAAATTTCTAAAAAATTCGACGTTGTAAAGATGAAATATGTAGGTAAGTGCTATCTCCTCTCCAATAATTCCATTTTAAATGTCCTAAGCCGACCTATTATCCATTTCAGCTGCAATAAATTAAAATTCTACCGAAGTCATAAAATAGCTAGAAATATATTCTCTGATGTTAATATTTAAGGAAGTAGGATTAAAATGTTATGATCTCGATATGAAAATATCCCTAAAACCCTCATTTTAGGAGTTATACACACTCGTAGACATACATTTTCTCTATATTAGAATATCTAAACTTACATATTCTTACCTTTAAGCCCTATAATTAAATATTAACCAATACAATAGATACTAGGGCATTCAGGTGCTATTTATGATGCTTTCCTGCCCTTTTGGAGCCAACAAAGTCTGCCCAGTCCTAAATAGTTTCAGGATGTCCTTATATGGCAACATTTTCCGAGGAGTAAAACAAGATGTAGATAATTTCAAATAGCATCTTCATTGGAATCTGATATCCGTACTGAATTCACTGAAAACATAACTTCAGGTATCGTTGGGTAATGCTCCTAGCATAAATCACTATTTTATAGCCTTAAGAACGTAAATATATGCTAGGAGTTCTTTAAATAACATTAAGTTTATTTTCAGTTTCTTTAGAATCTGTTAGATTACACTCTTCCTCAACAAAAGCAATCCAAAATGGTGAAACCTTTTTTCGGAAGATAAAGTAATTCAAGATTGTATTTTCGCAATTCTAAGATAAACTAATTGTTTAAACTTATTATTATTATTATTATTATTATTAGACATTATTTATTGTTTGTTGTTGATGGTGGTAGTAGTAGTGGTGTTGTTTCTACACACTGAGCAGAGCTAAGATCCTGCACTTATAAATCTTCTTTATTACTTCTCAAATGCAGTGTAATAATAAAAATTAAATTTAGTTAAACACAATATTTTCTTAGAAAAACATAAGGCATGTAATGTTTAATGTTTACTTTCGCTACATTGGACATGGTACGTAGGTAGCCAAGGAATAGCATTCTACCCAAGTATTTTCTACCGAGATTTCACTGGAAATATTCGTTTTAGGGTCCTCTGTATATAAGAAAAAAGCATTTTAGAAAAAGGCCCGTGCGTGTGTCGATGAACACAATAAATAAAAAACGAAAATTCTGCAAAATACCAACCATTTTCTATTTTAGTATTTATTTTTAGTATCTTCCAAGGATGCACCACGAAGATTTTGAGGAAAATTACCTCAACGCAAACTATCCGTTTTATGGAAGGAAACTTAGAAAATTTTGATTTTCTAAAAAATGGCTATAACGATTTTGATTAAAATACCGTATATTAAAATATTTACATGAAAAATAAAATGTATATGTTGAATTTTCTGGGAATAGCCTCTGAAGACCTCTTCATTCTGGATGACCTGCATAATTATTAAACCGTAAGAGATGATCAGAAACTTAGTACACAAAAAATGTGCGTTTCTTAAAAACACATAAAGTATGTCATATTCATTTTAATAAAATAATCTACTACCATATTTCTCTTCAATTCCAAATTCCTTTCAGAAACTTCAAAACTCATAAATTTGTCGTTGAGTTTATCCTGTGTTGTTGCTTTCAATTTTAAAATACTTAAGCTTTTTATATGAGAGTTTATAAACTCCTGGCCATGTAAAGAAACAGATTACAACCATATTGCAACCAGATGTTAAAAGATCTGACTATCACTTTCCCTTTATTTCCCTTCTACCTACATGAAAGCAAGTAATTATTTCGATTAGTATGAAGTAGGTAGAAGCATAAGCTTGTAAATAATAATTTGTTACAGAGCTGTAGAGAAAAGTATGCAAATGGAACACATTAGATTTTTATGAATCAGTTATAAATTAAATTATTAAAATTAAAATGTCATAAAGCAAAGGTTCTTTAGATCTCTTTCATATTCTTCAAAGGACATGTTAATGGACATTCTAAAATGTTAAAAATGTAAGAAAATAAGATTATAAAAAAAGTAATATTTTAAATCTCAAGCTAAGCGCTTCAGACGCACACCTCAGCATTTCAGACCAATATTTCTGTAAATAATCAAAAATGCCAAATGTTCAAAGGTGTTTCCTGTTCGAATTATTGAATGCCCCTAGCAGCAAATTTCAGCTGGACGCTAACGAAAGTGAAATGGGAGGAAGTAGTTATCATCATAACGTTACATATCCATATAACTGGTAGATATTAATGTTGTGACGTTTGTCATGAAGTGCACGACGCGACTTCACCAAAGTTTAAATGTAGGCTGCAGCATTCACAGTGGTCCCGTGTTCAGCAAAGTCCACCAATAAACACCATGCATATCCCAGAACACCGTCACAGGCACTTTCCTAGCAGATTGAGTCACTTTGAATCTTTTCTTCACTAGAGAACCAACATGTTTCCACTCCAGACTTACTTGTTTTGTTTCAGGCGTGTAGTGGTATGCCCACGACTCATCACCAACGACGATTCCTTCCAGAAAGTCATGCCCTTTTGCTGTGTACCACGTTAAGTGATCCAAATTTGTCATCATTCGCTGGCCCTTCTCATTCAGAAATACTTTTCCAATATTGAAAACAAAGGAATACCGTAATTCCTTAAATATGAGATGACGTAATAGCTCGTGCGAAATTACCTCTAGCCTGTTAATTACTTTGACAATTTTAAATTGAGATTGACATTTTTTACAGGAAAAATCCTGCAGCAATATAGTTTGTCAGGGCTTACTGTTTCATTGCGGTTCTTAGGCACTCAGCGAGCAATAACTTTACGAAATAAATAAAGAAAAAAGAAAAAAACTGGTATATAGTTCCCTTGACAGGAATGAAAACCTGAAGTAGAACATTTAATTTCACTGTATAATTTCAAATTTGATAAAGATAATTACGGTAACAAATCTGAGTTAGCATTCCCAAAAATTGCTCTACACCCATGGGCCGAAAACAAAAATGCCTGTATTAAGGGGGAAAAATGAGTTCCATTCACATACCTTTCTCTACTTCTTTGTAACAAATTATTCTTAATAAGCTAATTCTTCTATCTCTTCGTGCTAACCGAGATAAACATTTGCAGAAACGGTCGTGTTACTTAGTTCCGTATAAGTAGAAGGGAAATAAGGGAATTCAGTAAGCTAAACAGACAGTCAAATGTTTTAAAATGTGGTTGCTTTCGGATTGAAATCAGTTGTTTTTTTTCCGTGACCTGAAGAGTGGCAAGTTGCCGTATGGGTAACAATATTAACAAGGAATATCTCGAAAACGGTGAACTCCACGAAAAAAGTATATGATATAAATTGTGTGTTTTAACGAGATCTACATTTTGTGTGTAATAACTTTATGTCTAGCTCTTACGATATACCAGTTATGCAGACATTCGGCTAAATTCATCTAGAATAAAGATGTCTACAGAGGCTAGTCTGAGAAAATTCAAAATATACATTTTATTTGTCATGTAAATATCTGTAATATACGATATTTTAATTAAAATCGTTAGAGCTATTTTTGAGAATATCAAAATTTTCGAAAAAAATTTTCATATAAAGGGTAGTTGGGGTGGGGGGACTTTCTTGAAAATCTTCGTGTCGCATCCTTGGAAGATACTGAACATAAATACCAGTTTGGTATTTAATGGACCATTTGTTTTTGAGCTATGCTGCCCAAAGACCCATACATATACACATACACGGACATTTTGCTAAAAATGTTTTTTTTTATTCGGGGGTCTCAAAACATATATTTCCGGCGAAATTGCGTATCCAATTTTTGGGTGCAATACAATACCTTCTCTATACATTATGTACATAGTACGTGTAGAGAAAGTAATAATATGGTTTGAATTGAAAACAAATGTGAACGTGAGAAGTAAAAGGCGAAAGCATACCCTACATTATTTGTGACAGTGAAAAGAACTGAGCAGGTAGTTTTTGTTCTGTTACATACAACAGCAGCCACTACGTCATTGCGGAGTTACTTTCCTTGCGTAGTGTATATGGACTGCGCAAACCAATTACCGAACCGAATTATGCTGTTGAAATTGTGACTAGTTTGTCAAATTTTACACATTCTCGGATATCACGGACATCACTACCTTAGGCTTCTCTTACGTCGAAAGTAGATATTGAATTCTTCTATGCAATATCTGAGGAGTTCTCCTTCACAAGAATGTATCGATGTTCACGTTTCGCATTAGCGTCGCTATCATCTCTTTTATCTTGAAGACAATTAGGATTAATAGGTTATATGTTATGCTATTATAAAGCTGGTCTCTATCTAGCACTATCTATCTATGCGTGTACATTAAAATATCAGTTACTGCTTTAATGTTGCAGCCGAGGCGCAATGTGTGGACGGGATGCGCGTGGGTTCAAGCCCAGCTATGTGGGTGCGGATTTTTCGGCGGTGTTTTCACTGGAGAAGCATAGTACTGACCCTATTATCTCCTCGTGTTGGCTGATGAACGTGCATTGGAAGACCAAGAGCAGTGGAACAAGATCAGTCTGAGCTATCAGCATTATAGTTATCGGTTTAGTTGTATTTCAAATGTTCCCTTCAAAAGCCAACCTTTATCTGTTTAACCTCAAATAAGTTGTTATTTCATTATTGGTTTTTTTTAAATGTTTAATATCTATTATGCTAACTACTGCTGAAGTAGGTCACATCCTGTTTTAGTTTAGTTTTATATCTAGTGGTAACCAACTGTACAGGATGCGCACAAAGTTCGTGAACTCCTACATTCAATTTAAACTGGAATATGTAATCAATCATTCTGTATTTTTGTTGCTGAATCGTGTGAATTCAAATATTAAGTGGAAGGCATTTTTATTGTGGTTCCTTTGATAAAGCAGTTACTTCCAGATGATTAAGGACTGCCTCATCTCACAGTTGCGAAACTTGGGTTACTGAACAGGGTTGGGACCCAATATGCTGGGGAACCGGCTCCTTTCACATTGGCTGTTTGGCGACATCTGAACACGGTCTTTGGGAATTGCTGAATCGGACGATAAATGGTCAGTGATCTAGCTCCTCTAGCCTGGCCTCCAAAGACCCCTGATTTGACAACGGAATACCAGGTGCGGAAGCACCGATATTCAACAAGTACAAAATTTGTAAAATATGGAGTGTGGAGCCTTCGAGACTGTGACCTAAGGGCGTTGCTCAAAATGAACCAGAAAATATACCGGTGCATTCAGCTATGCAGAAAACCAGAGATGATTTCGATTCCTCAGCAGTAAGGAAAACCTTTAAAATAAATAAATAATGGGTACATGGACTTAAATACTTGTATCACATCAGTTTTAAGTTAATGCAGGGGTACATGGATTCTGCGCTGACACTGTATAAGTTGCATCAATGATGGAATTAATCAGGAAAACTGAAGCAATTGCTGAATTCTGAGAAACCACGTTAGTATGATTCGATTCGCGAAACCACGAAAATGTTTCGCACGGCTAATGAGACAGAATTAAGAATTGTAGCCCATCCACTTGAAAGCAAGTGAATCTCCCACTTGGAGATTGAGTGAGAAGATTGTATTATAATATTGCGTAGTATGCAGGCTTTATAAGAGCTCGTCATTTAGCCTTGCTGACAAAAAGCTAGGATTCGCGTCCTGTTCGAGCGTTAGTTTAGCCTTCCTGGGTAGTGTGGTGGTAGTGTGTCTGCCTCACATTCAAAAGTTCGTGAGTTCGAATCTCGCTTAGGGTGGGTTACCCGGATAATATTTTTTTCGTGGTTTTCCCTTATCCTGAGAAGACGAATTAACTTTAAGCTCCATGGACCCCGAGCTCATTTAAGCATCATTTCACCAATTTCATTTATCGTAAAATATGACCAGTCAGGTTAAAGGACATTAAACTATAAAAAAAATAAATAAAAAAAAACCTAGTTGAAAGCAAAGGCTGCTACGAAAAGCTAGTTGATTAGAGGAAGCATTCAACGCACATTTATACTATAAGCATTCCAGTGAATGGTGTTTTGACAACTCTAAGAAAGGGAAGCTAGGCTGTCCAGTAGCTCAGTCAGTAGAACATCTGCATGCCGTGTTTTTTCCCTGGGTCCCAGGTTAGATTCCCTGCTGAGTGGTGGGAATTTTTCTCTAGCTAAGATTATTCCCTATTCTCTTCGGAGTCTGGAAGTGTAAAGAAGAGTGTGGATGTGCGAGTGCGCGCGTGATCTAATATACCAGGGTGGCCCAACAGCGCCGTATTTCATGTTAGCAGATAACCCTTCGTGCGCTTAAAGAATTGCAGAGCTCAACGGGGTAAATTCGAGTAAACACAGCTCAGTGGCGATGATAGCGCGAGTGACCGGCATTCTACTCCTCTTGCATATCAACGAAAGTGGTGAGGCATTCCCGCTCATTAAGAGGAGTTCCCAGGTTCGTATTAGAGTCCGTGATCGCATATACAGGAACAGTTCAAACATGTTTTCCATTTCATTTACAAAGCATTGATTTTTTTAGAAAATAAAGTCACCTGTTAGATTGGGAATTAATTAAAAAGGCCTTATTTCATCTATAAGTATCCGCCGATAGCTAGTTTTGAATTGTGTATACGCTGTTATTTAGCATTAGAAACAAGACCCATTGTAGGGTTAAATGAAAACATTAAGGCGCTTTGACAAATTCACTTTCCACTGAGCGGTGTTTATTTGAATTTGTCCAGTTGAGCTCCTTAAACTTATGAAAGGTTATCTGCTAACGTTAAAATCGTCGCTGTTGGGCCACCTGGTACAAAACCAAAAGAAATAAAATCTAATGACAACTGTAAACAAATTAATATCATTGCCGTTATCCAATATGTTCCAAAAGTAAAAGGCTGCCAATATGACCATTACCGTTAAAGATGGGGTAAAAAGGAAACAAAGAGAGAGAGAGAAAGAGAGAGAGAGAGAGAGAGAGAGAGAAGCTAGTCATTTTATTCAAAACACAAAGTTGTTGATTTATGATATTAAATTATCTTATGATCAATTTCAAAGTACCTTTTCCAATGTGTAATCTGAACATCGAAAAGGGCATTTGTAAACATATAAAGTCCACGAACTGTATATCTCACATTTTCTGTGAATGACTTGAAGAAACACTCATTTTTCTGAATTCTGTTTAACTGGGAAACCATAAGAAAGATGATTTCGTCTGCGGTCTGCATATAGGAAATCGTGGGTTCGATCCCCGCGACGGCCACGTGAAACATTGATTTTTTCGGTGGTTTTACCGGGTCAATAGGGTGGCTAGATAGGTAGGTTCATTACTTCTTCCGGATTTTCCAATCCACCATTTCCTAACCATCTCTTTCAGGGTTTAAGAACCAGGGGACGGTGTTCGAAGGGTTGCAGCTGGATGGGGAATTACCATTGTAAAGGGTTACCCTGGAGTCGTCGTCGTCGGGAACACTCGGTCGGGAGGGTTAGGGGCTTTTGAGCAGGGCCAAGGGTGGCGTCGGAAGCGTTCCAACAATAACCTATAGGGACTCCAGTCATGCTTGCGCCATGCGTCATCCGGATGTGGTTGTTCATCGGGACTCTGCCTTCATCCCTCCCGGGGTTATTTAAGTTGCAAAGGGCCACAATGGTCTACGTCCGATGCTTCGCCCCAGAATTCTGGGGGGCTCGTGCATAACTAACCCTAATCGTACTAAGAAGGTAAAACATTTTCTAGAGAAAAGATACAACATTTGTTGAAATACATATGTGTCAATAATTATTTCATAATTTTACCTATAGGAAAGTCAGTTTATTTAGGAAGAGTAAGATGTGAAGATAAGATCGGAATATCGAAACCACTTCTGCAAATAAAAAAAAAACAAAAAAAAAGTTTCTGTTGTTATGTATAATATTTTGTTTCATATTATGTCGAAATACTTTAGACATGATTTAGATGAACATGGAAACAATCACCTGTTGCATATGTTCACTACAAGACCAACAATTAAGTTATTGTTTAAATAGAGAGAATACTAAAATTATCACAGACTGTGAGATTCCAAAGCAGATGTTACAGAAATATGAGGAAGCACTGTCAATATGATCCCAATTAGGTTTCAGTCTCTTAACTGAATCGCGAAAACCCATCTTGTCCAAAATTGTATTCTCCAATGTCAGTAGATTTACTGGCATGTGAAAGAAAATCTGTGGAACAAAATTCTGACACGCCGGCTGTACTGTCATGACCCTGAGACCTTATGGCGACATTAACCAATATGTATTCCGCATTTAATTTCTCTACACGTACTATGTACATAGTGTATAGAGAAGGTATTGAACTCCACCCAAAAATTCGATACTGGGCTTTCACCGGAAATATATGTATCCAAAAAAAAAAGCATTTTCAGAAATAGATCCGTGTGTGTCCGAGTGCTTGTGAACACGATAACTCAAAAACGAAAAGTCGGTAAAATACCAAACTTAGGATTTAAGTTTAGTATCTTCCTGGGATGCTACAGGAAAGTTTTGAGAAAAAAAACCCCACCCCAAAATTTTGATTTTCTCAAAAATGGCTCTAACGATTTTGATTAAAATATCGAATATTAAAGATATTTACTTGACAAATAAAATGTATATTTTCAATTTTATGGGAATAGCCTCTGAAGCTTACTTTATTCTGGATGAAATTTACGGAAGTTTGCAATACTGCTAAACCGTAAGAGTTTTTACATATTCCTTGTTTTTGGTTTCAGCTTTAAGAAACGTATACTTTTTACACACAGGAATTTCTCAACTCGTGTCTATACTAATAAAGGAGCTTCATTCACATAGCAACCAGCTTTTGACTGCCACTTTAACCCATGGTACTCCCTTATTTCGCTTATACTTACAAGGAAGCAAGTAAGAAGACTATTTCTGCTAATTTTTTCTCGATTAGTATGAAGTAAATAGAAGCATAAGCCTTCTAACAATAATTCGTTGCAGAGGTATAGAGAAAGTCTTGTGAATGGAGCACATCAGATTTTTCAAACATGGAACGGTTATATTTTTCGTTAAACACTTGTACAGATTGCAAAACGCTAATACGTTCTCCATTTCAGAGAGTGCTTATGAATTTTCAAGGTAGCTATTGATTTTCTTAATAGGATCTCACTCAAATTTTACCTGCACCACATTATTTTCACTTTTCATGCCAATAATCGCTGTAGATGTCCTAAGAAACAAATAAGGTATTAGTACAATGTAAGATGGACTTCCCTGCTATCATATCTAGAAAGTAATCCCTGAGCAGGATTCGATTATTTGAACAATAATGTTCCTTTTATATATCAGACGTATGCAGTCCATAATTTTTGTTTTCTCTCTCTCTTCGAATACAAAGAACTAGGGAAGCGTTCTTTCATTTGGTTTTGCTGCACATCCGACTCCCAGAGCGTATAGATTAGCTGCGTTGGTTAGCTCTGCATTGTGTCGTGTACTACATCTGGAAATAAAGGAACTCTTCCATTTTCTACTTCCAACAAAGGACGTATGCATTCACTAATAGCTTCTTTTCATTAAGCTATAATGATGTATGCAATTGGATAGTTCAGTTATTTAAACACCTGTTATTCGTAAAGAACGTCTAATGTGTGCAGTCTTTCTGTGATGATTCTATTCCCCAAAATATGATTTTTTCTACCCTTTCGGCAAACAAAAGATTAGTATTTTATTAATATCATGCTAATCGAGATAAACATTAAGAGAAATTGTCTCATTATTCGTTTCCCTGTAAGTAGAAGGGAACTAAGGAAATACAGTAGGATAAATTGATACAATTCAAATTAGGTTCTCTTTACAAGGTCAGGAATAAAACAAAACAGAGATGCTACGAATGACGACTTCTTTTGAGAAAAGCATGACTCCATGGCACGACAGCTCACGGGGAACCTTGGCCTACTGACCGGCCGCTGCGTCCCCCATCTCGGTCCACTACAGATGTCATGGATGGGGTGCAGTATTGGAGGGTGAGACGTGGTCAGCGCCTCGAGTCTCCCCCGGCCGGTTAATGTGGTCCTCATGACCTGGAGCCGCTACTTCTCCATCAAGTAGCTCCTCAATTGGCCCCCCAGGGACCTTACGAGGCTGAATGCACCCCGGACCAGGTCTCCCAGTGGGGGAAAAAATCCCCACGCTGGTACTGGGGATCGAACCCAGGTCTTCCGCTTGGTAAGTAGCAACGCTAGCACCGCGCTAAGGAGACGACCTTGAGAAAAGCATAAGTTTTGCAAAATTGAAACCAATAATCAGGAATATCTCAGAAATGGTTAAATACACAAAAATGTGCACACACCACAAATTGTGTGTTTCAACGAGCTCTACTCGTTGCGGTAAGTTTTTATCTATTTCTTTCGGTTTACCAGTTATGCCAAAATCGTTCCAAATGAAGAACTCTTCGGAGGCTATTCCTAGAAAATTTAAGATGCACATTTTATTCTCTTTGTAAATATCTTAAAATACGGTATTTTAAATAAAAATCGTTAACCATTTTTGAGATCAAAACTTTAGAAAAAATTTCCATCGGAAGGTGGGGTGGAGGATTTTATTTAAAATCTTTGTGTCGCATCCTTGGAAGATGCTGAATTTAATATCAAGTTTGGTATTTCACCGACTTTTCATTTTTGAGTTATGCTGTTCACAAACTCTTTCTAAAATTAATTTTATTCGGGGTGCTCAAAACACGTATTTTCGGTGAAATCGCGGTATCAAACATTTGAGGATAATCCAATACTTTATCTACCTACTAAATATGTACATACTATTCGGTAGAGAAAGGGATTGGATGCTGAAATACCACCAGAAAATCATGTTTTGAAAACCACGAAGTAAGCGTGCATTATGTCAGCGTGACGTAAAACATGAGAAACGAACCTAAAATACAAAATTTGCTTTTTCCATAAGCAACCAACAAAGGCATAAGGTTGAGCATTTAACCTAAAATGCTAGTGTTTATGAATTTCATATCTTAGCGGAGCCTCAATCGGTTGGGGCAGAATATGGTTTCAGCGCCAACTGATGTATAATTGTTTGGATACTTAAAACGGGAAGGTGCTCTCTGGAAATATTCGGATCTCTTATTGGGACGCGCGTAGAGATTTCTAAACATCCCCTCCCCTACCCGAATCGTCTGAAGGTGCCGTTCCTGTATAAAAAGATTTAAAGTTACAATAGATTCTCTTGAATTACAAAAATAAAAAAAATAAAAAAATCTGAAAATGCATAACACCAACGATGCAGAAGGGCCCCTTCACACGGAACGGCAGTAATTTTACCACCTCCTTTCACTCCCCCCATCTAAAATTCACTGTCATTCTGTAATTTCTCGTCCTAACTAATAAACGAATAAATCCATCACGGTAGGCATGTTTATACCGTTCAGTCGACCTGTCACTAGCTTGCCAGCAACGAGTTGATGGAATGGCACCGTAATTGTCGCCTTCGTGTACCATTCAGGAATTCTGCTGTTTCCTCAGCGAACGCTTTTTGTGCTCGTGTCTCTCCGTTGTCTGCGCAAAGAGAAAAAGAGTCCTGAGTTCGACTCTTCAAAGAGTGGCTGAGAGAAGAGACTACGTTCCGTTACTCTTCCATATCGTATGTCGTTAAAGAGTTTGGAGTTGATGTTTTTGCCAACAATATTTATTTACACGCCATATTTTGACCTCTTCGTTTAAATTTTAAATGCTCTTCTTTTCGTGAGATTATATATGAATTTTCTGTTTACAGTTTCACTCAGTGGATTAGTATGGGTAGGAGAAATCATATATGCAACACAACCTCTTTAAACACATTTTTGCTTTCTCTATGTACATAGTGTATAGAGAAGGTATTGCACTCCACCAAAAATTAATACCGAGATTTCACCGGAAATATATGTTTTAGGGTTCCCTGATTCCAAAAAAAAAGTTTTTTAAGCAAAAGGGCCGTGTGTGTGTGTGTGTGTGTGTGTGTGTGTGTGTGTGTGTGTCCGTGTGTCTGTGTACGATAATTCAAAAACGAAAAGTCGGTAAAATACCAAACTTGGTATTTGGGTTTAGTATCTTCCAGGGATGCAACACGAAGATTTTGAGAAAAATCTCCCCACCTCAAACTACCCTTTACATGGAACTTTTTTCAAAATTTTTGTTTTTCTAAAAAATGGCTCTAACGATTTGGATTAAAATATCGTATATTAAAGATATTTCCCTGACAAATAAAATTAATATTTTGAAATTTCTGAGAATAGCCTCTGAAGACTACTTTATTCTGAGTGAATTTTACGGAATTTTGCATAAGTGCTAAACCGTAAGAGAGAGACAAAAGCTTACCACACAAAAAATGTAGAGCACATTAAAACACACAATTTATGTTGTATACATTTTTTTTTTCGTGGAATTGATTGTTTTTGAGATATTCCTTGTTTTTGGTTTAAGCTATAAAAACTTATATTTTTCTCATACAGTACTTTGTGAACTCGTGTCCATACAAACAAAGGAACTTCAGTCACATAGCAACCAGCTTTTGACTATCACTTTAACCTATGGTACTCCCTTATTTCGCTTCTACTTACAAGGAAGCAAGAAATAAGACTATTTCTGCTAATTTTTTTCTCGATTAGCAGGAAGTAAGTAGAAGCATAAACTTGTTAAAAATAATTTATTGCCGAGATATAGAGAAAGTCATGTGAATGGAACACATCAGAGTTTTATACTTCACATGCTTTGGTTGTATGGCTGATGTACATCTTACGATCTTTCAAACCCTTTCAAGTCTGCCCTCTTCACTTTTCATTGAAAACATTAGATATGTGCACTTTTGCGCTGTTCGATATTACTAAATTGGTCATACTGCTTGTGTTTATGGCTGTTAGTGTGCCTGCACTAATCCCCTTCCCTCCCTGCATCACATTAGACATCTATCCACGAATTACCTTTATACTTCACCTTAGACCTTAACATCCACATTCCATTAGGTCCTAAAACTGACTTTCAGGCTTCTTGCGCTCCCAATGGCTTAAACATAATAGAGAGGATTGTCTCAATACACTGTTAAGAATGTATTGAAAGGACCTTACCTATTGTGTACAAGTCATTAGAACTGCAAGATGGGTGAAGAACAATTTTACTATTCAGTTGATTAAGTGCTGGCCTTCTGTATTCAAAGTTGCCCGTTGTATATACCGATGGTTTTTAGTGTGCTTAAAAGCAGCAGCCCCCATGTCAGTAGATTAATTGACAACATAAATAACTCCTGCGGGTACCCCGGCGGCTTCTTTAAAAAAAAAACATAATACTGTAATTTAATTCTACTATATCATGAAATAAAGACGGTAAGGTCTGAACAGAAGTATATACGTTTCCAGATCCTACTCAAAGTGTACTTCTGAAGTGTTTGTGTATTAGAGAGAGAAAGAGTGTGGCCAAGAACACAAAATAGAATACAGAGGAAAGAGAGAGAAAATCTAATATGTTCCATTTGTAAAGCTTTCATACTCCTGCTTCTACAAACTATTCTTACAAAAGCTTAATTTGTCTACCTTCACAAACACGTATTACTATTTTATTTATTTATTTTTAGGTATATGAGAAATAAAATAAATTAAACCGATAGTCAAACGTTTTCAGAGTAGACAGCTATGTGATAGAATATCTTGAAATATTATTCTCCATTTTAGACTTGGTACTTGGTTCAAGCTTTGTACAATATAAAATTATTATTACTAATATTTTGTATCAAGTTTAAGAATAAAAACAACTCTTGAATTGGATCGGTCTATGAGAGGGATTGGATCGGTTTGGGAGGACATTATGTAGTAAGAAGGAAGAAAGGCTTATCCTTCTATAAATCAAACATTAGCCCACAATTCGATTTTATGGATATTCTAGAATATTGGTAGCACACCTCTCTACTGTGGTGGTAGCGTGTCTGCCTTGTAAGGTACAACTGACCCTCAGGCACATCATCAGAAAGTACCGGCTTATAACCGATGACGACAGCATAACCAAATACATGGTAAATTTTAGTCAGCGCTTAATTCTTCTGCTAACTGCCTTAAGTTAATTTAGTTCGTCAAAGGTATAAATATCCAAGTAAAAAAATCTGGTATGTTTCATTCAGATGACTTACTATACATCTCTGAAACAAATTATTGTTAAAAAGCTTATTCTTCTATCTGCTTCATGATAATCGAGATAAACCTTAGCAGAAATTGTCCCTATTACTTGGTTCCTTATAAGTAGAAGGGAACAAATGTTATGTGTTCCAATCACATGACTTTCTCTACATCTCTGCAACAAATGATTGTTAAAAAGCTTATGCTTCTATTTACTTAAAACTAATCGAAAAAATTAGCAGAAATGGCCTTATTACATGCTTCCTTGTAAGTAGAAGCGAAATAAGGGAGTACCATAGATTAAAGTGAAAGCCAAAAGCTAGTTGCTATGTGACTGAAGTTCCTTTGTTTGTATGGACAGGAGTTGACAAAGCCCTATGTAAGAAAAGTATAGGTTTTTAAAGCTGAAACCAAAAACAAGGAATATCTCAAAAACGATCAACTCCATGAAAAAAATTATATAATATACATTGTGTGTTTTAAAGTACTCTACATTTTTGTGTGGTAAGTTTTTTTCCATCTCTTATGGTTTAGTAGTTATACAAAATTCCCTAAAATTCGTACAGAATAAAGTAGTCTTCAGAGGTTATTCCCATAAAATTCAAGATATACATTTTATTTGTCTGGTAAATATCTTTAAAATATGATCTTTTAATCAAAATCGTTAGAGCCATTTTTTAGAAAATAAACGTTTTCCGAAAAATGTTCCACGTAAAGGGTAGTTTGGGGTGGGAAATTTTTCTCAAAATCTTCGTGTCGCATCCCTGGAAGATACTAAACTTAAATACCAAGTTTGGTGTTTTACCGACTTTTCGTTTTTGAGTTATCATGTTCACAGACCACGGACACACTGACACACAAACACACACGCCCACACACAGGGACCCTTTTGTGAAAATGCTTTTTTTGGATACAGGGGACCCTAAAACATGTATTTCCGGTGAAATATCGGTATCGAATTTTTGGGTGGAGTGCAATACCTTCTCTATACACTATGTACATAGTGTATATAGAGAAAATAAAAAAAAATGGAGTGTTATTTATGGACGCTCTTTAACTGCTGTGGTTCTCAGAGTCCCATTCTATACTGAGCGTGAAATACCGTTTAATTTTGCTCAGAGGCCTCTCTATCAGGCTTGAGGTTCTTTAACGTGCCGTAAATCTACGTCACGGGACCAGCGGCTTTAATCCCCTTCCGAAGGAAGCCATGCTAAGGATTTTTACACCCGAAAAAGTCCATCGTCGTCCTCCGGGTTTGAACCCGCGACCTTGGGCATATGAAGTTAGCATGGTAACCATTACATCACGGAGGGCGACTAAAATGCTTCTCTAGTCAAATCTACGAGAATTCATGATCAAAATGAAATGAAAGCCGAAAAAATGAGTTACTGTAATAGCAATTGTGAGGAAAAAAGCTATGGAATTTGTAGAAAGTCATTATATTTAATTCAGCACAACCAGGCTTATGTTCCTGAAGGAACCTAGACGTGGACCAGATGGCAAGGGATCCCACGGAACACTCTTCTGTCTTTGTGTAGGCGTGTGATTAATGAAACATTGGGTTGCCAGTAGGCATCAAATGGCCAACCATTAAAATTCCTTCACCATTTAAAATCAATGTTGCTGAAAACTCGATGCCTACTATTCATATATCTTTTAATTCTTATTATTCAAGAATAACTTAAATTTCAGTATTTATTTCAGTTTCCACAGTTAAAAGCAGTGGTTATTATTAGCGATTAATTTTTAAGCTTTAGCTTGAATTATTTTGTAATTTATAAGAGCTATATTTCTAGTCCGTACCTAGTAGATAGAGAAAAAATTTAATAGAGTTTTATTTATGGACGCTCTTTACTATTGTTGTTCTCAGCGACCTATTCTATAGTGGGCGTGAAGGACCGCTTAATTTTTCTCAGAGGCCTCTTTTATCAGGCTTGAAGTTCTTTTACGCGCCGTAAATATACGACACGGGACCAACGGTTTTAGTTCTCTTCCGAAGGTAGCCATGATAAAAATTTTTACGCCCGAAAACATTCATCGTCCTCTGCTGGGTTTGAACCCGCGGCCTTGGGTATATGAAATTAGCATGGTAACCATTACACAACGGAGGGCAACAGTAGATAGAGAAAGTATTGCACCGAGACGTCTATGGAAATTCATGTTTTCAGGTTCTTTAAATTGATCAAAATAGTTACAAACAGTTGTAATAACTAGCGATTAATTTTAAGGTTTAACTGGAACTATTTTGTAATTTATAAGAGCTATATTGCTAGCTACTATCTCTATTTGTACCTAGTAGGTACAGAAACTATTGTACTGTATCCAAAAAATCGTTACCAAGACTTCTATGAAAATACATGTTTTCAGGTCCCTTGAATTGATGATAATCATTTTAGAAATCTTTGTATATGCGAGTAAGTTGGTATATGTTTTCTTGTTTTGTTCTTTCTTTCTTTATACGTACTATGTACATAGTGCACAGAGAAGGTATTGCATTCACCAAAAAATTCGATACCGAGATTTCACCGGAAATATATGTTTTAGGGTCCCCTGTATCCAAAAAAAAAGTCTTTTCAGAAAAAGGTCCGTGTGTGTGTCCGTGTGTCAGTGTGTCCGTATGTCCGTGTGTCTGTGAACACGATAACTCAAAAACGAAAAGTTGGTAAAATACCAAGTTTAGTATCTTCCAGGGATGCGACACGAAGATTTTGAGACAAACTCCTCCACCCCAAATTACCCTTTACATAGAACTTTTTAGAACATTTTGATTTTCTAAAACATGGCTCTAACGACTTTGATTAAAATATTATATATTAAAGATTTTTACCTGACAAATAAAATGAATATTTTGAAATTTCTGGGAATAGCCTCTGAAGACTACTTTATTCTGGGTCAATTTTACGGAATTTGGCATAACTGCTAAACCATAAGAGATGGACAAAAATGTACCACACAACAAATGTAGATCACTTGAAAACGCACAATTTATGTTATATACATTTTTTTCGTGGAGGTGATTGTTTTTCAGATATTCCTTGTTTTTGTTTACAGCTATAAAAAACATACTTTTCTCATACAGGACGTTGTGAACTCGTGTCCATACAAACAAAGAAATTTCAGTCACATAGCAAGCAGCTTTTGACTATCGCTTTAACGTAGGGTACTTCCTTATTTCGCTTCTACTTTCAAGGAAGCAAGTAATAAGAACATTTGTGCTAATTTATTCTGATTAGCAGGAAGTAAATAGAAGCATAAGCTTTTTAAGAATAATTTATTGCAGAGATAATGAGAAAATCATGTGAATGGCACCGTAGGTGTTATTACTGATGATACATCGAATGAAGATGGAGCACCCGTGGAATGAGATAGCGGGGGAAACCGGAGAACCCGAAAAATACCGCCCCTGCGCCGCTTTCCACCATAAGTCCCAGAAGCGGTCACCCGGGATCAAACCCGGACGTCTTGATGAGAGCCGAGTGGTCTAATCACTCACCGCCGACCTCATTAATATGTGTGTGTGTGGGGGGAAGTGTGATCTGTTGATCTGTGTGACTCAGCTTGTTAGGCGTTGGCCTTCTGATCCCAAGGTTGCGGATTAAACTAGACTGATGGTTTTTATATGTGCTTAAGAGTGACGGCATCATGTCAGTAGATTTACTGGCATATACTCTCTGAGAACGAAAAGGACAACAATAGGAATGTGATGCGATAAGTCCCTTTTTTTTTTTTTTTTTTTTTTTTTTAATAATTTATTGTTCGATCAGAGCCTGTGCGCTCTACAGATAATACATTTTAGACATTATTTACATGCATGATACTGAATAACATTGAAATGAGGTAAACCCCATTGGGCCCCTCATAAGTAGGTACATTTTTACTTCCTCTGCAGGTACTATGTACATAGTGTATAGAGAAGGTATTGTATTGCACCCAAAAATTTGATACCGAAATTTGGGGCTCCCTGAATAAAAAAAAACATTTTTGGAAAAAGGTCCGTGTGTGTGCGTGTGTGTCTGTGGACAGCATAGCTCAAAAACGAAAAGACCGTTAAATACCAAACTTGGTATTTAAGTTTAGTATCTTCCAGGGATGCGACACGAAGAGTTTGAGAAAAATCCCCCCACCCCAAACTACCCTTTACATTGAACTTTTTTCAAAAATTTCGATTTTCTCAAAAATATCTTTAACGATTTTGATTAAACTATCATATATTAAAGACATTTATCTGACAAATAAAATGTATATCTTGAATTTTCAGGGAATAGTCTCTGAAGAGTACTTTATTCTGGATGAATTTTACGGAATTTTGATTAACTGCTAAACCGTAAGAGAGAAAATGTAGAGCACTTTAAAACACACAATTTATGTTATATATATTTTTTTTTCGTGGAGTTCACCGTTTTTGAGACATTCCTTGTTTTTGGTTTCTGCTATGAAAACACGTTTCTAATATAGGAATTTGTGAACTGCTGTCCATACAAACAAAGGAACTTCAGTGACAAAGCAACCAGCTTTTGATTATCACTTTAACTTATGGTACTCCCTTATTTCACTTCCACTTACAAGGAAGCAAGTAATACAATTATTTCTCCTAATTTTTTCTGATTAGCATGAAGTAAATAGAAGTATAAGCTTTTTAAGAATAATTTGTTGCAGAGATGTAGAGAAAGTCATGTGAATGGTACACATTAGATTTTTGTTTTTATTTTACAGAAAATCTTGTTGTGAGAGCTGGTCCAGTGGTAGGCGACTCTCGATGCGAGTTGGATAACCAAGAGAATAGTGAATGGCTCCTGAGACGTCTTTTAGGTTGCTGTAAAACTGTTCGGCTTGTGAAGAAATTGACTGTTGAATGATGCTGATTACAGTTTCTCTATGTAGTTGACTGTTTCTTACAAACCATGATGCATTCGTTGAGATTCGCAATATTTTGTTTTGAAGTGTCTGGATACGTTTGATTTCGGAAGGACTGGTTCTTCCCCAAACTGAAGTATAGGAGTGGTCTTATTAGAATCGTGTAAACGAGTGTGCAGTTTTTTTAGCTTGAGTGGAGATCTTTTGTTGAGGAGGGGATAGAGCTTTGCCAGCCTTGCTCGGGCTAGTTTAATCAATGAGAACCTGAAAATATAGAATTATATCTATCGCATCAGTTAGATGCGGCAGCATGGGTGACTCATATACTCAGATACATATATTTTGTAGTAAAAAGAAAATCAATCGACTCAGTGGGCAGCTAGAATCTTCTTATACCTCAGACCCTTATAGTCTTCTTCTAGTTGTTTAACAATAAAAGAATTCCAACGAGACGAAATTCGGGTATATAAACGCACCTATGTGATCGGGTTTGTTTGGCATCATTAGATTGTAGGGGAGTCGCTCTCAACCTAACATCATTTGCAACCCAGATTGAAGCGTAGTTATCACCATAATAAAAAATATGAGTACACATTTTAAACACACTAACTTTACAGTTACAGAAATTAGGAAGTTTAGTTCCAGCGTATAAGTTTTCACCAAAACATGATGGCCTTCAAACAGCCCCCCTCCCAACACTGGACAATAACCATTAGTAAACAACAGACGATTCTGTACTAGAGGTTTAGAGGTAACGTAGAAAAATATGTTTCCTGGAGACTCTGCTTGCAAGTCGAGAATCGCGCCTCAGTTAAGGGACCAGTAAGTGAAGGACTGGGCAACAGCGAGGATTGGTTTCCAGCCGCACACACCCTAGTCCCAAAATTTAAAGTCAGGCAGAAGAGGAGTGGGGCAGGGCCAACATGTTTTGAAAAATGCTACACCTTAAAAGGGCAGAAAAATTGAAACATTAATACACATTTTACACATACTAACTCTACAGTTACAGAAATTAGGAAGTTGAGTTCCGGCGCATAAGTTTCCTCCAACACATGATGACCCTCAAACAAGACCGCTCCCCTCTATCACTGTGTAATAACCATTAACAAACTACGATCTTGTACTAGGGATGAGAGACAACGTAGTAAAATCTGTTTCCTGGAGACACTGCTTGTAAGTCGAGAATCGCGCCTCAGTTAAGGAATCAGTACTGGTAACAACAAGGGTTGATTTCCAGCCGCATACACCTCAATCCCAAATTTAAAGTCAGACCGTGTTTGGAAGAAAAGTGGGGCAGGGTCATCATGTTCTGAAAAATATTGTACCTTAAAAGGGCAGAAAAATTGACCTTTAAAAGTAGCTAAAAAGGGAGTTTTATCTCATTGGTAATGGTTTAATAATACCCTTTTTGTGTCTTATAGAAACAAAGGTCAAAATTAACTGAACATGACGCAAAATCTCTACGTTTAGAGTGAAGTAAATGCGCCTATTTTAATTTTAATAGTCACAACAGACTGTCAGGTTTAACTTGAAAGTAACGAGGTCGTATTGCACTGCAATTCATATATTACTCTCCATATGCGATTTTGTAACGCCCTGTCAACAGCTTATGAATTTAAGTGACGTTTATTTTTTTCCTCCATTTCAAAGAGCCTATTCATACAGTTCCTCTCCTACTACACTGTTCTAAAAATGTCCCCTACTTCGCTACTCTTTTAATTCTCTATGAAAAGTGGAATTCAATGGAAACGCTCAGCGCCACCGTCTCGCATGAGATATTACACTGCACCTGTTAGATGGACCTGCATACATTGCTCTCTCTCTCTCTCTCTCTCTCTCTGTCTCTCTCTCTCTCTGTCTCTGTCGCGCGTTCGTTTGCATATGAATGTTCATACAAGATGCTGATGAATGCGCATGCGTAAATATGACGCTAATGTATGTGGCACATAACTAATCAAGAACAAGGACAGTCTTGAACTCACCTACGTATTATGCTGCCCGAACTATATGTCTTTCTTTCTTTCTTTCTTTCTTTCTTTCTTTCTTTTCTGTTTACCCTCCTCGTATGTAGGACTTACAAGCCTGCCGAGTGGTTAGACCACTCGCCTCTCACCTAGACGGACCGGATTCGATCCCAAGCGACTACATGAGAGATTTGTGGTGGACAAAGCGGCGAGGGGTGGGTTTTCTAATTTCCCCCGCCTCACATTCCACCGGTGCTCTATCTTCATTCCATGTATTATCAGTGTCATCGGCTGCAGTGCCATAGTAATAAAAGGGGGTGTTAAACGCTATAAAAAAACAAAAATGCTTGCAAGCCAGTCCCTGGGGGCAGACGTCTGCTGAGGAGTAGAGGCTCCGGAAAAAATTAGCGAAATGGGTGATCAGCCCGAAACCTGATATGAAAGTGAGGAAGTGGAGATATGAAATGACGGTGAAGTGGATGATAGGAAAGATGATTATGGAATAATTTTCGGAATGAATAGTGGAGAAAAACTTGCTCAAATGCCGCTTAGTCCACCATAAATTTCACATGTGATCCCCTAGTATTGAAACAGGGTCGCCTAGATGAGAGGCTAGAGGCTTAACCACTCCGCCAGTGCGTCGTCTTCCAAACAATGTTTAAAGAGCATAGAATATTTGTCGGGAATTTTGGTTAAAATACCCAATGTTTAGGATATTTTCATTGTAAATGAAATGTAAATCTTGACTGACTCCATCGTCGAGTGATCAGCGAGATGACTTGGTACCCGGATGTCCCGGGTTCGATTCCCAGCTGGGGCGGGGAGTTTTTCTTTAACCAGAATTATTACGTATTTCACACAGAGTCTGGAAGTATGTATGTGAGAGTGAATGTGCGTGTGTTTAAGGAAAATAAAAAACGATTTAAACCTAACATAAAGAACCTACAGAAAACGAGTTGTTTCAAGTGCAAAACCACCGATATGACCTTAGATGTTAAAGGAGTCTATATAAATAAAAAATGTTAATCTTGAATTTACTGGGAACAGCCTCTGAAGTCCTCTTCATTTGAAATTATTTGCATAACTAGTAAATCTTATGACTAGGATAAACAAAAGTGAACTACTCAAAAAATATGGACCTCCTTAAAACACTCCTGAGATATTCCTTGATATTGGTTTGAATTTACAAATACTTATGGCTGGTCCAAATTCTTGTGTATGCATAGTTTGCTTTCCATGCAACGACCTCGGTATTTTATGCTGCTCACTATTGGCGAATGACCCGCTCAAGGCTGTGTGTTCTACTCGTGCTACATCAATTGCTACTTTCTGTTCGTGTTATAAAGATTAGAGCTTGTGCATTGTGTACCTCAAATGCAAAAGTTTATACAACACATCTGTGCTATGTACAATTTGCTTAAGAGTGTACTGTTGTTGTTGCTGTTCTTTTACATATTTAAAAATCTGATGTGTTCCATTCACATGACTTTCTCTATATCTCTGTAACAAATTATTGTTAATAAGCTTATCTTTTATTTATTTCATGCTAATCGAGTAAAATTAGCAGAAACAATCTTATTTTTTGCTTTATTGTAAGTAGAAGCGAAATAAGGGAGTACCATAGGTCAAAGTGAAAGCCAAAAGCTGGTTGCTATGTGACTGATGTTCCTTTGTTTGTATGGACAGGAGTTGACAAATTCCTGTATGAGAAAATTATAAGTTTTTCAAAGCTGAAACCAAGAAAAAGGAATATCTCAAAAACGATCCAATCCACGAAAAAAATGTATATAACATAAATTGTGTGTTTTAACGTGCTCTATATTTTGTGTGTGTTAAGTTTTTGTCCATCTATTACGGTTTAGTAGTTATGCAAAATTCATCCAGTCTTCAGAGGCTATTCCCAGAAAATTCAAAATATACATTTTATTTGTCAGGTAAACATCTTTAATATATGATATTTTAATCAAAATCGTTATTGATTTTTAGAAAATCAAAATACTTTTTTTGAATACAGGGGACCCTAAAACATATACTTCCGGTGAAATCTCAGTATCGAACTTTTGGGTGGAGTGCAATACCTTCTCTATAGACTATGTACATAGTACGTATAGAGAAAGTATAAACCAAATCATGAAAACAATTTCAGAAGAAATTTTCTGGTATTCCAGTCCCAGCTGGAGAAACTGTTAGTGTCTGTTTAATGTTTATGACGAAAGGATCATCAAGCCTATAAAACGGAAACGAAATGTTCTAAGGGAGGAATATTTATGGAGAAACCTAAAAAATAAAAGTTACAGGAACAATCCTTATCATAGATGAACTTAATGACAATATAACAACAGAAAGTATAAAAATTACACTAGAACTTACGCGTATGAATAGAAATTTCATCTGAATGCAGATGGATGCCACTTTCAAAACCACTTATAACAAAGTTAGTACTCATTAATAGACTCCATAAATGGTAACGTCATCCGTTGCTAGGACTTTTAAACAATTGCTTCTGTGTAGTCCTGTATTACTTTGCGAAAATGTTATTTTGAAAAGGCTAGGTTAATGTTTTATCACTCCTAGATAAGATTGTTAGAACATGTGTTCTTGAGTATTCATAGTTATTGGGAATGGTCGTTAGGTTGCGATGTAACATGGTGAAATACAACCCCCGAGTTAAGAATGACTAATATAATCTGACTGATAGTGACTCGAGTATATGTTTGCGCGTGAGCAAAAGCGAATGAGATTATACACGTATTGCATACAACGTTTTATGCAACTTTAGCATTAAAATACGTAAAATAATTAATAAATTTGCTAAATGAAAAATTATAATGTATCAAAGATCACAGATGTAAGATGTAATATGGTTGCTAAGGAGGTGTTGTTTAATTTCTTCAAACACTTACAGAGGAAAATGGAAGGTAATATTAAAACTATTGAAAATATGGATTATATTCACTAGACATTTTGAACGAAGCCAAGAGTGCTGAGAGTTTATTAATTGCAGAAAAATCTATGTATATTGTTGTTGGTTTTGGTTTTAAAATACATTTAATGAGGTGATTCTTGTGTTTGAATGTTGCTGTACTCGCGAGAGTGACGATTTCATGTTTTCTTACAGGCACATTGGAGAAAATTATGTTGTGGCGGTGATGACACCAGAAATAGGGTCATTTTGCACGTTTTTGCCGTCTAATAAGCCGTTTTAATGCTAGAATGGCATAAATAGTATGTTTACGCATGAGGATCATCCAGAAAGTAACGAACGATTTGGCATAACTAAATGATAACGAAAGACTTTATTTGCAAAGTTACAATAACTTACTGTATTTTTCAACATATTATACATTCTGTCCCCATATTATTGTCACGTGGTACCAGTTTTTCAATGCCGACATTATTTTTTTCTATCCATAAAGAACTTGTTTGTTTTTTTAATGTACAAACTGTTCGGCCAATCGAATTATATGGACAAATAACACAAGTGTATGGTGTAACGTAATGAACGACACTTCAGTGAGGAAATAATGCATAATATACGAGAAGTCAAGAAAGAACTAGTTCACGACAAAGACCGGAGCGGAAGTTTATCAATCGTTATGGAGAAGTTGAAAACAAATGATAAAAGAATTTTAAAAACTGGTGATTGTTTTGGGTGAAAACGGCGGCAGTGACATCTTGGCTCAGATCTTGAACGGTGGAAGAGTATATCTGCATTGAGAATCCGGTACCATGTGACAAGAAATATTTTGGAAGCAATGATGTTTGCTTTGAGAAATAGAGTAACGTACTGTAACTTTGTAAATAAAGCTATGTTTTGATATCTGTCGTTATTATTTAGTTACGTTATTATTTAATTGTTCGTTACTTTCTGGATGACCCTAGTATTTTGTCCTATAAATTAAATGAGTAATGGTATGTAAACATTTATTATCCATAGACTTAATATAAAAACATAGAGCTAGTAGTGAAGTAAACTCATATTTGCATACATTTGGGATAACCTCTGAAACAACATCACCTAAATGTCCGTGCGGTTTTTGGCCCGGCGAGGAAATTATTCTCTGAACAAGTTGAATATGTATTAAAATTAATGTTAAAGAGGAGACAAAGTCTCGAAGTTGGGCTGTGAATCTATTTTTACTTTCTGTACACGTACTAAAATTAGTGTATAGAGAAGGTTTTGTATTGCACCCAAAAATTCGATACCGAGATTTCACTGGAAATATATGTTTTGAGACCCCTTTAATTAAAACAATATTTTTAGAAAAATGTCCGTGTGTATGTCTCTCAGTCAGTGTCAGTGTGTGTGTGTATGTGTGTGTGTGTGGGGGGGGGGCAGCATAGCTTAAAAACGTACATAAAGTCCGATAAATACTAAACTTGGTATTTAAGTTCAGTATCTTCCAACGATGCAACACGAAGAGCTTTAATGAAATTTCCTTACCCCCAACTACACTTTACGTGGAAACATTTTCGAAAATTTTGATTTTTTAAAAAATGACTAACAATTTTGTTTAAAATATCGTATATTAAAGATATTTACATTACAAATAAAATGTTTATCTTGAATTTTCTGACAATAGACTCTGAAGACATGTTTATTCTGGGTGAATTATGTGGAATTTTGCGTAACCGGTAAACCGCAAGAGATAGACAAGAACTACTTCACAAGAAATTCACAACTCGTTAAAACATGCCAGTTATGTAATATACATTTGACCGTTTTTTAGATATTCCTTGTTATTGGTTTCAGTTTTTTTTTCCCCTCACACGAGGAGTCGCCCTCCATGGTGTAATAGTTACCATGCTAACTTCATATACACAATGTCGCGGGTTCAAACCCGGCGGAGGGCGATGGATTTTTTGGAGTGTAAAAGTCATTAGCATGGCTTCCCTCGGAAGGGAAGTAAAGCCGTTGGTCTCATTCATGTACATTTGCGGCACGTAAACGAACCTCAAGCCTGATAGAGAGGCCTCTGAGCAAAATTAGGCAGTCTTTCACGCCCAATTTAGAATGGGACGCTGAGAACTACAGTGTTAAAGAGCGTCCATAAATAAAACGTCATTTCATTTCATATGGGGAATTTTCAATTCCTGGCCATACAAACAAAGGAAATTCATTCATGGCAGCCAGATTTTAAAACATTTGATTATCGTTTTAGCCTATAATGCTCCCTTATTTCCCTTCTACTTACAAAGAAGCAAGTAATAAGGCTATTTCTGCTAATTTTTCTCGGTTAGCATGAAGTTAATATGAGAATAAGCTTTTTAACAATAATTTGTTGCAGATTTGTAGAGAAAGTCATGTGAATCGAACACATCAAATTTTTCCGTATGCGATCATGCCTGGAAACTCTACTCGCTACGATGTTATAATTGTTTTGGATTACATTTTAAAGGTGCAAAGAATTGCGTGTTTTACCGAACCTTAAAAACAAATAGACTTGAGAAATCTTTATAGTTTTTGGTTGGCATAACAAATGGAACCAGCGGCATCTGAAGAGAGAGTGTGCACTTTGTAAATAATGTTGTGGATGAAACACAAAACCAACGGGAGAAAAATACCTTTGGTTCTGCCTCATCTATTCTTGATATGTTGTGTATCTACCCAAAGTAATTGAAACTGATGACACAGTTACCTAAACACTAGTAATTATATTACAGGTTTCCACAGCCTACATTCAGAAGCAGAATTGTTTAGAAAGAAGGCAGATCATCTTCATGGCAGTGGTTAGCTGTGACGTCAGACTATGGAGTCCATATTACATATTTCTATCATGAGGAAGTTACGCGGGAGATTTAGAACGGAAAATCCCAAGTGTAATAAGCAGTGTGCGGAGCACGCAAACTTGCGATCCGTTCTCCAGAAAGAAATAAGAGAAAACAAGATCTCAGGGGGAAAAGAAAACTGAAGGAGAACTAGAACATCCATCAGAACGATCCAATCTATGGAGTTGAAGAGTTTTAATGTACCACGATCCTATTATAAATTAAAAGTTCATTCTTAATTTTCTCAAAACTACAAGTTACCAATTCAGAACGTATACTTTTTGAAATTAATAAAAGATAAAGCTAAATGTTAATTTATAAATACATTATATAATTTAAGGGTTATAAAGTGGTACATTTCGGTATTAAAGTTATTGTAATATTTTAAAAAATCTTATGTGTTCCATTCACATGACTTTCTCAAATTCTGTGTAACAAATTATTGTTAATAAGCTTATTCTTCTATTTACTTCTTGATAATCGAGAACAAATTAACAGAAATAGTATTATTACTTGCTTCCTTATAAGTAAAAGCGAAATATGAGAGTATCATAGGTTTAACTGAAGTCAAAATCTGGTTACTAGGTGACTGAAGTTCCTTTGTTTGTATGGACACGAGTTGACAAATTCCTGTATGAGAAAAGTACAAGTTTTTCCAAGCTGAAACCAAAACCAAGGTATCTCAAAAATAATCAACTCCTCGAAAAAAACGTATATAACATAAATTGTGTGTTTTAATGTGCTCTACATTTATGTGTGGTAAGTTTTTGTCCATTTCTTACCGTTTAGCAGTTATATAAAATTTCGTAAAATTCATCCAGAATAAAGTAGTCTTCAGAGGTTATTCCAAGAAATTCAAGATATGCATATTATTTGTCAGGTAATATATCTTTAATATACGATATTTTAATCAAAATCGTTAGAGCCATTTTTGAGAAAATCAAAATTTTCGAAAAAAATTCCATGTAAAGGGTAGTTTGGATTGGGGGGATTTTCTTGAAAAGTATCATGTGGCATCCTTGGAAGATCCTTTGGTATTAAACGTTCTTTTCGTTTTTGAGCTATGCTGTCCACAGACACACAGACACACGCACGCACGCACACACAAACGTTTTTCTAAAAATGCTTTTTTTGGGATTCAGGGAACCCAAAACATGTATTTCCGGTGAAATCTTGGTATCGAAATTTTGGATGCATTACAATACCTTCTCTATACACTATGTACATAATACGTGTAGAGAAAGTAATAATGTAATATATATTCTCTATTCACTCTATGCTGAAAAAATCTGAAATATTATTATATGAACATAAAAAAACCAATGTTTGTACAAATCCAAGCATTTTTAGACAAACTGGCGAGAGAGTTTGAAACAGTGTTTGATTGACGGCTAAGTTATGCTGCTTAAGCAAACGATTTGATGTGTTACATTTACAAGACATTCTAAAACAATTCTTTAAAAAGACAATTATTGTAAATACCTTGCGTTAATCGAGATAAACATTTATAGAAATTGTTTTATTGCACATTTTCTTGTAGATACAATGAGAATAAAGGTGTACTTAAGGCTTAAGCGATACTCAAATATTTTAAGTGATGATCTTTAGCTGATGGGTTTGAAAATCCGTTGTCTTTGCTTGACCAAAAGTAAGATTAATGAAGTATGATTTCCCATTTATAAGCATCTGTATTATACTGTGTTATATTTAGCTTAAGCAATACTCAACTATCTTAAGAGGTGGTCTCTAGCTGATGGCTTTGAAAATCCGTTTTCTCTGCTTGACCAAAATAAAGTTAAAGAAGCATGACTGCCCATTTATAAACATCTATGTTATACTCACATAGTTTCTACCCTCTATCGTTTATTAATCTGCATATTTTCTTACGCAAGCTCATTTTACTTGCTCCACATAGTAGATGGTATGTAAGTAGAGAAGATATTGCACTCCACCCAAAATTCAATACCGAGATTGCACCGGAAATACACGTTTTTAGAAAAAGGTCCATGTGTATATGTGTGTATGTGTCCGTGTGTCAGTGTGTCCATGTGTCGGTGCACACAATAACTCAAAAACGAAAAATCGGTAAAATACCAAACTAGGTATTTAAGTTTAGTATCTTTAAAGGATGCGAAGGAAAATTTTGAGCAATATCCCCCACCCTAAACTACACTTTACTTGGAAAAATATTCGAAAAGTTTAATTTTATCAAAAAGTTTTTCTAACGATTTTGATTGAAATACAGTATCGGTATTAAAGATATTTATGCATATTGTGAATTTTCTGGAATAGCCTTTGGAGAGCTCTTCATCTGCATGAATTTTGCATTACTGGTAAACCGTAAGAGATAGACTAAATCTTACTACTCAAAAAATGTGGATCTCGTTAAAATACACAATTTATGTTGTATAACTTTTTTGTGGAGTTAACCATTTCTGAGAATTGCCTTTTAGTTATAAACACCTAAGCGTTTTTCCTATGGGAATTTTTCAACTCCTGGCAACGCGTTGGCTTAATGTATTCCCTTATTTCCCTTCCACTTACAAGAAGCAAGTAATAAGATCATTGCTAATATCACTGTGTATACTCCCATACTTGTATAAACAAAAAATAAATAAATACATAAATAAATCTAAATTAAAAGTACATACCATATATGTTCAATAGAGGTTATATGTCATTAAGATTTCTATTTTCCTGTATTTTGCTTGAAATTTCTGTTAATGTTTATCTCAATTAGTATGAAATAGAACGATAAGCTTTAAAACAATAATTTGTTAGTGAGATGTAGAGAAGCTCATGCGAAATAAACACAGATTTTTCTATATGCTTCACTTTATTCGAGATAAACCTTTGCAGAAATAGCTACACTACATTACAAATGTAATGGGAAAAGCGATACTCAAATGTTTAAGAACTGTACAATACATAGTGGCCTTTAGATTCCGTTCTCTTTCAATGCAATCGCGAGAAACAACTAACTGTCTAAAGGACTTCAAGAGAATAACAAAGAACTGAACAATTTACATAATTAATAACCGACTTCAAATAATTGTGCGTTTTAAAATGAGCTACAAAGTTTGTGCAGTGCATTTTCGTTTATCGATTAATGCTTTCCAGTTTTAAAAGAGTGTACAAAATTCATTCGATTTAAGAACCTTTTACACGCTATTGATAAAAATTTAGGACAAAAATTGTATTTGTAATGTAAATAACTCTAATATGTAATATTTTAATCAAAATCGTTTGAGAAAATTTGTAAGAATAAAAACATTTAGAAAATTGAACCATATAAAGAGTAATTGATCTGGGAAATTTTGTTGAAAATGTTCGTGTTGCATCTTTGAAACATACCTACTGTACTTAAAAAACAAGCTTGGTATTTGTCCGACTTATTTGATAAGTTATCATGTTAATAGTTATTCATGCGCACACACACACAGACACACGCGCGCGCGTATGTGGATTTTTTCTAAATATGCTATGTATGGGTCTGGAGAAAGCGTGGTTTCGAATTGTTTAATGGAATACAAACTTCCCCAAATTATTATAAGGAATAGAGGAAATAGGAAGCATTCACATTTAACAGTTTAATTACTCAACGGTTTGATAATGGAATCAGTTAGTCTGTTAGGACTAATTTTATCTGAAGGCGCCCCTCGTACGAAGTCTTTGTGAAGCGGTTACATCATTCCCAAAATCAGCTCTATATTAGTGAAACACAAATTCTATTCCACTTAAAATAGTTCTACGTCGTCAGTGCAACGCGTAAGAATAATGGTGTACTTCGTATCTATAGATCCCGTACCTGGAAAGTATGTCCCCGTAGAAGACGCGACCGTCCTCACTCGATCAGAGACTTTCTTCGAGTGGAGCTCTACATTACTTCTGGATAGCCTTTTTAAATTCCTCGCCTCAAAACGAAGAAAATACGAGTTTATAAAAAAATCGTAAATAGAAAACCAAAACGTCTCTAATTAAAGGAACATATAGAATACTTAGCCGTGCTTCTAGTGGTTTTGATTCGTGTACAAAACCAAAAAACATATAAAATCAATAGATCAACACAAAATGGATGGCACTTCTAAACACAGGATTACAAAACGATAAAATATAAACAAAAACATAATGTAGGGACATAAGCATTAGCTCAATACTCAGAAATATTCTTTTATACCTGTGCATTAAGTTACTAAATGTATACTTTAAAAGTTAACTTATGGACTTGATCCAGATTCCACTATCTCTCCACTTAGTTCTCAATGTCATTTCACTTAGCTCTCATGTCACATAACTAGTTCCTGTGGTCTCGTAAAATACGGAGAAGCCGTCCCTTCTTTCCTGCACTTCACTCACTGGAGAGGCATACACAAGTATTCGCTAATGTTCTAAAATAGCAGTACTCACTGTACGTCACAGAATTCTTACAAACTCACTCTTTAGCAGCACTTTTTGTCGTATCAGAAACGCACTCACTTACTTTGATTTGCGAGGCGCTCGCTTACAATAGCGGCTGGAATTCTCCAAAGAATTCCAGAATATTTGGGAGGTGAGGAGAAGGGAAACTTCCAGAAGATTTTGTTTATCTCTCCATGTCACTTACGCTAGGTGCGAATACTACCTCTCATCTAACCCTATCTCTTAAAGCACCCGATCGTTTGGCGCTATCGTATTGATAACTCCAGCCACAGCTGCGATACGGTACACAGTAGTAACCGAGATAAGCCAAAACGTTATGATTCCCGGCAGACAAATAGTTGAGTACTGGCTGCAAATTCAGAGCATTACTGATTATTTACAACCTGGAATATAAAGTGCATGTGATAAGTGAGTAATCAACAATTTGAAACAGAAGGGATTGCGTACAATTTTGGAACAGCTGACATGCGAAACCCACAGGGGTCGCATTTCGACGTGAGCGTATGTACTTTGTATTTATGACATATGACGACGTCTTTTAGAAGACATTAAAAGCTTTCGTATCTGTTTCACAAAGAGCTGACAGGTTTTTAACGGTAGCGTTACAATTGTAGAATAAATAGCACAAGACTAAGTGGTGTCCGTTATATGCATGTGCTGCCCTCAATGCGTGGAAATTCTAAGTAACAATCCCACGCGTTTTCAGCAAACTTAATTACACCGGTTCTTAATTACATTCCTTAAAGTTTTGGAGTGTGTACAGTTTCATGATTTTCTGAGCTTTAAAACTAAAATAATAACAAATCCTTTGTCGCTTTTACAACAGGGGTGCAATGTTCTAAAATAGCAGTACTCCCTGTCCGTCACAGAATTCTTACAAACTCACTCTTTGGCAGCACTTTTTGTCGTATCAGAAACGCGCTTACTTACTTTGATTTGCGAGGCACTCGCTTACATTAGTGGCTGGAATTCTCCAAAGAATTCCAGAATATTTGGGAGGCTAAGAGAAGGGAAACTTCCAGAAGATTTTGTTTATCTCTCCATGTCACTTACGCTAGGTGCGAATACTACCCCTCATTTCACCCTATCTCTTAAAGCACCCGGTCGTTCGCCGCCATCGAATTGATAACTCCAGCTCAGATTTTCTGAGCTTTAAAACTAAAATAATTACAAATCCTTTGTCGCTTTTACAACAGGGGTGCAATAAATCCACAGTTTATTACATTCTCTTTCGTAGGCAGCAGGATATATCTATAGAACACAATTTTTGTTGTTTTATATATAAATTTATGGTATTGTGAGCAGTTTTAAATTTAGAAACTACAATATAATATGAGGAAAACACGATCATAAAAGATCAAAGAAACAAAATACAACTATTCTGTGTTGGACCGGAAAAGTGTGAAATTCTTAATAAAACAGCTGTAAATAAAACACCTTGATGTGTTTCATTCATTTGAATTTCTCTAGCTGAACACAAAGAATCTTTCCCTATAAAATATTATTCTTTTATCTACGTCATGCTAATCGAGATAAACATTAGCAGAAATGCTTTATTACCTTTCTTTCTTAAAAGTAGAAGGAAAACAAAGGCATCGGTAGGCTAAAGTGATAGTCAAATCTTTTAAAATCTATCACTATATGAACAAATTGAAACTCGGTTCTCGTTTGCGTTTCCGGGAGTAAAACAAACGAGATGAAACGAAAGTTGACTTCTCGCTTGAGAAAACTTTAAGTAGCTTAAAATTTAAACCAACAAAGAATATTTTGGAGACGGTTAATTCTACAAAATTGTATGTTTTAATGAGATCTACATTTCAGTGCATTATGGTTAGGTCCATCTCTTAGGTTTAGGGGTTATATAAAAGTCACCCATAATGAAGAGGTTTTCAGAGGCTATACCTAGAATATTAAAGATACCTATACATTTTGTTGGTCATGACAATATCTCAAACATAAGGCATTTTAATCATAATCTTTAGATCCATATTTAAGAAATGAAAATTTTCGAAAAACGTTCAATTTAAAGGGTAGTATTTGGGAGAAGAGATTTTCTTGAAAGTCTTAGAGTCCCATCATTGGAATATATTTGAATTAAATACCAAGTTTGGTTTTTAACTGATTTTTCATTTTTAAGCTATGCAGCTCACAGGCACACACGGAGATAGAAAGAGTGAGAGAGAGACACACGCACTCTTCTAAAAATGCTTTTTTTTTAGGATTGGGGATCTCAAAACATATATTTCTGGTAAAATCTTGGTATCGAGATTGGTTTAAATACAATACTATCTCTTCTCTATCTCTTATGTAAATTTACATACGTGCTAAGGTAAGTAAATAGAAAACGTGATGACAAAGAAAATTATAATTGTTATATTTACATGAGTTTCTATACATGATGTCGTTTATTTCTGAATAGCTTCTGCAAAAGCTATTGAAAGATTACCTCTCTAATTCAGTTTAATCGAATTAAGCGTTTGAAGATATAGTTTCATTATACATTTCATTGCAGATACATACAAGAGGGATAGAGGAAATCGAAACGATATTCAGATGCTTAAAAGTGGGTCGCTATATGATGTCCTTGAAATGTTCTCTTTCCATCAATCGTGGGAAACGATTGAATAGTAAAGGCACATTTATAAAAAAGGTAAATTATTGCAAAATCTAGAACAACATTACTGACTAATGCCACAAAAAGTGGATTTTCACGCCCAGTATATAATGGAACGCTAAGAAAATATCATAGCAATTAAAGAACGTTCATAAACAAACAAACACACACACAAGTCTAGACCTAACAGAGCGCACTCTCGCCTCGCTCGCGTGCTTTGCGAAATCACTAAAATTATTAAAATAAATGCTTTTTGTTCCATTCACATGGCTTTCTCTACCTATTCTGTAACAATTTTGTCTTACAAATGTTGTTTTTCTATTTAAAATATACTAATCGGAGTAACATTAACATAAATAGTAATATTACTTAATTCCTTATATGTACAATGTAAATAATATTAAAAAAATGCAATTACTGGCTGTGATTCAAAAAGAAGGCTCAAAAAGAAGAAAAATAAATGAAGATTTCCAATTTGAGAAAAGGATAAGTATTGAAACATTTAAACCAATATCAAGAAACATTTCGCAAATGGTTAACTCTAGAAAAAATAAATAAAAAGATAGGCTTCTGACATAAATTCTGTGCCTTAACGAGATCTACAGTTCTGTGTAGTTGGATTTTCTCTATTTCTTACAATTTACCAGCTATGTAAAAGTTACCCACAATGAAGAGGACTTCAGAGGCTTTCTCAGAAAGTTCAAGACATAGTACATTTCATTTTTTATGAAAATATCTTAAAATGTAAAGTTTAATTCAAATCGTTGAGGCCAATTTTGAAAATCAAATTTTTCGGAAAGTTTTCGGAAATTCTTCCATATAAAAGGTAGCTCACGTACGGGATTTTCTTGGAAACCTCAGTGTCGCATCCTTGGAAGAAGTTTGGTATCTAACCCACTTTTCGTCTTTATTTTCTTAACATAGTACATGGTACTTAAGTATAGAAAGTATTGCACTTTACCCAACAATTTGAAACCGGAGTTCATTGGAAATAAGCATTTTAGGTTCCCCTGTAACCAAAAATAGTATTTAGGCACGCCTATCTGTGGACACGATAACCCAAAAACGAAAATTCAGTAAAATACCAAACTTGGTATTTAATTTACTATCTTCCAAGGATGCAACACGAAGATTTTGAGTAAAATTCCCTGGCCGTATACTACCCTTTACGTGGAATTTTGACTTTCTCAGAAATGGCCGTAACGATTTCCAATTTTGTGGGAATAGTCTCTGAAGGCATCTTCATTCTGGATGACTTTTGTACAATTGGTAAACGTAAGAGATAGACAAAAGCTTACTACACAGAAAATGTAGATCTCGTTAAAATAAGCAATTCTATCATATACAGTTTTTTCGTAAAGTTAATCGTTTTAAAATTATTACTTAAATTTTCTCAAGCGGGGAGTATCTTTCTTTTCGTCTGTCTTTTGCTTACTCTTAGCAAGCAAAGAGAACTCAATTTCAAGTGTTTCACATAACGACCGGCTTTCAAAAGATGTCTCTTTCCTTTAACCTGTGCACTCCCTTATTTTGTCGCCCCCGTGGTGTAGTAACTAACATGCTAACTTCATATACCCAAGGTCACAAGTTCAAACTTGGTGGAGGATGATGATTTTTGAGGGTAAAACTTCTTAGTAAGGCTTTCTTCGGAAGGGAAGTAAAGCAGTTGGTCCGGTGTCGTAGATTTATGGCATTTAAGATAACATCAATCTTGATAAAGAGGCCTCAGAGAAAGTTATCGGTCTTTCCCGTCCAATATTCAATACGTTTGCTATAAAACTTGGCCGCCAGCAGCAGAGCCCGTGTGACCTTCACTGCATTTACCTGCGCGCGCATCCTGCATCACATGTGCGTCATTCTTACTTATGTTTTAGTCCAGTTCTCACGTGTATAACTTTAGGAATGTTTAGAAGGGTTTAATTTTGGTTGAAGTGTTTTCAAAATGCAGTATACAGTACCACAAAGAGTGTTTATGTACGATACGTATGAGCTTACATTATCTTGTAGGGGAAATGTAAGGCAATTTGAAACTAAATTTTTTGGCTTGCGTGTTCTGACTTTTCGAGGATTCGTTTGCTTGTAAATAAATACAGATAGTTGGGATCAATTTGTGACAGAAAAGAAAAGCTAAACAGGCGTGTGCTTACGGAGTAGATGTTTGACGAAATTGGAGAAAGGTTAGAACGGCTACCTAAGCAGTTTCTTAGGTGCCTTGCACAAGAAACTGATATCTCGAAAGCTTCAGCATGGAAAGCAACACTTTTTTTAAAAGTTATACTATACAAGGTAACTGTTGTCCAGGAATTACTATCACGTGATCACCAGAGTCGGGTTAAATTTCTATAACAGGATTTTGAGGAATGTTAATGATGGAGCCATCGATCCACGATTAATACTGTTCAATAACGAAGCATGGTTTCATTTACATGGTCATGTGTTATCATCATGCCACAATGATATTATGCCACAGACAACTCCAATTTTGGTAATGAAACTTCCTCGCATGATTAAAAATCGGGATGTAGTGCGCAGTAAATGGAAAGAGAATAATAGGGACTTTTTTATGAGTATACCGTAAATGCAGAAAGATACAGAAATAATATACTGGCACCATGTTTCGAACAGCTGACGGACATTGAGTGTCGGTCAGGATATTCCCGCGTATACAGTTAATGAAGAATTACAGTTTATTGTGGAACATTTTTGAGAATAGAATCATTAGTAAGGGTTTATGTCCCCTGATCTTACGCATGCAATTTTTATTTATGGGACAACTTGAAAAATAAAATATACAAATCAATTCCCATATATTAGAAGAATTAAGAGAAAATATCAGAGCAGAAATTAGCACTACTTCGGAAGCTGAGCTAATACGTGTGAATGAAAATTTCCTCAGGAGATGCCGTAGATACATTAATGCAATTGGGCGAGATTTCCAACATCTCCTGTGATAAGATGTTTTGTGTATATTCTAATAATGTTAACCCTGCTGTTCTGCTCGAATTTACTATACGGATGTACTGTTCGGGCCAATATGACCCGAAGAATTATAATTCATTATAATCAGATAAACTGAGTCATAAATCATAAATAAGACAAAATGTTATACTTATTATTATTATTATTGCCACTTATTACAAACAACTTGAACCATTATGATGCATGAATTACTTTATACTATATAAAACTATTGAAAAATATTAAATATAATATTTCAATATTTACTGAATACAAATTTGACACATATTATTCCCTCAGAAGGAACAATCTGGACACAAATAAGTAACATGTACTTTACAAATGAGTTTACTACACTTTCCACATAGCATGTTTGTTTTCTTGTCATTTTTCGATGGACAAAACCTATACCGTGCACGTTTTACAGTTTTTGTTACTGACGCAAAGTCTGATACCTTGACTCCATTTTCAGGGGCTTGAATTCTCTTCACTATTTTTTAACAATTCTCCTGTCCTTAGAAAATATTTTCTCGATGTAATATGTTCCTTTATCAGAGATTTCTCAAGTTCTTCTAGAAATAGTCGTCTTCTTGTTAATTTGTTCATATTTCATTTAGGGTCTAGGGCAGTTCATAAGATATACGCATTGAAAGCAGAAACATCAAGAATGTTATAGAAAACAATCATTGGCCATCAATTTGTTTTCCTTTAGCAGGTATATGTACTTACTGCTAGATCTAGTGTATCTACAGCTCCTTTACTAGCACTATAATCCAAAATCATTTGTGGCTTCTTGTCGTCCCTGTTGCTTATTTGAATATCACGGTGTAGTGTCCTCATGAGTACTACATTTTTCTTCTTCTTTGCAATGTAATTCGCCATGTAGTGGCATTTGTGAAGTAAAACGTAGAACTATGAACTTCCCCTCCGTTCATTTGTTGTGGAAGTTCCGGCTTCTTTTTACGTATAGTTCCCAACATCGCCAATTTTCGTTTCAGAAGCAGCTGTCCCAAGATGTATGAAGTAAAAGATTTGTCACAAGTTACATTTTGGCCACTCAGCTCATAATGTAAGATCACACATTGATTTTTTTATGGTACTGCTCCTTGTTCTTTTCCTGTGCATACTTGTGCTTTTAGAAGATACAATGCCCCGATGTCACAAACAGACCATATCTTTATCCCGTATTTGGCGGGCTTAGAAGGGATGTATTGCTTGAAGGGACAGCGTCCTCTAAACCCCACTAATTGTTCATCAACTGTTACATTTTCTGCAGGGTTATATAATTTAGGAAATACTTCTACCCATTTTCCCAAATGCTGCGAATAGGAGCAAATGTATCACTAAGTCACCTTTCTTCTCTATTAGAACTCATATCAAACCGCAAAACACAGGTTATGTTACAGAAAGTTTCAAGTGACATTGTTGCCCGAAATATGTTCCGGCCAGTTTCCTTATTCCAAGGCTTGTTGTTAACTCCCCATGAGATTGATATGCCCCATCAAGAAACAGAAGTCCTAAATAGGCTTGAAAAATATTTCTATCAATATTTTCCCACTGATCACCATACACTCTGTGTCCCCTTATGTTTGTCATTTCTATTATTTCCTTTCCAAGTGCCTCATGAAATATGGCTTCAAAGCAATATTTTATGTTAGTTATTCTATTGGTTGCATGCCTTGTAATTCATGGTGTCTTCTTGACGACATTTGAAACAGAATGACGACCACATTGTAGAGGTGGTTATAACTACCATTCGACCGCGCTGTGGCCGAGTGGTTAGACCACTCGACTCTCACCTAGACGCCGGGGTTCGATCCCAAGCGACCGCATGTGAGATTTGTGGTGGACAAAACGGCGCTGGGGCGGGTTTTCTCCGGGTAATCCGGTTTCCCCCGCCATCGCATTCCACCGGTGCTCCATCATCATTCATGTATCATCAGTGTCACCGCCTGCGATGCCATTAGTAGTTAAAGTGGGCGTTAAACACTGCCAAAAAAAAATAACTTCCATTCAATTGTTTTATTTTTAGAAATAATAGTTTATTCATCACTGCCTGTTTGAAGACTGTCAGAACTATCACTTTCACATGCATTACTTGTGTGATTTTCAAATTCGGAAATGGACTCACTATTTGAGGCATTAGCAAGAGTTTCTAATTCTGCTTCACTCAATATTCTTCTTGCCATGGTGTCTAAACTCAAACTGACAAGCAACCTTCGAAATAATGCAAAATATAACTGTGTAACAAGAACAAGTACATTGTTGCTTACAGTGGTAATTATATCACATTATTTCAACAGTGCATTGTAACATATGCAACAATATATAACAATAGTCAGGTGTTACAGAAATTTTCTATCGGGTCATAATGATCCGAACAGTACAAATGTAACAAATACTATTTTAAAGAAAACTATTCAAAATGTTGTAACGAATTTTTAACCAGAAAATGCTGATATCTCATTGGACAAAGTCACTAAATGTCATAAAAGTGCCTGATTAAATGAGAAATTTGCAAACTGATCGATACCACTGCATTAAACTATGGACTGTTCCTGATTCTGGCACATTACTAGGATGGAAACTACATCTAGACTTCCGTTCTACAACAATGATGGGTGCCATTATTGGGACTATATATATCATTCATTCACGGCTAGATTTACACGAAGATGAGCTAAATCACCTTCAAGATTTTCAAGATACAATAATAGGCATGCATCAAATGTCTGCAGTTGCTCAAAAAGCAAATCTAACTTTTAATCTAAACCCATGCAGATGGTATAGCAAAAGAAAAGCCCGTGTGCAAGCAAACGAATAATGAGACCCGAGCAGAACAGCAGGGTTGAGATTTTAGACTTTATTTGACGACCACGCATGTGTGACTTGAGTGACGAGTCGTGCGATTGCCTACCAAGTGTATAGTATGTGACCGGGAGTCGGACTGTGCGCCTGACGGCCAAGTTTTGTAGTATACTTACCGTAGAATGCTACGCTGAGAACCACAGTATTTAAAGAGCGTCCATAAATAAAACTTCATTTTCATTTACATTTCCTTATTTCCCTTCTACTTACAAAGAAGCAAGCAATTAGAAATTCTGATAATGTTTATCATCATGTAGATAAAAGAATAATCTTTTGTGCGAAAGGTTTGTTTCCGAAGAGCTAAAGAAAGTAATTTAAATGTTGAATGGAATACATCAGATTTTTTAAATTTATTTTTAGGCATTATTATTGTGTTCACTAAACTTTATTCATGATATACCTATTGAGTATGTGGTATTTCTATACAATCCGACTTTTTTTTTTTTTTGTAATTCGGGGTAAGCTCAGTCCCAATTAGCTCCAATTACCGGAGCTCTAATTTTGATGTTTTGGATGTATGTTTCCACTGAAATCTCGGTATCAAATTGTTGGGTGAATTCAAACCGTCTTTACTTGTGTAATATGTAAGAAGTAGCAAAAGTCACAGTACCTTTCTCTGCTGTGTTCTGTAATTTTGCTCTTGCTTTAGCACTAAACGAGAGGATCAATTTGCAGCAGTGAAGTCGACTATCAAAGAAAAGCGAGAGATTTCGAATTTCTAAGACTTTGACATACAGTCACTTGTCAAAGAGCAGGAGTTTATTGCATAGCACAGACGATATCGTTTAAACGATAGTTGAAGTATGTGTAGCACAAGACAAAGCCGAAACGATAAAGTGAAAGCAACGCTAAAAGTAAAAACTGCAGTAAAACATGCCACGAACATATAACAATTATGAGTAGACTAGGTGCATTAAAGATCTTGAAACCTCATAGATATCAAAGTGCTCTTTTAACTCAAAATAGTTTCTTCAAAGTAAAGGTAGTTTATGTTATAGTTTTGTTCATTTAAAAGAAACTGTAAACTGGCTGAGGATGAACTATTTAAAATGTAAATATTAGCACAAAAGTTTTATATAGAGCCATCTCTACACATGAAAAATTGACTTGTATGCGTTATGTACTCTAGTAACTACCATTATGTGATTATTCTGTTCACATTAAGCTCAATTTTCATTTATTTTTACTTTCTCTACATAACACATGATCCAGGGAAAAGTTCAATGCCGAAATTTCACCGAAAATATACGCATACCAAAAATAAACATTTTAAGAAAAAGGTCCATGTTTGTGTGTCTGTCTTTGAACACGATAACTTAAAAACTAGAAGTCTGTAAAATACCGAACTTGATATTTAAGTTTAGTATTTTCCAAGGATGCGATATGAAGATTTTTAGAAAAATTCCTCATCCCAGATTACACTTTACATGGAAACACTTTAGAAAATTTTGATTCTATCAAAAATGGCTCTAAATTTTTTTAATCAAAATGCTGTATCTGAAAGATATTTGCATGGCAAATAAAAGTATCTCTTGAATTTTCTGGAAATATCTTCTGAAGATCTCTTAATTCTGGATACATTTCAATAAATTTTGCACAACTAGTAAATGTAAGAAATCTTACTACAGAAAAATGTCCATCTCGTGCATACCCACAGTTTATGTCATATAGTTTTTCGTGAAGTTGGCCAATTTTGAGATATTCCTTGTTATTAGTTTCAGTTTTAAAATAGTTTGACTGTCGCTTTAGCCTAGTGTCTTCTCTCATTTCCCTTCTATTAACAATAAAACAAGTAATAAGGCCATTTATGCTAATGTTTATCTCGATTAGCATGAAGTAGATAGAAGAATGAGTTTTTAAACAATAATTTGTTACAGAGATGTAGAGAAAGTAATGTCAATAGAACACATCTGACTTTTCATAAATTTTTTCCCAATGTCCATGTGTGTAGAAAATCGTTCGTGAGTGTACGTGCCCAGTGCCTGTGAATATCTAAGCTCAAAAAGGAAAACTTGGTCTACTACAAACTTGATATTTATGTTCAACATCTACCAAGGATGCGACCGAGGATATTCAAGAAGATTTCCCAATCCAAATTACCCGATACTTGGAAAATTAAAACTATGGAAGATAAAAAAAAATTAGACACCAAAATGTACCATCCTTCTTCTTTTTGAAGATAACCATTTCCAAGTTGTTCCTTGCTAATAGTTTCAAAGTTAAGACATTTATTATTTCAGCAAATGGGATGTCCTCATTCGTTTATCTTGCTACAGGTCAAGCAAAAGAAGCAAAATTCAAACCTGTCACATAGCGACCAGTTCTTAAAAATATGGCTATCACTTAAACCTAGTGAATTACCTTACTCCGTTGCATCTAACATGCGTTATGCAAATGTTTATCTGGATTAACATGAAGTAGTTTGAAGACTACGCTGTTTACTTTCTCTACCACGTATATAGTAGGTAGAGAAGCTATTGCATTCCACTAAGAACTTCGATACCGATATTTAACCGGAAACGCATGTCTTGAGGATCCCTTAATCTAGAAACATCTATGGGAATGTTCCGTGATTGTGTCTGTGAACAACATAGCTCAAAAGTGAAAAGTCAGTTGAAAACTAAACTTTTATCCTCCAAGGTTGCGACACGAAGATATTCAGGAACCCTCACAAACTATACTTACATGGAAGATTTTTTGTGTTTATAAATTTTCTAAAATAATAGCTCTATGATTTTGATTAAATTGCTATTATTAAATAATATATGTCACAAACAATGTTGCGACAGGAACCCTCACAAAGTATACTTACATGGAAGATTTTTTGTGTTTATAAATTTTCTAAAATAATAGCTCTATGATTTTGATTAAATTGCTATTATTAAATAATATATGTCACAAACAATGTTGCGACAGGAACCCTCACAAAGTATACTTACATGGAAGATTTTTCGAAATTATAAATTTTCTCAAATAATAGCTCTAATGATTTTGATTAAATTGATATTATTAAATAATTTGCGTCACAAATAAGGTTGCGACAGGAACCCTCACAAAGTATACTTACATGGAAGATTTTTTGTGTTTATAAATTTTCTAAAATAATAGCTCTATGATTTTGATTAAATTGCTATTATTAAATAATATATGTCACAAACAATGTTGCGACAGGAACCCTCACAAAGTATACTTACATGGAAGATTTTTCGAAATTATAAATTTTCTCAAATAATAGCTCTAATGATTTTGATTAAATTGATATTATTAAATAATTTGCGTCACAAATAAGGTTGCGACAGGAACCCTCACAAACTATACTTACATGGAAGATGTTTTGGAATTATAAATTTTCCCAAATAATAGCTATTATTAAATAAGTTACGTCACAAATAAAATTTATAATTGGATTTTTTGGGAACAGACTCTTCAATATGGTTGACTCTTCATAACTAATAAACCGTAAGAGACAGAATTTTACGGTACAGATATTTATGTCAAATATACTTATTTTTGTGGAGTTAAAAATGTCCAAGATATTCCTTGCTTTTGGTTTAATTTTCTCATTACTTATACGTTTCGCAAATGAGAAGACGTCATTCGTTTTGATTTGTTTCCATCTTGGTTGTGCAAGGTGAACGAAATATCAAGGCCATCACATAGTGTGAAGCTCTTATAAGATTTGACTTTAACTTTATTCTAGTGCACTCTCTTATTTCCCTTATGTACAAAAACTAGTAATGTTTATCTCGATCGGCATAAAGTAGATAGGAATACTTTGTAAGAAATAGCGTGTTGCAGATTAGATAGAGAAAGTCATGTGAATGTAACACATTTTAAATTTTTTACTCCTGGCCATTTAAGAGAACTGCATTCCAAAGTCATTACATAGCGAACACATCATAAAATATTTTACTTTCTCTTTAATCTAGCATATTACTATAATTATGTTTTATATACTAATAAGTGAGTATTTAGAATATTCCTGTTACTGTTTATTTCAATTATAATGAATTAGATAGAAGAATAAACTTTTGTAAGAATAGGTAGAAAACTCACGTGAAACTGAGATCATACTTTTTAAAAATCTGATGGGTTACATTCACGTGGCTTTCTCTACATCCTGTAACAAATTATTATTAAAACACCCATTCTCTACTTCATGCTAACAGAGACAAACAAAAGCAGAAATGGTCTTGTGCATGGTTTCTTTTAGTAGAGGGGAAATATGGGGGCATAATAGGTTAAAGTGATAGTCAAATATTTTAAAAGCTGGTTCTAATTTGTTTCTTTGTTTTGACAAATTCTCGTATGAGAAAATCTTACGTATTTTAAAACTGAAACCATTAACAAGGGATATCTCAAAAATGGTCACCTTCACGAAAAAATATAACGTATTTGACGTATGTAAGTTTTAACGAGGTCTACATTTTTGGTGTACTAAGTTTTTGTCTAGCTCTTGCAGGTTACCAGATATGCAAAATTTACGAAAATTCACCCAGAATAAAGACATCTTCAGAGGCTACTACCAGAAAATTCAAGATATTCATTGTATTTATCATGTGTTATCATGTGTTTAAATGTGTTTAAAATACGTTATTTTAATCAAAATCGTTAAAGCAATTTTTGAGAAAATCAAAATTATCTAAATAATTTCCATGTAAAGTGTAGTTTGGAGCTAGGGGATGCTTCTCAAAATGTTGTTGTCTCGTCCCTGAAACACACTTAACTTAAATACTAAGTTTGGTATTTTTCCTTTCTGGAGTTGCTGTTCACAGGCACACGGACACACTGACACACGAAACTTTTTGTAAAAACACTTTTTTTGGGTGCAGGGGACACCAAAACGTGCACTTTTGTTAAAACCTTGTAATCAAATTTTTGGGTTCAGTACAATACCTTCTCTACCTACATAATGTACTATGTAGAGAAAGTGGAAAGAATTTGTTGATGAATGGTTAGAGAAAGTCATGTGATTATAAAATATGCAGTCAATAACTTTTGAACCTACATGTAGGTACAATGTAGCTGGTAGAAAAAGTAAAAAGGTGAATAGAAATGAATTATTATATAGGAAAAGTTTGTTCAAAAGCTTATGTGAATTGTTTTTTTTTTTGTAGGACCTTTCCGTTATATAAAATAAAAAAATCGTATCTCTGTCACCATAGTAATAAATAATACGACTTATTTAAATGTGTAATCAGAGCCATTATCACGACAATGTTGGCAGATGCAGAAAAGGCACAGGAAGATTTGAGAATGTGGCAAGGCTTTGGCAGAGCATTATAGGACAGAAAAAAGGCGACATCGACGTTAAGAGCAAAAACAAGGTGTTGAGTGGAGTTGTAAGAGGATAGAACTGTTCACACCAAGTTGTACCTCATTAGAAAGACTGCTTCTGTGAAGAAGCTGAGGAAACCTAAGAGCTTTCCAAGACTAATACGTCAACTGATTGCGTTATTAGTCGCACTTTTCTGGAATACTTCGCCAGAAAATTTAATGAACTTTCGTGGTTAAAACAGAAATTTGATTTATGAGTTATAACCTTTTTTATTATCTAAAGATGAGCAATGTTTATCGTGAATAAAGAAGAGTGATAAAGTGGTTTCTGCGAGTATTTTAAGTCTGCAAAACCCAAACATTCAAAATTATGTTATTATTAAAGCGCGTTTCAAGATTAGAAGATAGTATGTGTTAAATAAAGGTCGTCTCCTTAGCGCGCTGATAGTGCGGCTGCTTGCCAAGCCGGAGACTTGGGTTCGATTCCCGGGGGAATCTTCCCCAGCTGGGAGACATGGTCCGGGGTGCACTCAACCTCATGAAGTCCCTGGGAGGACAATTGAGGAGCATTTTGATTGAGAAGTAGCTGCTCCAGATCGAGAAAACCGCATTAACCAGCCGGGAGGGACACGAGGGGCTGATCACGAACACGACGCTTTGGACCGAAGCTATATATAGCTATATATATATATATATATATATATATATATATATATATATATATATATCTGCGGTCTAAAATTCTTAGGAAAGCTTATAACTTTCTGTACCACGTACAACCAACACTCGATAAAAAAGGGGGAAGAACTTCCGATATAATTAGCCACGCGTTAAACTAGTCGCCCTCCGTGGTGTAATGGTTACCATGCTCACTTCATATTCCCAAGGTCGCGGGTTCAAACCCGGCGGAGAACGATGGATTTTTTCGGGTGTAAAAGCCCTTAGCATGGCTTCCTTCGGAAGGGAAGTAGAGCCGTTGGTCCCGTGGCGTAGATTTACGGCACGTAAAAGAACCTCAAGCCTGATAGAGAGGTCTCTGAGCAAAATTAAGCGGTCTTTCACGCCCTATTTAGAATGGGACGCTGAGAACCACTGCAATTAAAGAGCGTCCATAAATAACACGCACGTTAAACTGGTGAGAACATAGTAAACCAGATCCTCACGCACTCCACCTAGTTCTAGTATTTTTCGTGCATCAGAGACTAGAATCAAGACAGTTTATAATTCACAGAACATTTTGGTTAAATTCATTATTGTTCTTCCGATGTTCTTCTAAATCGATAAATGGGAGAAAAAGAAAACGCTTTGCGTTTCACTTGAAAATTTAAACGGCATGAAAAATTTCATGAACTGTCAGCATCGAATTCGTAATTCAGATGGCAAGGAATAGGAGTCCGAATATATTTAGTGTTTAGATCCGTTCTATGATCTTAAAATTTTTTAATGTGATATTGCCTTCCCAAAATAACTTAAGAATATTAATACATGTAATTATCAGAGTTTTGCAAGAAAGTGAGCTCAAAAGAAGGTTGCCAAACCTTTTCAAGTAATGGGGAAAAGTGGCGCTTTTGTAATGATTTTTCATTTTATGTGGTTCACTTATGAACTTATGAAATAATGATTACCTTTCCATGATTTTTTACCTTTTGTGACATCTGCGTCACAATTATTTATCCAGTAATCCCGTTCGTGATGTTTTTTTTTTTTTTTTTTGGGCTTAACAACTTTAACCTGGTTGGTCATATCCGACATGAATGAAATTGGTGAAATGATACTCAAATGATCTCGGGATCCATGGAGGCTAAATTTACTCAACATTCGCCCTTTCAGGATAAGGGAAAACCCCGAAAAAACCCTTATGCGAATAACTCATCCCAAGCGAAATTCGAACTGGGGACCTGATGAATGGGGGAGGGGGCAGACACACTACAACCACACTACCCAAGCGGGACCGCTGTATTTCTCACACCAGTTTAGCTCTATTCTTGAAATATACTCCGTATAGCTCCGCAGCTTTATAGTCTTGCGCAATTCAGCCACTCCAAATATGTTTGTTATTAACGGTCGCTCCTTTTTCCTCCGTTCCTGACCCTAAAACCAACTTCTGTTCATTAGTTAGGGTTTCAGAGCCTGTCTTTTAACGTAGAATAGAAGACGGACACATTCAGTGAGTGTCTTTCAACCACTAGGATAAAACCCATTCCCTTCCGTCGCCCATTTCATTAAATCCAATAGGAGGTTGGATAGCTGTGGAATACAAAAAAATTAGAAAAAGGCCCGTGTGTGTACGTGTGTGTGTGTGTCTGTGGACAGCATAGCTCAAAAACGAACAGATCGTTAAATTGAAAACTTCGTATTTAAGTTATCTTCCAAGAATGCGACATGAGGATTTTCAAGAAAATTCTCCCACCCCCAACTTTTGATTTTCTAAAAAATGACTCTAACGATTTTGACTAAAATATTGTATATTAAAGATGTTTACCTGACAATAAAATGTACATCTTAAATTTTCTGGGAATAGCCTCTGAAGATCCCTTTATTCTGGATGAATTTTACAGAATTTTGCATGACTACTAAACCGTAAGAGATGGACAAAAGCTTACCACACAATAAAATGAAAAGCACGTTAAAACACGCAAGCTATGTTATATACCTTTTTTCGTGAGTTGATCGTTTTTTAGATATTCCTTGTTATTGGTTTCAGCTTTAAAAAACTTATACTTTTCTCATACCGGAATTTGTCAACTCCTTTCTATACAGACAAAGGAACTTCAATCACATAGCAACCAGCTTCTATCACTTTCACCTATGGTACCCCTTATTTTGCTTCTCCTTCAAGGAAGCAAGTAATAAGACTATTTGTGCTATTTTTTTCTCTATTAGCATGGAGTAAATAAAAGGCTAAGCTTTTTAACAATAATATAGAGAAAGTCATGTGAAAGGACCACATCATATTTTTTTCATACGGGACTTTATCAACGCATGGCCATACAAACAAAGGCACTTCAATCACATGGCAACCAGCTTTTAAAATATTTGACTATCACTTTAGCCTAGTATATTCCCTTATTTCCCTTCTAATTACAAGGAAACAAGTAAAAACACCATTTCTGCTAATTTTTTCTCGATTAGCATGAAAGAAATAGAACAACAAGCTTTTTATCAATAATTTGTTGCAGAGATGTAGAGAAAGTCATGTGAACGGAACACATCAGGTAGTTTTTTTTTGTTTTTTTTTTGTGAGGGGGGGGCGCTCAACTGTGCACAGTAGGTGCAGTATATAGTAATTCATTCCACTTGATACCAAGATTTCACCATAAATACATATTTTGTGGATCACTGAATCGTAAGAAGGCTGTTTTACTTTCTCTAGCACGTACAATGTGCATAGTAGCGTACAATGTGCATAGTAGTTAGAGAAGGTACTGTTTTCAACCCCAAAATTCTATGTCGAGATTTCAACAGAAATTGTATTCAGGCTCGTTGAATCTCATAAAAGCATGATTAAAAAAGTATTGTAGGTGCCTGTCTGTTAATAATATAGCTAAGAAAAAAAAATAAGATACGTCGGTTAAATACCAAACTTTGAATGTTAAGTTCAATACCTTCCAAAGAATGCAACAAGAAATTTATTCCACAACCAACTCCTACTAGGTTAATATTTTGCTAAGTTTTCGATTTTCTCAAGAAGGGCTATAACCATTTCAATTTAAATACCGGATATTAAAGGCAAAGGCTATAGTTATTACCAGAAAATTTAAGATATACATTTAATTTAGGGTGTAAATATCTTTAATATCTGGTATTTAAATAGAATACCTGGTATTTAAATATATATGGCATTCTTATGACTGCATAGCTGGTAAACCGCAAGATATATATATACACGGAAGCTTACTACACAAAAGTATTTAAGACTACCTCCGTGGTCCAGTGGTCAGTGAGCTCACTTCTCACCCGGAGGTCCCGGATTCGATTACCGGCTGGGGCGGGTAATTTTTCCTTTAACCAGAATTATTCTCTATTCCCCACAGAGTCTGGAAGTTTGTATGTGAGAGTGAATGTGTTTGTGTGTTTAAGGAAAATAAAACGATTTAAACCCAACTTAAAGAACCTACATACAATGAGTTGTTTCAAATCCAAATCCCCCGAAATGACCTTATATGTTAAAGGGGGCTATACAAATGAAGCAAAAAAAAAAACTATTCAAATCTGTTAAAAGTTTTCGCTATGAAATGAACCTTAAATTCTGTTATCTTTGCATGGCCAGGAGTAAAAGAAAAGAAACCCGAATGACCACTTCCCCTTTGAGAAAGGTATGTGTTTTAAATTGGAGACAATAACAAAGAACCTCGAAAATAGCTAACTCCACAAAACATATATCTGACATACATTGTGTGTTTTAACGAGATCTACTTTTTTGTGTAGTAAGATTTTGTAAACCTTTTTAATGATTATGCAAAAATCATCCACAATGAAGAGAGTTTTAGAGTCTATTCCCAGAAAATCCGCGCTGGCTGTGAGGTGTTTTGTTGATGTACCTTTTTGGCACTGAAAGCTATTTTCGGATCACATACTAGAATCTGAGCAAAAATGTCCAGATTTTGGTTCGGTGTCGTTTTGAAACATCTATGATATGCTTGATACCTAAGAGATGTGCTTGAATGTTGACTAGAATTGCAAGAGCATGTGCTAGATCTGTCATTCTATAAATTAGGCGGTGTTAACATCGATTAATTATAAATAAAAATTTTATGTCGAAGAACGAAAGGACAAAACTATATTCCACACGTGAGTTCACTGCTAAACTTCTAGTGAACAGGGAAAGATTGAGTTCCATAACAAAGTGCCAACATTCCTTTATCTAAGGGGTAATATAACAGTGTTCATATCTCGAAGGTTTGAACTTGGATTCGAGAACCATTCCTTTAAAATAAATTAGCACACGAAATATATATGTTAGAAGCTTTCCCTTATAGACGGTCCCACGGACGAAAACTGAAGACGCTATTCGAGTCAAAATATGTAAGATGGGGAGCCAATCAATATCATGGCAGATGTCTTGATACCCGGGAAACATAAGATTAAACATAGTGCAAGAGTTAGAGACATTGTAACGCAGGAACACTTCAAAAATATACTTAGTGGGGTCGAGTCTCGAGTATGCTGACGGTGCTTCAGCATTTTAAAAGTTTCAGCGCTTCGGGCTTTAATATTACCAGACTCCCTCAGCGTAGTGAGAATCATATTCCCGCTGAGATATAAAAACGGTGGCGAAGCGAAGGCGAACCCATGAGAAAGTAAAATGAATTACATTTCATTCAATTGTGAGATGCTGAGGCCATCACAGTCAAAGGAGACGGGCAACCTCAAGAACGCCAGTCCCCATGGCCGCACTTGCTAAAGTGTCTCGCTTTGATCCATCCTGGCGCAGGGGATCGTGGGTTTGGGTCCCGCCTTGGGCATGGTTGTTGTGTGCTTGTAAATGTGTATGTGTGTGTATTAGAAGCAAACGGTAAAAAAACGTAATCAAATAGGGAAAAAAAAAACAAACAAAGGCAGTGTTGGGAAAATGGAAAAAAAGAGGGAAAAAGCAAGTAAAAGAATGCAGCGCCATAGACCTGACAAGGCTCCGGAACTGTATATTAAAAAAAAAAAAAAAGGACTGGTTCCAAAGCAGGAAGGTTATACTACGTTCATTTGGAATAGGCGGCTCAAGGTCATACTCCCCTCTCAGATAGCGCATATGCTTTACCCCTATTCTGCAGCAGTTTCTTTGTTTATGCCTTAAAGGGAGAGAGAGAGCGAAAGAGTGAGAGAGAGAGAGAGAGAGAGAGAGAGAGAGAGAGAGAGAGGAGGGAAAGAAGGCAGGCGCACTGAAGTCGGTGTTGAGGTGATGCGTGGTAACTCGCCAGATGGACCTTGAACTGCCTACTCTAAATGAAAATACTATAACCGATTATATTATAAACCATGGATGCATATAATATTTTCATTAAATGTCTTATCACTAATAAATAACTAATTTCATTTATAAATTAATACTTGGATTATTACTAAGCGTCTCTCTGGAGGTAAACTAAGGATCAATGAGTAATTGACATCAATTACTCGTCCATACTCTCCATTTCAATTGCCACTTGTTAACAGTAGAAAACTTTTAATTGCCCACCCACGCAGCAGGGTCTTTCAGTAGATCCGAAAGAGGATTCGGCAGGCTCCCATTGTATTTTCTATTCCCGCTTTCAATGGAGCTTAGAGATCTCAACTTATTATTATTCATTTATTATTATTGTTATTGTCATTATTATTATTATTATTTACGTTGCCTAGGTTATAATATGGCATACACAAAGAATAATGATCCGGACGTAAAGCTAATTAGACACTTCTTGGAGCAATAGTTCGTGTGTTGAAAAATTAAAATTAAGAAAGAAACTGCAAGTAAGCTATGTAAAACAATGGTTTTACCCATCTTGATATAGAGAACTGACTGCTTGACTTTAATTTAAAGATCAAATGAGAAGAATATAGTCAACAGAAATTAAAAGTCTTTGCACTATAACCAGATATACACTTCTAGACTTTAGAAATGAAGAAATTATGAAATATTTGAAAGTTTTAACAATAAATGAAATTATTAAAATGTACCTATAAAAGAAATGTAAAAGTTATATATTAAGAACACCTAAAGGGTAAATAACAGAGTAATATTTAATTATAAACCAAACGGAAGAATAAATGTGGGAGGACAACTAAGAAGATGGAATGAGCTATTTCTAGAAGTCAGAATAGAAAATGTCCAAGATTTTTGGTTTATTATTATTATTATTATTATTATTATTATTATTATTATTATTATTATTATTATTATATTAGCAGTAGTATCTTGAATTCAAAGGAAAACAGTGTTTATACTTATGGGAAAAACTTTTGAGGTGTCCCATAATCTAAACTATGGCAAGCTTTAAAGATAACTGAAATAAATCCCGTCTTTATAAAAGAAATCCAAAATGTATATAAAACGTCTGCTGTAGCAAAAATAAAATTTGGAAAATACCTATCAACTGGATTTAAAGTATGAAAGCGTTTGACCCAAGCAACCGTATGTGAGATTTATGGTGGACAAAGCGGCGCAGGGGCGGGTTTTCTCCGGTTCTCCGGTTTCCCCCGCCATCGCATTGTACCGGTGCTCCATCTTCATTCATATATCATCAGTGTCATCGCCTGCAGTGCCACAAATAGTTAAACCGGGCGTTAAACACTAACAAAAAAGGGGGATTATGCCAAGGATGCTATATATCTTCCACCTTATATAACACTCACAAAGAGAAAACTATAAAGGTGGATAAAGCAATGAATAAATATTGAAATCCAGCAGAAGAAGGATCAACAGTATTTTACCTTCAATTTGGAGGTGATCAATTATTTTTCTCACGATTTTGAAGAGAAATTGAATTCAAGAGTATAATAAAAAGAGCTTAAAAATAAATATGGACAATACAAATGATAAATATAGACAATAACCAAGATTTGATACCAAAGAAAAGTTTGCGATAAATTACATACACAGAGGAATATAAATATCTAGAAGTAAGAAATACACAAGATGAAAATAAGAAAGGAAATAAGAGATAAAAAATGAATAATAAAATAAACGATATTTTGTGGGCTAAAGAGATATCAAAAAGATTTAAAACTGAAATTTTAGAACAATAATTAGAATCATTATGATACATTTCGGTGTTTGGACTCTGAATTAATAGCGACAGAAATGGAGTGTAAGAGACTATCTGCTAGGTTATCTAGGAGAGAGAAAAGTTTAAATGATTACAAGAGAAGAAATTAATGTAGAAGTATTCACAAAAACAATGAATATGGTACAGTCAAACAAAAAGATCAGCGGATGAAAGTTTACCTAGCAATATTTGATGTTATAGAGCGAGCTGGGATTTTTATAGTGAAAGTAGATCGAAAAAAATTCCCTGACTCGGCGTTTTCTTCCATGGGCTAATGTTTGAGAAAAACAAATTATTTACTAAATAGAATGTATCACCAATAACATTTAATTCTATGCATAAGTCGGTGTCAAAAAGTATTAAATGAAAGAACTAACAAAAATGTGCAATTTGTATCACTTCAGCTTGTACTTTATTATGTACAAAAAATGTATCTGACGTAAATTGTCTGCTTCAACGTTACCTACGTTTTTATGGAGTAAGACTTTGTCTATCTGTTGGGGTTTACCAGCCATGCAAAAGTCGCCCAGATTGAAGAAGATTTCAGATGCTTCCCTGAAACTTCAAAATATACAAGTCATTTGTTGGAGGATACAAACCTAAATCGATGCTTATCCGACTTTGGTTTTTGAGTAACACAGACACACTTATGGACATTATTTCAAATTTTTATATTCAAGTAGTCTCAAAACCAGTATTTCTGATGAAATCCCAGTGTCGAATTTTTGGGTGGAATGCAATGGCTTCTATCCTTACTATACGTAGTAGAGAAAGTAAAAAATAAACCCATACACTGGAACCTTCTGCTAAAATTGTTTTTGAGTTCAGTGGTCCTCAAAACAAAGAAGAAAACTCGAGACAATATTTGCATAGAATACGCAGCACTTCTACTTATTGCAAGCACGTAGTAGTGAAAACAGAAAAGATTTGGAATTCACTAGGAGATGAATTTAAACACATTTTAACTGCAAGCTACAGAAATTACCGCATGTGCCACCTCCTTTGATTTGATTCTATTATTTTATCTCATAATACATTTTACTTTCTCTGTTTAGTGCAAAGAGAAGGTATTGCATTTCACCAGAAATTCAGTAACGTTATTCCACTAGAAATACAAGTTATACGTCTCCTGTATCTAAAAAGCACCTTTAGAAAAAAATGTGTTTGTGTGTGTGTGTGTGTGTGTGAATTCGTATGTCTGTGAACACAATAACTGAAAAAACGAAAAGTTGGTTAAATACCAAACTTGATATTTAAGTTCAGTATCTTTCAAGGATATTACACGAAGGTTTTCAAGAAAATAGCCCTACCCCAAACTACCTTTATATGGAAAAAGCTTTCCAATATTTTGATTTTCTCAAAAATGGCTGTAACAATATTGATTAAAATATCGTATATTAAACATATTTATATGATAAATAAAATGTATATGTTAAACTTTCTTAGTATAACCGCTGAAGTCCTTTTCATTCTGAATGACTTGTACATAAATGGTAGACCGCAAACGATAGAAAAAATATTACCAAAAAATGTAGATCTCATTAAATTATACTATTTATGTTATATAGGTATTTATGACATTAATCATTTCCGAGATACTCCTTGTTATTGGTTGCAATTTATAAATTCTTAGAAGTGTTCTTAAACGCTGAGTGTTCATTCTTTTCATGTCACTTTTGTTTTACTCCTGGCCATAAAAACAGAACCGAATTTCAATTGTTTATCACAGCGACTAGTTTTTAAAATATTTGACTATCGCTTGAACTTTATTTCCCTTCTACTTATAATGAACCAAGTAATGACATATTTTCTACTTAATATGAAGGACATAAGGAGATAAAAGAAAATATTTGGTATGAATAATTTGTTTACAGAACTGGTAAAAAAGTGAATGGAACGCATTAGAATTGTTTGTGAAATTAATCAGTTTTGAGATATTCCTTGTTATTTATTTCAATTTTAAAATACTTTTCTCATACGGGAATTCATGAAATAAAACTGAATTTCAATCACATAGCAACCAGCTTTTAAAATATTTGACTAACGCTTTAGCCTAGTGAATTCTCTTATTTTCCTTCTATTGGTAAGGAACTAATTCATTTTTATCTTCATAAGCACAAACTAGATAGAAGTATAAGTTTTAAAGTCATATTTGTTACAAAGAAGAGAGAAATTGATATGAATAAACACACCAAATATTTTATGATGCCGCCTGATAGGCGCCGCCGTGGTTGAGTAGTTAGACCGCACACCTCTCATCTATGAGGCCCGGGCGCCTGCATGTGGGATTTGTGCTGGACGAAGCGGCGAATTTTCTCCAGGTCCTCCGGTTTCCCCGCCACTCATGCCACCAATTGCTCCATCATTCCCTATCATTCATTTCGCTTGCATTTCATATCATCCACTTCATCACGCTCATGCCTGCCTACGGGAACCACTCGTTCCAGGTTCTCCGTTCTGTGGTTTATTGCTGTTAGCTCTCCCCGAAAGGCTTCTGACCCCTAGACATCCGCTTGTAAGTCCTAGGGGAATGTCACTTGATGCTCATTTGATAACAAACATCGTTATACAGCTGTTACTTTGATAGTAATTAAAATGTTTTAAACCCGTTTTATAAGCAGGTACACGTCAAGCTGTTCCTCTTTGAAAACGAAAGTAAACGGTGCTTTGAAGCTTATGACCCAAGAAGGGGGGTGAGCCTTTTAAATTCTTCTAAAAGAAGCAGTTCAATTAAAGCGTATTAAGGTGGAGTTTGTATGCTGCTACTTCATCCTACCTTCCCTTTAGACTTGGCCTCTCCTGTACGTTAATGAACGATTTTCACCGTAAGGTAAATCTGACCTGAATCATGCTGGAAACCGTGTTGTCGAGAGGATGATGCTCCAGATGCAGTGCGGAGTAGTGTGAGAGATGGGCGGCACAACCCTCCTTCCCTCCCATCATGTAGCTAGCTAGAGCGGGAGAATCAATACCCTCCGGTACATACAGTATCGTTCGTGTAGGTTGGTAACCCTCTGTCGCCTCGCCGTCAATATCATGACGCATCTCATTCCAGAAACATTGATTGAACGTTTCATCTCCTGCCACATCATCAACCTTGATGTAGGTTATGTTTTCAGCGAAGCGCTTGACAATGTCGGTTGCCTGGAAGCGATTTGCTACATGATGGGCCCACACACTTTTATCATATCTCTTCCAGAGCTGTATCATCACATTCACTGCCAAGCTCCAGGCCTGTGTCAGTCACATCAAAACTTCAGACTACTACAGATCACGAAAGCGTTTTTGAACACTGAAACATTTAACGTAAACTTTGTTGCGAGTCACTTGTTTTCAGTAATAGTGATATATTTTTGTGATTAAGTCACCCCTCAAGAACAAAAAATCTGATGTGCTCATTTCACATGACTTTCTCTTCATCTCTGCATCAAATTATTGTTAATAAGCTTATTGTTCAATTTACTTAATGCTAATCGAAAACATTAGCAGAAATAGTCTTATTAATTATTTCCTTGTAACTAAATGCGAAATAAGGGAGTACCATAGATTAAAGCCATAGTCAAAAGCTGGTTGCTATGTCACTGAAGTTCCTTTGTTTGTATGGACACGAGTTCACAAAGTCCTGTATGAGAAAAGAATAAGTTTTTCATAGCTAAAACCAAAAACAAGGAATATCTCAAAGACAATCAACTCAGGAAAAAAATGTATATAACATAAAGTGTGTGTTTTAAAGTGCTCTCTATTTGTTGTGTGGTAAGTTTTTGTCCATCTCTTACGGTTTAGCAGTCATACTAAATACCGTAAAATTGACCCAGAATAAAGTAGTCTTCAGAGGCTATTCCCAGAAAATTCAAAATATACATTTTATTTGTGAGGTAAATATCTTTAATATACGATATTTTAATCAAAATCGTTAGAGCTATTTTTTATAAAATCAAAATTTTCGAAAAATGTTCCATGTAAAGAGTAGTTGCGGGTGGGGGGATTTTTCTCAAAATCTTCCTGTCGCACCCCTGGAAGATATTAAACTTAAATACCAATTTTGGTATTTTACCGACTTTTCGTTTTTGAGTTATCGTGTTCACAGACACGTGGACACACACATGGACCTTTTTCCGAAAATACTTTTTTTGGATACATGGGACCCTAAAGCATATATTTCCGGTGAAATCTCGGTATCGATTTTTGGTGGAGTGCAATACCTTCTCTATACACTATGTACATAGTATGTATAGAGAAACTAAAAAAAAAGTATTTAACACGTCTCTACAGAGAATTTGTAGTCACTACAAAATTAAATATTTTGATATTAGTAACGCGAAGCTGCGTCAGGGTGGGTTTTCTCCGGGTCCTCCAGTTAATTCCACCAGTTGCTCTATAATACACTTTCGTATCAATTAATCGTCCATATCACCCAATTCCTCCTTTCATACAAGGCATCAGACTGATCACCCAACCTGGCTTCATCCACAGCCTCTGCTCTCAGACGTCTGACCCCAAGCGTAGGTTTGTAAGGGTGTAAGTCCACCATACGAGGAGGGTAAAAAGAGCAAGAAAGACATAGAGAAAGGAAGAAAGAAAGAAGAAAAGAAAGAGAGAAAAACAGAGGTAGAAAGAAAGCGGAAGGGAAAGAAAGAACTAGAGAAAGAGAGAAAAGGAAATACAGAAAGAAAAAAGAAAGAGAGGAAAGAAATGTTGGTATATAGAAAGAGAGAAACAAATAAAAAGAAAGAAGGAAAAGGTTTTGGTAAAGTATTCTGTTTAACATAGCATTTCCCACTGAGTAACACAATCTTTAATCATACGTTAGTTCTTATACGCCTGATATGTCTTCGTCAATAGCAATGTCATTATCCCCATCGCTGCGTTCCAAGCCATCGTCAGCGTTTACAATTCCTCCAACTCTTTTCTTCCATTACACCACTTTTCTTCGAACTTTTTGTCAGTTTGTGTTACTCTCGTAAGGACTTTAGGTTTAACGCCCCCACCCCGCTCTCGAAGAGCCAAAATATACCCCCGTATTGCTCTTCTTGAAAACTCTATGAACAGACGTCAGTAGCTGCAGAAATTTTCTTGCAGTTTTTGGATCTCTTTTAAAAAAAACTCTGGAGAATACCGAACCTTTATGTATTGGTAAGCATTGCAATCAACCCAGAGTTTCACTGTGAAGTGTTTTTCCTTTTAGGTTTGAACTTAATGAAGCATTATCAAAAAAGTAATTCAACGCATGTAAAAGCATATTAACATCCGTACCACAATACCTTACTCGAGGGACTGCGTATTCCATCAAGTAACATGAGCCTTAAATTCGCTGAATCTAGACAGAGTATCAAGGCTATTGTTCAAAAAACAAAGCGCGAACTATACAAAAAAATCTTGTGTTACACTCACATGACTTTCTCTAGCTGTTCTACAAACTTCTTACATAAGATTATTCTTCTTTCTGCACCTTGCTAATCGAGGTACTCACTAGCACAATGCTATTATTACTTAGTTCCTTATAAGCAGGAAGAAAATAAGGGAATACACTAGGCTAAATCGATAGTCAAATGTTTTAAAAGCTGTCGTTATGCGATTGTCATTACACATCGCTTCTTTTCTTGGCCAGGAGTAGAACAAAGGAAAAACGCACACTCCCGTCTGAGAAAAGTATAAGTACTTCACAACTGAAACTAATAACAATGAATACCACGAAAATGGTAGGCTCCACGAAAAAATGTATGTGTCATAACTTGTGTATTTTTGTATAGTAAGTTTTTGTCTATCTCTTACGGTTTACTAGTTATGCCAAATTAAGCAAAAGTCATCCAGAATAAACAGGTCTTTAGAAGCTATTCCCAGAAAATTCAAGATATACATTTTATTTGTCAGGTAAATATCATTAATATACGGTGTTTTAATCAAAAGCATTAGAGCCATTTTTAAGAAAATCAAAATGTTCGAAAAAAGTTCCATGTAAAGGGTAGTTTGGGGTGGGGGATTTTTCTCAAAATCTTCGTGTCGCATCCCTGGAAGATGCGTAACTTAAATACAAAGTTTGGTATTTTAGCTAGTTTTCATTTTTGAGTTATCGTGTTCACAGACACACGTACGCAACATGTATTTCCGGTGAAAATTTGGGTGGAATACAATACTTCTCTTTCTCTAGCCCCGTATGTACATTCTACATACGGGGCTAGAGAAAATAAAAATATAAGTAGGGCTATCCTAATTATATAGTATTTCTCAGTGGTGCTGTGACCAGTTAATTGCTGCATTAGTCCGTTTACAGGCCACGTTAATCCAACAGCTATGTGTCAATCCACTGTTTAGTGGATTGTAATTGTATGCAATGATAACCTGCATAACTTAAGAGAGCATTCAAATTCGTTTTTAAGACTTAAATCCTTAAATTTCTTCCTGTAACCTTAATGCACTTTAGAGTAGCTTACAACTTCCCAATGAGAACTTATAAATATAAAATTGCAATTAAATCTATAACTAGTGTAGCGAACAAAGAAATAAACTTTTACATAACTGCAAATGCATTCTAACAGCTAAAAAAGCTGAACCTTTCCTATGGGCGTGGTCCTCAAGACTCGCCACCAATCTTTGGAGCAGCAGCTGAGATGTTGCTCCTGAAAAGGCAACCTTTGATGGGTGCTATCTCCTTAACACCCTCAATATTATATCCACAACATCAAACCTACAATTATCCAAATCATTCCTGTGGTTAAGCCTGTCCTGTGGTTAGCTCTGGTTCACCATGAGCCTACCAGACTTTGGTCGTCGCCAGCAATTGAAACGCTGGACATAAGTAATCACTACGGGAGTGGTCACCAACATTGTAGTTCTTATTTTGGCAAACAATAGGACACCAGTGGAGCAATGATAAGAATGCTGCTCCTGAAAAAGGAACCGTTGAGGACCTAAACATATCGTTACCTCCTTAACGTCCTTAAGCTAAAATATTACCTGTCTTTCTAAAAGGTTTGGGATAAACCTTTTCCGTGGTAAAGCCCTAAAAAGGACCTGCATTCAGCAACGACGCCTAGGCTGAGAACGAGCCTACCAGACTTTCTTCGTCGTCCTCGTCAAACTGAAATGCATCTTTTTGTTTGACTCTCCAGAAAGCGCCAGTCTTCTGCCTCATATTCTACAAATATGTTTTTACTATGGCCCAAATAATTATTTTTTTTTTTTTGTATTGTTACTGCTCTGCTGCAAAACACTCCATTCAACATTTTACTACTCCTCTGCCCTGCATTATTCTATAATTTACGTCTCGTTACAATTTCCAAACTCAAAAAACCTGATGTGTTCCATTCACATGCCTTTCTCTACATCTCTGCAACTAATTATTGTTAAAAAACTTATGCTTCTATTTCCTTCATGCTAATCGAGAAAAAAAAAATAGCAGAAATAGTCTTATTACTTGCTTCCTTGTAAGTAGAAGAGAAATAAGGGAGTACCATAGGTTAAAGTGATAGTCAAAAGCTGCTTGCTATGTGATTGAAGTTCCTTTGCTTATATGGACAGCAGTTGACATATTCTTGTATGGGAAAAATATAAGTTTTCCCAAGCTGAAACCAAAAACAAGGAATATCTTAAAAACGATCATCTCCACGAAAAAAAATGTATACAACTTAAATTGTGTATTTTAACGTGCTCCACATTTTTTGTGTTTTAAGTTCTTTTCCATCTATTACAGTTTAGCAGTTATGCAAAATTCCGTAAAATTTACCCAGAATAAAGTAGTCTTCAGAGGCTATTCCTAGAAAATTCAAAATATACATTTTATTTGTCAAGTAAATATATTTAATATATGATATTTTAATCAAAATCGTTAGAGCCATTTTTTAGAAAATCAAAATTTTCGAAAAAAGTTCCATGTAAAAGGTAGTTGGGGGTGGGGGATTTTTCTCAAAATCTTCGTGTCGCATCCCTGGAAGATACTAAACTTAAATACCAAATTTGGTATTTTACGGACTTTTCGTTTTTGAGTTATCGGGGTCACACACGGACACACACACACACACACACATATACGGACCTTTTTGTGAAAATGCTTTTTTTGGATAAAGGGGACCCTAAAATATATATTTCTGGTAAAATCTCGGTATCGATTTTTTGGGTGGAGTGCAATACCTTCTCTATACACTATGTACATAGTACGTATAGAGAAAGTAAAAAAGAAATAGGTGATTCCTAATATTTAAATCCTTTGGCCGATTTAATTATTGCTTGGAGCATTTGATACTTCGTTTCATTTAAATCTATTAAATATATTTCAGTCATATCAACTTTAAGTTCATCCGTTGCAAATGTTGAATTGGACGCAATACAGTTGAAATTGATGGAATAAGGAGGGTTGCCAGAATGCCCAGTTAAAAAGAAAGAATGCTAATAGACTGGAAGAAACAGTGATTGAAAAGATTAAGTGCCGAGCACTACAGTGATATGGCCATGGAAGAAGGATGGGTGAGAAGAGATGGCTCAAATATTCTACTACTGGTCTCCAGCGGGCAGAATGAAACGGGGCCGGCCTAGAATGCTATGGAAGAAATATCACGGATGATGGATGAGGAGAAACTAGTTAAAGAGAACGGGAGTGGTCGACACAAATTGGGTATGGGAATAAAGGGTAGCCGCTGAAAAGTGGAGCCTCCCTCAAAAGTATCTTAAAAATAAAGATTTTCATACAATTATAATTTTATATCAGTAAATACATAATTAATGCTAATCACCCTCGTCATTATCTCTTCATAGATTAGAAGATATTTCATATTACCACCTTAATCCTAAAGATGAAATAAAAAAATAAGAAAGAGAGGAATTGGATATTTCTCTTATAATCGATATAATTAAGTAGCATAGATAAATATTAATTTAATAATTATTGAATTCATATTATAATTTTCAGTTCTCTGTCATTCGTTAAGGCCAGTAGCCCCTCCCTCACCTGGTAAGCTTTGATGCAAGTTAAGTTTTCATCTATGCGCTTGACAATGTCTTAGTGTGGAAGCGATTTATATCATGAAGGGTCCATACTTTTACCATATATCTTCATTGATTTGTATCATATGCAGTGCCAAGTTCCACAAATGGATTTGTGTGGCCTTTAACAGTGATATACCAGTTTAGACAAGTACGAAAAGTACGGTGTGATCTTCAAGGCCCTTCATGACGGTGGAATGAGCTACACATTTGTGGCGTTACAATTGTGCACTGATTGGAATGAACTTTGAGAAAGAAGTAGAAAGATAAAAAAACAAGGGAATGAAAATTAATTGAGTTATCCATTTGTACAAGATGTTAAGAATGACCCCCTTCAGTTGGAGGCACAGATTCACATCTTTATTTGAACTGTTAAAAACTTTGATTAAAGTTGCATTTATTTTTGTATTATGTAATTCATTAGAGCCAATTTTAGTTCGTCCCTCGTTTTAAGATTACCTTTACATCCTGTTGACCTTGCAGCACCCCAAAAGAAAAAAATCTGATGTGTTCCATTCACATGACTTTCTCTATATCTCTGTAAATTATTATTGTTAATAAGCTTATCTTTTATTTATGTCATGCTAATTGAGAAAAGTTAGCAGAAATAGTCTTATTTCTTGCTTTATTGTAAGTAGCAGCGAAATAAGGGAATACCATAGGTTAAAGTGAAAGCCAAAAGCTGGTTGCTATGTGACTGATGTTCCTTTGTTTGTATGGTCAGGAGTTGACAAATTCCTGTATGAGAGAAGTATAAGTTTTTCAAAGCTGAAACCAAGAAATAGGAATATTTAAAAAACGATCAACTCCACGAAAAAAATGTATATAACATAAATTGTGTACTTTAACGTGCTCTACATTTCTTGTGGGTTAAGTTTTTGTCCATCTCTTACGGTTTAGTAGTTATGAAAAATTCACCCAGAATAAAGCAGTCTTCAGAGGCTATTCCCAGAAAATTCAAAATATGCATTTTATTTGTCAGGTAAATAACTTTAATATAGGATATTTTAATCAAAATCGTTAGAGCCATTTTTGAGAAAATTAAAATTTTCGATAAAAGTTCCATGTAAAGGGTAGTTTGGTGAGGGGGGATTTTTCTCAAAATCTTCGTGTCGCATCCCTGGAAGATACTAAACTTAAGTACCAAGTTTGGTATTTTACCGACTTTTCGTTTTTGAGTTATCGTGTTCACAGACACACGGACACAGGAACACACGCACACACGGACACACACGGACCTTTTTCTGAAAATGCTTTTTTTTTTTTTGGATACAGGGGGTCCTAAAACATGTATTTCCGGTGAAATTGTGTGTGGAATAAAATACTTCTCTTTCTCCAGCTAGAGAAAATAAAAATTTAATAGGGCTATCCTAATTATATAGCATTTCTCAGTGGTGCTGTGACCAGTTAATTGCTGCATTAGTCCGTTTACAGGCCACGTTGATCCAACAGCTATGTGTCAATCCACTGTTTAGTGGATTGTAATTGTATGCAATGATAACCTGCATAACTTAAGAGAGCATTCAAATTCGTTTTTAAGACTTAAATCCTTAAATTTCTTCCTGTAACCTTAATGCACTTTAGAGTAGCTTACAACGTCCCAATGAGAACTTATAAATATAAAATTGCAATTAAATCTATAACTAGTGTAGCGAACAAAGAAATAAACTTTTACATAACTGCAAATGCATTCTAACAGTTAAAAAGCTGAACCTTTCCTGTGGGCGTGGTCCTCAAGACTCGCCACCAATCTTTGGAGCAGCAGCTGAGATGTTGCTCCTGAAAAGGCAACCGTTGATGGGTGCTATCTCCTTAACACCCTCAATATTATATCCACAACACCAAACCTACAATTATCCAAATCATTCCTGTGGTTAAGCCTGTCCTGTGGTTAGCTCTGGTTCACCATGAGCCTACTAGACTTTGGTCGTCGCCAGCAATTGAAACGTTGAACATAAGTAATCACTACAGGGGTGGTCACCAACATTGCAGTTCTTATTTTGGCAAACAATAGGACACCAGTTAAGCAATGACAAGAATGCTGCTCCTGAAAAAGGAACCATTGAGGTAACATACCCTTTCGGTTGGAGGCACAGATTCACACCTTTATTTGAACTGTTAAAAACTTTGATTAAAGTTTCATTTATTTCTGTATAATGTAATTCATTATAGCCAATTTTAGTTCGCCCTTCGTTTTAAGATTACCTTTACATCCTGTTGACCTTGCAGGACCCCAAAAGAAATAATCGATAGTTTGCCACCTCTTGCAGCGTCACGAATAGACCCGGTCTTACGAAATGCGTTTATTAAATCGTCAACAGTATCCCCAAGCGTCGCTATTGAATGGTGTAGTGGTTACCATGTTAGCCTGTGGTATTCAAAGTCGCGGGTTCAATTCCGGCGGAGGGTGGTGATTTTTTCGGACGTAAATATATTTAGCACAACTTACTTTGGAAGGGAAATAAAACCTTGAAAGAGAAGTTCCATGGGCAACATTCCGCCATTTTCTCGTCCGCAAAAGCGTGATATGAGCTGATTCCTCGTCACCATGTATGCATAGTGGCGAAATCGCGAAACTAGAAATTCAACTCGATCAAGAAAGTATCGCTAGATATTCCAAATACGCCGACATGACATGATGAAACTTGAATGAAATGAATGAATACCCAAACCCTAAGCTGGAATTTGGAAACTGCTCTGTGACTTAGTGTTTCAGTTTTCCTATAAATTTACCACCACCTTCTCTAAATACATGCTGTTCAGTCAAAAACATTTTCAGCTTAAATGAAAACAAACTTACGAACTGACATTGACCATCATTTACACCTTTGTTACAATAGGGATTGTGTTTTGGGCGCGGAATATGACCATGCCATTGGCAGACACTGAGCAAGCAACCATTTTGGAAATGTGCAGAGGGACGAAAATATCGCACTGCGAGTTAGGACTTCCTAATTATACAATGGTTTTTATAACTCTGCTGTTACTCATTGTTGCTGCGGCTTTAGTTCGGCCCTCAGTTTATTGCGATTAGTTGATTAAAGTTACTCCACCGGTTATTCATCGATCTATGGCTGCATTCACTGATTGTGATTGCGTGTAGTGATGGACAGTATCGAATGAAAACTATCGAATTATTCGATAGTCGTTTAACTAAAGAGCATTCTACTACATCGCGTATTTTACGAAAATGAACAGCTTTTAAATAGAAATGAAAAACCGAATCATTCGATATTTATTTCTCAATATTATAATAGATGATTGTCGAAAACATTCGATAGTGTCCATCACTAACTCTGTGAAACGATATCCTGCGTAGCTTGTGAGTGCATTCAATTTAGTTTCTGTCCAACAGAATCGATTAAATATTTTCTTGTACTATTTAGACAAGCTTGTCTATCACTATTTTATCTTACAACTTTCTAATATTCGCAGCTATTGCTATAAAGTTATAATTACACAGTTTACCAGCAAATGAATAAACATTTATAAGTTACAAAGCGTTTGAGAGTAACTCCATGCCAGAATAACATTGGTCTGTTAAACTTAGGATAATAAAAGCTGCTCTCCAAATGCAAATCCTATACCCTAATGAATATATTAGAGCAATAGCAATTAAAATGATCTTATGTCTAAAAGTTCAAAGACCCACTTCCGTTGGGAGGTACATGACTTTACACATTTTATGGTGGTAACTATGCACTATTAAAGGGTTCACGAGCTATTTGAATTCTTCGTTTGTTCCTTCCAGGATCTGTTCGTCATTGGCTGCGTTGTTTAGAAGCTCGGCCATTTCATGCTTTGATGAATGTAAAACTTATACTTCATAAAAGGATAGAATATTCCAAAGCATATATCATCGCATTAGATAGCATGTAGCATGACATTTCCATTATGCTATTCAATGTAACATAATATTTTGACATAACTTAAACGGAACTTCCCATCGGCTATTATAAACAAAACCTAAAACATTGTTTTTGCCAGCAGTTCAGCTGCACAAGTTGATATAGAGCACTATTTTTTTTAGAGAAATCGCTCTTTAAACAATAGAAAGAGCAGCCTTTCATTTACTTGCTCTAGTACGTATGTACATACCATGTACATAGTAGCTAGAGAAGCTCCAATATGAGCAATATTTCACTGGAAATATATGTTCTGAGGTCCCCTGATTTAGATAAAAGTATTTTTAGAAAAAGGTCCGTGTGTATGTTTGTCTGTGAACAGCATAGCTCAAAAACAGAAAACTTATCAAATTCCAAATTTGCTATTTATGTTTATATCCTTTAAGGATGCAACAAAAGATTTTCAAGAAAACCCCACCACAACTACCCCTTACATGGATTTTTTTGACAATTTTGTTTTTCTTAAAAATGGTTTTAACAATTAGGACTTACAAGCCAATGCCTAAGTGCCAGAAGTCTATCGGGAAGCCTAACGGCAAAAAACCTCAGAATGGCAAACTGTTACGAGGGGTCGGCCTATAGCCGGGCATGAACATGAGGAAGTGAATGATATGAAATGTAAGCGAAATAGATGATTGTAAATGTGATGATGGAGCAATTGATGGAATGAGTGATGGGGGAAACCGGAGGACCCAGAGAAATCCCGCCCAGACGCCCCTTCGTCCACCACAAATCCCAATTGTGGGTGCTTGGGGTGAAACCCGGGCCACTTAGATGGGAAGTGAGCGGTCTAACCACTCAACCACGGCGATAGTACGTGGTAGAAAAAGTAAAATTCTGATCATGCTTTTACAAATAAATAAAATGGTAGCAAAACATATCAACTTAGAAGGGACAGAATACAAAACGGTGTGCTCCTAAACGTGTGTTCGTTAAGGATCTTGTGTTACATTCAGAATAATGGTTGCATATCACGGAAACTTTGAGTGACGTCACTATCACAGCTCGGTGTAAGTGAAAGCAAACGCATTGTTTTGTCTTGATGAGAGGACAGCTGACTACAATGTGTGTGGTTGTACTCCTGTTAACACATTGAAGCCCATATATTTCTTTAGTTGAAGGGGCAAGAAACCCAGGGTTTTTATGCCTACTTTGAGTTATTGTCTACAGTACATCAATCAAATCTGCCAAAAAGTATTGGTACAATCTAAAAGAATTGTATTCAAGAATTTCTCAACAAGCAAGAAAATAACCATAAGTCCGTATTAATATTTTATTTTAAATTTACAACAAGTATCAAATATGAATTTGAAAAACTCAGCTAAAGCTGCTTACACTCCATTTATTAAAAGTTCGAAAAATTCTCCCTCAGTTTTGGAGTTTTCCAGATCATCGTTTTTATCCTGAACTTCAGCTTCAGTTCACAGAAACCGAGGAAAATGCAGCATTTTAACATTTAAGAACACAAAACGTAACAAACAGATCACCACCTTCAAGGAAAATGGCGCGACTAACTGAGAGCGGTCAATATTACTAACTCTCCTAAATTTTCTAATAGTTGACTAAAGCAAAAACAGATGTTAGCACAAATCAGACAACTAAATAATAACTTATATGTTCTTTGCCGCATAGCCTAAGACCGAGTTACGGTCGTGGAATTGCATTAAAGACGTTAGAAATACTCATCAAGCTTTGCCCGGGCGTGTTAATGGCATCAAAACTAGTGTGAACTTGAAAAACATTTTCGTCTTATTTGGAGAGGAGATACATTTGTTCCGGACTTTAGACTCCGAATCCATAGATCAAAATAATATCCGAATTAGTGATGTTATCCTTACACTATTAAACCTTTACATAGAACGATCGATAAAATCCAAATATACACAATATACAATATAGTAATTGCTTTCTTCGTTGAAAATGCTTGCTTTTAGGTCTCCGAATCCAAAGAAAATGTTTTTAAAAAAATGTGAGTGTGAGTATATATATAAATGCATCTGTGAAAGAGAGAGTGAGAGCAGCATTACTACAAATATGATGTGTTCTATTCACATGATCTTCTCTATCTATTCTGTAACAAGCTGTTCTTTATAAAGCTTATTCATTTATCTACTTCCTGCTAATTGAAATAAACAATGGAAAAATCTGACATGTTTCATTCACACGACTTTCTCTACAACTCTGTAGCAAATTGGTGTTAAAATGCTTATTCTTCTATCTACTTCATGATAATGAGATAAAAATTAGCAGAAATTGTCATTGCTTGGTCCCCTGTAAGTGGAAGGGAAAAAATGTAATATGTTACCTTCACATAATGTACTCTAGCTGTTCGGTGAACAAACCTTTTATTCAAAACATGAATCTGTTATCTACATTAAACTCATTAAGATAAATATTAGCAGAATTAGTATTATTACTATCTTGCTTGTAAGTAGAAGGGAAATAAGAAAATGTGCAGGCTAAAGCCATAGTCTCGTTTTTTAAAAGCCGGTCGCAATATGAAACAATTGCGGTTTGGTAAAAAAAGGAGAAACGAGGAAACTGATGTCTTCCCCTTTGAGAAAAGTTTAAGTTTTTTAAAATTGAAATCGATAATCCGACATATCTCGAAAACGGTTAACTCTACAAAAAATGTGTATGACATAGATTGTGTGTATTAATGAGATCTACATTTTTTGTGAAGTAAGTTTCTGTATATCTCCTATGGTTTGGCAGTTATACAAAACTCATCCAGAATGAAGAGATCTTCAGAGGCTATTCCCAGAAAATTTAAGATAAATATTTCGTTTGTCATAAAAATATCTTATACATAAGGTATTTGATTGTTAGAGCCAGTTTTGAGAAAATCAAAATTTTCGAAAAATGTTCCATATAAAAGATAGTTTGGGGCGGGAAATTTTCTTGAAAATCTTCGTGCCGCATCTTTAGAAAATACCAAAATTAGATACCAAGTTTGGTATTTAACGCTCTTTTCGTTTTTTGACTATGCTGCCCACAGACACACACACGCTCACATACAGAGAGCGTATTCCAAAAATGTTTGTTTTTAATTTAGGGGGTCCCAAAACATGCATTTCCGCTGTAATCTGGTAACAAAATTTTTGGTGCATTACAATACCTTCTCTATACTCTAGGTATATATACGTGTAGAGAAAATAAAAAAGAATACACTACGCTAAAGCTTTTAAAAGCTGGTTGCTATGTGATTGAAATTAGGTTGACCGGGTTTAAAACGAAAGCAAAATGATTTACAAATTTCTTTTGAGAAAAGTTTAAGTATTTTAAAATTGGACTAATAATAAGAAATACCCGGAAGTAGTCAACTCCACGACAAAATATATATTACATCGTATGTGTTGAACCATATCTACAGTTTTTCTGTAGTAAGTTTTTGTCTATCTGGTAGGGTTTACCAGTTATGCAAAAGTCATCCAGAATGAAGAGGTCTTCAGAGGCTATTTCCAGAAAATTCAAATTATGCATTTTATTTGTCATATAAATATCTTTATTAAACGGTATTTTAATCAAATTTGTTAGAGTCATTTTGAGAAAATCAAAGGTTTGGAAATTTTTCCGTGTAAAGGGTAGTTTGGAGCGAGGGAGATTTCCTAAAAATATTCGTGAAGATACTAAACTAAAATACTAACTTTCGTATTTTATAGATTTATCGCTTTTGAGTTATTGTGTTCACAGGCACATGAACACACACTCACACACAAACATATAGGGAGGGCACCCTAACACGTGTATTTCTTTCTCTACACGTACTATGTACATAGTGTTTAGAGAAGGTACTGCACTCCACCAAAAAAATCGATACCGAGATTTCACCAAAAATATATGTTTTAGGGTCCCTTGTATCCAAAAAAAAAAAAAGTATTTTCATAAAAAGATCCCTGTGTGTGTCCGTGTGTCTGTGAACACGATAATGCAAAAACGAAAAGTCGGTAAAATACCAAACTTGATATTTAAGTTTAGTATCTTCCAGGGATGCGACATGAAGATTTTGAGAAAAATCCCCCCACCGCAAACTACCCTTTGAATTGAACTTTTTTCAAAATGGCTCTAACGATTTTGATTAAAATATCGTATATTAAAGATAGTTGCCTGCTAAATAAAGTGTATATTTAGAATTTCCTGGGAATAACCTATGAATACTACTTTACTGTCTTTATTTTACGGAGTTTTGCATAACTGCTAAATCGTAAGAAATGGACAAAAACTTACCCCAATAAAAATGTAAAGCACATTAAAACACACAATTTGTTTTGTATACCTTTTTTTCGTGGAGTTGATCGTTTTTGAAATATTCCTTATTTTTGGTTTCAGCTTTGAAAAACTTAGCTTTTCGCATGCAGGAAGTTGTAAATTCCTGTCCATACAAAAAAAGGAATTTCAGCCACTTACCAACCAGCTTTTCACTATCACTTTAACCTATGGTACTCCCTTATTTCTCTTCTACTTACAAGGAAACAAGAAATAACACTATTTCTGTTAATTTTTTGTCGATTAGCATGAAATAAATAGAATCATAAGTTTTAACTTTCTCTATAGGCACTATGTACATAGTGTATAGAGAATGTATTGCACTCCACCAAAAAATTCGATACCGATATTTCACCGGAAATACACGTTTTAGGACCCCCTGTATCCATAAAAAGTATTTTCAGAAAAAGGTCCGTGTGTGTGTGTGTCCGTGTGTCTGTGAACACGATAACTCAAAAACGAAAAGAAGCTAAAATACCAAACTTTGTATTTAAGTTTAGTATCTGCCAGGGATGCGACACGAAGGTTTTGAAAAAAATCCCCCACCCCAAACTCTTTACATGGGTCTTGTTTCGAAAATTTCGATTTTCTCAAAAATGGCTCTAACTATTTTGATTAAAATATCATATATTAAAGACATTCTCCTGACAAATAAAATGTATATCTTGAATTATCTGGGAATAGCCTCTGAAGAGTAGTTTATTCTGGATGCATTTTACTGAATTTTGAATAACTGCTAAACCATAAGAGATGGATAAAAACTTACTACACAAAAAATGTAGAGCACGTTAAAACACACAATTTATTTTATATAAATGTTTTTCGTGGAGTTCATCGTTTTTGAGACATTCCTTATTTTTGGTTTCTGCTATGAAAAACTTATATTTTTCTCATAAAGGAACTTGTCAACTCCGATCCTTATAAACAAAGGAACTTCATTGACATAGAAACCAGCTTTTGACTATCACTTTAACCCATAGTACTCCCTTATTTCGCTTCTACTTACAAGGAAGCAAGTAATAAGACTATTTCTGCTAATTTTTTCTGATTAGCATAAAGTAAATAGAAGTATAAGCTTTTTAAGAATAATTTGTTGTAGGGATATAGAGAAAGTTATGTGAATGGTACACGTTAGATTTTTTAGGTTCAATGCAATATCTTTTCTACCTACTATGTTCAATGTATATACGTGCTAGAGAAACTAAAAATGTCCGTGATCGTGGGTATACCTGAATGTGTGTGTGAGAGAGAATGGGAGAGTGAAAGACAACATACTAAAACTATCCGATATGTTCTATTCACATGACGTTCTCTGCCTATTTTGTAAAACTTGATTCTTAGAAAAGCTTATTCTGCTATCTACTTCATACTAATTGAAATAAACATTAGCAGATATAATCTATTATTTGCTTCCTAGGCTAAAATTATAGTTAAATATTTTAAAAATTGGTTGCTATGTAATTGAAATTCGGTTGTCTTTGCACGTCCAGGAGTAAAAAAAAAAAAAAATCAAAAAAATATTATGTGTCCCATTCACATGAATTTCTCTACATTTCCGCAACAAATTATTGTTAAAAAGCTAATGCTTCTATTTACTTCATGCTAATCGAGAAAAAATTAACAGAAATAGTTTTATTACTTGCTTCGTTGTAAGTAGAAGCAAAATAAGGGAGTACCATATGTTAAAGTGATAGTCAAAAACTTATTGGTATGCAACTGAAGTTCCTTTGTTTCTATTGACAGGACTTGACAAATCCTTTATGAGACAAGTATATGGTTTTCAAAGCTGAAGCCAAAATTAAGGAATATCTCAAAAACGATCAACTCCACGAAAAAATCACAATTTATGTCATATACATTTATATATATATATATATATATATATATATAGTTCGAACGGAGTGAAGAGAAACTGCTATAAAAAGAAAGTATAATCTACATTTTTTGTGTAGTAACTTTATGTCTATCTCTTACGGTTTACCAGTTAAGCAAAATTCCCAAATTTATTCTCCCGTTTGGGTTATAATTAAAGATTACTCTGTTATTTATCCTTAGGTGTTCTTAATATATAACATGATCTTATTAACTATAGCTAAGTGTCTACTGAAACCATTCTGCGAGAGTATATGCTTAACAATAAGTACTCATATAAACTAGATGTGATATTTTGTGGAATAGGTATTAAAATAAAGTATAATGATATACAACGTGGTGTAATACGAACACATTAGAATTTTTCCACGATAATGTATTTAAGAAGGATTAAAAGAGTCGACTGCGGACATATAGAGAATTTTACGACGCTATTAACGACTATACGTAAACAGTTAATCTGAGTATGTGAAGAAGTTACTCAAAAACATTGGCACGAATCTAGCGTGTCGTTTGAAGAATTGCGTGTCTTGTCGGAATAAGCAAAGGGAATTGGTGTCTGGCCAAATCCGTCACTAGGCAAAACATTCCATGAAAATGTGTGATGTAAGCCATAAACCTGCACATGTTTAGTTGTGCCACATGGAGAAGTGGCTGTAGATCTCATTGCTCAAAATATTTAGTCCATTTTACTTGCTCTGCTGCTTACCTATAGTAGTACAAGAAACACTGCACTCTATCTAACAATTGGTAACATGCATGAGTGCTAAAAATGGTTTTAATGAAAAATTAATCATCAAATTAACATAATTGTAATGTTACATGCTTTTGAAGGCAAGGACAACATATTTAAAGTTCCATTTCGCAAGCCTCTCGAAAACGCTTCCGACATAAGCGATCGAGTAGAAGACGCAGTAACTCTTCCACTCCGTGTGAAGCACTGGTGCTTAACTTTTTGCGATGGAATGGAATGTTGGTAAACACAATGTCCTTCCTAATCTACATCTAGTATCTATTGTCATTTTTTTTTAAATTTCACTACGATGATTTACTTTACTTTGAAGAAGTCTATGAGTGTCTGCTGCTAAACTTGTTTTTATGAATTTTAATAGATGAACCAAATGATGTTTGCGTAGTTTAAATAATTCATGCAGAGAAGCTTTGCAAATATACGTGGAGACAAACTTTGTCGTAAAATGCGGTGCAAATAATCGTAATTTAGAAAATAAAGCCTTAGGTAATGATTTGAATAACTCCCAAACTCCTATTTTCAACATTTCATATTCGTACAATTTTGTAGAGCAAGTAATGCCATTTACAGTTTCTGAAGAGCCTCAGAAATTGATAAGAAAGTATTTCCTGCGTTCCACTACCAAGGACTGTACGCATATATGACAGTATATATGACTCACCAATATTTCTCCACCATAAATGGAGTTAGGGAAGACGAATTCTGGCATCAGTGTCTCGCAAGATTTGTCTTTGCCCGTACGTAGTTTAAACCTATTACAACATAACTTGGCCTTCTAGAGGAAAGAGTGAAGAATCGTTGATATGTCGATAAACGGGATAAAGCTACATTTACACACAATAAAGATTTCATCAGCGACCTGCAGACAATGGTTAAAGATATTGTGGTTATCGAATGGAAATAGCCAAACCGATATTAGGAAAATTGTAGTGTACAGAGAAAATACAAGGTTTAGGTTGTAATGTTGCTTCTTTGGTAGTTCGGCCGTATTTTAATGGAGATAAAGAAGTACTCTGCCAATCCAATGGTTAGAATTCTGCTCGGGGAAAAATATGTGAACATACTTACAGAGGGTGGAGTGAAAATGCTCCGTGCCAACATAAACAGCTTTCCATTATAGGCCACATTTTATGCACGAAGATGTACATAATAATTAGAGTAGCAGTTTAAAATTCCCCCCAAATCCAATAATATATGTTTTTAATAAAAACATTTCAAAAAAAGATACATGTGTATATTTCTTTGAACAGGAAATAAAAAACGAAAAGTCGGATAAGTATCACACTTCGTATTTAAGTTCTGTATCTTCAAAAGATACGGCAAGAAGACTTTCAAGAAAATATTTTAAAATGCTTTAGATGTAACATTTTTCGATGTTGTTATAACAGAAAAGATGACTCTTTGATTAAGATTCCACGCATTAAATATTTTTACACATGACAAATAAAACATTTAATTTGAATGTTATGGGAATACACTGTGAAGTTCTCATTACTCGGCAGCAATTATTTATAATTTTGTATAATTTATAAATACTAAGCGATAGAAGAAAACGTATTACACAACTATTTTAGGTGTCTTTCAAACACGTGATTTATTTATACCATTTATGGGGCATCACTCATTTCCGGAATATCGATAGTAATTGTTCGATTTGTTCATAGAATGTTATTCTTTTAAAGTCCTGTTGGCATTCAAATATTTCTTGGTGTTACATGGAAAGGGTGTGGAATTTTCAACACAGCATACAGCGTCCAGTTCTTAAATATTTAACCATCGATTTCCCCTTGATATTTGTACCAAATGTATAATTTAGCTATTTCTGTGAGGAGTTATCTGTATTAAAATGAAATGTATTATATAGGAGTAATTTACATAATCATAGTAAATGCTAGAGTATATAGAAAATCATGTGAATGCAACACATCAAATCTTTAATTTTTCTACTTCATATATAGCAGAGAAGATATTGCATTCCACCCAAACATTCGATACTGTAGTGGAAATAATCCTAAGCCTAGAGTAAAGCTAAATACACTTGAAAGAAAAAGGAATTATAAATATTTATAGCCATATATCCACCATTTTTTGGAATAAATGAGTTATAAATTGTGTACGAATGCTAAAATTTTAAAATATGTTTCGCTGCTATCCTTAAAATTAAAGAGGAAATACAAGAAATTATGTGTAAAATCCAAAATTATGAATAATAGGGAATATTTTCGCATATATTTTATTATGGAAGAAGCAATAATGTTTGTGTAAGTAATTAAAGCAGAATTTAATATATTTGAATTAGTAAAATGGCTACAAATCTAAAAGAAAGATGAAACAAATGTGTGGAAATGTTTATTGTTTAGGCCTAGTAACGAACAAAGTTGAGAAATGTTGATTTTGTACAAGCTAGAGAGACGTCATTGCAGTAAGATATGCTTCGGGTGCAGAAAGCAACGAGAGTTGGTATATATCGCGATTATTAAAGATTATTATTAAAAAAATAATTCTACAAGAGGATTGCTTCGATGAATGGTAAAATACTTAATACCAAGGAAATAATAGTGTTTTAAAAGAATTGTATATTGTGTTTCTGTGGTTCCATCGTTAAAAGTTTCATAAATCTAATAAAATTATAAATTACAACTCCCCTCAATAGTTCTTATTCCACAACGACAATTTCCGAACCAATCGTCCTGAAAAAGAACTCGTGCTAGAAAAAAGAAATAAAACAAAATACTTCGCTCGCAAGACGCATACGATGTAAACTCAGATACATCTGGAATAAGAAGACGGAGTGAGAAACTATATGTTGTTGCTGCGGATGGAAGGTTTATCGCCACAGTTTGTTTAACTGTGCAAACTAAAAATGTCCTTCCTCACTTCGTACCGAAAGCCGCCGCAATACCAAGATTTCACTAGAAATATACTCTTAGGGTCACCTGAATAAAAATAACTTTTTTGTAAAGTTGTGTGTGTGTGTGTGAGTGTCTAAGAACAAAATATATTAAAAACGATAAGTTGGTTAAATGCCAAATTTGATATTTAAGTTCAGCAAATTCCAAGGAATAGAGACGAAGATTTTCAATGAAATTCTTCAAATCAAACCACCATTTTTTATGTGTTAACATTTTCGAAAATTTTGATTTTCTCAAAAATAGCTATAATGCGTTTTATTAAAATACCATATATTACCTAAACATATAATAACATATATATCTCGATTTTTCTGAAAATAGCCGCTTAAATTCCCTTCGTTCCGAATGTTTTGCATAACGTTTAATAGCGACTATCGTTTTAGTCTAGTGCATTACCTTATTTCTTTTCTACATACAAGAAAGCAAGTAATAAGACAATTTCTGCTAATGTTTATCTCGATTAACATGATTTAAATAAAAGAATAATCAATCTTATGTAAGAATAATTTGTATATGGAACAGTTAGAGAAAGTTATGTGAATGGAACACATAAGATTTCTAAAAATCGTCCGTGTGCGTGTGTGCGCGTGCTTTCAATACACATTTAAACACTTTGTTTAAGGTATAATAAGAATACGTAGGACCAAGCGACTGTCACATTTTTAAAAATTGGATCGTTATGTGACGGTTTTAAAATTATTGTTTTCTGGAAAAAAAAAAACGAACAATGACTTCTCACACGAGAAGGTATAAATATTTAGAAATTCAAACAATAACAAGAACTTTCCAAATTTGTTAGCACCACTACAAATATTATCTGACATAAATTGAGGGGTCTGACAAACATACACCTTTTCTATGTTTTATTTTTGGGTAGTAAGACTTTCTGTGGCTCTTACAGTGTATCAGTTGTATAAAGGTGCTTCAGAATGAAGGGTCTTCATAGGCTATTCCCAGAATTTTCAATAAAATATGTTAAATATATGGTATTTCATTAAAACTAGTTACAGGCATTTTGAGAAGATCAAAATTAGCAAAAACTGATCCATATAAAGAAACGTTTGGAGTAGATTTTCTAGAAAATCGTTGTGTCGCATCCTTAGAAGCCACTAAACTTAAAATATTAAAAATTAATGTTTCTATTTCATTTATTCAGGGAGTCTCAAAACGTAAATAAATTCTGCGTATCGAAATATTGTGGGAAATAAAACCATTTCTATACTTTAGCTATGTAGCAGAGAAAGTAACAGGTAAATATAGGACATACATTTCACAACTGGAAGCAGAATCGGGTCAGCAGGGGCTGGGATAAAATATAAAGATTGGTATTTAACTGTTTTTCAGTTATAATGTCTTGGTTTCACTGTTTATAGATTTTTTTTTTCTAAATATAAAAGTTATGAAATCATAGAAACTCTTCTTCCACTTCAGAGCCTGTGTATCTTCATTAAATTGATCTCACCATTTTTGTTGGTATTCCAATTGATCATCTTCCATTAGTGTTGCAGTTGTTTGCTGATTTTGACACCTTTGTGCCTGGCATTCTATGCATGTGATTTTCCAATTTTATTTATATTCTTTTATGATTTGTAGAATATTTCTACTTTTAGTTGGTTTCTAACATCTTCACTAATGTTTTTCTTTCTCTACACGTACTATGTAGATAGTGTATAGAGAAGGCATTGCATTCGACCCAAAAATTTGATACCGAGATTTCACCGGATATAAACTTTTTAGGGTTCCCTGTATAAAAAAAATTGGAAAAGGTCCGTGTGTGTGTGTATCCGTATGACTAGGAACAGAATAACACAAAACGAAACGTCGGTAAAATACAAAATGGGTATTTAAGTTCAGTGCCTCTCCAACTACCATTTACATGGAAAATTTAGAAAATTTTGATTTTCTCAAAAATGGTTCTAACGATTATGATTAAAATACAGTATATAAAATATATTTATATAGCAAATAAAATTTATATCTTGAATTTTCTGGGAATAGTCTCTGAAGACCTCTTTATTCTGAATGAATTTTGCTGAATTTTGCGTAACTGGTAAACCGTAAGAGATAGACAAAAGCTTACTACACAAGAAATGTAGATCATGTTAAAACACACAATTTATGTCATCTACGTTTTTTTCATTGAATTGACTATTTCTGAGATATTCCTTATTATTGTTTTCAGATGTAAAAAACTTAAACTTTTTTTTTCAAACGGAAAGCTGTTAACTCCTGGTACTGCATAGAAACGGATTTCATCCACATGGCAACCAGCTTTTAAAAGATATGACTATTGTTTTTAACCTAGTGTATTCCCTTATTTTCCTTTTACTTACAAGGAAGCAAGTAATTAAGATAAGTTCTGCTAATGTTTATCTCAATTATCATAAAATAGATAAAAGAATATGCTTTTTAACAATAATTTGTTACAACAATGTAGAGAAGGTCATGTGAATCGAACACATCAGTTTTTTTTTTTTTTTGTTTTTTTTTTGTTTTTCTTTTAGTTCTTATCGCATGAGTTAGGAATAGGATACGGACGGTGGGTACTCGGCCCTGAATCTTATGTTGGTTATTGTACCTATGCCCCTTAAGGAGACACCCTGGGAGGGAGAAAGTTGAGAGAATACACCGGGTGATTGGAAACAGGAGCAACGGCACAGGGACTCTATGATTTCCAAATCGAAAAATCCCGACAGCCCGAGAGGAACACGGAGTCCAACGCGGTTCTGGGGTCCTTATCCCGGCAACCATTCAAAGTCGGTGAACGGAGATTCAAAACTAGCATCCGTTTCTCTGCCACACCGCACCGAGCACCCGCCGGCGACAATCCCAACCCCTAAGGAAACCAGCGGGATGAAGGATGAATGAAATGACAAAAAAAAAAATGATGAAATAAGTTTACCCAGCGTTCAACTGGTAACCCGGAGAAACCCTCGCAAGAAATAAAAAAATAAAACATGGGTCGGGTAGTTCGGCAATGAGGATCAAGTCCACGACCTCTCGAATGCGGGACAGAGACGAAACCACTTTAGACATTCCACTCGGTTCTACAGTGTGATTTTCTCGCTAGAGGCCGCGAGCCCCTGTCCATATTCCAACTATTCACTTTAGTGATAAAAATCCGTGTGGACATGCCTTGAACAAAGTAATGTAGAGTCCCACCCCTCCCAATAGGCTTGGATTCTTCACTCACTTTGGCGTGTGCAGCTCTGTATATGGTTTCAAACTTGTATTAATCAGAATCCTGGGATATTGGACTGTACTTGGTTCACGGATGAAGAGCGAGTGGCTACATAAATTCTCAGAACACGCGTACTATATGGGCACAAACAAATCTTAATGCACTACATGCAGAGCGTCTACATGCACAGAAAATTGGAGTATGGTGTGCAGTGTCTCGTATTATAGGCTTTATTTTTCATGAGAATACGGTAAGTAAGCACTTAAGAATACCTTAGAATATTCACTGGCTTTGTCAATCAGTTAACAGATGATGAATTAACTCGCGGATATCTCCAACAAGGTGGTACAAAAGTCACACGTCACGTGCAAGCGTGAGGGGAAATTGAAATTTTTTTGAAGATTGACTCATCTCAAAAAATCTTTGGCCACCAATAACTCCTGACCTAACACCACCCGAATTCTTCTTGTGGGGATGTCTGAAGGGAAGGGTATACAGCAATAGACCACGTACAATTGCAGAGTTGAAAGTTGCTATACGTCAAGAGGCTGAATCCATTACTGAGGAGACTTTAATAAAAGTATTCCAGAATTTGGAGCGACGTGTACAAACATACCTGTATGTGGGAGGAGGCCATTTTCATCGGATGTGACAGTATATAGTTCAAGGTATGTCTTTATAAATGTTCATCATTCACAAAAGTCCCATAAATGGCCAAAATATAGGCAAAAGTTTGAGCCTTTAGCGGAGAATCACACTGTTTAAGGTGCATCCAGCTACGTTTCATTTCCACTGTCTTAAATTCAATGGAACTCGGGAGAATATTTTTACTTAATTAAGTCTAATTACTTTGTTTTGGCTGGATTGCAGCGTTTCTTCTACTTATCATAAATACGGACTAAATAAAGTAAAAACACAAATACCAATCCCGTATATGTCATATTTTCTATGATCTACAGCATTCTTCGGTAACCCGAGTGAAAATAGTGATTTCCACAGTATACTGGCAAAAGTAAAATCATATTTTAACAGCAGACTCGCATATTTACCCCTTCCTATATCTCACTCTTCCCTGCAACAAAATTGGTCAGCGGTTATTGAACAGCAATCAGCTACACACAGAGATAAATAAATCACTTCATATTTCATTAATTACGGATATCCATGCTTTTTATTTACTGACCCAAAATTGGATCATCAATAACTAAGTATAGACAAAATATAATTTACGATAATATGATGTAATAAAATAAATATTACCTCTTTTAAAACGCAGTAAAGTGTTGATTTCCTCATTCTGCTGAAAATGCAGAGAAAAACACACTACCGAGAAAAACAATCTTGTTTTATGTTAATGTTTTTTTTTTTTTTTTTTGTACACTCACCATTTGTTACTTTCACTATCGCGTATGTACAACGTACTAAGTTGTAAGTAGATAAGGTATTGCATTCCACCTTAAAATTCGATACCGAGATTTAATCGGAAATGCATATTTGGAGGACAGCTCCACCCGCCTCCCCAACCAAGAAAACATTTTTGGAACAAAATTTCATGTGGCAGGCGTTAATCAGTAAAATGCAGAGGTTTTCGGATTTGTAGACCGTGGTTGATTACATGAAAAGTCACCTGAGGTTTCACCCGTGACTCCCACGGGCATCTTCAGAGGATGACTCTTGCTGGTTGAAACTAGCTGAAGAGGTCCGGTAGAGTCACGGGCAAAACCTCAGGTGACTTTTCATCTAATCGACCACGGTATACAAACCTCTACATTTTACTGAATTTCATTTGCGTTTATGTGTGCGCATGTGTGTATGTGTGTGTCTGGGCAGCATAACTGAAAAACAAACAGTCTGTTTAATACCAAACTTGGTATATAAGCTAGTTAGTGTCTTTCAAGAATGCGTAATCGCCCGAAGCTACCCTTTATAAGGAAAGTTTTCGAACTTTCGATTTTTTTCAAAATTAGTTTTAATGATTTTTTGTTAAAATGTCATACACTAATGATATTTACATGGTAAACAAAATATATTCTTAAATTTTGTGGCAATAGCCTGTTAAGCCCTCTACATTCTGGATGCTTTTTTTGCATAATCAGTTAACCACAAGAGTTAGACAGAACTTAGTAAAAAAAAAATAAAATAAAATAATAGATAATCTACAGCAAAATTATTCTTACCAAATATTATTTTATGTATATAATATTGATTAAGATTATTTAGCGATACGCTAAAGCTATAGTCAAATGCGATTGTTATACAAATTCAGTACTCTTTTTATGGCCAGGAGTAAAGCAAAAGAGATATGAACCGGATAAGAACTTCCCATTTGAGAAAACGTTTAAGAATTTCAAATTTGAAAGCAATAACAGGAATTATATCTGAAACAGTAGACTCTACAAAAGATTCTATATAAAATAAATTGTGTGTTTTGACAAGAGCAATATTTTTTGTGCAGTAGTTTTTGTTTCCTGAGTTTCACCAGTTAAGAAACAGTCATTAAGGTTTAAAAGGGCTTCTGGGGCTATTCCCTAGAAATTCAGGATAAACATTTTATTTTACATGTAAAAATCTTTAATATACCGCATATTAATCAAAATAATTTTAGCCATTTTTTAGAAAATCGAAAATTTGGAAAAAATCCCATACTAAGGGTAATTTGTGGTGAGGCGATTTCTCTGAAAATCTTCATGTCGCATTCTTAGAAGATATTAAACTGAAACACCAGGCTTCTTATTTTGAGATATGCTATCCACTCACAAACAAAGCTTTTTTTTCTAAAAATGCTTTTGTTTATTCAAGGTTCTTCAAGACACATATTTGTGGTGAAATTCCTGTATCAATTATTGGGTGGAATACAATATCTTCTTTACCTACTATGTACATCATTCATGTGCGCTTGAGAAAGAAATATAGATCTCGTTAAAACTCAATTTAAGTCAGATACATTTTAATAGATATACCATTTCAGAGGTACTCCGTTTTATTAGTTTACATGTCAAAGTACCTACTTATACTTTTCCCAAATAAAAAGTCGTAATTGTTTTATTTTTTCAACCTGGTCATGCAAATAGACGGAATTTTAAAGCCATCACACAGCGACGAGCTATCGCTTTATAAGAAACTAAATAATAAGACCATTTCTGCTAATTTCTATCTTCTTCATTATGATGTAAATAGAAGAATGTTCTTTTGTAAGAATAGTTTTGTGAAAGTAGGGAAACCATGTGAATGGAACACACTATTATTATTATTATTATTATTATTATTATTATTATTATTATTATTATTATTGTTGTTATTATTATTATTATTATTATTAGTAATGTTGATCGAAAAAATATTAAGTATTCCATTCACATGACTTTCTCTACATCTCTGCAACAAAGTATTGTTAAAAAGCTTATGCTCCTTTTTACTTCATGCTAATCGAGAAAACACTAGCAGAAAACGTCTTATTACTTGCTTCCATGTAAGTAGAAGGGAAATAAGGGAGCAGCCTAGGCTAAAATATTAGTCAAAAGCTGGTTGCTATGTGACAGAAGTACCTTTGTATGGACAGGAGTTGAAAATTCCCGCGAGTAAATAGAACATAGACAGAGAATGTATTGCATTCCACCAAGTATTCCATACCGGATTTCACTGGAAATACATGTTTTAACTTCTCCTGTATCCAAAATACATTTTACGTTTTTGTCCATGTATGTGTGTGAACGAGTGAATCAAAAAGTTGGTTAAATCTAAACTTCATACTTAGTTCAGTATCTTCCAAGCATGCGGCACGAACTTTTGCAAAACAATTCCCCCACCCCAAGCTACCTATTACAGGGATAACTTTTAAAAAAATTTGACTTTCTCAAAAACGGCTCTAACGATTTTGATTACATTACTGTAAATCAACGAACGATACTTACAAAGCAAATAAAATGTATATCGAAATTTCTGGGAAAGGCCCCTGAAGACCTCTTCATTCTGTACAACATTTGTATAGCTAGCAAACCATAAGAGGTGGACAAAAACTTGCAACCCGCCTGGGTAGCGTGGCGGCAGTGTGTCTCCCTCGCATTCAACAGATCGCGAGTTCAAATCTACCTTGGGGTAAGTTACCGGATAAGTTTTGTTCGGGGTTTTCCCTTATCCTAAGAAGACGATGTCGAGTAACTTTAAGTTCCATGGATCCCGAGATCATTTGAGCACAATTTAATTCATCGTCCGATATGACCGACTAGGTTAAAGGACATTAAGATACAAAAAAACTAAGTAAAAAATAATAAATAAAAAAACTTTTTTACTTTTCCCAAGTGGGTTGCAATAAGTTTCATAGATCTTTTATTTCACTCCTAGCCACTCAAAGAAAATTAAATTTAAAATTTGTTACATAACGACCAGATTTTAAAAATGTTGACTATAAGTTTAGCCTAGTGTATTTCCTTATTTCATTCTACTTAAACTGGATCAATTAATATGATCATTTGTGCTAACGTTTATCCCGATTGAATGAAGTAGATAAAAGAAGATTTTGTAAGAATAGTTTGTTTTCAGAACAAGTAGAGAAACTTATATGAATGACACGAATCAGATTTTTAATATTTGATTCAGCGTGACGACAACTTTCCCTCAATGCTACGCTATATTGCATACTGCAGATAGGCCTCTGCGAGTTGAGAGTAATTCACTGCTCAAGTTGGAACAGCCTGAATTAGAGGAAAAGGCATGTGCGTAGGAATATTTTGTAAAAAATAACCTTTCATTTGTGAGAAAATTAACAAAATATGCACTGATTATTAATTTGCTCTTTCACATAAGACATATGTAGTATAACATTGGAGAGATAGAATTAGAGTGAAAAATGAAATTCCATAGCAAGAATATGTACTACAGATCAAATCGAATAAGGTATTGAATTATTCGGTAAGATTCCACCTTTGCAACATATGAAGTGGCCCAACTGCCCCGTTTTATGTGTGCAGATATTCCTTGTACGTTAAAAGAGTTGAATTCAACAGGGTTATTGTGGGTTAAAACTCACTAGTGGAGACCTGGTGGATTTTGACGTGCAATAGTCCCTTTGGGTTATGCACTCTTTTAACGCAAAGAGATATCTGCACACGTTATATATGGGGCAGTTGGGCCACTTGGTATACATTGCCAAATGCAGTAGCCCACCTGGGTAGTGTAGTGGTAGCGAGTCTGCCTCACATTCAACCAGTCATGAGCTCGAATCTCGCTTAGGGTGAGTTACCCGTAAAAGGGTTTTTTCAGGATTTGTCCCTTCTCCTGAAAAGAGGAATGTCGAATAACTAAGCTCTATGGACCCCGAGGTCATTTGAGCATTATTTTATGAATTTCATTCGTCGTCGGATATCACCAACCAAGTTAAAGGACGTTAGGCTACAAAAAAAAAAAAAAAAAAAAAAAAAATCTGATGTGTTCCGTTCACATACCTTTCTCTACATCTCTGCAACAAATTATTTTTAAAAATCTTATGCTTTTTTTACTTCATCTAATCGAGAAAAAATTAGCAGAAATAGTCTAATCCTTGTTAGTAGAAGCGAAATAAGGGAGTACCATAGGTTAAAGTGATAGTCAAAAGCGGGTTGCTAAGTGACTGAAGTTCCTTTGTTGGTATGGACAGAGGTTGAAAAATTCCTGTGTGAGAAAAGTATGTTTTTCAAAGCTGAAACCAAAAACAAGGAATATCTCAAAAAACGATGAACTCCACGAAAAAAATTATGTAACATAAATTGTGTGTTTTAACATGCTCTATATATTTTGTATTTTAAGTTTTCGTTCATCTCTTACGGTTTATCAGTTATAAAAATTCCATAAAATTTGTCCAGAATAAAATAGGCTTCAGAGGCTATTCCCAGAAAATTTAAGATATACATTTTATTTGGCAAGTAAATAGCTTAAATATAAGAGATTTTAATCAAAATAGTTAGAGCCATTTTTAAGAAAATAAACATTTTCGAATTTTTAGTAGTTTGGGGTGGAGGGATTTTCTTGAAAATCTTCGTGTCGCATCCTTGGTAGATACCAAACTTAAATACTAAGTTTGGTTTTTAACGGTCTTTTCATTTTTGAGCTATGCTCCCACAGACACACACGCATACACAGATAGACACACGGACATTTTTCTAAAAATGCTTTCTTTTGGATTCAGGGTTTCTCAAAACATATACTTCCGGTGAAATCTCGATATGGAATTTTGGGTGCAATACAATTCCTTCTCTATACACTAGTACGTATAGAGAAAGTAATAATGTCAGCAGGAATAAAAAACAACGTTCAGTTTGATGCTATTGAAGCCCTTAAATTATGGAAAGCTATATCCTTTCGATCCCATCTACTTATTTTCAGTTTAACCTCAAAAGATAACAGTAGACTTGAGGATTTCCGAACTCTCCTCTTGAAAATAGAACTGGGTTATAAATAGGTAAGATATGAGCAATCATCTATATTCCTTCTATGGGAACCCATTTCCTCTTAGCTTCCGTCGCTAAGTATTTTTGTAACGTCAACGCAGCGATATTTTACTCTCTTTCACTGCTTGGGAGCGTTTACCGTTTTGAGTGCGTTAAAGTGTTGCTGAGATATTGTCGTCATCCATCCTGCCGTGAAAATGTTTTGTGCTTGGAGCGTGAAGAAACAAGTTGTTACACCGTAAGGCTGTAAGTAAGGTTTTATAATATTGAGCCTTTTTGTTTTATTTCATTGGAAGAGTAGAAAAATATATTGACTATACGTACGTGTGTAATTATTGAAAATTATTTCACCTGAATAAGACTTTTAAGCCGTTCACAAAATCAAAAGCTTTAAAAGAAACTCAGGATTGAGGTGTATGCTATAACCAAGTTTTGGGTTAGCTCTTTTTTTTTTTTTGTCACATTATGTATGCATTTTTGTACAGGATTTAATTAAATTTATCCTAAGAATTTAAATATTTTCGATTAAATTTGGTACATAGAGCTAATAATTAAAACTAATAATAATAATAATAATAATAGAACGAAGAAGAATATAAATATTGTAATTACATAGTGACTCCTTTATATTAAAAAATAATGAAAAATAATAACCTCCATATGCTAATTTCTCAGCGTAAATAGGTGGAGAAGGTATTGCAAAAATTCGATACTCAGATTTCACCGGAAATACACCTTTTGGGGTCCACTGTATCCAAAAGATTATTTAAGAAAGCAGTCCATGTATGAGATTATTCCAAGAAAATTCAAGATATAAATTTTATTTGTCCTGTAAATATCTTTAATATACGGTATTTTAATCATTTTAGCCTAGTGTATTCCATTATTTCCCTTCTGCTTGCAATAAAGCATTTCTGTTAATGCTAGTCTCGATTAGCTTCAAGTAGATAGAAGCATAAACTTTAAATAATAATCTGTTACAGCGGATGGGTGGTCAGCGAGCTGACTTCTCACCCGGAGTTCCTGAGTTCGATTCTCGACTGGGGTGGGGTATTTTTCTTTAACCAGAATTATTCCCTATCCTCCACAGAGTCTGGAAGTATGTATGGGAGAGTGAATGTGTGTGTGAGTTTCAGGAAAATAAAACAATTTAAACCCAACGTAAAAAAAGAACAGACGAGTTGTTTCTGATGGAAAGCCCCCGATATGGCCTTGGATGTTAAAGGGGTCTATATAAATGAAACAATAAAAAAAACATAATAATAATTTGTTACAGAGATGTAGAGAAAGTCATGTAAATGGAACACATCAGATTTTTCAGTCCATGGGTTCAGTTTTGTTGAATAAAGCATTTTAGTCATATTTCTATAAGAATTTGTAAGTTACAGATCATGTCTTTATCAATAATTGATAGAATGCAACTGGTTTATTGGTGGATTTAACACATATAATTGCAGAATTTGGTCAAAAATAATACTTAGATTTTAAATCAAGAAAATCTACGTCATATAAAAGTTACTGTATGGTGTGACTTCAATTCACAATTCATATCTGACCCTTGTTTATAGGAAGAATACAACAATGTTAATGTAAATGGTGAGCGCTACTATGGCTGCTACGAAACCTCGACTACCTTTCTCTGAGGAATCACGATAAGGAAAATATTAACATTAAGCAAGAAGGCGCCTCACTCATATCTACACCCCTGCAAAGCAATTAATTAGCCAGATCTTTGGCGATCATGTCATCAGTTGACATTTTCCAACAAAGTGGCCACCGCGATCTCCAGATCTCAATCCGACCGAATTTTTGTTTTGGAGTTTCTTTAAAGAATGGGTTCTCCTGACACATTCATCAACCCAACAGCAACTGAAAGATGCTCTCTCGCAAAAAATTACTAATGTTCCAAGATAAGAATGAAAAATGCTGTGCATGAAGTCGCAGAAAGATTGATCTACGTTGAAGCAGAGAACAGGTGACATCTTGGAATAATTGTTTTTTTCACACAAGTCGTGTGTAAGACAGGAGCTGGATAGGTAGAGTCCAATACCAATTGACCATAATAGTTGGCTATACTATAAATCCTGGGTCTAAAGTACTTACAACATTGTAAGTCGGCATTGGAGTTGTCATCTCAAAATAATTTGAGATCACCTTGTGGTTTGCCGGGAAATATTCGAGTCAGTTGAAATATTCAATGCTATGCCGACATGTCGCCATGGTAGCTCAGTGGCAGAGCAACCGGCTAGAGGTCGAGAAATACGTGGTTCAAATCCCGGCTATGGCAATTAATTTTTCAGTCTGACTCTACCTATCCAGGGGGCATCTTCCCAATGGCTTATAAGACCACATGTCTGCACAGTACGTGACTTTTTTCTTTTTTTTTCTTTTATTTTTTTGCTTGTTTTTTTTTCTATCTCAAACAGTATAATATTTATAACGGTTTAAAGTTTGAAATGACTTTTGGACGATCCTGTACTATCTTTTGCCTTAGAAATCCCATAGACTAACCAAAACACAGCGGATGATTGAACACAAACGACATGTGAAAGCGCAAATACCAAACATACACAGTAATTTCCTACGTCATTTACCGCTACAGAAATGAATTTCTATCAGTTCTCCTAGGGCAGCAATTTGAATTAAACTGACTATCTCCTCTGATCCAATAAGCATCAGATATGTATTTGTTGTTGCCATGCGTAATGAAACTGCAAAGGGTTTGTTTGCGCGCAATATCAATACTACATAAACGTTAAAACGTGTGTTATGTGTGGATATGTGTGTGTGGGGATATGTGTGTGTGTGTGTGGATGTGTGTGTACCTAACGGCTTCACAAAGTTATCATGGTTCATTCCAATGTGTTTGCTAAACAAAGTTTGATGTTAGCGGTAAACGCGGAGGGGGACAGCAATTTAAAACAGGATTGCGAACATTAAAATGTAAAGTAAATAAATATTTCCAAAAATTGGTTCGGCCATTATTAAATTCAGAACGTGCAGTAATTAGTCAAAATTAAACAAACGATTGCACTTTAACTTAAAATAAATGTCATTGGGAATGACATTTCAAATTTATACGTATATTGCTGTACATATTTTTACTTTCTGTATACGCACTATGTACATAGTGTATAGAGAAGGTATTGCACTCCACCTAAAAATTCGATACCGAGATTTCACCGGAAATATATGTTTTAGGGTCTCCAATATCCAAAAAAAAGCATTTTCACAAAAAGGTCCGTGTGTGTGTCCGTGTGTCCGTGTGCCTGTGAACACGATAACTCAAAAACTAAAACTCGGTAAAATACCAAACTTGGTATTTAGGTTTAGTATCTTCCAGGGATGTGACACGAAGATTTTGAGAAAAATCCCTCCACCCCCAACTACCCTTTACATGGAACCTTTTTCGAAAACGTTGATTTTCTCAAAATGGCTCTAACGATTTTAATTAAAATTTCGTATATTAAAGATATTTACCTGACAAATAAAATGCATATCTTGAATTTTCTGGAAATAGCCTCTGAAGAGTAGTTTATTCTGGATGAATTTTACTGAATTTTGAATAACTGCTAAACCGTAAGAGATGGACAAAAACTTACTACACAAAAAGTGTAGAGCACATTAAAACACACAATTTATGATAAATACATTTTTTTCGTGGAGTTCGTCGTTTTTGAGACATTCCTTATTTTTTGTTTCTGCTATGAAAAATATATACTCTTCTCATACCGGAACTTGTCAACTCCTATCCATATAAACAAAGGAACTTCATTGACACAGCAACCAGTTTTTGACTATCACTTTAACCTGTGGTAGTCCCTTATTTCACTTCTACTTACAAGGAAGCAAGTAATAAGACTATTTCTGCTAATTTTTTCTGATTAGCATAAAGTAAATAGAAGTGTACGCTTGTTAAGAATAATTTGTTGCAGGGATATAGAGAAAGTCATGTGAATGGTACACATCAGATTTTTCTGAAAGGATTATATGATTGCACTTTATTATATTAATACGAATACTAAATGTCATTCAAGTTGGGTAAATATTTTGAAAGAATAAATCGTTTCATAAATGTTATTATGTAAATACATTGCATAATCCAAATGTCACACGTACTTCAAAATTTGAGAAAATTGGTTGGTATTTTCTTAATTGGAGACTTGAAAAAGACATATAGCTTTAAAGAGGGATATTTCAACAACTTTATTTATTGAATTATAACATTTTTAAGGATGTTAGAAATTTTAATCTCTAAAGTTAATCATTTTCTATAGAAATATATTTTTTTAAAAAAATACTATGAACGTTAGCGTAATTTTGCCATTGTAATATTACAAATCTAGGAAACTTAGTTCTATTTAAATACAAACTGAGACCCATGGAACATCTGAAGGTGTGAAAATCTAGTTTTGAGAAAAGCGCTGCTTTATAAAATAGTATGCGAAAAAACATATGTATTGTAGGATCTTTAAATGGCTGGGGAGTTCGAAGCAAGGGGAGGATAGTTTATGTTGATTTTCTATAGATTTACAGATTTACAAAGTTTCCAATAACTATTTTAATAAAAGAGTAGTTTTCAATAGTAGTAAAAATTTCACTTCCAATGTCCCTTAATAATGGCTATTAATGTTTTTAAACTTTAAATGCTAGTGGTATATAAATATAACTGTAATTAAATTCGTCTAATTAATGTTTTTAAACTTTAAATGCTAGTGGTATATAAATATAACTGTAATTAAATTCGTCTAATTTGATATGTATTGAAATTTCAGTACCGTCTAGCCCATGGGTCCGGAACCGGCACTCTGCATTACCTCTTCTACCACTCTCGTTTACTAAAACCGGTTAGCTTCTATCTTTCGTTTCGCAAACACTTCTTCAAAACAAGACAAGCGATCTAATAGCCTACAAGAAACAAGTGATAATTCCCAATGAGTGTTTCTTTATGCGACCTTATGTGGAAAAAGACAGTTATTTTAACCAAACTTTTCCATTTACGTTTCTTTTTATTCACAAGTGAAAATTCCCTTATATTTCAAACTGTATTTGCAGTATATTTATAAGACCTTAGGTGGAAAAGGTTAGTTATTATTGATTGTATTAAATGTTGCCAATTACAGTTACTTTACTAAAATAATCCGTTAATACATTACCTTTTCAACTGCTAAGTCACTGATACAGACTATGATTTCCGTACATCGGGCGGCCATAGACTTGTTTTGCACTCGCAAGAAATTGGTGTGAGGTTGTCATGATATTTGTCCTCCATTTCCTGGCCCCTGGTCTAGGTGCTGAAATAAGAACACTATGTGTCCAGTTATGTGCAAAAACTATTGATGAAACTATATATGCATACTTTTGATATCGTAGGAATGACTTATTTCAATAATCCATATGAATACTTGGTTATTTTAGCTTTTACAGCGATATCTAAGTTTAAAAAAGCACTGCAATCGGCCCAAGAGTTCCTTAAGCCTGTGATTTTGAATTCCGCTGAATCACATTATATATCTTCAATTGGAGATTCTAAGAACAGAGATGTATGAAAATGTACAGCAGATTTTTTTTTTTTTTTTTTTGCGCATTTGGAGAAATTAACCTAGGTCTTATTTCAATAAATGGAAGAACATCAGGAAACAATCTTTTTTTACCTTAATTTTCTTCCTTAAGTCCTTAATTTTGCCACAATTTACTCGTTACTACTTTCTCTACACGTACTATGTACACAGTGTATACAGAAGGTATTGTATTCCACCCAAAAATTCGATACTGAGATTTCACCGAAAATAGGTGATTCAGAATCTCCTGTATCCAAAAAAAATTTTAGAAAAAGGTTTATGTGAATGTCCGTATGACGGTGTATCTGTGAACACGATAACTCAGAAACGAAAACTCGTAAAATATCAAACTTGGTTTATAAGTTTAAATCTTCCAAGGATGCAACACGAAGATTTTAGGAAAGTCCCCCATCTCAAACTACTCTATACATGAAAAAGTTTTCGAAGAGTTTGATTTTCTCAAAAATGGCCCCAACAATTTTGATTAAAATACAATATATTAAAGATATTTATATGGCAAAGAAAATGTAGGATATCTTTAATTTTCTGGGAATAGCCTCTAAAGACCACTTAATTATAAATGAATTTTGCTGTATTTTGCGCACCTAGTAAACCGTAAGAAACTTACTACTCAAAATTGGTAGATCACATTAAAACATATACGCTATTTTCGGGGAATTGGCCATTTCTGAGATATTCCTTGTTGTTTGTTTCAGATTTAAAATACTTAAACTTCTCTCATACAGAAAGTTGTAAACTCGTAGCCCTGCAAAAAAACGGATTTTCACCACATGGCAACCTGTTTCTAAAAGAGTTGACATTAACTTTAGCGTAGTGTATTATCTTATTTCCCTTTTACTTAAAAGGAAGTAAGGAATTAAAAAAATCTGCTCATGCTTATCTCGATTTTCTCAAAGGGTAGTTTTTAGTTTCTCCTACCTGAAGTTTAAAAAAATAATGTCGTTATTGAAGCCGTATAAACTGATTTACCTATTTCTTTTCTCTTTAAGTGAGTGTAAGTAAACGTTTAACTTAAAATATGGATAGTATTGCAATTAAAAAAAATACTACTAACAAAATTTAATTTCGTTCCCCTAATTATATATTACTCGCTTTTGGAAACTGAGTGTAAATTTTGTTGTGAGTCAAGTGTGATCTACCTCTCCAATACGATCTTTTCTCACTCACCTGAAAGGTGAGGCGCATAGGTTGCCAACATTCCTTTCCAATGAAAGTTTCTAAAAAAAACAACTAAAGACTTTAGTGGCATTCTCAATCTTCTTCAATTTATTCCTCGAGATATTTCACTAGTTTATAGGATATCATATTATACCAGTTTTACTTTCTGTACCACGTACACAGTAGGAAGAGAAGATATTGTACTCCACCCAAAATTTCCAAAGTTCACTGGAAATACACGTTTTAGTGTCCCCTGAGTCAAAAAAGTTATTTTTAGAAAAATGTCCTTGCATGTGTGTCTGTCAGTGAGCCTATGTAATCTGCGTGAATGAAGAGGACCTTACAGTCCATTCCGAACAATTTTAAGATGGGAATTTCATCTGTCATGAGAAAATCGTTAGAGGCCTTTCAGAGACATTCAGAAATTCCGAACAATCTTCCATATAAGGGGTAACCTGAAAGCCTTCATGTCGCATCCTTGGAGGATAATAAAGTTACTAAACTTAAATACCAAATTTGGGAACTATCAGGCTTTTCGTTTTTCAGTTATACTACGGACCTTTATCCAAAAATTACTTTTTTGGATTCACAAGTCCTCATAAAATGTATTTTCGGTGAAATTTCTGTAACGATTCTTTTGGAGAATAAAATACCTTTTCTAACTACTATAAATATACACAGTACTTGCTGGGGGAAGCAAAAATGTCGAGAAACATTAA